>OU744731.1:56284288-57484288 GCA_916613615.1 Steromphala cineraria | reverse complement strand
CTAAGAGTATTAATAAAGTAAAATCGATGTTGTTCCCTACTAGTGGTAAAATAAATATAATGTTTTTCTGTTAATACGAATGATTTGAATTTTTGATAAGCAAATGTGCACTATGTAGTAAGTGTTTGAATATTTTGTAAATAGACTACATAGTGGGGTTAACGTTCATGTACAATGTTGGAAATCAGCAGCATATAACGATACTATAATAGTTATTAATTTAATTTGAAGTCGAACGCTTTGGTCACATTTAAGGTGCAATTGTAATCAGTTCATGATCATTCTACTTGAAAAATCAAAGAATCAAACGCAATCACAACATCAATCATTCAATTACAACCATCAGTCTGTAATGGGCGTGGTACAAGATAAACTGTGTGTAACGCATATGGTCAGTTTGTATGTTATGGAGTACATCTAGTTGTTCTTCAGATAAGAAGTTAGATGGTATCGGGTTAGTTTTGACATATTATCAGATCCATCAAAAGGTTTATATCCTATCCTTTGATCTGTTTGGCTATATTGAGGTGAATCGGCTTTTGGTCTGTTTTAACATTGATGATGGATGTGGTGTATCTGTATGTTGGATCTTCATACCGGAAAGTGATGTTTTTACAACAGTTTGCCGTGTTTGTTCTTTTTATCTTCTCGTGCATCAGGTAAGATTGACATTGACAGACAGATAGAAACAGAAATTGATAGTCAATAATTTTATGATACTAATATATAGATATGTTTAAATGATATGAAAGCAGAGAATCACAGAGGAATTATCGATATTGTCTTCATATCCAGATATTCGAATATATAAAAAGAATAAAAGAATTTCGAATAATCGCTAATAGCAATATGTCATCGATGCGCTTGATAAAGACACACCAAATCCAAAAAAGACCTAATGAAATATATTTCCTGAACAAATGACATCTTTGTTTCACTTCATCTATATCAGAAACACAAGTCACATGTGTCAAACATGTGTATCCAGTTTTTGTAATTTGGTTTTTGGTTCTTTATTACTCAACAAAGTTGGATATTGCTTCAATTTAAAGCCTTGTTTGATATAGAAACTGAATACACGACATATGTAAGGCAAGGGTTACTTTACTAGCACTAATTAATTGTGCATGATTTCCAGATTCAGATTAAATGTTGAAGTATCTATTTTTGATATTAGTCCCGTATCCCATAATGGAGATAATGTAAAAACAGATGCTGGCATACAATTATTTAAAACACGTTGAGATGTTTCTATAAAGGGAAAAGAAGCACCCATTATACATTTCAACCTTCAAAGAATATAAAACAGTTTTGTTGCTTCATACGTCTTATCATGAAAGAAGGTAATGGAGGAACATTGAAATGCAATTATTCTACTAAGGTCGCGAGATCTAGGTATTGATATAGATAAAAACAAGGAAAATTATATTATTCCCAAGGTTACATGAACGAAATAACTAGGATGATACACGAAGTGCTGTACTTGATCATGAAGTAAGGAACGTTGATGAATTACAAGCAAGCTTGATAAATTGAATCTGCGCATTATTCGGTTCCAATGTTATCTCCATTCTTTGTGGTTCCTAAATGTTTAATCAGTCATTACAGAAACGTAGCATGGGGTAAGTCTACAGTCCCTGGTGGATAATAGTCAGAGACAAAACTGCTTTTCATGCAATGAATGCATGAACAATTAATATACAGATGAATAGATGTTAAGGGTCAAATCTATATTTCTCCGTGGCATCATCCGTTGAACTGTTACATCCTTGTTGACAGCACAATAATGGAAAGCAACCCTGTAGCCACAAAATGATTCCTTCCTCTATGAAGATCGTTTTTCTTACCTCAGACTATCACGAAAGTTCAAATGATGTAGCATGATCATGATATTCATTATTGTCCATTTACAGACATTAAAAACGCTTTCTTCGTCACCTAAGCAAATGACAAATGTTCATCTAATTACTCTTGTTATAAAGTGAACAATGCTAACCCCGATGCCATTACATCAAATTTGCCATGCAATAGTTGTATGTTTTTAAAAAATTATATTGTTCTTTTCATCGCCTTAGTGTCTGTGACCTTTGGGCTTTGGGTTCTTGCTTAGAATTATTGTATTAAGAGTTTTCATAGGAAGCATCTGTGTGTGACAAAATTAATATGCTTTACTCGATGACTGGATTATTATGCTACTAAGGCGATTCTGTGATTAAGAATGAAAGCTAATGTATTGGGTTCTGCTCCCCGCAGCCTCCCTCGTGCCTTTAGTAAAGAATTGAAGCCTATTTAGGTTTGGTTGGCAACACATGTACATATGCCGTAGTGTGGCGTTAGGTAGATGTGCGAATAACATTTATTTAGCTGTGACCCTTTAAAAGTAAAATATAAAGTTTGAGTAAGGAACAATGCCAAGTTATAATAGTGTTATTGTTTGTATACATTCTTCTACAATAAATGTGAAAAAACATTCGTTTCTGATTTAATATTGTGAAAAATTAGATGTTGTAAGATTTAGTTTTACAGTACTCTTTTTCCGTCGTCTTATGTGAAAGGATGCACTTATTGCTTTGGAACACTACTTACCAAATATTGCTTTTGTGTCGGATAAAAAAGCCATAATTGTGTTTTTATGAACAATAGTTATCTAGTCACTCGTGTGATGTCGTACTTACGTTATGGTATTTCTAGTTTGTTATCGTTGTATAAATATTACACTTCAGTATCTTATAAGGTTCACGAGTTCTAAAGTGTCATCAATTAGATTAATTAGTTAACTTAAGATTATTTTCATCTTTGAAATAACAATGTCAGTCAGATCTAATGAGTACAACGTACAAATGGTTTTGTATGATAATATTTGCTTCAAGAAGAACAAGTTCTTATGGATAGCCAACTTCTTTATTGCATGAAATGCGACGTTTCCGTGAAGATACTAACACTGTTATCACTTGCTTGATAACGGTGTTAGTATCTACAGCTACGTCGCATTTCATCACTTGCTTGATAACGGTGTTAGTATCTACAGCTACGTCGCATTTCATCACTTGCTTGATAACGGTGTTAGTATCTACAGCTACGTCGCATTTCATCACTTGCTTGATAACGGTGTTAGTATCTACAGCTACGTCGCATTTCATCACTTGCTTGATAACGGTGTTAGTATCTACAGCTACGTCGCATTTCATCACTTGCTTGATAACGGTGTTAGTATCTACAGCTACGTCGCATTTCATCACTTGCTTGATAACGGTGTTAGTATCTACAGCTACGTCGCATTTCATCACATGCTTGATAACGGTGTTAGTATCTACAGCAACGTCGCATTTCATCACTTGCTTGATAACGGTGTTAGTATCTACAGCTACGTCGCATTTCATCATCACTTACTGTTAAATTTATTTTGAGAAGATACAGCAATATGTAAGGACCTTCGTTCTTCAATTTCAGCTGTAGACTCTTGGTTGACAATTTGTAATTGGTTTGCTTGACATTTTGAACTATCAATCTAAGCTCTCGTTTGTTATTGAGTTTACACATCTCAACATGTTATGATTAAACGTAGAGCATGAGAGTGTGGATATATTTAACGTTGCAATGCTATGAACTCTAAGAAATTATAAATTATACAACATGAACCGTACTAATGGACTTTTATTGTAAAGTAACATCTTTGCATTAAGAAAATGAAATAATAAGTATGAAGGTAGACTATCATCCTCGTTTCCATTTTGATTTCAGTTATTAATTTCATTGTTATAGGTTTCCACTCTGAGTAAACAATTCAATTTAGAAATAAGAACAATCATTTGATGTGCCCCCATTCCCCCTCTGTGTCAATAGCTTGGTAAATTGAAACTTATATTGTTAGAAATATATTTTTGTATCTATATCAACAATGATTATTTTTTATGAACAATCGAATCGATTTATTTCTCCTGATTGTAGGTGACCGTGAACAATTGCTTATCCAAATGAGTTTATTTATTTGACATGTTTTCAACTTGATAGATAATTCGGTTAATTATTAATTCATGTTATCATTTTCTAAAGATAAAATACATAGACGTTAATTGGCTATTTAGGACATCAAAGAGAAATTGAATTTCCTTTTTCTGATATCGTCTTTGTTGAAGGGGTTTCATATGTCA
The DNA here is from genome assembly GCA_916613615.1 of Steromphala cineraria. Classification (NCBI taxonomy): domain Eukaryota; kingdom Metazoa; phylum Mollusca; class Gastropoda; order Trochida; family Trochidae; genus Steromphala; species Steromphala cineraria. The sequence continues at coordinate 57,480,137 of OU744731.1, read as the reverse complement.
TTACCAGTGATATATGTGAGAAGAGTACTCGAAGGACGTTGAGGTGTCTTGAATTGTGAACATCAAACACAAATCCTGTTATTGTACACCTGGTATTGATAGTTACAGGCACATGGGACTAATGTCTCACTGAAGAAAGATTAATATAATAGATACAATAATACTTCTGTTCGATGCAAATAATTACTTTCGGAAATGAGTGTTTTATTTAAAATTTACCCCTCCAATCACAGGGCACAATTATGTCATTAAAAAGTTTATCTTATACACTGAACTTTTAACTGTCATCAATGAATTTCTTATATGACGCATTTAAACGTTTTCCAATCATATTAAATCACAACCGTTAAAAAACAACAATATGTTGACATAACGTTGGGTTCATTTGTAGCTATCGATAATTGATTGATGTTATCCAAATCACCATTCCATTAGTAGGAGTCCACAAACAGTGCAGCTGTGTCGTCGGTATAAGCTGAGGGGAAAGCTGTTATCCTGGCTTTCCATTCGTTCTGTTTAGGAGAACATCCCGCGTTGCTCGCTTACTGCATATCATATCACAAATAAACATTCAAAATATAATTTATCAAAATAAAAAAATGGAATAATGTTGATTTGTAAGAATGAAGAAAAAAGGGACAAGGCACAGCGTAATAACAAGAGAGGCAAGACAACAGCTAACATTACTGTTGTTGTTTTCTATTTGGCAAACATCAATTATTATTCCGTACTTTATAATACATTTTAACTTTGAATCGAATCACTAAAGTCAAGAGAAATATGGTCAAAACTTTTCAGTTATAAACCTTTCAGTCAGGAAAAAATATGTATGCGTATTCAGAGTGAAATATGTTTATCATCAATAGTAAAAACGATTTGACACATTTCCTATTTACATTTGTTTCATAAGATGGCTATGATATTGACAATCGGGTTGAATTGTTAAAGTGTTACTACGATATGCTTCTGATATTTATGTTTGAATTATGTCTATAGTATTGTTTTTAGCTGCCAAGCCGTCCAGCATATGCATGATACAGCTTATTTGTTAGAATTGTGCATTTATCGAAAACTGTGCTTTTTTTCAATATTTTCAATATGTATTTGTTGCATAGACGCTGCCATGCTGTTGATCTAACCTTTAAGCAAGAGAACAAAGAAGCCGTAGCACCAGAAGAGGTATTAAAAATACACTATCTCCTCTAACAAGCTTTTATCTTGCAGAAGCAAGTATACTTTACACATGAACATATAGTTTCAGGTTTTAACTATTTGTTACTCCACATCGTGTCCATTGTATCATCTGTCTTTCTATCTCGTTGTTACTTGTTATACCAACCAATGATTTACATGCACTGAACAATAGAGTATTTGACCCATGTGACACCGAAGAATTGGCATGTGAGTGGAAACTGTTGAAAGTTATGCAGTGTTCTATTTCAATATTGCCCCAATCGATACACTGCCTTTGTGCCCAACGACAGTGTCCTAATACTTCACATGACCTTTGCAGAATTTGGATATATGAATATGCATGACAATAACGCATTACGAACTGCAAAATGCTGTAATATTGATGCAATCAATGTCTTAAAAATTGCAAAATAATGTATTGTTTATGCAATCAGTGTTGCAATGCTTTCAAGGGTGGCCTACATGTATAAATGTTTAAATTTCATCTCTGTTTTATCTCTTGTTGGAAGGCATGTTTTTTTCATAGCATTATACGTTTATTTCTTAAACATACCATAAAAAAACATTTAAAAATTAGACTTATATGTGAACGCCCTACCTAATCTATCTCTATCTTATTCTGAGAACATACATCATATTTTGAAAGATATAGCTTCCTTCATTGTTTAAACAGACTTTCTCCTTACTTGATAGCGGCTCTCAACTGTTTGAGTAAGTTGCCATAGTTGACGACTGTGATTGTCTTTTTGGGTCTTTAAGAATCAAACCCCTCAAATCCCAAGAAATTAGAATTCCAGTGATGAATCCTTGATTCATTCCTTGTAAATAATCAGTCGTAAAGGTATCCTAGACTAGCATAATAGATATCTAACAGCTCCTGACTTAATCAACTTACTGGTGACGATCATACGCATTCAGATACGCTTATCTGGGTACCAATATTGACGGAAAGTTTGATGTCTGTAAGCGTATGTAAATAATAGTGGAAACACTTAAGATAAATGCAACACTAAAAAATTAAAACATATTTATTTATGATCGGTCATAATGAAATCATCGTAATATCTTAACCCATCGGCCATGATGCCTTCAGACGGCCGTCCTGACCATAGCTGATCTATTTATGGAGATCGACCTCACCCTGCCATGTTTGAATGAATAATATATTTTGTTAGATAACCATTCTTTATCTAATTGGCGTTTGTAAAGATAACTTTATAACTTTTGTAAATTCACAATGACTTGTTATATATATATATATATATTTATATTGTCAATTTACCATGGCATGTGCTATATCTTTTGGAACGGAGATGCGACCTCACCTTGCCATAAAATCCTCTTTTTTATAAATACATTTGTTCAAACCTTCCTGCATGCGATTTTCTTTACAATACACCTTTGTCGTTGGTTTATGAATTTTGGTCAGGTGCATTAACCAATTATTTTCTAAGAAACTTCATAACAGTTTTGCTGAAATGTTTGCCTTACCATAATTAAGATAGTGAAGGTTTGTTCATCAGATTGAACCCAATCAATATGTTAAATGATAAGTGGTTTCTCAGTGTATCGCAATATTGAGTATAATAGTATCCAATTCTATGAACTTAGCTCGTAAAGAAATCACTACTTTAATATAACTACACAAATTAGAAACTCACTTGCATTCACATTGTTTGAAATGATTTATCATAGGAAGCAGAGTTATGTGTTTTTGTATGTAAAGTAACATCTCTGCACTTAGATAATACATGTATCTGTATATAGGTTGAATATGATATTTTCAATTCACAGAAAAGTATTTATGTTATAAGTAGTCCTCCTTATTGGAAAATGTAATTTGAAATAAGATTTTAGGTATGTCTCCTATATATTGTAACTTTGTACACCAGAGAGATATCTTTTCTGTAAAATGATTATGATTTGGTATCTTCTTTCATTAGGAAAGTTTTCTTCGATTGATTTCTATTTCAAATTGAATTTAATCATTCTCTTTGATTGTCTATGGCTATTGAATCCGGGTTAATACATCTTTAAGATTTTTTTAAATCAACGTTTTAAGGGATAATTAGGTCAGTTAGAATATCTTAAAATTGATTCTTAGATTTTAATTCTTCATTAAATTTTATATAAATCAATGTCCATCTTAATAAGCAGTAAGTCCTTGAGTAACACATTTGTTGATCACACATGCTCACCTGAAAGCACTTATCATGGGCGAGGTCAATCACCTCTTTAAACAGGATTAAAGGCAACATGCCATGTAAGTAAGAGAAGATAGAGAATTACGAGAGTCCTTTGTGTATCACATGTGACTGTTTTTATAAAAGTCACATATTCTCACCTTAAGGACATACCCTACGCATCAAAACGTTGTTACTGCGCAGAACCGTGCGCATCGCACATCGATACGATGAGAAATTTGCGACAATGCTGAAATTTACAAACTCGTATAAAAAGCATACTGATAACTATTATTTATGTAAGTTGTAAGATAATTTAGATTTTGAAAGGTTTACTTTGTTTATTTAAGTCTGAAATAAAAAGATTACTTCACATTAACGACAAGAAACCGATGTACGGTAGCGTTGAAAAACAAGCCATGCTGTCATCAGCTGATCGGTGTCAATCAGTCAAGCAGCCGGTAAAATGCGAAATCTGTCGCTTAAAGTTGCCAAAGTCGAAGCAAAAAAGAAGAAAATCTGAAAAGGATGAAAGACTTCAGCGAAGTTTTCTTCGTTTCATTGAAAAATCAAAGCGAAATTTTCTTCGTTTCATTGAAAAATCAAAAATATGCAACGAAATATTTTGCCAACCATCGTGAATGCAAAGGCAGCGCGACGACGACAGTCAGCTGACCATGTTGTTTTTCTTACTGCGGTGCGGTAATCATAACAACTTGAACTAGGGAAATCCGCCCCTGTGACTGTGCAGCCCGGAATTACCTCGATCAACAGTCAACACTTCTTATGTGGCAGCGATAATGGCAGCACAGCACTTTTCAGGTAGGCAACTTTCAAATTATAGGCCTATACTTGAGGTGAAAATAGACTAACATTCAGCCATGAATATAAAAATAATTCAAACTTATTACTCATTTACGTTTATTTTTATAATTTAAACAAATGTGAGAAAGCTATAGAGCCTCAGCCTCAGCTAGGGTATATATTGAGATTTCAGCTAAGATCTAGACTTGATTTTCAAGAATTTTAAAGCATTTAAAAAAAAACTATAGTCTCAGTGTTAAACTACTAGTGAAGCCTGCAGCAAGTTGTGTATACTATGTTCAACAATAATTTCTAAAGAATTTAAAAGAAAATATTTTAATCTGACTCACTCAAAATAAATTTACTCAATTGTTTTAATTTTTCAACAAAACAAAACAAATCTGAAAACATGAAGTTGAAATTGATGGTTAATATTAAATATTCTTCAGTAAAACTTATGTTTTTTGTTTGGATTTTTTTCAGATTTGCAGTCAGAGGAAATGATGTTTAGGTGAATTATATCCTGATTCCTGAACATATATTTTGGAGATGTTGAGAGCTATTGTACAACTCAACAAGTGATTTTTTCGATTCAGAAGGGTATTACCTCTGTGGAAAGACAAAGACTTCATGTCTAAGCAGGTGAGATGCCAATTTTGTCTGTCAGCTAGACCCTACTTGAAAATAACATAAAGGATTGAGCATAAAAGCTTATGCAAGTCTATAAGAAGACTTGAGAGCTCAATTTTAGGTTGAAAATAAAGAACACTCAGTCTCCTTTTTTTTCTCCAAAGTTAAGATTGATGCCAATGTCAGATTAATGCCAATTCAACTGTCTTATTTTCAGATTTGGGATAGCAAAATTTCTCATATTACAGTTTATAGAAATAAATTATAAAATTGATGTGCATGGTGTGTTGTGATTATCTTCTATTTATCATTTTGATTTTTTTCTGATTTCATATTTTTTCAGTATGTTTCAATTTCATGATTTAAAGTCATTATTAACTTCAGAGATTGAAATGCAATCAAATTATGTTGGAAGGGTGACAAGAAAATGATAGAATAATTTTATGCAGTTAATTATTAAACACATTATACCCCACTGGAGAACTGAGATAATTATTAAACACATTATCCCCCACTGGAGAACTGAGATAAAAGTTGATTTATTTTCAATATTACCAAAATTATCATTATATTTTATTGTATGTATAATTAATATCAATGAACATTATCATCATTACAATATGTCTATCAATTACCCATTTAAAAAAACAACCTAGTACACCAAATTAACCAACAGTGTGAAAGAAACAAAATGTAATTAGATCTGATCAAATGTTTATATCTAAGTTTTTAGGATTACAGATATAGTTATAAATAGGTTAAGACATTTTCAGTTTCTCCCAAGGAATATAAGTTCTGAATTTACAAATCACATGAAAAGATGTTTCTCTTTGATTGAAAGTGGCATTGCTTTATGATTCAGAACATGTTTTCTGTTTCTATTTCCTTTTACCTATATTTTGGAAAAGCAAATGTTTCAAAATCATATTTGTAACTGCAGTATCTCTTCTTATTACATACTGTCATAAGTGTATCAAATTAATATATTGTGTTAAAAATATTTAAAAAAAAGAATAAAAAAAGGTGTGATTGATATGTTTTTATCCTATGTTTTTATTATTGCAGATTATGATGCAGCAGCAGTGGTGTGATTGTTCCTGCCCATTGTGCACTTTCCTGGAACTTGAAACACATAATCTAACAGACTTTCCATCTGCAACATGGTCCATGATCTTTTATAATTTTGTGCCACAGTGCCAGCAGTTAATTTGAATTGAATCCCTATCATGGCTACCTGGCTAAGACCTATAAGTAGTCTTATTTTAGAAATTTAAAGGAAAAATGTGAATTAAGTTAATGACAAGGATACATGTGAAAAAATTAAAGGTATGTTATTGCTGATATTCAGGAATAGATATGTATTATGGCATATGGCACTGAGTTCAATTATACAAGGCTACATAAATATTAAAAGTTTTTGCTGAAATAAAATATATAATTGAAATAGACTTCTCTGATTTATTTTGTTGGGAACTGGAGACCTACCGGTAAGCTAAGAAAAATATAGAAACATATATCCATTGATTAAATAATATATTATATAAAGTTTACAATATGTCAAAGTTTGCAACCTGTAGATTAAATTATCACATATATGTAGTCCATTATTATGAATATTTGCCTCATAAAAACTCTTTGAACGATAGTCGATTCGAAGGTAGAATTTTGTGTGTGACCTGATTGAACCACGATGTGGTTGACCACCTACGTTTGATGTCAACTAGACTTGCTGCGGGATCCAATCTTATCAAGACAAAGATATGTTTTTATTCCAAGTTTCCAAACACAAGTTTTCAGAAGATAATAACATTTTATTAGCGAATGAAACTGACATCCACCGTAATTTTTGCAAAGTTGATCTAAACATGAGAGTAACGAAAATGTAGTCAAGGACGAAATACAGTCTAAGCGGAAGTTTACATGTGTCGTCGATCGTCCGTATGCAGATTTGTCTGCAGTGCTCATGAAATAATGCTTCTTTGGTAGATTTGGATAGTGAAAATTACTTGAATATAACGGGTAATTCATAGATTTGTGAAGAACACGGAAAGGCATGCATGCTCATTGCAGTGGGTGATGTTTAATGCAATGCATGATGCGAATGTGCACACTTGATTCGTTGCTCATTGACTTCAAATGTCGCATGATACCCCGGATACTTTGTTGTTCTTTTTAGTCTTTTTTATAAATTTGTGGATTAAGAGATTAAGAGGTTAACTTGTGTGTCTTTTAGATTAAAATATATAATTTTGAACGATATTGCACAAGCCGTCAACAAACTGTTGCTTGTAAAGGAAAGCCGACGGCATTCTAGACTCGCTCCGGCTGCAGTAGGCAATTTTTTCACTCCCTATATTCATTTTCAACAGGAAAAAGTTCGCGTTTTTTCGACGGTGACCCCCATTTTTTTCTTCAAATTTCAGTTTCTTATATTGTCAAGTTCATATATTGAGAATTTAAAAAAATTCTAAATTTTGAAAAGTTATTTATTAAGAAAATCTGTTCATTTTTTGGGGTGAAAAATATGATTTCGTGTGACAAAAAACCTGAAAAATTTATTAAAATGATTTTTTTATAAAACATTTTTGTTTTTAACATGTACAACTGTTTCATTTCTTACTTTAAGCATTAATATTTTTTGATATTTCATGCTTACACAAAAATTGTGGTCAAATACAAAATTTGATATTTTTTGGCTTTTTTCACAAAAATGTCATTTTTTAAATCGATTTTACTCAAAAACGAGCACGGTGACCCCCTTTTTTTATTTGATTTTTGAAATCAGCACATTCAGTTGAACAAACATGCTTATTTTCAGAAAAATCTAAATATTTTTATTTCTGGGTAGGGTATGTCCTTAATGCACTTTTCTTAGACCGATGACAATCGCCAATGGCTTAAAGGGGCAGTAGCACGTTTTTCGGGGGAATATAAGATGATGTCAGGAAAATGAAAATGAATGGTTCCAATTGAAAGACAATGTATTTAAACTAAATGGAGCAGTAATAATTCAAATATATAATGTAAAGTTTAGCAATGCGATTCCTTTTCCTTACACACAATGAATTAAAGGTGTTCACACAAAATGGTCGCCAATGGATTTTATGTGAATCTTCATGCTTTGTCCTCTGACTATGGATGATTGGCTTGTGTAATTAGATTTTTTACACTGTCAAAATAATACATTAAGCATTCACTTACAAATATCAGTGAAAATTTTGAAATATAAATTTATCAAAAAACGTGCTACTGCCCCTTTAAAGGCATCATGTCTTACATGTATCTTCTTTAAACTATATTGTTTTACCTTCTCCTGACATTGACGAAATTAAGTTGAAATCAGTATCACAATTATAATTGTTGTGTTTTTTGGTGCTCAAATTTTGCATTGAAAATGCACATGCCACATTGAGAGACATTATCAACTTATAAAGGTCTGGTCACAATTCGTGTGGCCGATGTAAAAAGTCTCAAGGATGTTTTAAGGATATGATGAGGCTTTTTCTTGAAACTTTCATTCCCGTTGCTCCTGAATATGACATAGGCTTTGTACAAAGTTTTTGTCCTCAAGATTTAGTTAATCCATTTAAAGAAAGATTTCTGCTTACAAGTTTGTATTCATATATTTTCGATAAATAAAAAATTAAACGATTAACTTCTTTTGAGTAGTATATATTGGAATGATTATCTATTATGAATGACATTCGGACAGGCACAACTTCCTACATTTGCTCCAAATATCTGATCTGAGGTTAATACATTCTTGGTCAGCCTGTACAATGGAGTCTGCTTATGATTCTGTTACACTGATATTTCCATCACTTTCGTTGATAAATGTTTAATCAGTCATTACAGAAACGCGGCATGTAGTAACTCTACAGACTCTGGTGGACCGTAGTGAGAGACAATGATATAAAACTGGTTTTCACGCAAAGAAGCATAGAACTTAAAGGGGCAGTAGCACGTTTTTTGATAATTTTACATTTTAAATACTTCATTAATAATAGTAAGTTAATGTTAAATGTATTATTTTGAAACTGTCAAAAATGTCACGAAAAACGAAAAAAGAATCGCATGGCTAAACTTAAACGTTATATATTTGAATTATTACTGCTTCATTTGTCTTTGAAATGGAACCATTAATTTTCATTTTTCTGACATCACCTTATATTCCCACTAAAACGTGCTACTGCCCCTTTAAGATACACCTGATGTTTGCACTTTCAGCTTGAGAGTTTGGAGAAAGGACAACCTCAAATGGTAAATTTTCATTCAGCTATCATAACTTGCACCTATTTCCTATTTTACAATATCAACTTTCTATACTCTGTTGAAACATGCCAACTGTCAATAATGAACATACCCAATCTGATGCCAATCAATCAAATTTGCCCTGCAACAGTTTTCTGTTTACAGAAGAATGAAATTGTTTTCATCTACATGTACTTTGGGTCTGTCGCCTTTTAGTACTTCGTATCTTGCTGCGAATTACTAGCATTATTATATCACGAAAAGGCTGTACCGAAATATCCTGTGTGTGCCTAATTTTCCATTACTACTGTGATGACTGACATTTCTAAGTAATTAATTACATTTGAGTGATGAGAGCAGTGTGTTGAAATACACTCTAATCCATCCAGGCAGCCTCCCCTTCTGTCTTCAGTAAAGTATTTAAGCTTATGCAGAGTTGGTTGGCAACACAAGCCCCATCTTGTGCTAGTGTTAGATTGTCAGACACATTTGATTCATTAATCTTGATACTTTTGAATAACATTTATAAAGCTATGAGTATGGATATCTGCTCAGGTCCCCCTATAAAAGGTATGCATGTTTATTATTGATCATGAATTGTAAATTGAAGATAACAATACAATATCAGCCTTAATCATTTTTAAAAAACTCCTACACACATTTTCCCAAATGCATTGAGGAAATCCCTTTTTATCCTAGAAAAATATCAATTGCCTACAGCTGCTTACCAATAATGTGTTTAACTTCTTTTAAACTCAGTGCAAATATCATGTTATATTCGAGTTCGAGTATTCAAGCAGTATTTTACCAAAATATATCATTTGTAGAGTAAATGTAGAAAAGTCATTTCCCCACTGAATATGATAATATATTGATAGAATAATATGTTTGGTTCAGTTAAGTCTTCTTTTTGATAAAAATAAGCGAGACAAACATGTATACACGTTTTGCTTCGTATAAACTTAAACGTTTCTGTTTACATAAATGCTATTTTTGTATAATTTGAACCTTTTCAAATGATTGCAGTTCAAAAGGAAACTATTTGTAGATTTGTTTTTATACATATGAATGTCTGCATGTTTCGATCAATATTTTTTATCACATGTTTATTCAAACTTTACTCTACTGAGGATATCACCCTTCACAATAAAATCACTCAAAACAAGACTGCGTTCTGTTTAATCCGAATTACATCACCAAGTAATTTTTTAAAACGTACTTACATAGTTCAATCTCACGATCAAAATAATAGTATTTTGAGGACAATTTTGAAAGTTTCATTTTGATCTATAGATATTCTTTAATAGTTGATCAAAATATTATTAATTTCTTATCAATCGATGTTTCGAAAGAATACTTGTATCTTTGTCAAAGACCAAAAGATAAAATAATCTGTTTCGAAACGTCATATACTCAGCATAAAGAAGTTGTTATCCATAGAATATTTACTGAAATGATATATATTCTCAAGGAAAAAACGGACATGGAAAGTAAAAAAATTTTTTGCACCCCCTTATATACAGTTAAGCAATAAATAAACATCCCCCGTATCTAGAAACTTTCTAGTGCGTATCTAGAAACTTTCTAGATACGCACTAGAAATTTTCTAGATACGCACTAGAAATTTTCTAGAACGTATCTAGAAAATTTCTAGTGTGGTTCTAGTGCGTTTCTAGAAATTTCTAGAAATTTCGAGTTTTTACATTTTTTGTAATAATCAAATATTTTTACTTTTTTTGAAATCCCTGTCTTTACTTTCCCTACTGTGAAATTTTCAACATGATACAATTAATAGAAAGGGAGATAGATGCTATTTAATAATAGATCTTCCTCGTTTTAACGCGCCTCTCCTCACTGTAGATGGTTATCTAAATATAGCACACACTGCTTTATGGCCCCTCACTGATCGGCGCTAATTAGATGTCTCGTCAGCATGATGCTTCGAGACATGCTGTTTCTTTTAGTTATAGCATTTTGTAATTAATGAACATTAAGAAAGTTAGTAAGTAATATAACCTTGATAAATATCAATTAATATTGATTATGATTAAGATTGTCTGTAAAATCAAAAGCATGGATCCTTTAGCAGCGGGCAAGTGACAAACAAATCTCATAAAATGCCTGTCAGATAAACTAAAAGTAGTTGTACTAAGTAAATTAAAAGACGATGCGTTATGCTTTAAACATATTTATTCATGAAATAGTACATAAAGGGATTGACCAACAAGCTCAAAAGAGCTTATTCAAAGACCGCTCCAATATAATTAATATATGTAACATAATAATAACATGTGTATATTACAAACAAATTAAAGTGAGTGACGTATGACAAATCGTAATTAATTTTCGAATATATCGTGGTAGTGCATGTATACCATTTGTTTATTTGGCAGTCATTATAAAATGAATATGCTTATGAACTTTCAAATTGATCGGATTTCATGATATAGTTATGAATCGAATTCAATAAATTATGTATAGGTAATTGTTGTGAGAGATGTACATCCCCGCAATATTGTATTGCGTCAGTAAAGTCGATTTCTAAGTTAACAACATTCAACAAAGCAATTGTCTCACAAAAGTCTAAGCCATTCATGGAGCACGCTGAAACTCTATTTCAAGATGTTATTCGGGAGATCTTCACCTCTGCAGAGGCTTAAGACTATAAAAAGATATAACTCAATCCAATCACTAATGAACCTAAATCAGTAGAATGTCGTCCACGATCGTCCAATATTTCTTTAAACAAACGTCACATATCAAAAGCATAATTTGATGACCATTATAATTCTATTTGTGGTTTACTGACCGTCGATTACGAACATTTATAACAATCTGTTGTTTCATGTAATCATAAATCTTCTGCTTCACATGTACGCATAAATCGAAGTTTATTTCACAGTGATGCCGATTGTCATTGTCCGGTTTTCGATCATTATCGCTACTTTATTCCTTCAACCTTCATCACCGTGCAAAACCGATTTACATCCAGATCATTCTTTTCAGCAACAGTCGATAGTCCGCGATCAAAAAACGCAATTTATAATGTTTGGCTCACGTGAATTTAAATAATGTGACAAATACAAGAAAGATCTTCAGACGTATAAGAATCATAATAGAATATATGGACCTCCAAGATTATTCTGCATTTATTGACCAATGGATCAAAAGGCTTTGAGTGCATAGACAAACAAACCGACAGATAGTCAGAAAGACAGAAATAAAATCTATTCATTCTCGTCTCATATCTATACATAAATACTCCAACAAAGCAGTTATGCAATAAATAAAATAATGTTGTTTAAGGATAAAGGTTTATATGGAATATCAAATACTTTTAAGAAATATACATTCACCGAAAATCTTATAGTGAGTTAAACTAATACGGAACGATCAGTGATTAATAAAGATACCCTTTCATTACTATAAAATGGATTTTCAGCTTCTGGAACTGCCTGTAAAACACTTGGGTATTTGTTTCCGGTGTGTTGCATAATTTCATTTGTATATGCATATTTTCAATACCTTTTAGTGTCATTTAGACCAAACGGTTGGATTAAGATTAACATCTGTATACCCAGTGAATACTCAATCTATTTTAAGCCGTTTTTATGGATTGCATGTTGGTTTATTCGTCTTCCTATCTTTCCATTTTGATTCATCAATTTAATTTTCCATTCTTTTGAGGCGCTATCGTAGAAGATACGACAATATGCACTTAGTACAGATACACGAGATATAACCGAGATTCCCCAATGTTATTTATTGCAGATATTTCAATGTTTTTATATAAACCGTATTAGATATTTTTTATATTAACCATTTATGATATAGAAGACAAAAGTTAAGATAAATAAAAACCTAAAATAATCGTGATAATTTCAGATCACAATGAAATGTAGTTTTTCTCGATTATGTGTATTAAGTAATGATTATCAATTATCAATATGTAAGACAAATACTATATTCTAGTCTGCCAGCCAGGGCCTAAAATAAGGTAAAAAACTAAACAAGGAGACTCAAATGCTCAATGAAAGTGAAGAAAAGTTCGTCTTCTTTTTATGTTATTTAACTTATCATAGATTTATAAGCCGTTTCATTTCAATGTCTAACTTTTAGACTAAATATATTCATTCATTTATAGAATTGCATTCCACTCGTTATCATTGCGCAGCAATCGACGGTCTGTAATAAACATACCACTGTCATCAGCTCAATTACATAACATAGTATTTCCAATCTTCCTTTCACGCGAGAATCCGAATGTGTATTCTCACTCAACTTCTAATTGAGCTGATTGGTTTGCATTCCGAAATACTCAAAGCCTTTTACAGTGCAGCGACCACTGGCGTGTTCGGGAGATACGGTTGACTGAGTTATTTGCATATTGAACAACATCTGCTTTCTTTGTTATATATTACACAATCATCCTGTTAATCCAAGGACACCCATTTTGTTATTTCAGACTGAACGAGATATTAGGCTGCTATAATTGTGTCATCATTAATTGCGATCTGTTAAAATATTGAATGAATGAATGAATGAATGAATGAATGGTTTATTCTCATGAAGATCACAAGATGTGACATAGAGAAAATACAAATGTACAGTTTGAGTTACGGGAGCATACGTAGACAGGTTTTAACATAGTTACATAATTTCAGTTGTAATGCTTTGTGCTTACAAGACATTAGAGATATAAATTTGTCTAAGGATGGGTTGTTACAATAATAGTGTGGAAGAAATGAATATCTAATGTTATTTAATGATGGACAGTACAACACGAGATGAGCCTCATCTCCAATCGAGTTCTTACAAAATATTAGAACATGAAGTGGCTGCTATACAACCGTGTATGTATTTGGGCAACAACAGAAATTCCTCACCTAGTACAGATATATCATACTGTCCAATGTGATCTATGACACATTAGTACTGCAAGGAGATTTTCATGAAAATAATGTTTTCAGTTCAATTAGAATGTTCATATATTTATTCATGTCGTAACACAGATACTGCACTATTGCCATATCATGCCAATTTGTATGTTTAGGGGTACATTTAAGGGGTCGACGGTATCAAAATGATATGAACGATATGAAATTGATCTCGATTACAAGTTACAACTGATAAATGACATACACGTATTAGAGTTTAATTTAACCATTATTTGTGCGTATATTACGCTACAAAAAGTACCCAATGAAAATAAATACCTACTTGTGATAAAAGAGTACAAAGTGAGGTTTATCCTACAGCAAAATAACAATGCGCATTTTCTTAATGCATCAAAATCATAACTTTTTAGCTCATCAGGTCTGAAAGACCCGATGGGCTTATGGCATGGCATGGCGTCCGGCGTCCGTCCGTCCGTCCGTCCGTCCGTCCGTCCATCCGTAAACTTTTCACATTTTCGACTTCTTCTCCAGAACCAATGACTCTAGAGAGCTCAAATTTGATGTGGAGACTCCTTGGCCAAAGGGGATTCTAAATTGTAGATTTCATGACCTCATGACCCCAATTGGGGTCACAGGGGTCAAAACCTTAAAAACCTATTTTCATCTTCTTCTCCAGTTCCCAAAGGTCTAGAGAGCTGAAAAGTTGTGTGTAGACTCCTTGGCCAATGAGGATTCTAAATTGTAGATTTCATGACCTCATGACCCCAATTGGGGTCACAGGGGTCAAAACCTTAAAAACCTATTTTCATCTTCTTCTCCAGTTCCAAAAGGTCTAGAGAGCTAAAAAGTTGTGTGTAGACTCCTTGGCCAATGGGAATTCTAATTTGTAGATTTCATGACCTCATGACCCCAAATGGGGTCACAGGGGTCAAAACCTTAAAAACCTATTTTCATCTTCTTCTCCAGTTCCAAAAGGTCTAGAGAGCTGAAAAGTTGTGTGTAGACTCCTTGGCCAATGAGGATTCTAAATTGTAGATTTCATGACCTCATGACCCCAATTGGGGTCACAGGGGTCAAAACCTTAAAAACCTATTTTCATCTTTTTCTCCAGTTCCAAAAGTTGTGTGTAGACTCCTTGGCCAATGGGGATTCTAAATTGTAGATTTAATGACCTCATGACCCCAATTGGGGTCACAGGGGTCAAAACCTTAAAAACCTATTTTACTCCATCTTCTCCAGATCCAAAAGGTCTAGAGAGCTGAAAAGTTATGTGTAGACTCCTTGGCCAATGAGGATTCTAAATTGTAGATTTCATGACCTCTTGACCCCAATTTGGGTCACAGGGGTCAAAACCTTAAAAACCTATTTTCATCTTTTTCTCCAGTTCCAAACGGTCTAGAGAGCCAAAAAGTTGTGTGTAGACTCCTTGGCCAATGGGAATTCTAAATTGTAGATTTCATGACCTCATGACCCCAATTGGGGTCACAGGGGTTAAAAACCTTAAAAACCTATTTTCATCTTCTTCTCCAGATCCAAAAGGTCGAGAGAGCTAAAAAGTTGTTTGTAGACTCTTTGGCCAATGAGGATTCTAAATTTTAGGTTTGGTTACCCCTTGACCCCAATTGGGGTCACAGGGGTCAAAACCTTAAAAACCTATTTTACTCCATCTTCTCCAGTTCCAAAAGTTTGAGAGAGCTAAAAAGTTGTGTACAGACTCCTTGGCCAATGAGGCTTCAATTTGGGGTCAAAGGGGTCAAAGCCTCAAAAACATATTTTACTCCTTCTTCTCCAGTGTCAAAAGGTCTAGAGAGCTGAAAAGTTGTGTGTAGACTCCTGGGCCAATGGGAATTCTAAATTTTAGGTTTGGTGACCTCATGACCCCAAATGGGGTCACAGGGGTCACAACCTTCAAAACCTATTTTCATCTTCTCCTCCAGTTCCAAACGGTCTAGAGAGCTAAAAAGTTGTGTGTAGACTCCTGGCCAATGGGGATTCAAACTTGTAGATTTTGTGACCTAATGACCCTAAATGGGGTCACAGGGGTCAAAACCTTTTTCCATCAAAAGTCTGATGAGCTACAGAGCCCATGGCTCTATTTTTTGAGAGGTATTTTAGAAATTGGAAAAACAATGATGCAGAGGGATTATATGGATAACAACTTCATCGTATGCGACTGCTTGAGAAGTACACAACAACAATCTGTGTCGAATTGTTGCATACCATGAACAAAGAAGTTGTCATCCATGTATTCCTCTGCATTATCATCAAAATCATGACGCGCATCATTTCATATGTAATCAGGAAAACGGAAACATTAACAGTTTGACATACTGACAGAATTTCAGCACTATCTTTACTTTAAAAACCTTAACATCATAATTATATTCATTATTTCATGTTATGGGTTAAAGTGAGGACTTGGTCTACTCTGAACAATTTATTCAGAACTTGTTTTTTCTTACTTACTGACTGTATGCCTTGTGGGTAGATCGTTTTCGTTTTTTGACTTGTGACGAGTTTACCCAAACCAATCATACAATCACTGCAAATTTGGAGTTCTAAAAGCTTAAACAAAGAATACAGATTAAGATCAGTCGTGGTAAGCACTATGAAATACGCCCTTGAGATTAGAAGTCCCCACTACGATTTTGAAACACGGGTATTATATCCACATTGACACAATAGTGCTCTGTTACATACATGTATACTTTACAAATATATTAAAGTTTATAAAGAAATGAACCAAAAGCAAATCATTTTGAGAGATATTCATTAAGATCAGATAAAATGAAACCTACTGCAACTAGAGCATGTTTTTACACCTGCACACTTTCCCATGTCTCCATGACGCAATGTTACACTAGGAGATTGCTAACTAACGAATTGCTACGAATCCTAAACCGTGACTGCAAGGTATTCGCTGGAAATGTGGGGTGGGGGGGGTGGGGGGGGGGGGGGGGGGGGGGGTACGGGAGGGGAGTGGACTGTCTGAGTGTTGAGTACTGTCGCGACAATACGCTGCTCGCTTGTTGACCAGTGGATTTACGTTGTGTTATCTGCTTCTATATTGACATTTGTATCTGGGAATCAGACAAAAGGTGTTAATGATGGAGATTTAATCGCATTGACAAGGTATAGCTATGTTACATTACAGTGCATATGCTTTAGGTGGCTGTTCCTTTATCCTCCCTACAGAGATGCAAGCTCTAAACACATGAAGTCTTGCATGCACAGTCAATGCATGGAGCTTGTTAACCGATACTTGAAGGGGAGGGTATTGTAACAGCATGCAAACATTACACTGACTACTTTCTATTTCCCGACAGTTTATTATCATATTAAGATAAGTTGATTTAACAGTTTAAAACAAATTCAATTGAACAATCACACAAAATATAAATAGGGTTGAAAATACATGAGACATTTCTGGAAATCATGCGAGAATATCGCTGTCGCACCGTAAATCTAATCAATCATTAGGAAGATAATAGGTCCTAATATATGCGTAATATGATAAATTTCTTTGTTATACATAACCAACTACACATATATAATCATATCAAACCATACACATTGGTATGAGTTTATCATATATTAATTGGGCCGAACTGGTTTTTGGGGCGAACATTACAAATATAGATATATATTGGTCTGTACATACAAATAGTCAATGCAAAATTTGACAAACATTTGAAAAAAGAGCAGCAAACAAGTTCAAAAGCATTAACTAACCGTTGATGTACACTCGGTGCCAATGATATTTATTTAAGAAATATGAAGACAGTATGAAATCCATTGTCTGCAACTGACCTCCGTGGTCAACGGGTTGGCTTACTGGGCCTGAATCCAACTGGTCACGGGTTCGAACCCATGTTTCGTATGTAACGTTGTCAAGTGTATTTAGTGATTGTCTAAATAGTTCCAAATGCAAAACAAGATGCGTACTTGAATGAATTTAGGAAATCAAATTTCACTTTCACACAATGACTTTACATCCCACTACCACTGCGCGGTAACAGGCATGTCCGCTTGCCATAAACTGAATTACATAATGTAGTTTTGCGCTATCATCTAAGGAAAAGATTAGCGTTCCTGTCCCTCTCTAGAATCCGAATGTGTATTGTGTAACTTAAACTGTTTATTGAAACTTATGTCTTGACATCCCGCACTACTTGTGTATTACACTTGAGCGACTGCTGGCGTGTTCAGGAGATACGGTTCGCCGAGTTAATTGCATTTGCTATCATCTGGTAACGCTTGTTACCATTTTATAACAATAATATCGTATTTAGAGAACAATCTGAAAATGCAATTCAATAACTTATTTAAAAGATATCAAGATATGAAAGTGATATGTGCTTGTCGTAAGTTAGTTCTGTAGCTGTTTTGTACAATTTTACTCAAGTTTAATCCGCTCCAACATACACAATATTATTGATAAATGATTTTAAGATCGTTACCGAGGAAGAAGAAGACGATAGAAAACACAAAGAAGGGCTGTGGATTATATGACAATTAAAATGTTTATGAGGACAAACGTCTGATAAACGTTTTGTTCTTAGGATCACTGTGTCCAAACCCAAGAACAAAACTAAATCGATGATCACGAGAAGAAACGGTAGAATATTCTTTATTTCCTTTAATTATTTATTTCAAAGACTTTAGATAATTAATCTCATTTCGTTCCATAAGTAAGATTTCCTTAAAGTCATAAAAATATTGATTCAATTTGGAAAATATTGTATATTTAATGCATGCATAGCCGACATTATACGAGTTTGTTTTGTAAAATATGCAGTTTCCTCCGTACGATCTTTTGTCTTCTGACGCAACATATTAACAAGTTCTGCTTGCTAGATAATTGCTTATCAAATTTGGGAGATACGTAATAGTAATTCTATAGAGGACGAGGTTCATTTACTTGTCGAGTGCAATTTCTACAAAGAAATAAGATCTGGGCTATTTTATAAACTTAATGTATGTGACCAGTATTTTCACAGATTATCTTCTCTTGATAAGACTATATACATGCTGTCTAATATTCACCACATCAAATCCATCGCCACAACAGTTTATTTTATGTATAACAAAAGGTATAAATCAGCCATTTAATATTGTATTTTGCATATACATGTATGTAATTTAGCACTGGATTACTTCCATGTATTATAAATATTTTTACCATTATCAAATCAGATAAATAGACACAGTTACAAATGTACGTCTGTTCATACATGTACATGTATGCATTTTATCTGCATACCTTTACAACAAGCGAAACAATAAGAAAATAGCGCAAACATATTTACTGACGGTTGTATTTCAATAACTCTAAAATTTGTCAAATTTACATATATTTGTGCTCTATCCCTCTAAACCTGTAAAGTGAATGTACAATAAAAAAACTTCTTTCTTTGATATCAGTATACCCGAGACGATATATATGACGACAGTAAATTGTGTACTAAACCCGTAATCAGTTCTAAAGGTAACTGACTTTTTTTGCTTATGAAATGCCGCATTGCTTGTGAAACAGCTTATACTTATTGTGTTTTGTATTTTCTGCAGTCATCAGTTAAATGAAAGATTACAAGAGTCTCATCCCTAACATTTTGATATCTTTCTGCTATATGTTTAATTGTATGAATTGATAAGAAGACGAAGAAAGTTATCAATGTAATTTTATATAGTTTGTAAAACCAAACGCGAATAATTTAGCATTAAAACAATTATAACAACAATACAGTCATTTTGTATCATTTAACGCAATTAAAACAACTCAAAATAGCGGGTCAACATGACTTTGATGAAAGGACCTCTTTCAAGTCCAGCGTATTACGTATTTTAGACTGGTGACACACATACAATAATTGACCTTATTACATAACTCGGCTTCGATGTTTCTTGCACCATACACTTTGATGTGAGAGATGAACTGTATGAATTATCCTAGTGTTTAAACAACTTGCAAATAACAAGTCGCATGACCTTGTTATGAATGTATTACCGGTAATACATGTATATTGCCGCATATGCAAAAGTATGTGTATTTCCCGAATGTGTGCTTTACCAATATACAGTGTCTTAATGATAAGACCCAGCGTATGATATACACTGTACGTTACACTAAATGCATGAAGGCAGCTACATATTAGAAATGAAACTCTACGTTATCTTGTATTAGACCCTTTAATATAGCATGACTCCATTATTGATCCAGTGCTATGGGAGAGAAAACATCATTAAATCATTACATGCTTTATGCATCGAATAAATAGATGTGCGTACTTGTATATCAGAGAGGTATTATCGACATCAACGTGACTGTCCTATGGATATCAGGTCCGACATTTTGAAGTTGGCGACATCACACGGACAAACCCGACATAATTACAAAACTGTTGATACAAACTGTTTTTGATAAAATATCCGCACCTATACATATTATAAATCAAATAACTACTTAAAAGGCCTTGCAATCATGTTTTATTGCCGTTGCCAGGCTTTTCACACTGATGGTGCCGGTCATTGTTTACGATTTTGTCCAATTCTGCGCTCCTATATATCAAGTTGACAATTATAAATCAAACAAAATGTTTCCTGTCTCAACGAGGCTGTATACATATCATGTACACTTATATGACACATGTACAAACTGGAATGTTATCTTGAATTTTGTTTCGCACAAGAGATACCCTCGGTAGTTCCGTTGATGCTGTGTTTTAAAGTTATTTCATTTCTCCATTTGCCTTCATTGTCTTTAACATGCTGCTTCTCAATGTTGTTAATCAAATTCCTTTGTCCGACAATACAGTATCATCATTTTTATTTTATTATTGCAACTAGCTACAAGTGGCCATTTTACACTCATTAAAGCGTTCCGTCGGTGCAATAAAATATCTATTATTCTTAATGGCTAACCCGTTATCAATTTTGTGAATGTTTAGACGTACTGAGTTAAAAAGGGGACGTTCAATTCTTATGACCTAGTTCAGAGCAATATGGGAAATAAAGTCTAGATTAACTGAATGAAAAGTTAAAAGCAATATGATTATATAAATGAAGGTAGTATAATTTGTAAGATAAAGTTAATTTTTACTCTAGATTAAACTTAACGGCAGCTGATAATGGTTGTATGCTAAGCTTGACTTTTCAATATCGTAAGTATCTGAGTCACTCTGTTTACACGATTCTTGCATTACAATGATGAAACAACTATGTCTGTCGTAAAAATGATGTTTAGTCTCTATCAGAGGTTGAAAAGATGTCATAAAGTGTGTATTATTATACCCCCGCTACGAAGTAGTCGGGGGTATATAGCGGTCAGCGCGTCCGTCCGTCCGTCCGTCACACTTGTTGTTCCGCTCATCACTCGAATATTATTTGTTCAAGTGTCACGAAACTTCATATGTGTAATCACTATGGTCCCTAGATGTGCCTTTTGTATATTTTGGTCAGATGGTCTCATTGTTTTTTCAGATTTTTGACTTCTTTGTTGTAGAAGTGACTGTTCGAGGAAATCCTTTTGTTCCGCTCTTAACTCGAATACTATATGTTCAAATGTCGCAAAACTTTATATATGTAATCCCTACAGTCCTTAGATGTGCCTTTTGTTAATTTCGGTCAGATGCTCTCATTATTTTTGTAGATTTTAGACTTCTTTGTTGTAGAAGTGACTCTTTGAGGAAGTCCTTTTTGTTCCGCTCATAACTCGGATATTATTTGTTCAAATGTCACAAAACTTCATATTTGTAATCACTATGGTCCCTAGATGTGCCGATTGTATATTTTGGTCAGATGGTCTCATTGTTTTTTTAGATTTTTGACATCTTTGTTGTAGAAGGGACTGTTTGAGGAAATCCTTTTGTTCCGCTTTTTACTCGAATACTATATGTTCAGATGTCGAATACTATATGTTCAGATGTCGCGAAACTTTATATATGTAATCCCTACAGTCCTAAGATGTGCCTTTTGTTAATTTTGGTCAGATGCCATGATCATTTTTTTAGATTTTCAACTTCTTAATTGTAGAAGTGATTCTTTGAGGAAGTCATTTTTGTTCCCCTCTTAACTCTGATACTTTTTCTTCAAATGTGATAAAACTGTATACATGTAATGGCTATGGTCCCTAGATATGCCTTTTGTATGTTTCAGTCAGACCACTCTCATTATTATTTTTAGATTTCGATTTCTTTCTTGTAAAAGTGACTCTTTGAGGAAGTCGTTTTTGTTCCCCTATTAACTCTGATATTATTTGTACAGATGAGCCAGTTGATGTACTCTCAGTATTTTTTATTTTTAATTTCTTTCTTATGATACAGTCACATTGAAAGGACATTGAAGATTTTATTAATACATTAGTGACTATATAAGAATCATAAATGTCTGAAAAAGACATTGTTAGTTTCATAAGAGCTTATATAGCTTACATGCAATCAGGAAGTCTATATCTGCATTTTCATTGACTTTTAAACAAATTAAAACAGTTTTGCATATTTGTAGGAATCCTTACTAAGTGAAGTATCTTAGTTTCTATAATCTCTTAGGGAAGCGGGGGTATAAAAAGTGAGCTTGCTCACTAATTCTCTTGTTTTGATAAGTTTAGTGAAAGGAAGAATTTATTTTATGCAGTGTACAAATTATTTACTGCATTGTATTTCTGTACTGTATTTCTGTAGGAATTTGTTTTCCATAATCTTGACTCATTACTTATTATTTTCCATACGACGCTGTTCGTTTCTGTAATCATGATGTGACACTGAAAATAAAATATCTCTCTGCCTACAGATTAAATGCAACGTTCTGATCGTTTAAGGTTATGTTTATAACTTTACTATTGTGGAGGTAACTAAGTGACAGATTACTCGAGTCGCACGTCGTGAGAAAAAAGTTTAATATAAATAAATAAATGTAAAAATATTTTTATATCATCTGTCTGTCTGTTATATATCTGCATTCTTTATATTACAAAACAAATTTTTGTTGTGTGACAGCTATCTTAGTAAACAATGAATGGTGATTTAATCAGCGACAAAGCCTGTAAGTTCCCGTTATGTAGCGCGTTAGCCATGCATGACAGCTGATTAGCAGGGGCGTTATAATGAGGGCAGGTTGTAGAGGAGAAAAACTTTAACATGGAATATCTCCGTTTCTAGTAAACTCACAGACTTCATATTTTCACATGATATAAGATTTAATAAACAGCTTTGAAACATTTGATTAGATTTTGAATATCTTGCAAAAAATAAAAACTCGAAATTTCTAGAAATTTCTAGAAATTTCTAGAAATTTCTAGATACGCACTAGAAAATTTCTAGATACGTTCTAGAAAATTTCTAGATACGCACTAGAAAATTTCTAGATACGTTCTAGAAATTTTCTAGATACGTTCTAGAAAATTTCTAGAAATTTCTAGAAAGGGGGTACTTTCTTTCTGGTTTAACTGTAAACTCTGATAATTATTATGCTAATCAATATTAATTAATATATTATTTGAACTCTATTATGCAAATCAATATCTGTCTTGAGAGAGTTATGCGACACAGATTACAAGCTGTGGTTCAAGTTCTGGACACAAGTATCCCATTCAACGCAACAAACGTTGATTACTCTGACCAAACTTATAAGGTTCTCGTTGTTCTTGCATTTGAATGACACTGCATGTCCAGGAATGACCAGATTGCAAAAAATGTTGTTTTAAGGATTAAAATGAATAAAAGGAGTCGACGTTTGTAAATTTAACTCTGCTATTCAAGGAATGATTGCAAATCCAATTACTCACATAGAAGGTGCAATGGTAATCGATCCTCGGTCATTCAACTTGTGAAATCAAAGGATCAAACGCAATCGCAACATCAATTATTTAATTAAGATCATCAGTCTGTAATCTGTGTGGTTCCAAATAACACTTAGTGAACACAGTTTGTGTGGTTATGGAGTACATCCAGTTGTTCTTCAGATGAGACGTTAGATTGTATTGGATAAGTAGTGACATATTCTAAGATAAATCAACCGGTTGTAATTCTATCCTGTGATCTGATTGACTAGATGGAGATATTTCAGCTCTTGGTTGGTTAAAGGAATGATAGACAATTGTGGGTTATCTGCTTGGGGGATCTGAATACCTGAAATGGATGTCTTCTATCACACTTCACAGTGTTTATTTCTTTCTCCCCTCGCTCATCAGGGGTCGAATTGAGATGAGAGTGAGTGAGTTATTGTTTATTGATATAAACACAAAACAATGGAATATATATATCCTTATTGTTACATACCTACTGTATAGCCAGACACACAATTTAAGTGTTCTGTCTTTCGTATATGTAACTTTGAGGTATATTTGCCCATTGCTACTGTTTTGGTTGACATGAAATTCTTTCTTATCTGGATAACATTTGGTTCATATTCCACTACTGATGCAAGCAGTTACAAATAATTACCTCTCAAAAATTTGAACTAAAGATAATTCACCCACTTTTAAATACATAATCGTTTAAATGCTGTGTTTCTAAAATGTCAACAAAGTTTAGTGTCTAAGACCCCAGCCAACCTTGTCAACTTTAAACTAACTACCTTATGTTGAACATAACAAAACCCTTAAAATCGCACATCGACCCATTCAGATGTTAAAGCAAACAATAGTCAGTGTCTGACCCCAGACCCGGGTCAGTCCTGCCACAGTTGCTGATATTCAGTATACCTGTTCAATAGTTCAGGCTGCGGTGGGAACTCCAATAAACCAACGAGTGATTCAGACGTTTAGTATCCTTCATGCTAATTTTCTCAGAAGGTTTAAGGGTCATTTCTTCTGGGTTTCAGTGCATGTCAATTAGTTGATCATGTATCATGGGATCTCGCCCTTTGTGCTGTATACAAACCAATTAGAAAGACACAAGAGATCACATTGATCATGCAAGTCCTATTGAGCTAACCCTCAAATAAGTTGTGTGTTAAACTTTGATGCTCAATTTTGCCATGAAAGACATGTTGATATACATTGTAGTGTTATCTTATTATGATATGTATGTCTAATTCAGTGTTCAACCTTAATTTATATGTCTACTTGTCTTGGTTTCATGTAGTCTTCTTAAAGAATTAGAATTTTTCCCTCCTTCCCAACATTTGACTGACGAAGAAATTCGAATATCAATCTAAGCACATGACAATTATTGAATGATTTCAAGCATGAAGCCGCTTTGTGGGCAATTGTTGTTGAGGGGAGATGGAATTAAATGGTTCCTACAATGTAGGACAAAGGTAATATTTAGGAATACAACATTAGAACTAATTAATTCATTAATATGATTTTTTTTCTTTCAACCCCTTGTTGGTTATATCTCTTCTTTTAGGTTTTAAGTCGTAACTACTCGTTTCCCAAACCTCGGAAAGTTATAGTCTTTGGTTTAGTTGAAGCTTATATGACACAAATCATCGTCATAGCCTGGTTGTCTCAGTTGGTCGGTTATGAAATGATAAACAAACGTGAACAAGTGGACTTGAACAATTCGGAATATTTATCAAAATGGAGTTAATATTTCTAAACAAATAAGGTAGGAGTCGAATTCGGTATCTCTACATTGTCATGCATGCAGTGCCTCTATCTCTGAGCTACCGAGGATCCATGCCACCTGATGTGCATTTTGTTGTGTCTTCTCTTTATTTTTATATTTTCCTATTTTTACATATATCTTTGTTGAAATTAAATATTTTTTATTGTACAGTTATTTAGTTTTGAAATCTAAATAAGGAGTGTATTAAAAGTACTCTATATGGTTTGTTTGATCCGGACACACACCTCTCTGTTCCCAGTTCTAATTTACCACTTAAACCCTGCACATTATAAGGGGCAACACTTTATGTGAAATACGTTTCAAGGGGACAGGAAAATTATATGGTGACTATGGCGAAGAAGAGTTTAACATTTGAGATACAACAGGACACGAAGATTAAATTAGTGAATCAGAAGATTTATTTACTGTTGATCCTGTAAGTTTGCAGGGGTAATTTCTATTATGTGATTTTAACTAGTGTACTCTAAGGACCAACCCTTCTGCGTGAAATGTTACCCGAATCGATAATGTAATGATATCTGTACCTCTACAAGTTTAGAGTCACTAATTGTCAGTGTGTGTTTAGTTTTGGGTATCGCTATTTTAGCTACTGATTGTGATATGTAAAACGATTCAGCCTTTCCCTTTGATCTGACCGACAGATATGAAGAAGATTCAGCTCTTGGTCTGTTTAAACAGTGATAAAATACATGTGATGTATCTGTTTGTGGGAAAAGGGCACATGAAAGGAACGGTTTATATACAAGGCTGATGGCGTCCGTCCTACTGTCCATGTGTAAGCATCAAACCTTTTCTTTGTTCTCGAGATCAATGTTCTATTGCATGAATGTCGTACCTTCTCAATTAACAGTTTCCTTTCTTGTCTTGGTGAGAGAAGAAAAAGGACAACAATAATACTTATAATTGTTGTTCATTACAAATAACATGTTTTTAAAATGTTATATAATCTAATTTCTACTTTAGGTTACCTCTTGATATTTGATATTTACAATTCAGATCTTACACATGGACATTATTAAAACATACAACGTTGCAATATATGAGGAAGTTGATATGTTAGTAGGTTATCAGGAGGACAGCGCATATGATTTATTGATCAGATTAACTTCTAGTTTATTTCACAGCTAAGCCATGTTTTGCGTAGATCTATATATGAAGAAACAATGTCAAAAACAATATATCAATGATTTCATTATCCATACGTTGTTTCAATAAACTATCAAACTTTGTTTTCTTTTTGGTTGTCATAGAAATTGTTTCAAGTCAATAGACACGATTTTAGCAGAAGTATATATATACAAACTCTTTCTTAACTTACACAGAATTAGATTTTTCGAAAACACCTTATGAGTATAGAAAAAAAAATATTATGTAGAGATGATTTATAGAATAAGCTGTGTTCATAAAATTCAATTTTCTCCATAAGACTCCTTCATACATTATTAAAAAAATTTGGGTTAAATTATCAACTTAAGATATGCATTCCTGATGAAGTCAAATTTATTTTGACGATTTATATTAAGTTCATAGCTCTAGAAAATACCTACAGGTACAAAATTCGGGAAATTAAAAAAAGTTTCAGAAAAAAGTTGTTATTTTATTTTTAGGGAATATCCAGTATCATTGATGGTAATAGCATCGAATTTATCACGTTCTGCACTGTTGATGCAATAATCCTCTAGCCCATAAGAACACAGAAAACCCACTGCTGTCTGTAGAGAACTGTGCTGTGTGTATACCAAACTGATGCACATGGCAAATAGACCCAGTGTCAAATCATTGCAAACGCAAACATGAGAAAACTGATTATCAGCGCTAAGTTAAGTGACTCAGATAACATTGAGTCGACATGCACAGTGATGCATCTTAATGTACGGAGATTTTATAGTACCAGATGTGTCTATTTCCAGAGAGATCGAACATGCTCGCCGTGAAACACGCCTCTGCTAGAAGACCGAGATGAGTCGACTCTGTTAATAGGATTAACAAGCAAATAACACGTACATGTACAAATCAAATGCATATCCAACCGGAGAATTCACTTACAGACTGACGATCAATGAGCGAAATTTACGTTCATACCTATACCTTTACAAATTTAAACATAGAAATTGACTTATGATAAAGATTACAGTGAAAACATTTTGATGAGACAGGCTTTTTAATAAATTATATAATATGATATATCCTTGTTCGTAGAATATAAAATATACAAATTTCATGTCGGTTTTATGCAAAATATAGTGTTTTTATGTTTAAATGTACTAAGTCAGTGATGTCAAATGTATTTCTTAAAACGCAAAAAGCAATGAAAATGAAGACATATTATGATAAGGTCCAATATGATATCGCCACTTATTATCAATATTGGAACCATCTTGACAACATCTTATATGATTACATGATATCGAATAAAGAAATACATGTATGTACCGCATTCCTCCCGAAACGGTGCATGATCCATCAACCTAGAGTACAATGTAGTGAAAGTAAAAATATAGTGAAATTATCTTTTAAAACGTCTTCATGGTAAGATAAAGGTCTTATAGAGACGAATAGGATGTTTTAGTATATAATCACATCTTAAACCTATCGTTCATTAGATTGAACAGAGTGTTGATATCCGGCTCCAAAGCATACAAAAAGAACAATTTTAATATTCTGGTTATGCAAATACCAACACATCGTTATCATTCTATGTCTTAGCCACCAACAAGCATTATTGTTGCAGTGAATTGACATTGTCTGAGTGAGGGTCAGTTGCCTGCTCCTCTATGGTGTGTTATTCTGTGGATCAGGAGTTCAAATATCTTTTAAGTGACACATTTCTTCAGAAAATTAGTCAATCTTACAAAATGTATCACGAATGTTACAAAATGCAAGGCAATCTTTTTTTAAACAAAATAGAAGCCATTGACAGCAAAGGATTCAAAGGTTTTCACACTTACATGGCTGCCAAAAGTTTTTGCATGAAACTTTATAGTTGTTTGAAGACACTATATTTGGCATTGATTGATATTTTTAGATGCTACATTTCCAATAACGTCACATTGCTGTTTTTGTGTGTGCTGTAGAGAACTGTTCTGTAGGAGGTTTTGGTGTAATGCCACATTGTTGTTTATGTCACAATGGTTTCACGACCTTTTCCCTATGTTATTTATACCCGTCAGAGATTAGAAAATTGCAACTTGTATATATATCCCTTACTGCTCAACAAGTCCATTATTCACTCCTTCAGCATCTGCGCAAATAACAGCAAGAACAGCAATTGGTGTTTCGTTGATTCCATTTCTTTTCTCGAGGTCATTTATGCTGTTTCGTCATTGTGTTATTGCCTCGAAAAGTACTAGCCCTTATTCAATATGTTAAATTGCTCAATTGTTTTAGTATCACGTCAGTGAATGAATGTTTTATTTTACAAAGATGAATGTGTATTACCAATTGTACTAAACATGGTTTCATCAAAGAATTGGAACAATTTAAAAGAAATTGTCATACTCAATCAGATCAAACCATAAATATGTACAATTTGTTTCATATGTGCACATGTTCTATACTCTTTAATCTCTCTACACATTACAATGTGAAATTTTCTGAAATAGGTGTTTTAATTTGCCGAATATGAATATATATTTATTAATAATAGTAGATGAATATGTAGCAATGTATGCACACAAACACTTCACATAAAGGATTGGGGCATGTGAACAAATAAATAGTTGTTAGAACAACTATATTGTCCATATATTTGGCGTTAGCTCAAAAAATAAACATACGCAACTAGAAGCTTTGCCTGTATGTTCTAACAAGGTTTGTATCAAATCTGTCTACAAATATTTTTGGATGATTCTTTGACATTTTTCCCCATTTTGTTTAGGTGTCAAGCTTATCAAATCTCCAATGAACATTAATGATACATACTGATACATAAAGATCATTAATGGAACATATTTTTATTTCTAAGAACTATTGTTTCCACATTCCTTTTTTAATGTCATTTTTAATTCTGACTATCAAGACCTGTTTTATATGTTTTTAGAAAGATGATTTTTAACTCTTGCGCTGCCTGCAAATGTATAATAGGTAAAACATGTTGCTCCACACAAAACCAGCTGCATGTTATGTAGAGGAACAGTGTGTTAATAACTCAGATACAAATAACTTTTTCTTTATATATAGTTTTATTGGTGCTCAGGGAGCTCTTTGAGGATGGCTGTGTGTTGTGGAGGTAGCGCTATATTAACATAATACCACTAGTACTAAATAACTGCAAAGAACATAAACCATATCTGAAATTGTCAGATTTAGATAAACATCCATGTATCTGATTGTGTTCCACAATCTATTTGTGAAGGTAATCTCTTGTGTAGGTCAAATGGTAGAAAACACGCAATAGACACATCCCACTACTCATCGCTACACATCTGTCAATATGTGATTACTTTCACTATCACTTTGTTACAGAAATTCATAAATGTTGGATGAGTAAGGATGAACATGGCTTTGGGTTGAAACCTCCTTAGGTCCTACAGATAATAAGACTGTGTGTTGTGCTTTTAAAAGTGACTTTACTGGTTCATTTTATATAAACAAGCATTGGGTTATAGTATCTTCTCTAGCGAAGTATATAAAATAAATACAATAATCATAATAGAGTCATAAACAATAAAACAAATGTTTTAAAAGACAACATAAAGTTTTGTATTGCATTGTTTTTCTTAGAACACGTCAAACGAGATTTTATTACATTGTCTGTTGTATGAAAACAATATTTTTGTTTTCTTTTAATGCTATCATTAAAACTTGTCAGTCACCATTGGATTACTGTTTCCAAATATAAAAACTGATATCAAACCTTTAACAGTTAAATTCTCTTAGGTCTCTTTCCTCAACAATTCATACGGCATCAATAGAATCTTCATTCTACATTTCCTGTGTAATTTGAAGTTTTTGTTTATGAATTATGGTCAACGACTTCATTTACTAGAGTAATGTTAGATTTTGTATTCATATACATTAAACCCAAAAAGAAACTATCCACTCATTCAAATTTTCATTGAAAAATAACAAGACACGGTTTTCTATCCTAACAACATTTTTTCTAATGCTTTATCATTTGCACATCATCTAACTTCATTTGTTTTGCAATAACTCGTTTATCTTACAACAAGGAAACGTTTTATTAACACCGGTGTGAACTGTTAATTTCCATTTTTTAGAAATCAAAGTTTCTGATCATATGCTAATGAATTTATAGAATATGGAGTCCATAGTCATCAAACACTCGACGTCTCATTGATGTCGCGAGACGTCTGACGGTGGCGTTAGGGATGTTCCCCCATTCATCCTGTAGGGCTTGTTCCAGCTGCCTCAGGTTGACTGGAGGGTTTGCTCTATTCCTGGTTCGCCTCCCTAGGCAGTCCCACATGTGTTCAATTGGAGAGAGATCAGGAGAACGTGATGGCCACAGCAAGACGTTGACGTTGTTGTTGTCCAGGAATGTTGACACTGCTTTTGCTG
Source organism: Steromphala cineraria (assembly GCA_916613615.1). Classification (NCBI taxonomy): domain Eukaryota; kingdom Metazoa; phylum Mollusca; class Gastropoda; order Trochida; family Trochidae; genus Steromphala; species Steromphala cineraria. Next base: position 57,449,087 of record OU744731.1, on the reverse strand, counting down.
AATGTGCAGGCACGTTTTCATGTTGAAACAAAGTTCCCGGGTGATTCTGAAGAAATGGCAACACAACAGGACGAAGAACTTGATCAATGTATCATTTCGGAGTCATGTTACCCATAACGATCACCAATGGCGACTTGTCTTCTCCTCGGATACCGCCCCAAACCATCACACTTTCCCCACCGTGTGCCTGGACCTCTGCAACACAATTTGGAGCGTTTATTTCACCCTGACGGTGATAAACGCGGGCTCTGCCATCAGGCTTGTATAAACAAAACCTACTTTCATCAGGGAACATAACATTTCGCCAATCACGAAACTGCCACCTTCGTACACGTCTTGTCCTGATTAATGGGTTATGTCGATGTTGACGTGTTACTGTTGGGCCACAATAAGGTCGACGGGCCCGAATTCCTGCTGCTCTTAACCTCCTTCTGACGGTTGATTGACTAAGCACCCTCCCGAGAGCCGTAGACGACGATTCTGCAACTGTCAGGAATCGATTTCGGAGATGGAGAGTTCTTAAGTATCGGTCTTCCCGACGTGACGTCACACGTGGTCTACCTGTACGCGATCTATCTAATGTTGTTCCCGTGTCCCTATAACGTTTCATCAAATTTGCGATGGTTTTTCGATGACAGCCGAATGTTCTTGCAATAAGAACATTTGAAGCACCCATGTCCTTCATATCCAAGGCCCTGCCGCGCTGTTCTGGGGGTAAGTCTAGGCATTTTAAAATTTGTTTTATATGACCTGGCTCACATGTGAATTGATCGCTTGCTAACTCACTTTCAATATTGGATGTGCGAAACAATGATCCAAGAAAAACGTGTTTTCTCAGTTTTCAACAAAAGTCATGAAAATCACGTACCAAATTAATTTCCGAGATGAACAACTGAAATGTTACGCTTTGTCGACCTGTTTCCATAAAACTTAACATTTAGCTAAAGTAAATTAAGAATGTATTTGAATTCTAAAAATGGATAGTTTCTTTTGGGGTTTAGTGTATATGTCTATTGGTCGTGTGTCCCAACCCACAATTCAATCTTTCCTTGTTAATACGCATCAAAAGCATTATGACATATTTTTGTCTGGAGCCTTAAAACTACACAGGTAATCAGCTAACAAGAATGCGGCTGTCAAAAGCATCACATTGTCGCTATCAAGTGACACACAGATGGAATTTAAAGGATATCAATAAAGCCCAGTTGACGTTAACCTCATTAATGATCAATGATTGTGAGAAGGTGGAGGATACAAATTAAGGAATGGCCTATTGTTGATTAAGCTCTCAATCGGATTTCACAAAGCAAATTAGTTAGACACAAAAACTGTTAACAACGCCTGACATTTTGCTTTAAGGTGTGCATTTGATGAATGACATTTCTCTATGGTCTCAGTTAATTTTGTCGTCTTATTACTGCATTCCATTATTTGAAGCTTCTTCTGACAGTATGAAAATTTTAAAAACCTTAAAGCAAGCAGCTGTCCAATGCATCACGATATGAACCTATTACACACTGTCAAATAACACAATAAAAATATCAATAAAGCCTAGCGAACACTAACCTCACAATTATTATGAGAAGGTGAATGATACAAAGAATAGCATATCGTTGATTGATCTCTCAATGGGATTTCACATTAAAGCAAATTAGTGAGACAAGGTCTGACAATTTGCTTGAAGATCTGTATTTTAACAAGGGCAGGTCTTATGGTTTCAGTTAAATTACTCTCATCTCATGACATCATTCGAATGTTTCTTGCTCCTACTCATTGTTTTGTGCAATCAAACTGTTAAAACCTAAAAGTCCAAATATTGTATTACTAATTCTTAAGAGGCATATAGAAGTTGGTAGTTAATATGACAAAGAGTAGGATGGATTACAACTTCTTTATTGTATTTGCATACGACGTTTCAAGGCAACTCCGTGCCCCTTCATCAGGTAAGTGACAATGACAGTTACAAGCAGAATATATAGTATATATGTACAAGAAGCTAGTTAATCAGATGGACATACATGTATTTAAAATTGATTGACATTGACAATGAGTGTAATAGATGTGTTTACATAGTGGCATACAGTGTTTATACAACTGATAGAATTACATAGAGTGAGTGGAAGCCAGCACTGGAACTACTGTTGATCAATGCACCATGCGTTGGGTAAGAAAACACCTTGATCATGATTAATCTGGGGGCTGCATCGTTTAATGAATATACTTTCCATCAGCTTTCATTTGCGCCAGTCTTTGATGTTGGTAGCCAAAATTTGGGTTTGTTGCCAATCAATGATGTGGTTTGGGTGTCTTATCAAATGTTCAGAAACAGCTGATTTCATGTCTACGTTGTTGACAGAAGCTTTGTGTTCTTTTATTCGGGTAGCAATTGGTCTGCAAGTTTCACCTATGTATGAGTTGTATTTACTTGCGTTGTAAGTTTCTCATCTATATCATATTATTATAACAGTGTTATCAAATTACAACGTTAAAGTGTCCTTGCTTTGTGATTTCATAACGTAGAAATTGAAGTCTTTAATTTTTACTAGAGTTCATTGTTCTTTCAAAAAAGACAATTAAGCCTATCCAATTTTGATTTTGAACAATTTTATAAACAGTAATACAAAAAGAAAGACCAGAAACGATAACAGCATCATACAATTATTGTCAATCTAATTCATATAATCAAATTTCAAGATACTGCATTTTTAGTTCTTAGTCTGAACTTTTAAAGTTAAGGTTAACTTTTTGTTAACAGGGCTGATGCTTGACACGATCAGTCAGACGATACCCGAGACCATGAGTCTTTGATAATTTCCTCTTATCTATCATTAGACATTTAAACATGACTTTCAATTGCAAATGTTATGCTACACGGTGCTTTGATCTTATCGAATCTTGAAAACTCAGAAGAACCTGTCACCATAGAAATAATTTCACTCTATCAAAATGTTAAAGAATATAATCGATAATCAAGATTTCTCAAATCTTGATGAATTGGGAGAAAAAGAATCTAACATTAAAGGAAAAGGGCAAGTAAGTCATTGAGTTAGAATGGGTTTATTGTGTTTTTAATTAAATGTCAGTTATTAATCACACAGATTTTGTCTACCTCAAGGGAGCATACAGATCATGGAAAAGGGATCGAAAGGATGAGAGCAAAGATAGTAAAAAGACACAATGAGAGAATCACCACAGCTTTGAAGGCAACTTTAATTCCGTTTGGCTTCTACTAGTCGACCTATCCAGCATGAGTAACCCCATGATGAACATGATGAGCCCAGTTGGTATACTTGTAGATTCCAAGTAACAAAAGCACAAAGCTACCACACCACGATACATTATTGAGTGAAGTGATGGTAACGCAACATCTATTATCAAAGATCTACATTCAAACTGTACTGAATTGCAATATTTTTGAAGATATATTTACCGTATTCGTTTTAGTTTTAGCAATATTTTGCAACTTACCTTGGGAAAATCAAACCAATATAAATAACGTTCAGTAAGAGGTAAGATTCGTGAGCAATTTGAACAGAAAAAAATATTACATTCTGACTGAGGCAAAACAGTTCTCCTTTAATTGTTCCTGCTAATATTAAATGAGTATATAATACCTTGCGGCTATTAAAATGTAATTTATCATTTCCCTTTAACCAAACTTTACTGAAAACGTGCTTTGCTTTTATTACTGCCACTCAAACCAATCTTTCACACACTTACTCTCTATTCTAGTTTTCAGCATGCACCTTGTGTATGGATATAGCGCTATACAAATATTCCTTATTATTAGTAGTATTGAACCATATAGCAAAACAAGGATATGTACAGTATACAATATGCGAAAGGTCAAATATCTCTCACACACTGACTTGATATTCATTTTATATCATACAGCAAAACAAGGATATGTACAGAATGCAATATGCAAAAGGTCAAATATCACTAACACACTGACTTGATATTCTAGCTTATACCATATAGCAAAACAAGGATATGTACAGTATACAATATGCAAAAGGTCAAATATCTTTCACACACTGACGTGATACCCTAGCTTATACCATATAACAAAACAAGGATATGTACAGTATGCAATATGCAAAAGATAAAATATCTCTCACACACTGACGTGATATGCTAGCTTATACCATATAGCAAAACAAGGATATGTACAGTATACAATATGCAAAAGGTCAAATATTTCTCAAACACTGACGTGATATCCTAGCTTATACCATATAGCAAAACAAGGATATGTACAGTATGCAATATGCAAAAGATCAAATATCTCTCACACACTGACGTGATATGATAGCTTATACCATATAGCAAAACAAGGATATGTACAGTATACAATATGCAAAAGGTCAAATATCTCTCACACACTGACGTGATATGCTAGCTTATACCATATAGCAAAACAAGGATATGTACAGTATACAATATGCAAAAGGTCAAATATCTCTCAAACACTGACGTGATATCCTAGCTTATACCATATAGCAAAACAAGGATATGTACAGTATACAATATGCGAAAGGTCAAATATCTCTCACACACTGACTTGATATTCATTTTATATGATACAGCAAAACAAGGATATGTACAGAATGCAATATGCAAAAGGTCAAATATCTATATCACACTGACTTGATATTCTAGCTTATACCATATAGCAAAACAAGGATATGTACAGTATACAATATGCAAAAGGTCAAATATCTCTCAAACACTGACGTGATACCCTAGCTTATACCATATAACAAAACAAGGATATGTACAGTATGCAATATGCAAAAGATAAAATATCTCTCACACACTGACGTGATATGCTAGCTTATACCATATAGCAAAACAAGGATATGTACAGTATACAATATGCAAAAGGTCAAATATCTCTCAAACACTGACGTGATATCCTAGCTTATACCATATAGCAAAACAAGGATATGTACAGTATGCAATATGCAAAAGGTCAAATATCTCTCACACACTGACTTGATATTCTAGCTTGTACCATATAGTAAAACAAGGATATGTACAGTATACAATATGCACAAGGTCTAAAATCTCTCACACACTGACTTGATATCCTAGCTTATACCATATAGCAAAACATGGATATGTACAGTATACAATATGCAAAAGGTCAAATATGGGAAGTTTGGGTCATGTAATTGCGTCCCAAACTGTATTAACAATTCGTTCCAATTACCCAATACAGAGAGTGTATTACCTATTTGAAATAACAAGTAAAGGGTTGAGAAAATTATCCTTGCAGTTGTGTCGTTTCAGACACACATGGGGGCCAATAACATCAAGGGTTGGATCAAGATGCCAATCTTTCAGGGTTTGTCTGGTGTAGAGAATGTTTTTCAATACATTTTGATGCAATACTCAATTGTTATTCATTGTATGGAAGCACTGGTGTTGCGAGATTCCCCATTTGGTATTTACCTATCAGACATTCAAATCTGCAAATGTAATATGTCTTGAAGAGGTCAATTATTCAATCCATCAGCCTCCGTACAGATCGGTGATAGCTTTTTAGGAACAGGATTGCCATATCGTTTTTGTTAACCTTTTTGCTGATGTTTTCAACAGCCTTCGCGCTGTTAAGATTTGACTTGAGGCATTTAAAAGTTGCTAGATGATTAAAGACAATTTCTAAGGAATGTTTAACCTCTTTACTGCAGGAGCGTAACCTTTCGGTGTAGATACTAAAACCGTTATAAAGCAAATGATACATTACAATAATGTTTATACAATACAAGTTTATACAATCAAGTAGTTATATAAATGGGTTTAATGAGTCTTGGACATAATTAAATTTATACAAAGGCAAAGTTTGATGTACATGGTGTTTCGAATTTGTTGCATATGCAATTACTTTCGTGAAATATTACAAACGTATATGTATAAATTTAATAGCCATAACTTCGACTGACCTATTAAATCCTTATCTCTTTATGTATCTCATTCACTGTTTTTTCTGCGTGTCTCACAGTGTCTTACTCTCTTGGTCTTGCTCAGATTTGCTCAATCAGTAAGAGTACGTGGCAGTGTAGTGTGATGGGCAAGAACATGGTAAGAAATGAACACAGCATCTGGCTGCTTCTTCCTGCAGAGAATTTGACGATAGAGGATATCTTATGTCTTCAGTGTGTTGGTACTTACTTCTCAACAAGTTACAGAACATACTCGGTGTTTTTATGAGTGGTGCTGTAGGCTTTATCCTGTCACGAGATGAGAGGTCAGTGGTATCACACTGAAAACAAATATACTCTGTTTATAAAATGCATATGTATCGGAAATGTGGTGATTGACCTCCAAACGTTATTGACTCACGTTGTGTCCTCATAATAGTGTTGTATTGTAACTTAGCACTGACGATGACGTCACGTTGTTTGTAGACTCTGCGATATTTTCACTGACTTGAAAAAGAGATATCACATTCAGTGGCGAGAATACTTTTTCTGGAACTACTAAAACTAAGTCTCTCATCCGTTAGCATATAACAAAACATATTATTATGAGCATTAACTTCGTCCTATCTGGACACTTCATTTGACAGCAAATTATCCGCCCTGGAGATTAAACAAATTTATAATTAAAGACCTTTTTGGACCAATATCTGACATATTCTAAACTTACATACTTACACTATAATACAATATATTTGCAAGGTCTGGTGTTTTCCTCCAAAAGAGTAATATCCGGGGGAAAAGGATTGATCTAGTCTTTCGCCTTTATGACGTGACATTCAATAGTGATCTTTACAAATACCATTCGCTGTTGGCACACACTGAAACATTAATATATCCTTGTCATTGTTATTCCACTTGGAACACATTATATTCTCAAAGTTCAATATCTGAGAAGATAATGAACCCATTAAGACAAGAATTATCAATCATCTCAGAAAGAATACCTATGTCCCACGGGACTAACATCTGAATCTTGAAAAGTTGCACAACTCTAATATGAAAGAGGGAACAATCATGCTGTCAGATCAGTAGTGGTAAGTTGTTTATTATGCACGCACTTCCTGTCCAGTTACAATCAATTATCACATGTGCATGCTGGGGTGAGGATATTTCAGCTTTGGAAAACCACAATGAAATCTGTGAAAATATCTATTTGAAAAATAACGTACTCGTCCTCAATTAAATTCCTGCCATTAACATTGTATTTAATAACGTATGTCACTCGTAAACAGTATACACTAATATACATATATTACACAATTGATACAATCTTTATTTAAAGTAATGACTGTCAATGCATTTCCAGAATTTTGACTCATTGAAATTAAATGCCCTTTTAAACCATATGCTCACTCATTTGAGAAATGAAAACAACAAATCTAAATGCAACCTTAAATGTTGAAAATGTTTCGAGAATTCAGTTTTGTTCCTCTCAATAGCGTAGCCTCCGTACTGACTAATTTTCTGTCCTTAAACTGTTGGTAAGTGACACATTTTAATGATCAAGGATGACGGTTTGTCCTTTAAGAGTAAGATAACTGTCATTTCCTTTTTCAAATTTATTAGCAATTGGAGTGAAATCCCTTCAAGCATTCTATTAAAAATAGTTACATAGTTTTATTCACAAAGCTCCATCACTATGTAGACTAACACTGAGCTGAAATGAGTTACACCATAACTGAAAACAGTACCGGTAAATGACATGCACTGATATATTAGTTTACCAATATTGAGTTTGAGACTCTTGATATTAACAGAAGTTTATTGTCTGAATCAGTCGTACGTAAGTGTAATATTATACTAATGGTGGCATTGCCTTTATTAACTAGTGTACCGTCTACTAACTATTGGGATGACCCGTGAAGTCGTGAGGTCAAGCACTGATTATCTGTCTGGTCTCACCTCTTGTGTTAATCAATGCTTCCTTGGTGTCCATACATGCTAGTTAAGTGTGCTTGCTTTTAGCAGTTCCATTATCGGTCCAAATTGAGGTGTTAAGACCATTAATGCACTGATGCATCAACTCACGAAATGAATCAGAAATACTCAATGTATCTGAAATAAAAAAATATTTCATAAGAGTTGCTTTTAAGCACCTTATACACAATGCTTACTTGTACTTTTAAACTTCACACTAAAATTTGTTAAAAACATTCACTTCAGAGTTTCTACGACTTAACCAATCAGAAATGATTCTTTTTAATTTCGTAATGTAAGGCGTCTATGGTCCATATTTCTGCCACATTTCTGTGGAAGTACATCTAACATCGTAAAACGTTGTAATCCAGACACAAAGTGCAATTCGAGTAGAAAGGTTTGTTTACTAACTAGCCATTTATTAAGTTTTAATATGATCATTTACGTTTCTGTTTCTGTTGTTGTTTTATGTATGACCTGTATTCTTGTGAAATGGAATCTTTAGAGCACTTTGATAATTCTATGAGAATGATTGGTTTAGCTAAATTTTATTATTATTGTAGTATTACAAGAAATGGTTAACCGTTTTGCAAATGACTTGGATGCATGTATGCTTATCCTATTTAATTTTACATGATAAATTCATTTGTTTCCAATATTGATATTATGATCCATATTCATCATAAATTGGATTTTAAACTTGTGAATGTAAATTTCGTGATAGGCATCAGGTATAAACAGAGTTATCATTTAAGATACTCGTAACAAAGTAACCACTACTGTCTGCTAACAAAGCATCATGGTTTGATCTGTATAATTACACTTCAAGTGTATTTCAAAACACTCCAAATACTCCTGTCTATGGACATTGGATCAGTTTTCCAGATTAAAGATAGAATTTTACTATTTTGATAAATTTTAACAATCACAATCATTTACTTTTTTCAATGCAACAAGAACGAGATGTTTAATATATACAGCAAAACCTTTTTATTTCCTTATGTTGCAAATATGACAACTTAATTTACTCCTACATGTATTTCTTATTTCTTTCCTTACTATATCATCTATATATGTAGATATGTATTCAACTGTTGGTTAAAAGTAGCGAGACCCATGTGTGGTATTACCGTGTTGTCTATATAGTCTCTCTCTTGCAACATAATTCGGTTTTGAATCCCTTAATACACATTAATCACTGACACCAATTGTGTCATTTACCCACAATCGTTGAAGACTTACTCTGTGAACTTAGGGTTAAGGTCTTTTCCATAATTCAGATGTACATGTAGGTATTTTATAAGTCCAGAAAAACTGTTTTGTAACAAAATATGTGAATATTTTTTTAACAAGCTGACTTCACTCATGCGATACTTTTTACCATGCATATATTCATATATGTTTTTGTCATCTGATGTTGACGATTTTATGATCAAGTACATTTATTTGAGTTCAACCGTTAATTCAGCTTTTTCTTTGCTCGAAAAGAGTTGTTTAAACTATCAATACCCGAATTAAGTCGTATTGAAACGTTATATTGAAATTGTATAAGTATGTAATTGGAAGGTCAATTCAATTGAAATGCTTTATGCTAAAGGTATGTTCGATTTACATGAGCGATATTTACTTTACGGTTTGCTACCATATTACTTTTTTTCTGAACCCCCCAAAAGATCAGGATTCTAAAAATGTTTGATAGAAGTATTACGTAATCTGAGTGAATCTGCTTTAGATATTCGTGACAAAATAAATCAAACACACATTTTGAAAACATGTTCTCAATGCAAAAGATTCTACACCCCCTACACATATTGCGTTATTAACTATTAAACTGAAAACTTGTACCTTAAAGGGGCAGTAGCACGTTTTTAGGGGGGATATAAGGTGATTTCAGGAAAGTAAAAATAAATGGTTCCAATTCAAAGAAAATGTATTTAAACTAAATGAAGCAGTAATACATCATATATATAATGTAAAGTTCGGCCATGCGATTCCCTATTCTACACAAAATGAATTAAAGGTGTTCACACAAAAATGGCTGCCAATGGACTCAATGTCAATCCTTATAATTTGTTCTCTGACTATGGATGATTGGCTTGTATTATGAGATTTTTGACACTATCAAAGAAATACATTTAGCATTAACATTCAATTATCAGGAGAAAATTTAAAATATAAAATTTGAAAAAAAACGTGCTACTGCCCCTTTAATTGGCAGATCTAGTTTTGTACACGCTTAGCCCAAACCGAAGCATGACCATGACATTGTTCCCTAATTATTAGGGCAATCATACTCAAATGACCAACTTGTTCATTACTGATTACACTAGCCATGGTTAACTGTCAATTTAAATGCATCAAATGTAATTCACATCAATAGACTGTTATTGACAAATATCATTGCGAAACAGGGCACGCAAATCTCATCAATATAATAATTTAAATACATGAAATACAGATAACAGACAGACAGACATTTTATTCAGTAAAAGGCCATTGGCCCATAATACATCCACAATATGATTATTTGCATGAGCTTACATAAACACATTTGAATTTCTAATTTTCCTTACTTGATGTAAAAATAGACATACATTTTTGATAATTTCTATATTTGTTGAGGACACAAGATTTGCAAAAGCATATGGTGACAATGGTTTTTTTAAATATCTATCAAGAAATACAGATAACCCGTGAATGAACCCTCAATGGGATGTACACTTCAGTCAATTTGTTTTAGACATGGACATCTTAAACAAGCGCTGCTTTCAGCTTTTTGTGTTAACAAGAACAGGCTCAGGTCTTCTCCTAATAAAAAATTTAAAAAATTGTGGTGATTTCAAATATTCTGAATTTCAATAATTACAATTTACGGATGGCATTTCCTTAAGGCACATGTTGAATGACTTCAAACAGTAAAAGTAGCACCTTTCTGTAATGCTTTTTTTCATTTTTTTATTTTTATAAAGTTATGGCGATGTGTGTTTATTAATTAAAAGACTATTAGTATTATTTTGCATGCCATTTATATCAAAAGTTTAGGAAACAGTTTATCCTACTTACCTTCATTCAAACTGCTACGTTTCATACATTGAGATTTGGCAAATTCTTTTGTGATTTCTTGAGATCCATTTACCTAAAAACGTGATACAGCCCCCTTAAAACCCAACTAGTTAGCCACTCAAAACAAACTGTGTTTACATAACTCTCTTGAAATAAAACTAAGCGGTATATCTTAAAACAAAATTACAAAATATGTTTTTGCCCCAACGAAAACGTGGGAATAAATGAGTATTTCAATTAAAGTAGCTTCTTGTCCTATATCAGGATTACATGAGTCTTCCGGTTGGCCGTTCAGCTGATGGATTTAAAGCCCTACTTATTATTAGTGTTGACTAATCCCCACTATTCCCTCTATCTAACCCCACACTAAACACTTAAGCAAATTTATATTTGGGATTAATCCTAAGTGCCACCATAACAAGCTTAATTGTAAAAAAAGCGTTGAAGCTTATGTTTTCAAAAAGGGGGTTCAAGACAACTGACTTTTGATTAAAGGGGAAATTCTAATAGAAAACACATGTATTCATCAATATCATTGATACCATTCAACAAGGACGAAGATGCCATCAGTTGAACGATGTTTGATAAGAATTGTTTACGATAATACAATTACCATATAGAGTGAATGGTAACAGTCCCAAGAATATTCTCTATTTGTATTGGTTAAAAGGCCAATAAAGCAACATTTACCCAGATCTATGAATATTTGTGCAGAGTTTAATTCAAGTCTACATGAATCTATCGAATAAGTACTGATATATCCACGAGAAGCAGATGAGGTCTACTTACAGAAGATCCAACAAGCACACATAAACATCCATCCGGCCTGAACTGTTCACTTGAGAATTCGTGACGGTAACAATAAAATGCGAGAAATCTCACCCGTTGTTAAGTGGTTTAACCTTATTGTGTTGAATCAGGCTTGTTTCACAATGAAGTAAGGATTTATTGACAAACGATTCTCAAGTGCGATGCCTACAGTATTAGTTTTGGTTTCATTTAAGAACTGAATGGCAGTCGGTGTGATTTGCTTCAGAAAATGAACTATGTCTATGTTACATTCATAATCATGTGAAACCAAGCGAGATCAATTCCTCTAATAATTTCGCAACATATATCAAATGGAAGTCGGAATAGTATCAATCTTTTTTTGCACACTTTGAAAAAGTAAGACTGCGATAAACTCTTTTGAAAAAATAAGCCTGTACGTTTATTCAAAATAGCACTTGAGCTCTATGCTAATGAAGCACACCCTTCATCGCTTAAAATCACTTATCTGCCTTATGTACTGACTGCTATTTCCTGATGGATCTTCGTCAAAATATATAAAGAACATGTACAGTTGTTGAAGTAATATTTTGATTATAATAACTGTCCAATCGCCAGTCTATGTGTATACATCGTGAGCTGTAGGTTGTTACAGCAAAGTATATTTCTCGTACAAATCTAGTAAATGATTAGACTATTTTTATCCCATTGAGAATATAGTATTTGGTAAATTGAGATGAAATTGAAAGTTCAACTGCTAAGTATTATTAAATAACCTTTGATATTATGTGGGACGGAGAACACCAGCATGAAAAATGTTTTTGTGATTTTTCAGACTGAGATCACATGACTAGGCTCTCCGCCAATCAACGTTGGTTGTTTAATGTAACTTTAGAGTGGGAAACAAAAACATAATTAACAATTGATTCGTGAAAAACAAAACAATGAATATGAAAGTTTGTCTTGTCATGAGTTTATCATACTCAGTTAAAAGAAGGAGTGGAACTTTATTAATATAGTTAGTGCTTCTTATGAAACATCCTACATTGTCGATTATATATAATTACTGCGCACACATGAGATAAGTCTATTGAGATAAGTCTTAATGAAATGTGAAATCCACCGAAGATGCATGATTGACAAAAGGCAGTTAATGTAAACCAAAATGAAAACCGAAGGTATGTATGTCAAAGAAACAATAGGCGTATTAATTTATTTGAAAGATTTGATCACTTTTCTTAAGGAAATACCACAGCATTTTCTTAACTGATCTGAAAAAAAGATGTTTGATTAATCATTTATGTTAAGACAACAATTTCAAATGTTAAAATACACCATAAAATGATTCCTTCCATTAACGTCAAATTTTGAAGCGGAAACCCTAAAGATCTTTACATCTAATAATATCAAAAGCTAACTGAGTAATCTAAGGTAAATATGAATATGCTAACAGATATTGATAACAACTTTCTCGATTCATTTTCAACAGTCATATTTTCCCTAATGGTGAGCTATATGAAAATTAAGCTATTATTTTTGCACAATTACCCACCATTTGCGATCTAAAATAAACATTTGTTTGATGAATTAGTTTATTGATTTAGACGACCTTACATCAACCTAATCCTCAAAGTAAACAATTGATTCATTTGGTCATCAGTATACTCCCTTAATCAATAAGTAGCAAATAATCTCAAATTGAATTCATTATAACTTTCTGTTTGTCTTCAGTTTTTTGTTTTATTATCTTCCACATCGATTCATGCTACTGTTTACATAACTAAATTAAATAATGGACATGATTTTACTGCAACCATATCTCAAAATACATACAACAGAATACAACATGTTCAAAATTTGTCTTCATACTGTGTAACAAGATGTCGAGGTGATTAATGCCACTATAACTATATAATTTCATTTAATACATAACAATCAATATTGAATTTTTCAGTACGACTAAAGTTGCATATTGTTAAGATAAAATCTAATTTTAATAACTAAGTTATGAAAGTCAAAATCTTTAAACTTATAGATTTTAAGGCTAACAAATAATTTTAAAATCAACACCTTTGATGATGTTAATTTTTTTGTTAAATCTACAGAAACATATGACTTATACTTATTGTTTACTTTTTTGAAAAATGCATTACAGCAAATATGGATATGATCTTACCACATTGATGTTCAGACTAACGAAATCTTTTATTTCAACTTTATAAATAGTCAGTCATGGAGCTGTTATCAGTTATACCCGAGAAAGTAGGAGTTATTGGATCTGTCCTCCCTCATTACATGACATGCTTTTCACTGACGTCACTTCACATCTGTCATGCTCATGCGGTCATCAATTAGAATATCAATATATCAGTGTCCAGCGAAAGGTTATTATACATGGAACTTATCATCTTATACAGCTTGTTAACAAGCAGCTTATTTTGAGTGACGCGTTAATAATAATCATTAGTGTATGATTTATCGACAGCCTTTTGCTGGAAGGTTTTACACAATGAGTATTTAAAAAGGCTTTGTCTGAATAAATGAGAAAATGTAACTCTTTTGAGATGGCATATTATACCCTATGATGAATATCTAATTACTGAAAATTAACAATTCCTGTCATGCATTGTGGTTTTGTCGGGTTGTTTTTAACTTGCATAGTTTTAATTTGACATGAAGGGAAATCGCACAGTCCCTTTGGTTTCACCTGCAATAGATGATACTCAGAATTGAATATCCCATCACGGAAATATTCCTTGAATTAGTTGATTGGTTATTATTACATTATTGATTGAGTAATAGTTACGTCAAAACAATAATTCAGACATATGTGACCTCCGTTTTCTTACAAACTGCAAAACAACTCTAACATTCAAAATACAGTAAGCACCAATTCACTGACATCTAAAGATTACGCTGAGGAACTGAAGCTATTAACTTAACTCATTCAACAGTTATGTTTGTTCTCAATGTCTGAATATCTTTCAATATGAGGGAAAGTAAAACTTGACAAATGTATACTGAAAGTCATAAGAGACGTCGAGACATGTCTCAAAAGAAATGTGAAACTGCCATTGGGAGGATAAACCAATCTTACATCATGTTCAAATCCATTTTTGACCAAAAAGGAACTATTTGAAAAGAAACCTTGATGCCAAATGTGTTTCTAAAAAACCTTAACCAAGGTAAAAGGTGTTCCCAGAAACATTGATATAAACCTAAAGAAGCTTCGCATTTGGGACAGTAGGTACCAGAAGATATCTACAATGTCTGCATAAGTATAGCAGTTAACGTTGCAGGACTTAAATGCTCATAACTCATCATTAGGATCTTAGTGCCGTTAGAAACGCCACAAAGACTTGCCAATGACGATCAGAAACTTGGTCGTAGACTGGGAACTTTAATTGTCTAATTCATCCAATTTCATTTTCGTTTCAAATGTTATGATCACATGTCACTTTAATACATCAGATTTCATTGATAAGGATCGTTCATTCTTACAGGTAAACAATCGTAATTTACAAATGTTAAAGCTGTTCCATTGTCTTATTAATGATGATAACATTTAAGTGTCAATAGCTGTTGATATTTCATCTTTTTTAATTCCAAGAGATTGTGACAGATGAAACGTTTTGTGAAAACATTGCGATGTCATTCAAAAGCATTTTAGCAGTGGGTTCACTCGTTATTGATTTAAATGTTGACTACAAGACAGATTACATAAATCACATCTCAAAGTTAGACGTATATGATGACTTGACTTTATCAGAGTATTTGAAGAGGTGCTGTTCTGCTTTCACTAATAAGCTGAGCCACTGTTTCTGTAGTAAATACCATGATTATGATACAAATGAGACTGTAACAGACAGAGACTTAAGGATCTCGAATAGATTATTTCCCAAGTGTATAAAACGGTTCATATCATTGTTCAACCATTCATTAACATGAAGCAACAATTTGAGCACAATTATATCCCTCGTGTAGATTGTTTTTAAGTATTAAAGTTAGGTCACTACACTTAATCATTAATATGACATTTATATCTTGATATCTATTGTCAGAGTTACGGGTCTGTTGTTCGGTACTCTATCCTTCTTGTGACCTCGAATCTCTAAGTCTGCCAGGAAATACTTATTTAATAGCTTTATAAGAAAACACATTTATCTCTAGATTTCCTACATGATAAGATATTTAAGACCATAATTAATTCCTGACAATAGTCCAATATCTCCATATTTGTTTCACAAATGAGCTCATTGATTTGCAAGTTTTTTCACTCAATGTAAACAAATTAGACAGTTAATCATTTATAAAGTCTCCATACAAAATTGGTAATGTAATTGTAAATTGCATATAATTCATTGCATATATGTGTATTTGTTGTCTTAGCTGTAAAATATAATTTGCGTTGAAATCCTTTTCTGAGCATAAACCTAAATCTAGATAGTTTTGGAAAGAAACCAATTTATTCATATTTCTACTAGATGAGCTTGACATTGAAACGTATGCCTTTTTTAAATGCAAGAAGGCAATTAAGAAGTTGGAAGGACATATATCCTCTCTCTGTCTCTCTCTCCGTCTCTCTCTCTGTGTCTCTCTGTCTTACTCGCTGTCTCTCTCTGTCTCTTTGTCTCTCTCTCTATCTCTCTGTATTACTCTCTGTCTCTCTGTCTGTCTTACTCTCTGTCTCTCTCTCTCTCTCTGTGTTTCTCTGTCTCTTTATCTCTCTCTGTCTTACTCTCTGTCTGTCTGTCTGTCTCTCTGTCTCTCTCTGCTGGATTTATATCATGAAATAAAAACTTAACGTTGTAAACAATCAAACGTTTGGTACAGCAGCACTTCCTGTTCATCAAAGGTGACCTACATGTTTATTGGATAATGTGTTTCTTGTGCCTGTCTATCTGTATTGTTGCTTATGATTGCATGCGTCACCCATCAAATTAAAGTTGTCGGGAATCAATTGAGTATTCCTGACCAACATTCAACAGGGAGGAAGCGGAAACAAGCATTCCTCTACGGAATCATAGAACAGCAGGTCATAGGTCAGCAGAAAAAGAACAACCATCTCATTGTTCCTTCTGAAGGTCATTACGAGTGTTCTTTGTTCAGGTTTTCTTCAGGATTTCTCTACAGAAGTGGCATGGACGTATATCAACTATGATCTCCCATGAGAAAGTATACCTAAAATCAAGCAATGACAGGAAACAGATTCATGTTGATAGTGTGATATGATAGATTGAAAGTAAATATATATATAAATCTCACCGACCCACTAAGGAGACAATAATATTTTGGTTAAAAGGCGATGAAATATTGTTCAGTGTGTGATTGAGATATACAGAGGTTGTCATGGTCCAATCAGTTTAATCAGTCACACTCTCTGTGCTTTGTATGATTTATCAATAGATGATATCGTGAATACAAGCACAACAATCTTGTAAAACGAACATTTATAGATAAGGGAAATGTCTCCAGTCCTTTGAAAGTCAAATTGTACATCCTGGACAGATAGAATTTAATGTTCTAATTAAATTGCACGATTATGTGAAGGGCATTGGATGTTGGCATCAAAATATAAAGTCGTTAAACACACATGACAAAATGATGGTTTACGTTGATTTATTGTGTGATGAAAATATAGTCCACATGATGTATTAGTAAGATGAACCCGTTAACTGTTGCTTTGCATATCTGTTGTCTAGCTGTATGTTGTAAAAAGAGTTGTAGAATTTTAGTACTGTATGGTGTGTTCATGTGTGCTTTGTAGACAACATTATTTAAACAAGAAATTACCCAAACACTTACTATACTACTTTCTGTATTTAGTCATGAGTAATACTATACTCCTTTGACTACATTGATTTCACTACTGCTGGAGTGTAATGTAATGAATGAGTTGACAGACAGTGATAAAGGATATGAAAAAGAAAAAGGTGCTGAACGATCATTTTGTTTGTTAATTATCGATAGATACTGCAAATAGACCTCTGTTGGTTGTACATGTATAAGGTGGCAGTCCGTGATACATGATGTGAATGTCCAGTATTAGGACACGGCGCTGCAGGGTCAATTTGTTTGTCAATTATGGATAGAGACTACAGATAGGCCTCTGTTGGTTGTACATATATGAGGTAGTCAGTGATACAGGATGTGAATATCCATTATCAGAACAATGTACTGCAGTGTCCATTTGTTCGTTTATCAGCAGAGACTGGAGATTGGCTGAATGCCAGGTTTAAATGATGATTGATAACTCAAGGAAGAATACACATGGGACCAGGCATAAGAACATAATTTCTGACCTAAAATACATTTTAGCAACTGTTAAGATGAAACATACTTCATCATTAAGATTTATGACGCACGTTCTGTCTTGTCTACATTTTAATGACACAATGTAATCCCACAAAGAGACCCCTATATGAAGAGCGTGCTGATGTTGCAAATGTCTGCAGTATTTAACACAAGTTATATTCTCCAGAGTAGTTTTTTATAATTGTTGCCATTAAATAATTGCGTTATAGTTAATCAAAGACTAACTATTATCATTGATAGATTGAACGATCGTTGACGAACACTGTTTCCTCCTGTGAGGAGGAATAATTAGGTCATTATAAAGTAATGTGATTCTAATGTGGAATTAATTTTGCATCTTTCAAATGCAATTAATGTTCTGGTTAAATGTAAATATATACAACGCCCCTGCTTTGGTACGCAAATGACTGAACAATCTACATATATGATGTATAGATATATAAAGAATAATCAAGCACAATCTAAACTCAAAACATAAAAGTGATGCTATGGCAATTACAAGGTTTTTCATTATATTTTATATTAGTATATTACTCTTAACATTAGAAGTGTAGATTTTATAACAATGTCATCAAAGAAGTATCTTCCAGTTTGACATTTTCCGAGTGAATTTCTAATTGAATTTAATTTTCATCAACTTATTATCGCTTTGATGATCAAATTACGTAATATAAATTTTCATATGTAAATAGCTAACAATAACACATTAAAGTTGAATAGCGAAATAAAAACTGTTGACACATTGACATGTAGTTTCGCAAGCACTGTTCAGATCTATTTCTTTACTTAAATTGTATCATCTGCTGCACATAAACTGTCAATAGTTTTAATCAGTAAATGGAAACTCATTTGTGACAAGAAACTATTTTCAAGACAAAGTCAGCATATTCTGAGAACCTGATATATTTTGGCTGTAAGCGTTGTTGAGGTCACATTTCCAACATTGCTTGGAATAAAGGTTTGTTTTGCAGGTCGAGTACATTCAGCTCCATTCAGTATACGGAGATTGATTCTACATAAGAAAGAACATTCTTTTTTTTAACTATCTCTCCTCACAATCATTCTGGAATATTATTTAGTTCCAATATGCATCATATTTTCTAATTCGCCACTGTATGTTGAATACTCATTCAAACTGTAATAACGAGGTAACCTATTACCAATGTCATGTTTTCAGGTAGAAATAATGACATGAATTATCTTAGCATGTTAAATAAATTAACGCCTAAACATCAAACATTTTACAAATCATTTCATAATGTTGGTCTTTGTCTGATACACAGACAAAATCCTAAAGGAGTTCACAATATTTATAACAACATTGTATCCTTAATGTTGTACCTATCACATTATCACATTTATTGACCTTTGTACACCAAAGCCTTTCCAAAAACGAAACAAACGTTTTAGAAATAATAGCAATAAATTCTGCTTATCTTTTTAAAAAGTGATAATCGGTGACTTTCACAAACACATGCTTCTATTCTTGAAGGTCATCAACAGCCCTTATAACAGAAATTGGGACCATTAAACCTAGTGCAGAGAGATAAAGCATGAGAAGGAGAAGCGATACCCTTTTTATCATGCTGTGGAAGAAAGTCAATCCCTTAGATTCTAAATTACTAGAAAAAAGGAAACCGATTCAGTACAGATGCCTATGAAAAATCTCATATTTTTCAGATAAATGTTATTTAAATGATTCAAATGTTGTAAATTTTAAATGTTGCTTTATTGGTTTTCCGAGTTTTTCAAAACAAACTTTTACTAAAGTGGGATTATCTCCTATATAGGAATCTTGTATCAAGGTTGGCGATTAGTCAATTTTGAGAGTGGATTTGCGATATCTTTGCTGATTTTAAGCATTATTCCACTAATGGGGATGACCAACATTATAAACATGCACTGAATGCTTCGTCACGTTACTTATATATATCACCGCCGCAAAGGTCAAGTGAATATGGACCTTTAGCAATTTGTGCCAAAATTCATTGCTCTATTAAAAGTTTTCAACATAAGAGTTTCAACTATGCCATTGTCAAAACATCATTGAAAATATTGGTTTAGATTCTTGTCGATATATCTGTGTGGTTAATGTAATGGTAATTACTCTATTGTACTTCAGTTTAATAAGGATCACACGATATGATAGCAATACGAATATACATATATCATTGTTTGTTTATCAATGGAATTTTTTCTCCGGAGGTTTTGATGAGCTTTCTTAATTTGTTTTACTAGTGTAGAGCTGCACAGATGGTTCCTCTGTCAAGATTTATCTCAATTGGTTTTCAATTATGTACAATGTTAATAAACACTTGTTTGCTGAGGGGCCAATCGTGTAGGTTTTTGTCAGGTACACGTGTACGAGTTGATTGCATGATAAACTTTTAATTCATCACTTGATGTCTGAGCTGAAATAGAATAGTTGCATGAATTGTTGTTGAGTTACTCGTGGATGCTATATTTCTTTTTTGACAACTTGCCTTCTTTCAAACGCTTACGTACTTTTCTCAGTCACTGCCTTTTCGGAAATGCAATAAAAATTGATTTGTAATCAAATATTGATGTAAAGGATCAGCCAAGACATCGATTGTTGTAAAATGGTGTTAGCATGTTATTTTGGAAATAATAATTCTTAAAATAAACAAAAAAATTAAACACTCAAACCAATCATTCTAAGTGGGAAAAGATTCCTAAAATGTATAAAATTAGATTCACTGTGCTGTTAATTATTGAATAGCATGCCAAATCAGACAATGTATCCAATCAAGTGGATTGAAGGGAAAATGGTTGAAGGCAGGACCGTTATAAGGTGCTAAATATAGTGAAGAACAATCGCAAAAAAACGTAATCTGAAATTTCTTCATTTTTCAACATATCACCAGCATCAAACAGCTGTCAAAACGGAAAGTTCAGACGAGATAGCATGCAAAGGGATAGCCTAGACGGGTTGCAGAAAAATAATTACAGTTTCGCAGGTAAAGGGACTGAATCAGACTTATGTTGTTTAATTGTAAGAAACTAGACAAGAGCAATTTTGTCGGATGATACACAGCTTCTTCTTGTAGCAGGTGTATATGTATGGAGAAAGAATGAGTAAAAATAGTCGTTGTCTCTGTAGCTCATCAGGCTTTACATTTGATTTTGTCTTAGGGTGTGGCAAATGTGGTTTTAAGGGCGTGGCCCCTGTGGCCCCACCAAAGCTACAATTTATAATCCTCAATAGTCAAGGGGTCTGTACACAAAGTTTCAGCTTTCGAGGCCTTTTGCTTCTGGAGAAGAAGATGGAAGTATGTTTTTAGGGCGTGACGCCTGTGGCCCGTATAAGGGGCCACAGGGCCATCAAAGCTACAATTTATAATCCTTAATAGTCAAGGAGTCTGTACACAAAGTGTCAGCTTTCTAGGCCCTATGGTTCTGGAGAAGAAGTCGAAAGGGCACAAAGTTTACGGACAGACGGAAGTCAGACATGCCATGCCTTAAGCCATTCGGGCCTTTCAGGACAGATGAGCTAAAAAGGCAAATGTCAAAGGAAAGAAGAAACCTTCATACCTTTACATGTCGTTGCTTGTGTAAAAGCATTGTGACACTACTTAAAGCAGCAAAGACAACTCCCACCTTCCAAACCGCCCAAGACAGTCGGGTTTGTTTTAGTCGGACGGTCAACTTAAAAATGTAGCCTGTCTGGTTGTCCGGTAGACATATTTATCACATTTAACTTACATTCACATTAACAGCCAAGGGAAATCTAGGTCGAGTCATAAACAAATAATAGTGTTCCAACAATAAGTGCCAACAATATTATCACCTGGCATCTAACTCCCTGCGCCATCGTTTATGAACTGATTATAATGCAATGCCCTTAACCCAGAGAATACAGTTTGTTTTCGAAAGGAAGGTTTGTTTCAACATTCGACGTTATCCGTTCTTGATCAAAGGTGTATTGCTAATTGGATATAAATATTCTGTATTAGAAAATAGAAACTATAAAAATCCGTGACCACTTTATGAAAGAGTCCCCTACTCGGTAGATGCAAAGACATGCTGTACATGGTCATTCCTGTTAGATGTCCTATCGTGAGGTATGACAAGCTGACATTTAACAAATATTGACTTCAAGTGAGGTTGATCCAATGATTTGTCGACCTTGGACACGTGATATTCACCGAGGCAACGCCGAGGTGAATATCACGTGTCCAAGGTCGACAAATCATTGGATCAACCGAATCTGAAGTCTATAATTGTTATATTATATGAAAAATATGTTCTTGAATGTACTTTTCTTCCGTAAAAGTAAGGGACATCACTCTAATGCTTGAAAATATAAGGGACTTAACTCTAATTCAGCACAGTCACAAAGCGATGCCTATTGCTTGATGAACAGCATAAAATGTGATGTGCGGAGTTGGAGACGTAATTCTCAAATCTATTTTTAGCCACCAGAGGTGCTTGGATTGTTATATCAACCTCTCGCGACTCACACAGGTTGACATTGCTTGACGTCAATGCTGTCATGTGACCAAGTCGGCCAATCAGAAAGACGGATATAGTCCATTCATATAATAATAATTTTTATAAGTGGCTATCAAAGGTATGTAACTGCAAACCTTGAAGTACACTTAGCCAATGAAGAGTTTAGAAACTAGCTAGTTTTAAATATATGTTTGTGAAGCGGAGTGAAATATCTAGAAATCTAAATTCGTTTTATGTTCAAAACCGGACAGTTACATGTAGATATAATCCGGACTGATGTTTTCTACAAGTTGCTAGTCCGACTAGAAGCTGATGTCAATGAACTGATTCATTGATTCACCATCTTTAGTTCACCTGAAAGTTTTTGGGGTCGATTGATCATTTAATGACCAACATTCCATAGGGAGGAAGCGGTCACAGACATAACTCTGAGAACTCTTGATCGCGAACAAGAGGTCAGCAATAATCGTTCTGCCTGTAGGTCACCGAGAGAGTTCATTGTTCAGATGATTGCATGGATCTGTTAATGTGAAGATTTAATTACAATTGTTTATGACGTTTCACTAGTACATGCTGACCATGTCAGGCACTCATATAAAATCATCTCTACTTTTATCTTCAAACACAATTGCTTAAACTTTATTATCTGCAAGTTTTTTTTACAATTATGCATGCATCTTGGCATAATATTTTGAACACGGCGTCGAGGATCTTACACTTCACAAGAAAAGCACACAATAAGCAATCATTCAAGCAATGACCTTGCGTGTATCTGTTAATGAAATGATTTGATAAATGCGCTATACTTATCGCCTTCTATGATGACTCCAGTGCTAAGACATTTGAGGTGTTTTTGTAAAATATACACGAATTCGCTTAATCAGTTAGAATTTTCGTGACAATGAAAACAAGTATTATTAACATACAACCCCTGGTGACCCTACTGGCTAATGAAAAATATCCAAATCATTAGAGAGAGATGTTATGTTGAGACTTCAACCGTCCTTCATTATGTGTCGGTCGCAGGTTTCAATCAATTTGTTTCTACCTGCTATAGTTAGTTGAATGTTTAAGCTCAATTGTTAAATCATTCTTTGAATCTTAAAGAAAACTTTATAGACGCTGATGAGATAAACAGAAAGAAAAATATATTTTCATTAAGGGATTATTATCATTCAATTATTATCTACCTTTTGTAGAAACAAGTCATTATGTCTCCCCCCGAAGGGTCGTGATACATATGGGTTTTGGCTGAGTTTCCGTCCGTGTTGCTTTCCCATTCGTTTCCGGAGCATAACTCTGAAACTACTTGCCCAATCTTCATCAAATTTGGCATACATCCTCCCAATATCATGTAGATGTGCCTTTTGGGGGTTTCAACTTCTGTTAAATTTTATGTTTTTTGGTTTCCAAGGCAACAGTTTTTGAATTGGTCATTTAAGGGAAGGGTTAGATTATTGAGCTAAAGACTGAAACGACCAATCTGCACCAAATTTGGTGTACATTCTCTTCATATTATGTAGATGTGCCTTTAGGAGGTTTCAACTTCTTTTAAAAATATGTATTTTTGGGTTTCATGGCAACAGTATGGACCTTGTCATTTTGAAGGAAGGGTCAGTTAGACAAGCTGATTAGATGTTTATTAAGGATTCCCATGAAAAGAAATAAAAAGTAACCAAAACTTACACTTTATGTTGTTTTATATAAAAATATTGGTTTTCAATCTAGAAGTTATTTTCAAATCGAAAATTTTGCTGAAATGGTGGGAGACATCTGTTTTTACGAGTAAAAACACTTTCTAGTTATATCTTTGACCGATTGAGAATAAAACTGTATGATCAGTATGCAATATGAAATCCTTAGTCTTTACAAAAATATTTCATGAAATCACTTGTTTAATTGATAAGCTTATATCTCTAGATTAAATCCACTTTTGAATAATGATGTCAAATAAACGGTTTTTTTCTTATCTGAATGTTGGAAGCTGTAATGTCACATGTATTTACAGAACTCCGTTATCAGCAGCGATTGAGGTCATATGTATATATAGACATCATCTGTGCTGAAGTGGCGATGATAACAAGTACAGAGTACATTAAATATGATTTCCCAGAGGAAAACTTAAAGATGAAGCTAGAAGAGCAAACAGAATCATATTTAATTTGATCATCTTTGCAAGTGAGGATTAAATGGGGATGAATGTTCATAACTCCCACTGACCCAGTCA
The DNA here is from genome assembly GCA_916613615.1 of Steromphala cineraria. Taxonomy (NCBI): domain Eukaryota; kingdom Metazoa; phylum Mollusca; class Gastropoda; order Trochida; family Trochidae; genus Steromphala; species Steromphala cineraria. The sequence goes on along the minus strand of OU744731.1, from coordinate 57,424,337 downwards.
GCTGATGATAAATCATTAACGGTGTGATGGTAGTGAAATAGAAATCATTCACTGTGAAATTGAGAGGTGAAGAAGGCAAGTGTTCCAAAAACCCCTGTCATAAAGTCTCAATGCTGTGATATATGGCAATAATTAGCTACATCAATTTTCCCTGGAATCCTGAATACAGATGACGCACGTTATTTCTTAAATAGAAACCAAATTAACTAATGCAAATACATTCTATTTATGGAACTAAACCAAGCATTTCCCCCTTTCAATGGTTACCACTTCATAGATGCTTTGGACAATTTCGCCAGTCGTTCAAGCACATAGGTAATGTATCATCTCATCTCCTTGATGTTCAATTTAATATATTCGTATATAAACTATCACCTGACCATCTGACACTTCTTGCTTAAAATGAAAGAAACACATATTTCTTACATTGGTTGTATTATATATATATATGGATATTTATATTGCGCGCATATCCAACCACTCGTGCTTGCTCAAGGGGCTGATAAACAGGTGTTGATAAATATTATGCGTTAGATTCTTTTTATATTCGAAGTAACTTTTGACTTTATTTGTAATAATTCAAAATATCTAAACAAAGACTCAAAATCGAAAGGTTGAATATTCATTCCACAGTCAATATAAAATTTACTTTTCAATTTGTATAACATTTTCATGCATTCAAAAAAAACAATCATTGTCGAAGCAAACGGTTTTTAATTCTTGTGTGTTGGCATTGTTGATCTGTATATTGGCATGTGTACAGTCACAGCATTTATTAGAATAAGGCTTTGGATAGACCTAGCCAGTAAGATTGAAAATGGGAGTATTTTTCGAGGTTTAATTTCGTAAAGTTAATTTAGTTTCTTTGTGCACAGCAAAATGGTGTAGGTTCAAGCGCTTCCTATTACTGTAATTGTAGCAGTGCAATTGAAGTTCATTACACTCTGATATTGTCAAGTTAGAACTGGACTGAAATTTTCTGCAGTTAAAGTGCTGATGATTGCTCTAAATTGTCAGCTTCTTATTTACATTTGATGGTAATTGCTGACATTTGGTTTAAAATAGTAAATTAGAAAAAAATACAGTTCAATTCTTAAATTGTGCGAAAGTGGAAAAGCAAATTAATCTTAGGTAAGGGTTTCCAAGGGTAGCGCTGTATTGAAACACCCACTAAAAAGAAATCAGTCAATCACATTCCTTGCTAACTAAGCATTAGAAGAAAGAAACCATTATCGTGAGAAATTTTTGTTGCAGTTACATTTTTCAAACTTTCTCTTGCACATAAAATGTACGTTAAGATTTCCCCCTATTGCATATATTTGTTGACTTAAATGACTTGATTAGGTATTGAAATGTGTGGAAATATCATTTAAATAATATTTTTCAAGTCCTCAAAACAAGTTAATCAACAATGCATAGATTAACAACAAAGTGTAACAGCGTACAAGAGGCAATGGTTAAACATTTTGGTTATGAAAACACCTGACAATACATTTGATCGAGATGGAAAGCCATTTCCATTTTATTACATAATTTTTGCCCTTGATTGTGCAACAAGAGTTCGAGTAATTAACAGGTCTGATGCTCAGATGGGGCCAGGTTTTCTGAGACACTTTTACACCTACATGTACGTAAATGGTTTTTTTAGTGTTTGATACATCTGATGGTACTTTTAATTTAGTTTTAAAGGGGCAGTAGCACGTTTTTTGATAATTTTATATTTTAAACATTTCACTGATAATTGTAAGAAAATACTCAATGTATTATTTTGACAGTGTCGAAAATCTCATTACACTAGCCAATCATCCATAGTCAGAGGACACAGTATGAAGATTCACATAAAATCCATTGGCGTGGGTTTTTTGGTGTCCATTTTGTGTGAACATCTTAATTCCTTTTGTGTAAGAAAAAAGAATCGCATGGCTAAACTTTACGTTATATATTCAAATTATTACGTCTTCAATTGGAGCCATTATTTTTCATTTTCCTGACATCACCTCATATTCCCCTTACAAAACGTGCTACTACCCCTTTGAAGCTATTTCTGAAAAATTATTTTTGACGGAGTTATAGCCCTTGATTGTGCAATTGGAATTGGACTAGATAAATTGAAATTTGCCTTTAGAAGCAATGACTTTCATTGACAAAGAATATTGCGAGGGTATGCGAGCTATGCTCCCTTCCGTCCATATCTAAGCCTTTGTGTATTTTCGATTTCTTTTTCAGAACCAAAAGGTGTAGAAAGCTGAAACTGTGTGTACGTAATAGTTCTTAGCATAGTTATCCATTTGTATCGGGAAATGCAAGGACAGTTTGTCCGTCGGGGCTGTCCGACGCCGACCGAACGGACATAATTTCCGAGCATTTCCCGATACAAATAGATAACTATTCTAACAACTGACTTAGATATGGCTTGGACCAGGTGAAACTAAGAGCAAAAAGATGTTAGAATATTTATATTTTCAGAACCCTTTTTGGGCCCTTTCAAAAATATATCATCTGCCACCTGATCGTTCGAAGCATGCAAAAATCAGGTATCATGCACGAGACACGAAAGGAATGTTCTGAGAGTGATAGATAGCGTGATGAAACGTTGCTCGTTATCCATAGCCTTAACACGTTGACTATTTTGATTCATCGTCTGGCAACTAATCTGATGTCGTTAAGAGGGGAAAGTACATACTAGTCAGGGTTTCTGTACCTGTACACGTATCTTGTATACTGAAACTGATATGTAATAACAGACAGAGTAAATACATCCAGCAGTTTAATCCACAATTACAATTTGATAGATAGTCATGTCAATACTCTCAGATTATAAGGTTTTCGATTGGCAAACAAGATGTTAATGTGATGCACGATGGATATTGTGTTACTCAGTCAAAAACAACCCTCAATTAATCAATATTTACTGTCCCATATCAAACTAACATGATGACTCATATGTCTTTATGGGCTGACAATGACGTGACAGTCAATGTCACATAGTCCATTTACACAACGGAAATCCTGTTTTCGAAAACATCAAGCCTGCCATTTCGCTGACATGCACATATTTAAAATTATCAAACATGGTTATAACAAAGTAGTGAAACAGTATCATTAGTGCTTGACTAAGAAAGAAATATGCTTTTCCCAAGATGCATAAGAAGTTTGACAGTTCTAATTACCTTTTCTTAAAGGGGCACAATGCGCTCGCGGGTCAAGGCGAATTGACCACCGTTAATGAGACCGTTACGTAATTGATTTAGCGGGTAGCAAGGTCACGTGGTGAAGACTGGGCACTGGCCCAGCGAGATGCGGTCGTAGTTTTGACAGGGGAATCCCCTTCATGACCGATTTTTTTCAGGGAAAAAAGCTTCGTGGAGGTTTTTAAATTTTCATTTAGTATTGTGAATATATATTATATAGTTTGATGTAATATTTACAAAGTATCTACTCAGTTTATTTATACAAGACATAACATCGATCGTATTTATACATTGGATGTACAATTATTCTCCGTTGAATTTGTATACTATCATTTACAATGATAATTTATTGCTTATATGAACTGCACTTTCATTGCTATAGATACACAACGTATAAAATGACAGGTGTCCGGTCGTCATAAAAGAAAATTACAGAGATAGATAAGGTGGTACTAACGAGATGTATATTTTATCAATGTATTGAGTGTGATTACAGTGATTACAAATATCAGCGATGTATTGTATTATCCTCACAATTAAACAAGTAAAAATAGTCCTGTTTATTTCACTGCCTGAAATCCAAGGAGACATTACTGTTTATGATACCTGTTAAAGAAAGATGATAAATATTTGATCTATTTGAAACATTTAGACAAAGATTAAATCTTAACTCAATTTAACAACAGCAACGCACATTCATAAAAAAAATCTTTATGAAAGGTTATAATCGGTGTTCGGTAAAAAAAGTCCCGGTAAAAAGTCCTAATTTTGCCTAGGAAATAAGGTCTCGGAAAAAAGTCCTATTTGTAAAACCCAAAGATTTTGATTAAAAAGTTCATTTACATGTACTTTGTATATGATTCAACATACATTTATGATATCGTGATATTTGTGACACTTCTGAATCACATTAATATTTGGCATGTGATATTGAACTCAAAAATGTGTCTATTACCTCATGATAAACTCTAAGATATATTAGTGAATGTTTTAATTTTTGGTACGTAATAAGTTTGCAGATGTTACTTGGTATGCCTAGTATCATCTTCCCACGGCAAGGTGAAAACGTATCGAGCAACTCCTCGTTTCGACCTTGCCTTCACAAGGTAGAAAACTGGTGAACCGGAGCAGCGACACCTATCGTGATCACGAGTTACGCCCCCTTTCAGCTCTTTCAACAATAGCCAATGAAATTGCCGTTTACATTCGGAACAAATTCAAAATATTAACAGACGATCTTTTTGAAAACTATCCGAGTGAAATTTAATTTTAGATTTCAGTCCGCATGGCTGTTGTCATGTTTTTGATGAGCACCGAGAATGCAGAGAAGACAAACATTAATTTATCACTCAAATAAAGTGTTTCTCTCCCTTGTAAAACGCATACGCATTTCAAATCGGTTCATTTAACATGCTGTCTTCTGATTGGACTATGCTACTTCCGTGCAGCGGGTTGAAATGCAAGCACAGAAATTACGGCCAATGATGTCAAGGGAGGAATGGGAAAGTTTAGAAACTTTTTCGTTTCGCCCGTGACGTTGTGAAGATGGCCTAGTATTGAAGTTTGATTGGACATAAGGATGATTTTATTCGGCCATATTGTTTGGACTTATAAACAATCTCGTATCCGGTTGAGTACCGCGCGAGTAGGGCGCTGCGCAAAACAAACATCGCTGAGTAGTGGTCACGCTGATTGAGATTTCCGACCTCGATACGCTTGGCTAATTAAGCTTTTCCAACAAATAATTAATTAACCCGCGAGCGCATTGTGCCCCTTTAATATATAATTCCAGTTATACAGCGTTGGTACCATTGTTGCAGTGGTTTACGACTTCTCGATACAACTAACAAACTGGTTACTGCAGTTAAAAACGCTGGCATTCCATTTAATACTTTTTTAATAGCAAAGGAGTTAATGATTTTGTATAAAAGAGCAAAAGCAAGTTTGATACCTTTTCATTCAAGAGTTAAATAAAAAATAGTTTTAAGTAGAAGGAATTATTTGTATTTTGTTTACAACTCGTCCTAAAAATCAAACAAATCGCCGACAGTTTATGAACAAAAATTTCTGCAACTCGACAGCCATTGTTATGTTGCGCAAAAATTGTGATGTCACAACAACACACTACTGTGATGTCATAATTGCATTGTGATATAACACTGGTTTTATATTACCATATGAATATAACACTGTGGTATCCTACACGGGCGAGTGATAAGTTGTCACTTTTAACCAGCGATAAAGGGAATAAAAGACAATACAACTACCGACCAAACAGTTAACTCAATGCTAACCTATCTCTGTGGACATGCTGAACTACCGGCATCATTACTCTTCCTTGATGTTCGTTTCAGGACATAAATCTAACTCACATCCATGGGGAAAATTGAAAATTGTTGTAGACAATATTTGCTGACTACAGGAGCATGTTCAGTAATTGAGGCAAATCAATGGTCATTTGGCGATGTTGTTGGTATGTTGATATCTCTAAATACTCTTCCTCGAGTTATCTTGTAAATGTAGAATATTTGTATTGTATATTTTCTTTTCGTAAATTCTAAACTTTGTTGAAAAGGTAAAGTCGTAAGGTGAGCGTTTATTTTCAACAATCAAAAGACATTAACATTTGATAATGAAATTGAATATTACTATTTTATTGCTTTGATAATTGTATGTTAAGTTGAAAACAGCAATTATTACAGCAACAACGTATAAACTTTATCTTTAGGAATACCAGCCTATGCGCATTGGAAATGGTATTTAATATTTTCTTGTTTTTGAATTAAAAATATAGTACATAGAATCATGACAAATAATCAAATAATATAAGCAAGTGTTTATCATTATGTGTTTCAAAATAACATTTTAACTGAAATGACATACCACATGTGCGTCGAAACTTTAAAATAGGTATTTTTTGTCGGGAAATGCTAATTCTATGCTGTTATTAATCTTTACATAACTCCAGGTTGAAGGAAGCTTTCAACATTGCTTTCCTTATTAGTTTGTGTTTCAGTTCTAAGTTCTTTTTTCCCTTTATTAGTGTTTAGCTTAATCATCTTATATTTTATATATAACTGATTTTGCATTATATAATATTTAGTTCATCCTAGTTCAAAAATAGATTTTGATGTAAAGATTATACTAGCAGAGGAGGTTGATCTGTTAGGGAAATTACCAGGATTAAGATAATTAGTACCAAAGAACAACTGAACTATATTAAGCTTTAACTTGATTGCTCGAAGCAGTGGAAAACAACCTTAAATAGAGTTAATGTGAAAGGAACATTCATTTGTGCGATCAGATATTTACTTACAATAAACATATCGTTCCCAATTGGTGACTGCACATAGATCAATAATCATAATAAAAACAAGAAAAATATGTTTATGAAATACAATTTGCTCAAAATGGTCTGGCAAAATCAAGGATGAAACTCCATTAAAAGTTTCTATATGTAAATCTTTAATCCCTTGTAGCAAAACGGAAAAACAGAGCATCAGTAGATTGACAGTGCATGTTTTAGTAGAAAAACTACATGTAATTTTATTTAAGCAGAATGTTATACCATTCCTCGAATTGAATTTCGTCATATGAAATAAAAGTCAGTTAAGAGTGAAAATTTTTTGTCAGCGCAAATCCCTTCAGGATTCACACCGTGGCCATCAGACACTTCAATATAGTTGGTGCAGATGTTTGTGTATTAATCAAAGTCTGATATTTTCTATGTTGGGTTCCACAGTTTTGAAGTTTTTTCAATCTAGATGTATAGCTTTGAATGTTGTGTTGCTTTGAAACGTGTATTTTGATATAGCAAAGTTGAATATCCTTAATGCTTCTAAACAAAGAATAACGATTAAAGTCGCATTTTTATCGTTATAAAAATAATGGTCTTGCAAGTGTCGATTGTATATCATTCTCTCTGGTTAAGCATCACAATACTGTTTACAAGTTTACTATGCTTTGTATTGAGGTAAATGAAGGAGCAAGTATATATCTTTTAGTTTGAGTTGTATTTCTGACAATCATGTTTTAAGTGGCGGGTTACCCCTCACAGCTTTCACCTCCTTTTCTATTATTCCTTGTGTTTTAGTAAAAGTTTATCACCTTAAACTCTGTTTAAGTCAAAGTTTATCACCTAAAACTTTGAGTTCCTTGGCAATCTTTTACTGGCATAACTGCTTTTAGATTATTAGATCATAACCAAATAGCCTATTAGCAGTTAAAGGATTCATTTAAACGTTACAATAATCATTTATCAACGTCTAGCTTACGGCCATTTTTATGTGACATTGTTAATAAATTTCATGAAGGAAATGCGAGTCGCAACAACTTCAGCAGCTGGCTTTTTGGAAGTATCATCATTTAATCCCAAGTTCGCAAAAGTAAGAACACTAACTTAAAGTCATTTCACAATGGACAAGTTCATTCAAATAAGTGTCTCATCCACGTTCCAGAATATGTGTATCAAAGTTATACCATAACATTGTAATAATAAATGGGGAATTAAACCCAATCGTTAACAACTCCCAATGTGTATTACTAAACCAAATCAAAATAAAAAAGAAACGTCCCCTTTTGTTTTTTCACACACATCACAAATCACGAAAGATAATTAGAAAATTACACCATTCTTGTATATGCCAAGGCAATATTTGAAGAAACACATCGCTTAAACGCAGAAAATACAGTGGTTAAGGTATTTTTGTTCTATCGAGAATCGAGAATCAAATATAGAAGGTACGTTTCTTTTGGATTTTAGTTTATAATTCCATTATAATTTGTGACATCGTAAAGGCAAGATATATCGGATTGCTAAACACAAACGAACATTTGATATCCTTTACTTTGTTAAAGTGTATACTAACGAAATATTATTGTAGACACCATTTATATATTTTGAAATGATATGAATCTGTTACACATTTCTATCAGTTATAAAAGAGAAGTTATCAAAGATGTCAGTTTTCAATCATCGTTTGCGTTTACAAATTCTTGTTAAAAATTCACACTAGAACAAACATTTTAAGTCATTTCTTCAACACTCGATATTTCCATTAAATATATATTGCCTATCAAAAATATTTTACAATTGTACTCTTAGAACTTTTAAGACACAATAACATATCTATGGATGCCTGGATCCTTTTGAATCATATATCTCGGGGGAAATCATCGGCGCTAGTAAACCATGGATGATCTTAAAGTGTTTGGTCATTGACGATAGGAGAGAGATGAAAGCACTGACCCAGTTTGGATAAAACATGTACTTTAACGAGCTCGTCTGTCAAAGCTTTCTCGAATATTCAGGTTATTGCAGAGACGAGCTCATTTCTGAGGTTAGCTTGATATATGGCTCTGAAACACTTTGAAATTCTTCTGAAATTACCGTTTCAAAATGGTTACTAAAGTAGGTGTTCTGTATTCTGTGTAACAGCTGATGTGAATCATTGCTTCCTCAAGGGCATTAACTCTGTAAAACAGAAATCCATAATTCTGATTTTCGAACTTCTTAATGTTATTCAAACCCTGAAGACACACAGCAAATGTGGTTACCGTATCTTAAATAATTTAGGCTCATATTTCACACGGAGTTGCATGACGTCATTGCTAATGAGAAAAAATACATTTTCTAGTTGCTTTTGTAATAATTGCTTTACAGGTACAGCTTTGTAGGCTTGGAAATAAACTTAATTAATACTGCTAAACACAGTTTGGGCTTGTATATTGCTTGTGATAATCGTACTCCTTATGTAAAACTATACCTTCCTTTGCACGATAATTCCTTGATCATCGTGAGATGTTGTAAATCTGTACCGGAAATTTCATGATAGACGTAAATACATGTATATCAGCTATATCATATATAGTATATCATCATATTCCTTGCTCTTCCTCGTGCTCTCATAAAATAGTGTGCCGGCAGTAAAACCTATCACACAAAATACGAGTTTGGTGTTGAAAGTATATTTCCATTTTTTAATTGATTAAATTTTTTATGTTTTTAGTTTCGTTGACAAAAAAATCCGTTTTCAAAAGCGGACCGAATAAAATGATAACGTTAAACATTTGCTTTCTGATAACTCCTCGCTCATATCTACCTTTATTAAAACCAATGAATACAAATCATGTTGTTTTCTTGTAAATGAACATGCACCTGTTGTCTAAAAATGAAAGCAGATCGGAATATGGTTGATGTAAATTATGGTGTAATGATATAAATATATTCTTTCAATCTAAAATTAGAATAAAAGATTCCAGGTTATATAAAATTTGTATTGTCAGTTTTGTTTCAAATTTTCTGAATACACTGCAAATTGTTTTAAGGAGGTGAGAAATCCGATATCAACCGCATGTGTTATGTTTTTTGGGTCTTTTGTTCAGTGGTACATGTAGTGTGTTGACGCAAGTCGATAAATTAAACTCTTGTATATTTTGAATTCTGAAAAACTTAAAGTTGATTTTGAGTTGATAATTATACATATTTTACATTTAATACATCTGAGTTGTGATTCTATTTATTATTTCAACTAATACGCTTCATTGATAAGAGAAAGTGTTTTAAGAAACCAAGATCTTACACAGGTTTTACAAAAACGTATTCAATTGTATGCAAAACAAAGGGTGATTTGAAACAGTTATAGGCAACACAATAGTTGTCACTGGAAAAAAACGTCAAATCTAATATAGTAAGGTTACACATATATTTAGCTAAGGTTGTAACACAATGACGTTTTAATCTGCCTGTCTTTTTACCTCAACAGGTCTGAAAGACCCGATGGGCTTATTGCATAACATGGCATCCATCTGTCCGTACATCCGTTAACGTTTCACTTTTTCGACTTTTTCTCTAAAAGCAATGACTCTAGAGCGCTAAAATTTGATGTGCAGACTCATTGGGTATTCTAAATTGTTGATTCCGTGGCCCCATGCCCCGAGTTGGGTCACATGGGTTGAAACCTTAAAAATCTATTATAATCTTCTTCTCAAGTTCTAAAAGGTCTAGAGAGATGAAAAGTAATGTGAAGATTTGTTTTGCCCACTGGGGATTCTAAATTTTAGATTTTGTTACCCTATGACCCTAAATGAGGTCACAGGGTTCGAAAACCTTAAAAACCTATTTTTATCTTCTTCTCCAGTTCAAAAAGGTCTAAAGCTGAAAAGTTGTGTGTAGACTCCTTGGCCAATAAGGATTCTAAATTTAAGGTTATTGACATTGAGGGGTCAAAACCATAAAAACCTATTTTCATCTTCTTCTCCAGATCAAGGGGACAAATCCTTAAAAAAACTATTTTCATCTTCTCATCCAGTTCAGAAAGGTATTGAGAGCTGAAAAGGTGTGTGTAGACTCATTGGCCAATGAGGATTGTAAGTTTAAGGTTTGGTGACCCTTTATCCCAAATGGGGTCACAGGGGACAAAAACCCTAAAACCCTTTGTTCGTAACATTTGTGTTGTCATGGGATCAAGATTCCAGAAAACACATGGAACCTTACTTTCTTTTTAAACATAATTTTAATCGTGCTCAATAAGAATAAGATTTTATTCAGCAAGTCATCCATTCCTCAGTCATGTTTTCTGGAGAGAATCTCAACAGCTAATAGACAAATGGATTCATAAAGTTTGGGTCATGAGGTCAAACATGTGAGTGAATTAATTGCATTTTTTCTGAAAATACGAATTGTACATTAAAGATGACCTACTGAGAAAGCTTTCTTTTAATGAATTCCAGTTTCGGAACTGACTCACTTAAAAACAACATTAACACTTTCATAAAGATCATGTATTAATATGATCCAACTGGACATATTGTCTTTCGAACATACTCACGAGGGGAAAGCAAACAGCCGATACAAATATAACTAAATTTATTTTACGTAGATTGCAAAAGCCAAATTTATTTTGATGTTGTTAATTGATGTTCCGCCATCATGTTTTCAATTATCAACCATGTATCTTCAAAATGTTAATTGTAACAACAAATATCTTAAAGATGCTGTATCATACTTGCAAGCGGTTCAGGATGAAACTTAGGTATTGAGAAATGAAATACATCACTTTGTAGAAAAATCTTTCGTCGAAATTTTGATATCATATTTAGATTGTTTAATCAACAATAACATACTTATTTCGACGCTTCAAGCACAGTACCCCTCTTAGAAAGGGCATGTCAATTTGTGAACCCGCTTTCGGTGACTTAATCATTATGCTTGTAGGGTTTACACCGTGTCTCAACTACCGTAATTGCGTTCGATGGGTATCAACTTTAACAGCAACGAATACCTAATTCGGAGAAAAAGAATATAAAATCTAGTTGAGCGCGACAAAGACGGTTTTCAAGCGTACATTTAGAAACCGGAAGTTGTGAAATGGCCACACTTGATTCGCCCTTATGTCGACTGCCGTTTCGGTATTATTTGGTAAATTATCTCCTTTTTGATGAATTTTGGTCCGATTTTCTCAAGGTTGGTCGCTAAATTTTTCTAAAAATACAACGTTTACATTAAAAATACTTAAAAAATTATTGCACTATGATATAGCATCTTTAATAATTTAGATCAATGTGAACTTTTGACTCAAACGAAGTTGATGTATTAAATAGGTCAGTCAAACTTACAATTCAATTCAACAGGAATATTCAAATACTTTGTTGTCACTGACTGGTTAATCTGAGAGTTAAAAGGACTGTAACCCAACTTGACTTGTTAAGTATTCAGTGTTAGGGATAGTATGAAATTCTAGAACCTTTAAAAATAGTTCCACAACTATTATCAGAAAGCATGTTAAGTGGCGTTGACACTTACTTAAACACCAATTGTGTCATTCAAGTTTTCCTCAATCTGACAAGGGTAAAACCCTAAAGCGATCATTAAATGCATTGTAAAAGGAACTGTCATAGAAGATACAATCTCGTCACTTGAATGTCTCGACAGCACAAGTAAAACAGTGAAACAACTGACATTCATCAGTTCTCGAGGGTAATGCTTCTTAACTTTGACTTTCGAATGAACATAACTCTTCTTGGTTGCATCTTCCAAAATGGCGAAATCTAAAATATCCTTACATTCAAAACACGAATTTGAGGTGATTTAATTTGATTTTATAAATATTAGATTAAAAGGTTCGGTTTTCCATGCTACTTTGTTTAACTTTAGGAAGCAGGCTTGTGTACATTATTAACGTCGTTCTTAGAAACTTAGAAGGTTCCTTTAAACGATTGCAGAAAAAGTAAATCCATTACCTTTTTAATATCAGAGATAAGCAAATTCCTGTTTTGAATACCTTTTCAACATTGCTTTGTACCTAGATAAAAAGTTTGATAATAGAGAAGCTATCAAAATCTAAAATTCAAAAAAAAGTAGTGTGGATCTCTGGATATATAGTATTCTGTTGTCTTATATTGACCTAGACGGCAGACATGAAATTTATCATTTTTGTAAGATAGGTAAAACTTAAAGACAATACAATACAATATTTATGTGAACAATAAAAATGTGTGATTATGTGATAGAATCTGCTATCATTTATCTCGTTTTTTCCTACTAATGTATTTTTTTCTAATCCGTCCAGAGGTGGGAATCACGTTTTGTTAATAAGTAAACACGCACCTCAAGATGTGATCTTTCAAATGGTCTTAATCTGAAAGTCATGGTACCATCTGAAACAAAGAACATGATTTCGTCCAATATGTTAGTCCAAGAGATAAAATTATACTGCATGGGCTATCAATAACGCATATGGGATCTAGTCAGACATTAAACACTGTGCTAGGGTTTGCGCATGTTTTGAACGTTTAAATCTGAAATAAAGTTTTCGATTTAAACCTTAGATAGATTTTTTTTCTTGATACCTGAAATCGGTTCTTTATGTCATGTCTGATAATATTGATATATTCATATGATTAACCGCCTCAACATATTCAGTTAGTTTTGTTTAATACGTTTAAAAATCACCGTTTTCAAGCATCATTTGCTTGAAAACGGTGTAGTATCTACACCGAAACGTCGCACTATATAAAGTTATAAAGACGTTGAAAAATCCATAGAATTCTTCCTCATTCATTTGGTAGGAGAGAGATCCATTTCTGATTAAAATTTTCATATCGTTTTTGTGTGAATGTGTCTCTGAAGAGATAATGATATGATTCAGTAGTCTATTTTGATATGGGGTACCAAACCACACAATATATTTGGACATGTGAGGATATTATAAAGTGTTAAGCCAAATTTGTAAGTCATTCCGAAAAATGTTTGGGTCATCTGACATTCCCAGTACACATGACAAAGGTTTTCATTTTCATCATGACAAAAACTACACAAACTCTTATCAATCTTGTTCATGTTGAGCAACGACTTTTTTGTATTAGTTTTATGTCTTGAACCCCTTTTTGTATACTGTAAATACTTTTCCAATCAAGAGCAAGATGGTTACCAGAAACTAATTAATCCTGGAATTATACTTTAAATTGAGATGAGTGGATACAATATTGCTCAACCTTTCAAATCACAAGAGTGTTTTAAAAACTAATCTGGAGAAAGTTCAGTAGTGGTTCTAAATTCAATTTTAACAACTATATATCAACTTACACTTTTTTGGTTAGGATAATCTTTTTTACAATCAAAAGTGTATCTATGCGTCAGCGTAACACTTCACCGAATATGAATACACAATTGCTCACCTTTAACTACAAATTCTTTACATTACAAAATGCATTCAGATATAATTTCTCTTGGGGTGAACATTATTAGCTACTTTATCAATATGTTGAAGGCCCTTGTCATAAGGGACTCCAGTTGATTTGGGCTATTATCAATTTGACAAAGGAGATGATTATGCATCTACAACCCAATTCCAAATACGTGACGAAGATAGTTTAAAATGTTGTTGTCAAGCAGGGAGCGTATTGATTTCGCGTCATAATTCGAAATACTTTCTTGGGGAATCTAAACTATATTATAGGAACATTCTACTTCTTTATTTGTAATAGTTAATAATTTTAAGATCTAAGTCGATCTTTATTTATATTGCAATACGGGCAAAACGACTTGTTTGCTTTAGATATAGAGATGCATACTTCACGAAATTGTAATTGTATTTATCTCAACTGTATCTAATTGTTTAATTTGTCGGAAATTGATAGAACTCTCGTCTCAACCAGCACGCTTTAAAGTTGGGAAGATGATAGCTATTGAAATAGTTCTTAGTCCTGTACTTTTGCACACTTGTTAGTATTTGAAGGTTAATCTCTTTTGTTTTAAATTATGCACAATGTTCATCAGCAGCTGTGCGGTACAGAGAGCGGGTACCGGCCTTGAAACGTAAATTGTTCCCCGAAGATAGGTTTGGTAATTATCTACTCTTTGAGTGAAATTCTAGAAGTTGGTCGCTCCTTTGAAAATACCTTTTTCAAACATTTACACTACGTCTTGTTAGGTTTCATTTTAACACATTCATGTTTAATTAAGTTATTCAACATAAAACTACTACTACTACTACTACTACACATTTGTATAGCGCCAATATCCAACTCAGAGAGTGCTGCTCAAAGGCGCAGCTACATTAAAGTAAGTACCGAACTGTCGTGAACTCCTCAACAGCGAACTGCGATAAACCACACCTAACTAACTGGACGTAATAAGGATCAGAGTGATATGTTAATCATTTGAAATGCCAACATCTGTCAATGAATATTTTTCATTCAAGTGCAAAAATATATAATATTTATATATGTTTATGTTGGTACTCCCTTAAGATTACAATGAAACTAGTAGGAGTCTATTGGTGTTGTGTGTTTTTTTAACTTTTGAATATACTTGACTGTATACTAGACCAACTAAATTGTTTTTGATATTTTTGTACATATATGATATACTAAAATCGTCTGTTATGGTAAATATTCAATAACTCCACTACCCATAGGCTTTCAAGGCGGGTGATATGAAGGCATTGTGACGACATCATATTCTTGTGGTTGAATACATAACATGAGATAACATGACACATTGTTGCGTTAACCTTTTTCCAAGTGTATAAATGAAACCAAAAAAACTTACACTTGCCTCTTTATAAATATGTAAGTTTTATGTCATCTCGCAAAATTAACGGTTGTTTACTCAAGCTTGATGTAAATGTAAACCTAGAAGAACGTAGCTCCTAACAATGTACGTAGTCCAACGTTCTGTAACTCTCTTTTACGTTCTAATTTGCAGTTCATCGTACATTCGTAGTGAGGCATATTGCATTGAAACGTTGTTTTATGTAGTTGCAAAAACTGCGAAAAATTTCATCACGTATTTGTGGCTACGTTCAATAAACTAGGATCAACTACATGTGTTAACGCAAGACTGAATCCCCCATAACAAACATCTGACACGCTCCAAAAAGATAGGAAAATGATGAATGGATGGATGAATTGCTTGGACAAAGTCTTATCTCATTTTATTACCCATATGGTTGGAAATAAGTGGTGACGTATTTTCAATATGAGCACTAGTGCACATATCACTTTTGCCTGTGACGTCATAACACCATTGTTCGTGACGTCACCGTAGCCGGCCGTCGCAAGGGAAGCGGTCCGTTTCTTGGATATTTCTAAGATGGTTTAATTGAATAAAATTGGTAATAAAGAAATTATTACCCTCGGAAGTGTGTCATAAGACTTTTACGAAACTCGTGCAAATTTGTGTATAACCCTCGCTCTGACAATTATATGTATTGTAACTATGACCTTCATCTCTCCCAATAAGGTAAATGGGATGTGCAAATTTAATAACAAGAATTAGAAAATTGGTTTTCTGCAATCAGTCAAAGATGTTAGGTTATTTCAAAACATATCGACATATACAACTTTTAAAGTTATCGAAATCGGTTATTATTCGGCACTGCACCCCTCCTAGACTATTGTGTAGTAAGGAAAATCTTAAATGAATCAGTTGAATAGTCTTTCTGCAATAGGGCAGGCCAATTTTGATGGAAATCCTTAAAGAAATTCAAAAATAAACAAAATCACATGTAGTTTGACACTGCATCCTTTATATATAGTATATTAGAACACGCAAATATTGAAATGATTCAGATAAATAGTTTTTCTGCAATCGTTTGGACAAGTTCTGATATTGGAATATGACTTAGTACAAAGCAAAAGAAAGTACAAAACATGAAACATCGTTAAATATTGAAATATGAACAATATTATTTGGCGCTTTCCCGTATCCTTCCTGGCAACGACAACATAATCAATGCCGAAGCAACATTGAACAATGACATACACATTAATAAGCTGTTCGGGGTATTCAAACACTATTATCAAACATCTACTTCTCAGACAGTTGAAGGTAAGTTTTGAAAATTATGTTTAATGACCGAGAAGCGTTTTAAGATTTGATCAGGATGCATTCAAGCTTCTACGTTATGTTGACTTAATACTTTGCTTATTGATGTTTAATATTGATAGTGTCGCTAACTTTTGATATTGATATTTTAGAAAATGTCCATTGAGTAAAATAAACAAGCCATTCTGATTTTTTGTGCTGCGTTTGTTTTACTTGAGTGATTCATTGCCAGTTTGTGTATGTTTTCTGTTTCAGAGATCAAAGGTGACACGACCTGGTGAACTGTTGTGAGTACTGAAATTAAACAGAAGAAACATTAGAAAAATATAACTTACAATGTGTTTCAATCATCGTAATTATTAAAAGTATTGATATTCCTCCAAAACCTGGTTTATTAACGGTTATAACACACTACATGTACTATACTACAGGCTCTATATTGAACTGGTACAGAAACCGGAGCTTTGTGCAACAATTTAGATCTCACCTGAGTCCAAGAGTCCGTCCTAATTTACGAACAACAGGTCCAAGAACGGAGCTCGTGAATAAATCAAAACATTTGAAAATATTGAGTTGAAATATATTCGATATTCAACACTCACGAGTTTTGTGATCTATTTATTTACATACAAAAGGGAATTTCTATTTCTTTGTAACCACGATCAAACCATGCGCGACATAGTTGCATAGTTGCATATATGATACACTGGTGAGGTACCTCTGTGTTCGCAAAAGCAAAAACATAGTCCCGTTTTTCGTTAGCATCATCTTCACCTCTACATAAAATCGTACTTTTAAACAATCATTTGTGTACAGTTTATCGACAGAATTATCCAAAACCAAAACATTAGCAAATACTTTAATGGAAAAAAATATGATAAATTAAAAATTTGAAGCGCCGGGAGGTTCGGTCGCACCCGATCTGCTGATTGCAAAAGTAGTACGGCATTATGACGTCACTATCGTTGAATAACCTGCTTTGGTTACACAACACTCGTTGAATAACTTTCAACTGGTTACACAACACTTGTTTCAAATAACCAAAATTATCTCATGAAGATATTCAGAACACGTATGTAATAATTGTTTATATTCATTGTTAACACTAAGGATTGATGTTCAAATGACATTCTACCATGTGACTTTTCAAAATGCTCGAATTTCATTGGTTTATTTCTATGGTCGAACCTACGTTCGAACACGATTTTTATGACGGCAATTCACCGCTGTTTGATACACACTGCCATAGAAACGAACTTCATGACACGACTCGACATGTAACACAGTCACCGTACGCTTCGGGAGTTGTTTCGTCTGAATACTAACTAAAAAATGTTTATCATTGTGCTACCCGTTATTTTATATACGTAGAGTTTGATTCGCATCAATATCATGCAAGTTTATGTCCAGGAAATTGTAATTTTAAGCGAAAGACTGAATGGAGATCAAGGAGTTACTACAACCGGTTTCGGTTCAGTGATGTTAACAGTGACGTCAACCTGTGACGAATGACATCAACAGATATGAATCTACTTTAAATCACGAAAATAAAAAAACACAGTAGGTTTATCTCCTAAATATCCGTTCCTTTTCATGATTAAACTGTATTTGCTTTGAAATCCTTCTCTCAATATGAAGGAAACAAGTTTGGGTTAACAAATGCTCGAATGATAGTTGATATTAATTTCAACGAAAACATATTTGGTTAACAATCTCTATGTATTATATCAACAGTCCTCGCTAAGACCTCATGTAAGACTTTTGAACGAATGTCAAATGCAAATATGCTGAAAATAATATCAGAAAATTTTGCCAAAGAATTGGGGTGGGATAAGTCAGTGTTTCAATTTTTTTTCTTTTGTAAAAACATTTTCATACGAACCTTCTTTCATATTAGCCAAGTACTCTGTCACTTTCAGAAGCGTAGACTTGACGCCGTAACCGTGAAGATCGAGAGGTTCATCAGTTGGCACGTTGATAAATATACACTTTTTATCAATGTTAATTACTTTAAAATCATAATACATTACTTATGCATCTATATTACATGCAATGAATTTTTGACTTCACGCATTCAAGGTTCATATTTCCAAAAATGTTTTTTATTCTGTATGATTGCGTTTGCTGGTTCTATGGGACAAATCATATCTACTTTATTAATTACATTTTTTCCATATAAAATGAAACGGTAATATAAGCAATTTTTATAGAAGATTTGTTGAAAACAATAACGACTCTATTTACAACGTTACAATCTTTACAATGTTCTACTAAACGAAAAACATTTTCTTTCATGTTGATTATTTACAATTAATGAAATAATCCTTATATATACTTTTTACACCAAAGTTTTGAAATCTGTTTTATGTTAACATAAAGGTTTCGTACATTTGAACAGCAATCCTACTTTTGTTTGAAAAAATTGTAATGCAAGATAAACCTCAAACACAAGTTCGAAGCATTCATATTTACATAGCTTATCACTTTTAAAAGGAATATCCATAAATCACATAGTTCTGTATGAACAGGAGTCGATATATTTTATACGTGGAATTTGGAAAAAGAGCCAATGGCTCCGTAGCTAATCCAAGATCATTTTTTATTTTGCTTTAGGTTGTTGCCCATATGATTCCTACATTTTAAAAATCCCTACCTAAGGGGTCTGTATATGCCTTGTGCTTCTGGAGCTAACCATAGGGCCACCAAAGAAGAAGATGAAATTAGATCTTAAAGGTGCAGTCCGGCATATTTTGAGAAGCGTTGTCATTTACTTAAAATGGAGCCATTGGATCTGTAGCTCATCAGGCTTTATATCTAATTTTAGTGTATAACTAATGTGGTTCCCACCTGTGTAGGGGCCACAGGGTCACCAATTCTAAATAATTTATATGAGCGATGTGATTCAAATACGTGTAATCAATTAAACATTGAAATTGCACAAATATTCAAATGTTTCAAGTTGTAACGAACCAGCCATTTGCAGGGGCAATTGATCACCAAAACTGTAAATCATAACCTTCACTAGTCAAGGCGTCTTTACATAAAGTTTCACCTTTCTATGCCTTATTCTTCTGGAGAAGAAGCAGGGCCACCAACGCTACAAATTATAATCCTCACTAGTCAAGAATCTGTACACAAAGTTCAGCTTTCTAGGTATTTTGCTTCTTGAGAAGAAGACGAACATTAGTTTTAAGGGCGTTGATCATGTTGCCCTTATTCGGGGGCACAGGACCGCCAAAGCTATCAATTATAATCCTGACTAATCAAGGAATCTGTTTACAAAGTTTTCAGCTTTCTAGACCTAATGCTTGTCGAAAATGCAAAAGATTTACGGTCGGACGATTGGACGGACGCCGGACGCCATGCCATAAGCTCATCCGGCCTGTAAATTTTAAATATATTGTGGTGCAATCTTTTACGCCAGGGCAAACTGCCGGAACTCAGGTATTTGGTTTAATAAGAACAGAGGCTCGAACAACATTTCATGACTTTAGCTGCCTCTTTTGGGAGAGAATGCGCAAAGCCTTGCGGGGGACATAATGAAGCCAACCTAGTGGTATTCAAAAGAATCTAACAAACAATAAATGGCTTGGTTAGCAGGCACATTTGAATTGTATGAATGATTTGCAGTGTTTCTTAAAAAAGGCTAACTATTTACACATACAAATTATTGCATTTGTAAGTTATAGTGTTATTCATAAGATAACTATTTAACATAACGTCCACGTATTGCACATATTTAAGCACAATTGTCCAGTGCATAAGGATAAAATACGTGTTGAAACAGCTATCCACTGGTTTTAAGCAGTGCGCATATGAGAGTGCGCGTATCTACATTAAACGACTGTGCACGTGTAAGTAAAAGATATACCAACACTTTCCGAGGTGTATCGCTCAATAAACCTCCTGTTTGAATCGTGGGTCTCCGAGGAGTAGCGGTCGAGTTATATTTGACGAAAATGAGCTATCCACCCTTCTCTATGTAATTAAGTTTTGACCTAACTAGATCCCAAAAAAATTAGCAATACTCTTCTTATTACGTTTTATAAACATGCACTGACTTCATTACATTAAAAGTTGGTACAAACTAGTACATGCAGAGGCTTTTATAGGAAAATAAAACAATCTAGACATGTCTCAACAAAAAGTACTGCTACCAGTATGAAGCCTCAGTAGCTCACTTAATAGAGCCATTGAGACATTAGAATCCCTGGTTCAATTCCCACTTTGGGCGATACATTTCTCAAAAATACGAAGTTTTACAACTCTCTTGATTTGATAAAGTTGAAAATCTCTTACCTGACTTAATGTTGTTGTGTAATAAAAAGTACGTGTATTAGAAAAGTTGAGATGTATCGGTCAATACACCTATACTTAAAACAAAGGAAACCATGGCAACGAGACCAGAAGTGGAGTATAATGGAAAGTTTATCTTAGTTTTTTATATTACATTTAGGGCCAGCGTAGGATGTCATATTCACCTGCCAATGTGTCAACCTGCAAGTTTTACACAAATATACTTACCTTGAATAAAACGTTGAATCGCCCGATCCACAACAACATGCAAAACAGCAGAAACAAGAGAATGTAAGTGTCGCTAATAATACTGCCAATAGCACCATGGATAACTTCCCTTCAACAGCTATCTCAGCTCCCGTTGTAAAGTCATATACATCAGCAAACGTTGTAACGTCGTGCAATACAGAATATGTTTCGTTATTTTTGTAAAATTTGAGACATCCATTTTGGCTTATCAAAAAGTAAAGTCCAGAATTTCCCAAAACTTTAAGGAACGTAGAAGACGTACAACTCAAGTATTCAGTCCTTAAATTTGATACCCTACCACTAATATGTAATACTAGCGCTATGCATTGACCTCTAGTTTAAATTGACGTAGTGAAATTGATATTACCCTAATGCTATATCAAACCTTGTAAAGAAAGGCGTGTATCGTGTTGTTCAAAGTTCAGAAAGATACTAAGGTGAAATAATAAGGTTCAAGTGACATATTAGGTTACTTGTGAAAAGAAATGAAATACATAACAGTCGGTTACTTACTATAAGCAAACGTGTTTAGTTTTATTGTAAGCCGTCTAAAAATTTTGATAATACATTATGACGTCAATGTTGGTTTCAGAATACATGCTAAAGTTATAAAACAGCAATTGTGTTTTAGTTTCTTCTAAAAAAACAGTTTACGAAAAACATATGATTGAATAAGCTAAAAGATAAAAAAGACATTATTATAACGATAATTGCTTTATTGATAGATACTAAGTACTGTAGTGGGTAATAATTGCTCTTATTCAGATTTGTAAGCAATCTTACAACGTATGCTCTGATATCACTGATCTGCCCATATAATGTCCTTTAGGTGTACTTACGACCATATAAACAAAATGAGTTGAGAAGAGTTTGGGGTTTAACGCCGCTTTCAAGAGTATTTCATTTACACCACAGCTGTTATTATTATTTAAGAATTGACTTCAAAATGTATTAAGTTCATGGAGGAATAAACGTTATACCTCCATGAACTTAATAAATTTTGAAGTCAATTCTTATAAATAAATATACACAAATTCGATGTTTTAATACGTATTTTTGCTCCAAATAAACACAATGCATCACATACTACTGCACTATTTACGCGAACGAATTCAACTCTCAACAAAACGAGAGAGATAAAATATCAATCAAACCGTCATTATTATTTTAGCTCCGCCTACGACTAGTTCACCAGCCAATGAAAATTCACAACGGATTCACGCAACGTCTTGTTACGTGGCCTTGACATTCCTAGTGTCAACCGTTTTACATAAACACAAACTCGCGACTGTTGGATTCGGGATGATAATAGCCGATTAGACTATCGTACATGTAGGTGCCATACATGTGGCTTAAAAGCTTGACGGCAAGCAATCAGATCAAATCGAATTAAGTTTATGTTAAACGGCACAGTTCTCTAATCTTAGTGAGAAACAAAGTTTGAAACTGCGGCATTTCAATGGCCGATCCCCTTGCAACAGCCGCGACTGCGGGAGAAGGAAAACGACCGGGTGTATTCTTATGAAGCCGTGCCATTTATCAGACAAACTATAAAATGTGTATTTGATATAAGCTATTTGTAATTGGTGTCTTTTTACCGAACCCTCGCGAACTGGTACAGCATAAAAAACGTTACTTGTTTACGAATAGTTCCGTCATTTAGGGCGTGGCTTAGTGTGAATGGGCGTGGCTAAATGTGATGTGACGTCACGAAATTAAGTTTATGCAGGTATGAACTGAATTTCTGTTACAGTGTTCAGCGAATCAGATACACGGATAGCAAATGACATTGATTTATTTCAGGGTGAACGCCCGCAACACTTATGTGGCTATGCATTTAGGAGAAACCTTCGAGCAACTTTCTTGACTAGTGAACCATGAGTGGTAAGGCGCTGGAATTCAGTGTAGCATTGCAACCAAACCTTACTACGTGTAGAACATCTCTCTAATACAGACAAAGTTGCCGAGCGCTCGCTGGAATTCGAACTCTGGACCGAAGCCAAATGCGAATACCACTGCACTATCCCGCTCCCATTGAATGAAATGAAATGATCATATACATACATGTATATACATCGGAGGTGTGTACTTTAACGTTAAGCATGAGTTAAGGCATGGTAAGTATGTTTTACCTGTGAAAGGTCAATTGTGAAGCAAATGTGTATTGTGTAGTATCGACACAAATGCAATAATTATTTGGTTGGAATGGATGTTATTATAACTTCAATCGTGTTTGCTTTTAATATTGACAGAAAATTATGTTCATTGAAGTCATGTATTCGATGTTAACGTTTCCAATAATTATTTGGTTGGAATGGATGTTATTATAACTTCAATCGTGTTTGCTTTTAATATTGACAGAAAATTATGTTCATTGAAGTCATGTATTCGATGTTAACGTTTCCCAATGTTTAAATAAATGGACTGTTTAACTTTAAAACCCTACTACAAAAGACACTTTACACCTTGATATGCATAAATTATTTGAATAATATTAAGCAGTAACCGATGTAATTAATCAAAAAGTTTATTATCATAACGTAACCAAAGGAAAGAGGATTTGATCACAACCAAAAAAACATTGTTTGCGTTTTGGATACTTCTTTGCTAAAAATTGCAATGCACTTGCAAACGTTTCAGAATAATATCAAATGCTTTCAGCATCTCTGGTTTGCATCCATGATAGCACAGAACGTGCCAAGAAATGATTTGCGCACGGACCGTTTCTACACCTCGTTAATATCAGACCCTATACTGCCAGAATGACTGTGATATCTTTGCCCATCAAAATTTCTAACCAACGTCTAGCCGCGACCAAAGAGTTCCCTTGAAATGTCGCACAGAGATCGTCCCTGAGGACCACGTTGCCAAACAAGTAAGGCAACGATATAAGCCACCTCAGACGACCATAAATGAGTTTGATAAGATGTTTCATGAACATTGGAGACGACTACCGGACTACATCATTTAACGTCTCATGAACTCTATTACCCGACATATTATTGCTTGTCTAGAAGTCCATATAGGACACTCATGACTCTGAAACAGATCTATATCAAGAAACCCGTTGACACTTATCCCAGTAGCAATTAGAGGCATCCACCAAATTGACCTACGAATGAAATCAGACATTGCCATACCTTCAATGCACAAGTGACACAAACTTTTCATTTTCGTTAACGATTGAAAACATTGCTTTTAAATGGAATGTAAAAATAAATAATCATCACAATACCTTAAGAAGACATCAAATTGATATGGTTCGGTTTTTTATCTTCTATCAAGTGAAGAATTTGGGTGTAAGGTTCTTTGTAAAGGGTTTACTTGGTGCAAATGTCATTTATGTAAACCATTCAGAGCACGTCAAGTAAAACATTTAAATAAAACATTGTCACTTGTATTCAGTTGCCATAGTTTAGTTGTGACTGGAACCATTTACAGGTCCCTCGACTAAAGAAGTTATCACCAATTAAAATGATAATATACAAATGTATGAACAAAAACTCTGCACACATGAAAAGTTTAATTTGACAAAACCGCTGTGCACTTCAGAAAGCGAAACTGATCAATGTGATTAAGTGTAAAAAAACACAGATACAAACCTATATTTCGCTACTTTTTATATTGAAGATAATTTAACATTAGATACAAATGCAGATTTAAAAGTTGTGAAAAATTTTGTGCAGATAAAATATGTTGTGTCACAAAAGACAAGTCGGTGTCTTATTTTAGTTTACAATTTAAAACAACCTTGTAAAATGACTGCTTTCCCTCAACCTTAAGAAAATGAAAATTATGGCGCGATTGTCAGAATACATCTCAAGATAAGTATTACACAACGATAAACCTAAATGTAATTGCAAAACTTTAGCTACTTTATTGTCACAAACATCAGTAAATACTAGCAAGAATGATTTTCATAACAACTGTATGTTTAACAACTGATATCTAGCTCGTGTATATAAGACAAATGACCCATATCAACGTGAAATATGCCTTTATCATAAAGGGACCCCTTGGTTGCACTATATGGATTTTGGATATGACAATATCAATTATTTCAGATGATGAGTTTCAGTTTTTCTGGTATTAGTAGAGACTAAAAAACATTGTTTAATTATGCATATATATTGGGCAAGTGATATTGTAGGAAAAGTAAATGTAACTAAACGCACTGTTATGCATTGATGTTAAATCAGTAAAATAATATTTCTCTGACCATGTAGCCCATTTGCATTTTAATGTCATTGTTTTAAGGCATTTATTGAACATAATATATGCACGTTAAAAGGTGCAAATTACCTGTTATAGTAAAAAAAGTATCAACAAAAAGTCTAAAATCATATGCGCTAAAGAGCCAATATCTCGTAAAGGAGAATCTACCAAGTGGTCCCTTTTTCTGTAGCATTCCCTATGTATGAATCGGTGCAGCTTGAATAAATATAGGACCGTTACCTTGCCTTCCTTCGTAAAAATAATAACCATCTTGTTGTATGTTGTTTTTCAACAACAAGAAATTAAACCAATCTGCTCAAAGGGGTCGGCATTGCAACTCAGCAGGTGAAGTAAAGATCCCAGTCAGTATGACTGGTCAGGTACTCGGCCTTCAGGGCATTGGATGGAGTGAGACAAGTGCCGTCCACGACGTTGTAGTTGAAGATGTTGCAGGGCGGGACCTCAAGCTGGCACAGGGAGAAGCAGCCGAATCGGGTGCTAGCATGTCCCAGGTTGATGAAGGATTCTTGCAGCATTGTCCCTGTCTGTTTGTTCATGTTCCACTGCCTGCAGTCTGAAATAGATTCACGACTGGCCAGAAGGTGCAACGATCTGATTTATCTGTTCTTAACATCGTAACTAATAACCTTTAAAGGGTGAGAGACATCAAATTCAGACTTTGAAATGTAAACCATATTCTCCATTCTGATTGGATCTAACAAAGTCATGTGATCGGTATACATTTCAGTGAACCATAAATTGCAGGTTATACAAAATAACTTTCAGAAAATGAAGGTTATACGATATCGTGTCGGAACTACATTTCTCGGGGATTTCCCTGATCTTACAGCCATTCAAGCCTCACCCCATTTTTGTTGGTGGTCACTTAGACTCGCTTTATACAAATATTATTTCTATTTATTAGTGACACTCGCCCTAAAAATCTGTATTTGATGTTTGAACAATAAACATTTAATTACAAATAAAAATTGTTTTACATGAAATGAGGATAGTGGGATAATGATAAGTTACACAAGGGTGTCTGTGTACATCATTTCAAAAGCATGAGTTGAGCTCCATTGTGAATGATCTGACTTGTGAAAACACAGTTTCAAGGCACCCCATTCCAAGCACACCAAAGCATGTCGTGGCGCGCTCTCTGCCTTCATTGACAGTGTCGAGGCCCCCGATGATCAAAACGATGTTGGCGTGTTAGAAAACATGAATTCGTCATTGTAAATGCAATATCTTAACATCGGCGGGCCTTCTTGTGGCTTTATGTTTTGAGGGACATTTAATAACTTTATGTTTACATTCATTGTACAACAAAATCACATAACACATCGAGCTCTTACAGCAGATAGCCTGCACTCGATATAGGACAATATAAATACGCGAGTGAAATTTTTTAATTTTGAAATATTTGAATTAACTTTTAACTTTTTTACTTTTACACAAATTATTATAATTGTTATTCGCATGATACATATAAAATGTTATTTGTAGAATAGAAAAGTGTATCTTTTCCTTTTGCTATGAACTATTTTTGCATGCCCTTGAAACCCGGTAGAGATCTGTCTAGGTATAACTGATAGCTAAATTTAGGTCAGTGCGAAAAGCAGATATAAGTTACTACAGAATCGCATTTCGAATGATATAAAAACAACTTCACGCTTTAAATACAACTTTGGAATAGCCACACGGCTATAACCTGTTTGAAACTCGTATGATAAACTTCGCAAGCTCGCAAGTAATACAAGTTCAAACATGTTTTAATGTGTGGACAACCATATTATGAAATTCATGTCTAACATAAACTTTCTTGATGTCACTTCATAAATAGCCATGTCCCTTATGACGGAACTACTTCTATACAAAAAACATGTTTCTAATGATAGATTCGACTTCGTGGAAGTACGGTAAAAGACTAACTAGCAAACAGCAAATACAGAATGGTCCATTTACATTTTGATTAATAAGGCTTTATATGTACTTTCAATAACGCTTTGTCAAAATACAACAGATCGTTTTCCCTTCTCAGAAGACACTGTATCAGCACTCAGTAGTTAAGTCGCCCCGGTACTAAATTTATTAACAGTTCAGTCGCCCTGGTTCTACGTTTATAAACAGTTCAGTCGCCCCGGTTCTACGTTTATAAACAGTTCAGTCGCCCAAGTACTAAGTTTATTAAAATTTCAGTCGCCGCCGTACTACGTTTATTGACATTTCAGTCGCCCTGATACTAGGTTTATTAGCAGTTCAGTCGCCCTGGTACTAGGTTTATTAACAATTCAGTCGCCCCAGGATTACGTTTATTAACATTTCAGTTGTCCGGTACTACGTTTATTAACAGTTCAGTCGCCCCGATTCTACGTTTATTAACATTTCAGTCGCCCTGGTACTACGTTTATCAACAGGTCAGTCGCCCCAGTACTACGTATATTAACAGTTCAGTTGCTCCGATACTACTTTTATTAACATTTCAGTCGCACCGGTACTACATTTATTAACAGTTCAGACGCCCCGGTACTATGTTAATTAACACTTCAGTCGCCCTGGTACTACGTTTATGAACATTTCAGTCGCCCTGGTAATACGTTTATTAACATTTCAGTCGCCCCGGTACTAGGTTTATTAACATTTCAGTAGCCCCGGTACTACGTTTATAAACAGTTCAGTCTCCCCAGTACTACATTTATTAACAGTTCAGTCGCCCCGGTACTACGTTTATTAACATTTCAGTCGCCCTGGTACTACGTTTATTAACATTTCAGTCGTCCCGGTACTACGTTTATTAACAGTTCAGTCACCCTGGTACTAGGTTTATAACCAGTTCAGTCGCCCTGGTACTACATTTATTAACAGTTCAGTCGCCCTGGTACTACATTTATTAACAGTTCAGTCGCCCTGGTACTACATTATTAACAGTTCAGTCGCCCTGGTACTAAATTTTTTATTAGTTCAGTCGCCCCGGTATTACGTTTATTTACAGTTCAGTCGCCTCGTTACTACGTTTATTAACAGTTCAGTCGCCCTGGTACTACATTTATTAACAGTACAGTCGCCCTCGTACTACATTTATTAACAGTTCAGTCGCCTCGGTACTACATTCATTAACAGTTCAGTCGCCCCGGTACTACGTTTTTTTACAGTTTAGTCGCCCCGGTACTACGTTTATTAACAGTTCAGTCGCCCCAGTAGTACATATATTAACAGTATTCATTACGGTTTCTCGTGTTATGTGATTCTGTTTTTATCAAGAACTTAATTATGTCCCCCGCAACGCTTTGAGAAACACATAATGCTTTCAGTTCCATCTTTGGTTCTGTGGTTCAGTTACTCCTTAACACTTTGGTTTCCGGATATCTCAAAAACCATTTAAATTTTGTTTACGAAACTTGATATGAAGTTAGATCCAGTGGTGGTCTTGTGTCTTGTATGATTTTGGTTATTCTGATTATTTAAATTTTTTTATGGTTTCCATGGGAAAAGTTTGAACTTTGTGCATATAAGGGGAAGGGTCTGTTTCCTGGCCACAGTTCAATATCCTTTTAGAAAACCTTGTATCTGCTTAGACCTATAGATGAAGTGGTACCTTTTGGTATTTGATAATTCTGATGTATGTTTCTGGTTTCCATGGCAACAGTTTTAACTTGGTGCATATGGAGGGTAGGGTTTCCTGGCCATATCTTCAAACCCTTTCACTTTTTTTTGACAAAACTTGGTATGTGGTTAGACCTAAAGCTGGTGTGAGGCCTTTAGAAAAAAAATGACACTTGAAATGTGGTTTGCCTCGGTCGATACTGATAAACAGGATCGGCAAAGCAAGGTGGCTATTTCACCTATACCACCGACTGCTTTGTTGGAGGTTACAATGAGAAAACTTACCACTGATCGCTCGGCCAAAGACATCCACTTCGCAGAGAGTCATGCTTGGTTCGCCCTTCAGCTTGATGTACCTTGCTATGGTGTTGTTTGGACAGTTGATGGTGACAAGGACAGTTGATGGTTGTAGCCGCACGTATTCACGGTAGTCGGACAGAGGTAGGGCTCCCCTGGGTATCCAGTCACAGTCAGTTTATCCAGTCGTTCTGAAGAATATGTACAGGCATTGTGTGTCATTCTGTGTTATCAATAGGAGTACTGAATGGAAATCATGGACATCAAGCACATTTATCATCATAAACATCAAGCATATTTTACATATTCATATCCTGTTACTCAACGTAAAGACTTCTTATAAAATATTTGATACATCTTTAAGGGATTATTTTAATCAACAATTGTGAAAATTTACAGTACCTTGCTTTGGGAACTATTTTGTCCTCAACATGAATTTTCACCTATCAATTCGATTTTGGTTTTAAAATGATGATAAATGTTCATGAAAATCATTTTCGAAAATGTTTAAATAATTTCTTGTCTCAATTATCAAAGCTAGTCAATCGCCAAGAATTTAAGTTATATGCATATTGTCATTATTGATTTTGTTTTGGTGACTTTGACAATCGTGTAGGTTCCTGCACATGTTTCAAAACGTGGTATATTCTTTTCAAAAGAAATTAAAGCCCCAACTTATTTTCCGGCTGACATGTTGCAATGTGTATAAAATATGTGACTTGAAAGTCCTTGGCTGATATATTTCTAAAATTGGTGCAGTTTATCCTGACATCCAAAATTGTGCACAAAGTTCATATCATGTTCTTAATTAAATAAAGAATGACGGTTTCCCGTAATACCATCCTCTCTTGCTGACAACAAGGATCCATGAAACCGTCTGCATCAAATGTCCTGGGACTTTGAGTTGATCATTTTTTAACGTGTCGTATGCACTATTTGAGCATTAAAATAACTATCATAATGATGCTGTTTCAAGGTCAAGACACAGGCAAGCGATCGTGGCAAAACAGTGTTGTTCTGGACAAAATTTGTCATTCTTTGGTTGCAACCAAGGCTTGTTCACAATTGCTCTCTATGTAAACATCCTGCAGCTACACAATGGTTCTTCAACTAGGAATATATATGAAGAACAACGGGTTTACAAGTTTTGAGATGTGTATATATAACTGTACGTCAATTCTTCAAAACAAACTTACCCCAACTGGTGTCTTTGTTTGTAACCTCCACAGAGTCGATATAATAAAATCCCTGCAGGTCAACAATCCACCAGTTGCCCCCGCTAATGGTGGTGTGCGCGCAGCTTCCTCCGGCTAGAACTGGGTTGTAACCCTTTATCTACTGCGCGGTCGCTCGACTTATCTTCAAACGTGGTACCCTGGACCGTTGGTTTGTTCAGGGCCAGACTCACTGCCGTGACATCAACAAGCTCGCACAGGAACACAGCTGAAATCAGATAAGAACAGACAGGAACAATCTGAAGAGACCGGTTCAGATAGGAACAGAGCTGAAATCAGATCACTCCAGAAAAAAACACAGTTGAAATCAGATTAGTCCAAACAGGAACAGAGCTTAAATCAGATCAGTCCAGATAAGAACACAGTTGAGATCAGATCAGTCCAAAAGGAACACAGCTGAAATAAGATCAGTCCAGATAGGAACACAGCTGAACTCAGATCAGTCCAGATAGGAACACAACTGAAATCAGATCAGTTCAGATAGGAACATAACTGAAATCAGATTAGTTCAGGTAGGAACACAGCTGAACTCAGATCAGTCCAAACAGAAACACAGCTGAAATAAGATCAGTCCAGATAGGAACACAACTGAAATCAGATCAGTTCAGGTATGAAAATAACTGAAATCAGTTTAGTTCAGGTAGGAACACAGCTGAAATCAGATCAGTCCAAACAGGAACACAGCTGAAATCAGATCAGTTCAGATAGGAACAGAGCTGAAATCAGATCAGTCCAGATAGGAACACAGCTGAAATCAGATCAGTTCAGATAGGAACAGAGCTGAAATCAGATCAGTCCAAACAGAAACACAGCTGAAATCAGATCAGTCCAAACAGGAACACAGCTGAAATCAG
The DNA here is from genome assembly GCA_916613615.1 of Steromphala cineraria. NCBI lineage: Eukaryota > Metazoa > Mollusca > Gastropoda > Trochida > Trochidae > Steromphala > Steromphala cineraria. The sequence continues at coordinate 57,393,067 of OU744731.1, read as the reverse complement.
ATCAGTTCAGATAGGAACAGAGCTGAAATCAGATCAGTCCAGATAGGAACACAGCTGAAATCCGATCAGTCCAAACAGGAACACAGCTGAAACCAGATCAGTCCAGATAGGAACACAGCTGAAATCAGATCAGTTCAGATAGGAAAACAGCTGAAATCAGATCAGTCCAGATAGGAACACAGCTGAAATCAGATCAGTCCAACCAGGAACACAGCTGAAATCAGATCAGTCCCAACAGGAACACAGCTGAAATCAGATCAGTCCAGATAGGAACACAACTGAATCAGATCAGTTCAGATAGGAACACAGCTGAAATCAGATCAGTTCAGATAGGAACACAGCTGAAATCAGATCAGTCCAACAGGAACACAGCTGAAATCAGATCGGTTCAGATAGGAAAGTTTAAAGCTAGCGAATGGAGACTGGTTTATTTCTTAATGTTGAAGATGATATGTATTTTTACAAATGGTAGAAATAAATCATGATATGGATTTTTCCTAACTTCACACATACTTAAATTATATGTTCCGAATGAATCCTTCTTACCAACGTAAATGAAGAACCAAAAGGAAAGATCCATAATTTCCTTTAAGGTGATCCACTTCTCAGTCACGTGATCTACTGGTTTGAATGTATGCGAACTTGATTGAATAAATATGTGTTTGTCTCGTGTAGTTTGATGAAGTGAACAAGCTGTACCCTTGAAACACACAACACTGAAACTGCGACAGAGGCCGCTGGGTGAAGGGCGTCCAATTGTCAGATGTCTGGTTACTTAAAATTATTCAGCTTTGTGGTATTGTCAACTGAACATATGTTGAATGTCCTGGCTATTAATATGATGAAGTGGCGAGTCTAATATATATATATATATATTCCTTTACAATTATCTACTGATCAACTAATGAGCATTCTCTTTGTAATTGTTGCTGAGACAAACAAAAGGTTGGTTTGTGGTCATAATTTGCTAAAAACAACATTTTCATTTCAATTAACTTTTCACCTTGCAATGACACAGAGTGCGTTAATATTTATTGCAGCTTATGCGCTATATTCTCCTGAAAGAGCTTGTCCACTTCATGGAAACACATCTGAAAGTATGAAAACACCGCTGGGAATTATCGGTGGAATAATTCTCTATGAAGTGACAGAAAGAAGACAATATGAAATAGATTACCTTGTTATGACAAAAAGATAATAAGTCCTAAGATAAAAACATATGACCTCCCTGTCTGCTCCCTCAATTTTAGATTGGTTTAAGTCTAACTCCATTTAATTACAACCATGAATAATTAACCAACCAACTTTATTCCGAAAGAAACATTTGAATAAGGTTTAATATTGTAATGAAAAACAGGTGAAGCAAACCTTGTGAACAACAAAAGAAACATCGTGTAAGTAATTAATTTAAGTGACCTAAATGTTAACACAACATGAATATATAAATACTCACCGGGATGTATGAATGTATCAAATTCTAAAGTGATATATGGTGCTTTTTTACATCCATCTCAAATATATATTCTATTGTTAAAACCACAAGCATAATAGAAACACAATTTCGCTATTTTCAACCAAGATGAACTAGATAAGTAATGTAATTATAAAGAGTACATTGTCGAGGCCATTCAGATGCCATTATCGTTTACTTTGTAATTACTCATGAAGACTGACAGAAATTTCTTCTACCGTCATTTATTAAGACTAATTGAAAAATTAATTCATTTGAATATGAGCAACGTGACCAGTCAGGGAAACATGTAAAAGAGATTGTTATTAACAACATTATCTTGTAGTCTAGCATCTGTTGATTATCCCTGGTACATTATCCCCCACAGAGGCAGATCAAGCCAGGTAATGTTGATCGAGCCTGTCGAGAGAGAATGATTGTCTCTGGCATGTCACGAATTGATCTACCTCTGTTGGGAGAGAACGATTGTCTCCGAAATGTCATGACTAAAACCTACCTCTGTCGCTAGAGAACGATTGTCTCCTACATGTCATGACTTGATCTACCTCTGTCGGGAGAGAACAATTGTCTCCTACATGTCATGACTTGATCTACCTCTGTCGGGAGAGAATGATTGTCTCCGACATGTCACGAATTGATCTACCTCTGTCGGGAGAGAATGATTGTCTCCTACATGTCAGGACTTGATCTACCTCTGTCGGAAGAGAATGATTGTCTCCGACATGTCACGAATTCATCTACCTCTGTCGGGAGAGAACGATTGTCTCCGACATGTCATGACTTAAACCTACCTCTGTCGAGAGAGAATGATTGTCTCCGACATGTCATGACTTGATCTACCTCATTCGGGAGAGAATGATTGTCTCCTACATGTCAGGACTTGATCTACCTCTGTCGCGAGAGAACGATTGTCTCCTACATGTCATGACTTGATCAACCTCTGTCGGGAGAGAACAATTGTCTCCTACATGTCATGACTTGATCAACCTCTGTCGAGAGAGAATGATTGTCTCCGACATGTCACGAATTGATCTACCTCTGTTGGGAAAGAATGATTGTCTCCTACATGTCATGACTTGATCTACCTCTGTCGGGAGAGAACGATTGTCTCTGACATGTCATGACTTATACCTACCTCTGTCGAGAGAGAATGATTGTCTCCTACATGTCATGACTTGATCTACCTCTGTCGCGAGAGAATGATTGTCTCCTACATGTCATGACTTGATCTACCTATGTCTGTAGAGAACGATTGTCTCCTGGATGAAACAAATGTTTAGTATATGGTTGGCGTTGAAATACAGAGACCTAGTAATAAAAATAAACCGTGTTATCAGTCATAATTGACGATAATAGTGGAGCGTGTTGTCAGTCACTAGTGACGCATGAAAATGGTCGGACGTCATCGAACAATGCTCTGACGCAATGACATGTTCATGACGTCACTTTGTTGCTTATAAGACGGGCTCTCTTCGGAGATGGCTCAACGTAAACTTTATTCTTTACTCGATGAAATAAAAATGTCAAGAACAGACAAATATCCTCTAAACATATACTGTGAATTCTCAGAAAACCTGCGGTAACACGCCCAGGTTTCCTTTGAGGACTTATGTATATGTTCATAATAGGGGCTTGGTAGTTATAGGAGAGAAGAATTTATTGAAACATAACCGTTAACTTGCGTAATGATTATTTTATTTCGATTTTTCTTTTAACGATGAGATCGAAGAGCTCAGATATGATGTAGATTTGAGGAATGCACTTGCATGTATCTTAATTCAATTTGGTGTAAACGGTCGCCCTCATGGTGTTTTGAACTTGGCTGATGACCCATGGTCTTATGAAGAATGAATATGTGTGTCTACATTGTCCATCACTTTGCCGATGTACCCGCCAATACCATCGATTGCTTGCGGTGGCGATGTTAAACATGTAAAAATGTATATGCAGGATAAATGCAGTTTCTACATAGATTTGAAAGGGTCTTTCTCTTTACCAGCTAATTAAAACTGAAAATGAAAGCCAATATCATTTGCTGTTATGTGAGAATTATCATATTTTGACTGAATTGATGACTTGTAAGTAAAGAACTTCACAGCAAACCTTAGTCGTTTAGGCAGTATGAACCTTTAAAATAACAAATTATGATTTTTTTTAAATTTAACCTCATTAAGTTCTTTGTGTATATTTACTTCATTGCTCTATACAGACAGCTCTTATAATGAGATGATTTATTATTCACTTATGTTAAGTATCCTCTGTCGTTCTACCATAAGTAACGATATATCAATACATCAATATTATCAAACTTAAACCAGGTATGTGGGTCTCTTGTGCTGATTAGTTATATGTCTTGTAACTGGACCTTTCTGGTTAATCCGTCTGGTTATGCATAAATCATGTGAACTATCATTGATTCAGCCTGCGATCAATGTCAATTCCAAGAGTCAATAGGTAAGAAAGTTCAGTACATAGCAGCGGAGAGAAACATATCCAATACTTTCATTCCAAACATAAACGTAAATTGATGAACATATACAAGTTTAAATTAAGTTCCACTTTTTCGTTGTCGTGATATTTTAATCAACGTGTTACACTGAGTTTAATGGCTCTTATAACTTGCTTGAAAGGAATAAGGATTGTTGTTAAATCATCCAATATTGCTAATTTGTTTATGTACGAGTAAAGAATCATGTATTTAAATGGACGTTTAAACAAATTATATCAAGTTTTGTTATTTATTTTAGGGCAAGAATGGGTGACAAAACTAAATTATAGAGCAGACAGCTCCAACCTACAAAACTTAAATAAATATATTGCATCTGTCAGTTGCAATAATATTAACTTTATTCAATTTCTCATATAAAAAATACTTAAGTTTGCTAATAATGTTTTCTTTGATTGGTATTCTAGAAGTTATGTGGTGTTGAAGTTGTACATCAATAAGAATTGTCCTTATTTTTTTTTTATTAGTGTAATTATTTGGTATACCCTATTACCCTATTAATAATAAACGTAACAAAAACCTCTAATTCTTTCTTTGGTCAATTTTGGATAAGTGTATTTCGTGTTCACGATTTTCCATTCTTTTTCACTTTAAATAGACACCTTTTGTACTAACAAACCAAACAAAACTTCATTGGATGAACTTTTCGCATAAACAATAAATGAAACGTTTTGAATGAATAACATAGGGCCCTGACTGTATTCGCCGTAAATGACTGTCCTACTTGTTGTTTTACAGCAGTGGATCCTTCGATACAACGCACTGTTATCAAACTAGAGTGACGTCCTCACAATGAACTTAGCGGTGTTACTAACAAAACTGAGGACGAGTTGCTATGGTTTAACTAAAGCTGAGAGATCACCATTGTTGCAAACAATAGTTGTTGATTGCTCTGTGACAGTATTTTATCAATTAGTTTCCTCATTGTTGTCAAAAACATGATTGTTTATTACGTTCTAGTATGTCGTTTACGCTCTTATTAACTATTTTTTAACAAATTTATCATATATTTGATGTTATAACCGATACTATAAAACTATCGGATAACCTTGGAAGCCAAATATGATAAAGGTGCAAATTGGGTCAAAAAACGAACTATTTTCTCAAAACTCAATATATGTCATTAAAAGTTCGGTTATCGAAACATTGTCATGTTATTTTCATCGTGCGTTTAGAGAAAATCAATATGCAGTTAACAATATCGGCTAATGAACAACTGTTGTACCGAATGTGCATTAATTATTTCGTGAATTACATGAACCGCTCGGACACCCAATGTCTCTCTTATCAGCAAAATCAAAGCATTTTCTATCAATCTGATAGTCCAATTTTAACATAAAGACAATTTCGAGCCTAATTGTGTACGGTATCACCTTGGCAACACAACTGAAATAATGTTTTTCATTTATTGTCAATAAGTATTATTTCCAATTTTTTTATACATAATTTGTCATAATATTGCATTTTTATTGATATGTTAGAAATGACTTAGCCATATCAAATTATTTATCTATTCATTTTGTCATCACTACGAAGCACTCGAAGAGTGTACGGTATCACCTTGGCAACACAACTGAAATAATGTTTTTCATTTATTGTCAATAAGTATTATTTCCAATTTTTTTATACATAATTTGTCATAATTTTGCATTTTTATTGATATGTGAGAAATGACTTAGCCATATCAAATTATTTATCTATTCATTTTGTCACCACTACGAAGCACTCGAATAGTGACAAGTGTTTTTTCGTAATTAAAATAACAAGACTGCTTTTTTAAAAATGTGATGCATCATGTCACAATAAATCACCTAAGATGGAAATTTAAATCTCTGACCTTATAATTATGATAACATTTGTTCTGGTGTCAAATCATTGCAAAGAATACAGATCGTGAACAATGCCGTTATACTACGCAATGCGGGAGACGTGTTTGGAAACATTTCCTATTCCATGTGGGAATCTCTCTGTGATTGCCTCATGGGATATTTTGTCAACACCTGAAACAAATCCTATGTTAATAGATTCAATCACTTCATGACAAATTTTAGAAAAGGAGAATTGTATCAATTTCAATTAATGTCCAGACACGTTTTATGAAATCTTAGAAATTGTTTGAAAGTGTTACACTGTTGTTTCAAAATGGGATATACCGATAAAGATTTTGCTAAGGATTAAAAAAATTTCATTATAATTTTTTAAATCAGTAATAGATCTATATTCGTAGCGCGGGTTTTATCGTTCTAAACAATGTGCCCTTGCGCGCCCTTCATTTTTCATTTTTTTTTTGACCAAACCAAGACTTGAAAAAATCTAACAAACCTATTGATTGTAAGTGACATATATTCCAATATTTCTTATATATTTTGAATACTTTTTACCACTTCTACATGTATTCCTCCCAAATTCATTTCGTTTTCAGAATTTGCTATTGAAAACAAAATGTTACTGCCAAGCCCCATGACGCGTGCCGTTAGTCTAAAAATAGACATATGAATTCCCTTAGTGGAGCAGTGGAAAGAGGGGTCCACAATTAATGTTTTCTCTAAATGTCATCTCTTAACGATGCAAACTTACCAAACGCGAGATTCAAAAGATGATAGCTAAGCGCTTTTGCTAGAACATTATGATTTTTGCATACTTACTCATGGCTACATACTGAATGAAGGTACCTCTAATGCAATTTGTAGGTTTGAGTAACTTATCATGTATGTTTTTTAACTATAGAAATACATAGCTCGTAATTTACAATGTTAAAAGGTTGATTTAATGTACATACTAAACAACCGGAGTCTAGCGAAGTTTGTGGATCTAACAGTATGCTTTAAAGGGGCAGTAGCACGTTTTAGGGGAGAATACAAGGTAATGTCAGGAAAATGAAAATAAATGGTTCCAATTGAAAGACAATGTATTTAAACTAAATGCAGCAGTAATAATTCGAATATATAATGTAAAGTTTAGCCATGCGATTCCTTTTTCTTATACAAAATGAATTAAAGGTGTTCACACAGAAAGGCTGCCAATGGATTTTGTGTTCATCTTCATACTTTGTTCTCTGACTATGGATGATTGGCTTGTGTAATGAATTTGTTGACACTGTCAAAATAATACATTTAACATTAACTTTAAATTATCAGTGAAAATTTTATAATATGAAATTATCAAAACACGTGCTACTGCCCTTTAAAACGTGTGATTTTTAAAAGGGCATCACAGCAAATTTTGAATGCATCTAAAAGAGTTAATCGAAGAAGTTTAGTGCTGTGAAACATACCGGTGAAAGTGCCTTGCTTCTCACGATAGTACCAAGCTGAGTTATCATTGATATTATGAAGATTGTAAATAAGAAAGGTTCGAGTTAATGGTTCGATTAACATCAATGGAAAATCTGACTAATTGGACTAAAAATATTGACTTCTCTTAGTTGTAAACACAATTTCTTTTTCTTAATTGACAATCAATACGAGGTCTCTTAGAGTGTACTCATTTGAAGAAGATCGGTCAACAAGACAAACAGGCTGTAGAGAAGTGAGAAGGAGTGATTCCGTCACAGCAAAGAATCTAAGCCCTCAAAAGAAAGTCGCAATATGTCAGTATTTCTGTTGAACCTTTTCATTTGCGGTAAGAATACTTCTTCTATTGGTGTTGTAAAGTCATATTGTTATCTTAGCGTATTTGGCGCGCGGGGGGGGGGGGGGGTATTATGATCATGATTTGAATATTGAATATAACCGTACCATGACGAAAAGCTATTATACTCTCTTTCAGACAAACCAAACCAAAATGCATCACCATAAATTTGAATTGGTAATAACAAGTAGTCACATCATCATGATTTCCTGAAAGTTGCTTGTATGGAAAAAAATGATGATCACTTTTCAATATTCCACAACTTGTAATCTTAACTAACCTTTCCCTTTGGCGGGGGATATAGCCGACTCCGTCTGCTTTTTTTATATACTTCAATAAAGTAGGATATCAAAATATTCATACATGTAGTTGAATATTGATTTTTTTTTTCTAAGGATTATAGTGTTTCACAATTGAAACTTTAAAGAATAGTGTCTGTTGTCGAGAGCATTTCGGGGTTTCAGACAACAAGTATAGTTCATGGATACTTGAAATGATTTTTTAAGGGAATTAAGTCACCGACAGCTTACTGAATATAACTCTTTAGCAAAAAAACTTGAAAACAATAAAACTTGTTTCAATTAGGTTGTTTTATTATACAATACAAGGTTTTCTTGTTTACCGTTTCTAAACTGCTTCATATATCAAATAAAACTAGAAACGGGTATAGTGAGGATACATATTAGTTGTCAGTATAAATGTGAAGCAAGGTGTTTTAAATTACCAAACATTGTTACTTTTGAACTTCAATTACTACAGTCTGATTAAAATCGGCCTTTTTCCAAAGAATAAAATATTCCAAATACCAACTGCACGGAGATATTGCATCCGCTTCCCTAGGTCTGACCACACCCCTGTTTAATACCAGTAAAGCGCCGCCTAAACCCAGTCGTTAGCAGACCATTCACATCATCTCGCTTATAACACCTTTGGAGGGATTTTGTTCAAAGCATGGTTAAGTAATAGATATACCCACACTTCCCATGTATGCTCAATATACCTCCCCTTTGAATCGTGGGTCACGAGGATCACAATTCAAACAGGTGCTATATCGAGTGATGCACCGAGGGAAGGATGGGTTTACCCCCACTCCGGTCGAGTAAAATTTGACGGAAAAGAGCTATCCACCCTTCTCTATGTATATATGTCTTGACCTAACTAGATAAAAAAATATAAACAATACTCTTCTTATTACGTTATAAAAACATAAATTGACTTCATTACATTGAAATTTGGTACAAACTAGTATCTATACATAGGCTTATATAGGAAAATACAACAACCTAGACATGACACAACAAGTTGATGGTGACAAGGACAGTTGATGGTTGTAGCCGCACGTATTCACGGTAGTCGGACAGAGGTAGGGCTCCCCTGGGTATCCAGTCACAGTCAGTTTATCCAGTCGTTCTGAAGAATATGTACAGGCATTGTGTGTCATTCTGTGTTATCAATAGGAGTACTGAATGGAAATCATGGACATCAAGCACATTTATCATCATAAACATCAAGCATATTTTACATATTCATATCCTGTTACTCAACGTAAAGACTTCTTATAAAATATTTGATACATCTTTAAGGGATTATTTTAATCAACAATTGTGAAAATTGACAGTACCTTGCTTTGGGAACTATTTTGTCCTCAACATGAATTTTCACCTATCAATTCGATTTTGGTTTTAAAATGATGATAAATGTTCATGAAAATCATTTTCGAAAATGTTTAAATAATTTCTTGTCTCAATTATCAAAGCTAGTCAATCGCCAAGAATTTAAGTTATATGCATATTGTCATTATTGATTTTGTTTTGGTGACTTCGACAGTTGTGTCAGTTCCTGCACATGTTTCAAAACGTGGTATATTCTTTTCAAAAGAAATTAAAGCCCCAACTTATTTTCCGGCTGACATGTTGCAATGTGTATAAAATATGTGACTTGAAAGTCCTTGGCTGATATCTATCTAAAATTGGTGCAGTTTATCCTGACATCCAAAATTGTGCACAAAGTTCATATCATGTTCTTAATTAAATAAAGAATGACGGTTTCCCGTAATACCATCCTCTCTTGCTGACAACAAGGATCCATGAAACCGTCTGCATCAAATGTCCTGGGACTTTGAGTTGATCATTTTTTAACGTGTCGTATGCACTATTTGAGCATTAAAATAACTATCATAATGATGCTGTTTCAAGGTCAAGACACAGGCAAGCGATCGTGGCAAAACAGTGTTGTTCTGGACAAAATTTGTCATTCTTTGGTTGCAACCAAGGCTTGTTCACAATTGCTCTCTATGTAAACATCCTGCAGCTACACAATGGTTCTTCAACTAGGAATATATATGAAGAACAACGGGTTTACAAGTTTTGAGATGTGTATATATAACTGTACGTCAATTCTTCAAAACAAACTTACCCCAACTGGTGTCTTTGTTTGTAACCTCCACAGAGTCGATATAATAAAATCCCTGCAGGTCAACAATCCACCAGTTGCCCCCGCTAATGGTGGTGTGCGCGCAGCTTCCTCCGGCTAGAACTGGGTTGTAACCCCTTATCTACTGCGCGGTTCGCTCGACTTATCTTCAAACGTGGTACCCTGGACCGTTGGTTTGTTCAGGGCCAGACTCACTGCCGTGACATCAACAAGCTCGCACAGGAACACAGCTGAAATCAGATAAGAACAGACAGGAACAATCTGAAGAGACCGGTTCAGATAGGAACAGAGCTGAAATCAGATCACTCCAGAAAAAAACACAGTTGAAATCAGATTAGTCCAAACAGGAACAGAGCTTAAATCAGATCAGTCCAGATAAGAACACAGTTGAGATCAGATCAGTCCAAAAGGAACACAGCTGAAATAAGATCAGTCCAGATAGGAACACAGCTGAACTCAGATCAGTCCAGATAGGAACACAACTGAAATCAGATCAGTTCAGATAGGAACATAACTGAAATCAGATTAGTTCAGGTAGGAACACAGCTGAACTCAGATCAGTCCAAACAGAAACACAGCTGAAATAAGATCAGTCCAGATAGGAACACAACTGAAATCAGATCAGTTCAGGTAGGAAAATAACTGAAATCAGATTAGTTCAGGTAGGAACACAGCTGAAATCAGATCAGTCCAAACAGGAACACAGCTGAAATCAGATCAGTTCAGATAGGAACAGAGCTGAAATCAGATCAGTCCAGATAGGAACACAGCTGAAATCCGATCAGTCCAAACAGGAACACAGCTGAAACCAGATCAGTCCAGATAGGAACACAGCTGAAATCAGATCAGTTCAGATAGGAAAACAGCTGAAATCAGATCAGTCCAGATAGGAACACAGCTGAAATCAGATCAGTCCAACCAGGAACACAGATGAAATCAGATCAGTCCCAACAGGAACACAGCTGAAATCAGATCAGTCCAGATAGGAACACAACTGAATCAGATCAGTTCAGATAGGAACACAGCTGAAATCAGATCAGTTCAGATAGGAACACAGCTGAAATCAGATCAGTCCAAACAGGAACACAGCTGAAATCAGATCGGTTCAGATAGGAAAGTTTAAAGCTAGCGAATGGAGACTGGTTTATTTCTTAATGTTGAAGATGATATGTATTTTTACAAATGGTAGAAATAAATCATGATATGGATTTTTCCTAACTTCACACATACTTAAATTATATGTTCCGAATGAATCCTTCTTACCAACGTAAATGAAGAACCAAAAGGAAAGATCCATAATTTCCTTTAAGGTGATCCACTTCTCAGTCACGTGATCTACTGGTTTGAATGTATGCGAACTTGATTGAATAAATATGTGTTTGTCTCGTGTAGTTTGATGAAGTGAACAAGCTGTACCCTTGAAACACACAACACTGAAACTGCGACAGAGGCCGCTGGGTGAAGGGCGTCCAATTGCCAGATGTCTGGTTACTTAAAATTATTCAGCGTTGTGGTATTGTCAACTGAACATATGTTGAATGTCCTGGCTATTAATATGATGAAGTGGCGAGTCTAATATATATATATATATATTCCTTTACAATTATCTACTGATCAACTAATGAGCATTCTCTTTGTAATTGTTGCTGAGACAAACAAAAGGTTGGTTTGTGGTCATAATTTGCTAAAAACAACATTTTCATTTCAATTAACTTTTCACCTTGCAATGACACAGAGTGCGTTAATATTTATTGCAGCTTATGCGCTATATTCTCCTGAAAGAGCTTGTCCACTTCATGGAAACACATCTGAAAGTATGAAAACACCGCTGGGAATTATCGGTGGAATAATTCTCTATGAAGTGACAGAAAGAAGACAATATGAAATAGATTACCTTGTTATGACAAAAAGATAATAAGTCCTAAGATAAAAACATATGACCTCCCTGTCTGCTCCCTCAATTTTAGATTGGTTTAAGTCTAACTCCATTTATTTACAACCATGAATAATTAACCAACCAACTTTATTCCGAAAGAAACATTTGAATAAGGTTTAATATTGTAATGAAAAACAGGTGAAGCAAACCTTGTGAACAACAAAAGAAACATCGTGTAAGTAATTAATTTAAGTGACCTAAATGTTAACACAACATGAATATATAAATACTCACCGGGATGTATGAATGTATCAAATTCTAAAGTGATATATGGTGCTTTTTTACATCCATCTCAAATATATATTCTATTGTTAAAACCACAAGCATAATAGAAACACAATTTCGCTATTTTCAACCAAGATGAACTAGATAAGTAATGTAATTATAAAGAGTACATTGTCGAGGCCATTCAGATGCCATTATCGTTTACTTTGTAATTACTCATGAAGACTGACAGAAATTTCTTCTACCGTCATTTATTAAGACTAATTGAAAAATTAATTCATTTGAATATGAGCAACGTGACCAGTCAGGGAAACATGTAAAAGAGATTGTTATTAACAACATTATCTTGTAGTCTAGCATCTGTTGATTATCCCTGGTACATTATCCCCCACAGAGGCAGATCAAGCCAGGTAATGTTGATCGAGCCTGTCGAGAGAGAATGATTGTCTCTGGCATGTCACGAATTGATCTACCTCTGTTGGGAGAGAACGATTGTCTCCGAAATGTCATGACTAAAACCTACCTCTGTCGCTAGAGAACGATTGTCTCCTACATGTCATGACTTGATCAACCTCTGTCGGGAGAGAACAATTGTCTCCTACATGTCATGACTTGATCTACCTCTGTCGGGAGAGAATGATTGTCTCCGACATGTCACGAATTGATCTACCTCTGTCGGGAGAGAATGATTGTCTCCTACATGTCAGGACTTGATCTACCTCTGTCGGGAGAGAATGATTGTCTCCGACATGTCACGAATTTATCTACCTCTGTCGGGAGAGAACGATTGTCTCCGACATGTCATGACTTAAACCTACCTCTGTCGAGAGAGAATGATTGTCTCCGACATGTCATGACTTGATCTACCTCATTCGGGAGAGAATGATTGTCTCCTACATGTCAGGACTTGATCTACCTCTGTCGCGAGAGAACGATTGTCTCCTACATGTCATGACTTGATCAACCTCTGTCGGGAGAGAACAATTGTCTCCTACATGTCATGACTTGATCAACCTCTGTCGAGAGAGAATGATTGTCTCCGACATGTCACGAATTGATCTACCTCTGTTGGGAAAGAATGATTGTCTCCTACATGTCATGACTTGATCTACCTCTGTCGGGAGAGAACGATTGTCTCTGACATGTCATGACTTATACCTACCTCTGTCGAGAGAGAATGATTGTCTCCTACATGTCATGACTTGATCTACCTATGTCTGTAGAGAACGATTGTCTCCTGGATGAAACAAATGTTTAGTATATGGTTGGCGTTGAAATACAGAGACCTAGTAATAAAAATAAACCGTGTTATCAGTCATAATTGACGATAATAGTGGAGCGTGTTGTCAGTCACTAGTGACGGCTGAAAATGGTCGGACGTCATCGAACAATGCTCTGACGCAATGACATGTTCATGACGTCACTTTGTTGCTTATAAGACGGGCTCTCTTCGGAGATGGCTCAACGTAAACTTTATTCTTTACTCGATGAAATAAAAATGTCAAGAACAGACAAATATCCTCTAAACATATACTGTGAATTCTCAGAAAACCTGCGGTAACACGCCCAGGTTTCCTTTGAGGACTTATGTATATGTTCATAATAGGGGCTTGGTAGTTATAGGAGAGAAGAATTTATTGAAACATAACCGTTAACTTGCGTAATGATTATTTTATTTCGATTTTTCTTTTAACGATGAGATCGAAGAGCTCAGATATGATGTAGATTTGAGGAATGCACTTGCATGTATCTTAATTCAATTTGGTGTAAACGGTCGCCCTCATGGTGTTTTGAACTTGGCTGATGACCCATGGTCTTATGAAGAATGAATATGTGTGTCTACATTGTCCATCACTTTGCTGATGTACCCGCCAATACCATCGATTGCTTGCGGTGGCGATGTTAAACATGTAAAAATGTATATGCAGGATAAATGCAGTTTCTACATAGATTTGAAAGGGTCTTTCTCTTTACCAGCTAATTAAAACTGAAAATGAAAGCCAATATCATTTGCTGTTATGTGAGAATTATCATATTTTGACTGAATTGATGACTTGTAAGTAAAGAACTTCACAGCAAACCTTAGTCGTTTAGGCAGTATGAACCTTTAAAATAACAAATTATGATTTTTTTTAAATTTAACCTCATTAAGTTCTTTGTGTATATTTACTTCATTGCTCTATACAGACAGCTCTTATAATGAGATGATTTATTATTCACTTATGTTAAGTATCCTCTGTCGTTCTACCATAAGTAACGATATATCAATACATCAATATTATCAAACTTAAACCAGGTATGTGGGTCTCTTGTGCTGATTAGTTATATGTCTTGTAACTGGACCTTTCTGGTTAATCCGTCTGGTTATGCATAAATCATGTGAACTATCATTGATTCAGCCTGCGATCAATGTCAATTCCAAGAGTCAATAGGTAAGAAAGTTCAGTACATAGCAGCGGAGAGAAACATATCCAATACTTTCATTCCAAACATAAACGTAAATTGATGAACATATACAAGTTTAAATTAAGTTCCACTTTTTCGTTGTCGTGATATTTTAATCAACGTGTTACACTGAGTTTAATGGCTCTTATAACTTGCTTGAAAGGAATAAGGATTGTTGTTAAATCATCCAATATTGCCAATTTGTTTATGTACGAGTAAAGAATCATGTATTTAAATGGACGTTTAAACAAATTATATCAAGTTTTGTTATTTATTTTAGGGCAAGAATGGGTGACAAAACTAAAATATAGAGCAGACAGCTCCAACCTACAAAACTTAAATAAATATATTGCATCTGTCAGTTGCAATAATATTAACTTTATTCAATTTCTCATATAAAAAATACTTAAGTTTGCTAATAATGTTTTCTTTGATTGGTATTCTAGAAGTTATGTGGTGTTGAAGTTGTACATCAATAAGAATTGTCCTTATTTTTTTTTTATTAGTGTAATTATTTGGTATACCCTATTACCCTATTAATAATAAACGTAACAAAAACCTCCAATTCTTTCTTTGGTCAATTTTGGATAAGTGTATTTCGTGTTCACGATTTTCCATTCTTTTTCACTTTAAATAGACACCTTTTGTACTTACAAACCAAACAAAACTTCATTGGATGAACTTTTCGCATAAACAATAAATGAAACGTTTTGAATGAATAACATAGGGCCCTGACTGTATTCGCCGTAAATGACTGTCCTACTTGTTGTTTTACAGCAGTGGATCCTTAGATACAACGCACTGTTATCAAACTAGAGTGACGTCCTCACAATGAACTTAGCGGTGTTACTAACAAAACTGAGGACGAGTTGCTATGGTTTAACTAAAGCTGAGAGATCACCATTGTTGCAAACAATAGTTGTTGATTGCTCTGTGACAGTATTTTATCAATTAGTTTCCTCATTGTTGTCAAAAACATGATTGTTTATTACGTTCTAGTATGTCGTTTACGCTCTTATTAACTATTTTTTAACAAATTTATCATATATTTGATGTTATAACCGATACTATAAAACTATCGGATAACCTTGGAAGCCAAATATGATAAAGGTGCAAATTGGGTCAAAAACGAACTATTTTCTCAAAACTCAATATATGTCATTAAAAGTTCGGTTATCGAAACATTGTCATGTTATTTTCATCGTGAGTTTAGAGAAAATCAATATGCAGTTAACAATATCGGCTAATGAACAACTGTTGTACCGAATGTGCATTAATTATTTCGTGAATTACATGAACCGCTCGGACACCCAATGTCTCTCTTATCAGCAAAATCAAAGCATTTTCTATCAATCTGATAGTCCAATTTTAACATAAAGACAATTTCGAGCCTAATTGTGTACGGTATCACCTTGGCAACACAACTGAAATAATGTTTTTCATTTATTGTCAATAAGTATTATTTCCAATTTTTTTATACATAATTTGTCATAATATTGCATTTTTAATTGATATGTTAGAAATGACTTAGCCATATCAAATTATTTATCTATTCATTTTGTCATCACTACGAAGCACTCGAAGAGTGTACGGTATCACCTTGGCAACACAACTGAAATAATGTTTTTCATTTATTGGCAATAAGTATTATTTCCAATTTTTTTATACATAATTTGTCATAATTTTGCATTTTTATTGATATGTGAGAAATGACTTAGCCATATCAAATTATTTATCTATTCATTTTGTCACCACTACGAAGCACTCGAATAGTGACAAGTGTTTTTTCGTAATTAAAATAACAAGACTGCTTTTTTTAAAATGTGATGCATCATGTCACAATAAATCACCTAAGATGGAAATTTAAATCTCTGACCTTATAATTATGATAACATTTGTTCTGGTGTCAAATCATTGCAAAGAATACAGATCGTGAACAATGCCGTTATACTACGCAATGCGGGAGACGTGTTTGGAAACATTTCCTATTCCATGTGGGAATCTCTCTGTGATTGTCTCATGGGATATTTTGTCAACACCTGAAACAAATCCTATGTTAATAGATTCAATCACTTCATGACAAATTTTAGAAAAGGAGAATTGTATCAATTTCAATTAATGTCCAGACACGTTTTATGAAATCTTAGAAATTGTTTGAAAGTGTTACACTGTTGTTTCAAAATGGGATATGTTTAACTACTCAAAATATAATCATATTTTGAAAGCATATACCGATAAAGATTTTGCTAAGGATTAAATAAATATCATTATAATTTTTTAAATCAGTAATAGATCTATATTCGTAGTGCGGGTTTTATCGTTCTAAACAATGTGCCCTTGCGCGCCCTTCATTTTTCTCTAAAGTTTGCGATTTTTTATTTTTTTTGACCAAACCAAGACTTGAAAAAATCTAACAAACCTATTGATTGTAAGTGACATATATTCCAATATTTCTTATATATTTTGAATACTTTTTACCACTTCTACATGTATCCCTCCCAAATTCATTTCGTTTTCAGAATTTGCTATTGAAAACAAAATGTTACTGCCAAGCCCCATGACGCGTGCCGTTAGTCTAAAAATAGACATATGAATTCCCTTAGTGGAGCAGTGGAAAGAGGGGTCCACAATTAATGTTTTCTCTAAATGTCATCTCTTAACGATGCAAACTTACCAAACGCGAGATTCAAAAGATGATAGCTAAGCGCTTTTGCTAGAACATTATGATTTTTGCATACTTACTCATGGCTACATACTGAATGAAGGTACCTCTAATGCAATTTGTAGGTTTGAGTAACTTATCATGTATGTTTTTTAACTATAGAAATACATAGCTCGTAATTTACAATGTTAAAAGGTTGATTTAATGTACATACTAAACAACCGGAGTCTAGCTAAGTTTGTGGATCTAACAGTATGCTTTAAAGGGGCAGTAGCACGTTTTTAGAGGAGAATACAAGGTAATGTCAGGAAAATGAAAATAAATGGTTCCAATTGAAAGACAATGTATTTAAACTAAATGCAGCAGTAATAATTCGAAAATATAATGTAAAGTTTAGCCATGCGATTCCTTTTTCTTATACAAAATGAATTAAAGGTGTTCACACAGAAAGGCCGCCAATGGATTTTGTGTTCATCTTCATACTTTGTTCTCTGACTATGGATGATTGGCTTGTGTAATGAGATTGTTGACACTGTCAAAATAATACATTTAACATTAACTTTAAATTATCAGTGAAAATTTTATAATATGAAATTATCAAAACACGTGCTACTGCCCTTTAAAACGTGTGATTTTTAAAAGGGCATCACAGCAAATTTTGAATGCATCTAAAAGAGTTAATCGAAGAAGTTTAGTGCTGTGAAACATACCGGTGAAAGTGCCTTGCTTCTCACGATAGTACCAAGCTGAGTTATCATTGATATTATGAAGATTGTAAATAAGAAAGGTTCGAGTTAATGGTTCGATTAACATCAATGGAAAATCTGACTAATTGGACTAAAAATATTGACTTCTCTTAGTTGTAAACACAATTTCTTTTTCTTAATTGACAATCAATACGAGGTCTCTTAGAGTGTACTCATTTGAAGAAGATCGGTCAACAAGACAAACAGGCTGTAGAGAAGTGAGAAGGAGTGATTCCGTCACAGCAAAGAATCTAAGCCCTCAAAAGAAAGTCGAAATATGTCAGTATTTCTGTTGAACCTTTTCATTTGCGGTAAGAATACTTCTTCTATTGGTGTTGTAAAGTCATATTGTTATCTTAGCGTATTTGGCGCGCGGGGGGGGGGGGGGGGGGGTATTATGATCATGATTTGAATATTGAATATAACCGTACCGTGACAAAAAACTATTATACTCTCTTTCAGACAAACCAAACCAAAATGCATCACCATAAATTTGAATTGGTAATAACAAGTAGTCACATCATCATGATTTCCTGAAAGTTGCTTGTATGGAAAAAAATGATGATCACTTTTCAATATTCCACAACTCGTAATCTTAACTAACCTTTCCCTTTGGCGGGGGATATAGCCGACTCCGTCTGCTTTTTTTATATACTTCAATAAAGTAGGATATCAAAATATTCATACATGTAGTTGAATATTGATTTTTTTTTCTAAGGATTATAGTGTTTCACAATTGAAACTTTAAAGAATAGTGTCTGTTGTCGAGAGCACTTCGGGGTTTCAGACAACAAGTATAGTTCATGGATACTTGAAATGATTTTTTAAGGGAATTAAGTCACTGACAGCTTACTGAATATAACTCTTTAGCAAAAAAACTTGAAAACAATAAAACTTGTTTCAATTAGGTTGTTTTATTATACAATACAAGGTTTTCTTGTTTACCGTTTCTAAACTGCTTCATATATCAAATAAAACTAGAAACGGGTATAGTGAGGATACATATTAGTTGTCAGTATAAATGTGAAGCAAGGTGTTTTAAATTACCAAACATTGTTACTTTTGAACTTCAATTACTACAGTCTGATTAAAATCGGCCTTTTTCCAAAGAATAAAATATTCCAAATACCAACTGCACGGAGATATTGCATCCGCTTCCCTAGGTCTGACCACACCCCTGTTTAATACCAGTAAAGCGCAGCCTAAACCCAGTCGTTAGCAGACCATTCACATCATCTCGCTTATAACACCTTTGGAGGGATTTTGTTCAAAGCATGGTTAAGTAATAGATATACCCACACTTCCCATGTATGCTCAATATACCTCCCCTTTGAATCGTGGGTCACGAGGATCACAATTCAAACAGGTGCTATATCGAGTGATGCACCGAGGGAAGGATGGGTTTACCCCCACTCCGGTCGAGTAAAATTTGACGGAAAAGAGCTATCAACCCTTCTCTATGTATATATGTCTTGACCTAACTAGATAAAAAAATATAAACAATACTCTTCTTATTACGTTATAAAAACATAAATTGACTTCATCACATTGAAATTTGGTACAAACTAGTATCTATACATAGGCTTATATAGGAAAATACAACAACCTAGACATGACACAACAAAAAGTACCGCTACCAGTATCAAGAGCTCCGTTGATAAAAGCGTTGCATTGGAACATTAAGGCCCCTGGTTCCATTCCCACTTTGGTCGTTAACATTTCTTAAAATTTCTACATTTTACAACTCCATTGATTTGAAAGTTGAAAATCTTTACACCTGTCTTAATGCGGGTGTGCAAAAAAGAATAGGTGTATTAGGAAAAGTGCGGTGTATCGGTCAATATACCTAATGTTAGAACAAAGGAAACCATAGCAACAAGCCGGAAGTGGGGTTTAACAAGGGTAAATTACTTGCCCCTAGCTTGATATACTACACCAAAGAATCAGCCGGAACTACTTGCATTTAACCCTTCTCATGACAGACTGAAACAGAATGTATCACGATGTATGTAACTGTAAGGGTATGACAAATACTTTCAATTTAAAAAAAAGACAAACAACGACAACTTTTATTAGAGTTTTTATACATTTTGGTATCTGTTGATTGCAATGGTTCTGTCAGGAGCCTTGTCATCGTAGATGTATCGTTATAGCCGGATGACGTCGTTTTTACCCGAGAAATACTGCTGACCCTGTCTTCGTTTTGGCGGAGAGTTGAGAGCAACACGTCTCTCTTCTCTTCACACAAACGATTCACCAATATGTATCGTTTCCGTTTTAGGGAAACTCCTTTTCTCCTGGACAGGCGTCTTGTTTGTCGATCCATAAAAGAACTGCAAAAAAATCAGAATGTTATGTTAAACTGAATCTTGTAGTGAATAGAGATGGGGAATATATTCAGAAGCCTAAATACATAATGTACTGAACATGTTTCTCATTGTACGATTTTGTTATTCCCGTCATCCTATTGATAACTTATATGCTTTATTTCAATCATTAACTTGACTTCTTTCATAGTTTCGACAAACAAATCTTAACCCGCAGCCCTATCAATAAACAAAACTGTATTGTTTTGAGGAGAAAATTCTTAAATTATATTTTCTGAGAGATTGTTCCATAATTTAGATAACAGTAATCACTGCAAAGTTATATCTAAATTCAATTTAATGACAAAACCTCATTATCTAGCCATGACAGACCAGGATCGATTAAAGTTGTATTAAAAAAAACCATTCAGACAACTGTTCTCTTACACAGACAGTCCGTGATAACTATGGTAATTCATTCAAAACATTTCGTATGTTCATTCCAATGCCATAATAAGGTAATGGAATATTTGTTTATTTTCTTCTGGAAAACGAAATTGAACATCAAATTAATGCATTCGTTGAATATAAGGAATCTATGACTAGTCAATATAGACTGTTATTACGATAGTAGATAACTTCCTCATATTCATAGGTAATAACTAACACAGTTTAGTAAATGAATTTCTGCCATCTGCCTCGTCAAGTGTACCTTACACGAAATATGCAATGAAGTGACAAAGTTGCAAACTAATAGTGCCTTCAAAACACCAGTTTAATGCTCTAGTCAATACAATGGTGGTAAAGAAACACAAAAAGACAACTGGGCCTAATATCCCACCTTCAAACGCATTTGTTACATTAACATCCTGTAAATAAAGTTAAAGGAATTAATTGCAGCAACGATTAAGTATGGAATTGTTAAAAGTATGTAAATACAGTACACGTTGATAATTTGTTCAAGAGACAGAAATGTTCAATGAATTTAGGTCAACCGTGTATTACTAAATATTCTTCTGCCATATCGTATATATTATTTACTTCAAAATTGGTAGAAATTCCAAATTCTTATGATAAATTCATCGAGAGGAAAGTAATCACCTGTAATTTGGACGAATCATACACGTTTGTAGAGAAATGCTGCCTACGTCCCCACCTTCCATTGTACCCAGTAACAATGTCGCCTTATCCAAAAGCCCATGTCGTTTTAATCATGTAGTGCACTTGCAAAGCATGACCCACGCGCTGCTGTTGTTACCGTAGTTATCTATTCAAATGCTGCTTAATCGATATCTATTTTAAGACACGAAGGATCAGATAACAAACGAGCACATTTTTGAGGATATTTAGTAGCTTTTAACGGCGTGAAGAGGCACATAGTTTGGTAAAGAAAACATAGTTCACAGCATTCTTATAAATTTCGTATCTTATTTCAAAAGATATGTTTTGTTTTTATATGTCAGTGTGTTTGTCGTGGTATAAGTTATGCGACTCATATTGGTCGTCTAGTCCACGACATGGTTGGTTATACGACGAGCTGCGGAGTCATATAACTATTACTTAATTACTTGCCCCTAGCTTGATACCGAAGTCTTGTGATTGGTTAGCTTTGCGGGAGACATAGTGTTAAGGCTAAGAGTTATTACTTTGTTATTGTTTGATACTGTTGCGCAATGAATAAGATGATTTATGCGTTTCAAACTGCAAAATATGAAACTGTTGTATTCATTTAGTAGGTCTACTGTTCCTGGAGACGACTCTTATTTCTGCAAATATAAGCCTAGCGCGGGGCAAACCAGCGACACAGAGTTCTACTATTTCAACTTTCCGTGCCGCTTTCGCCGTGGACGGAAATTACGGCAATCTGGTTGAGGGGTGCGCCCATACAGGCATTGTTCCAGTTTGGTGGACTGTTGATATGCAAAACATCTTTGCTGTTGACGAAGTGAAATTGTACAATCGAGCCACCTCAAAAGGTAAACAACTTGGCTACTTATCCTTTTCATGACTAAATGATTAAATATGTCTCAATGTACTTAAAAGTACGTAATGTCAATACATCTTCAATAATCGGGGATTGAATGTCCCGATGCTGTACAGACATGTCATCCTTAGAATTTAACTAGGAACATATAAACTTAATTTACCAAATAACTGATTCGTTATTATTATCCATTCATTGTCGTATTTGTTAAAGATCTCAAATATTCAAAATACCTACAACTTTTCATGTGCCACACAAAACACAATATACAGATATATGATAAGAGGCTATCAAAACGTTGTGTTTTCTGTCAAGCAACAACACAGCCAATGACTCGGTTAAATCCAGCCCACTGATGTAACGTACTCGGGCTAATATTAGGTGGGATAAGTAAACACATTATAACCTCTTAATACTTCTGACCTTAAGGATAATTTCTTGCCTATATCTTCTTTGATAGTAAATATACATTGATTTATACCTCCAGATAAACTAGATAACCTGACAATTGAAGGATTTCCCGTCGGAGATCCCTACCTTTGTGGTGACCACATGTCTATTTGTGGGTTCAACCCTGGACCTTCTGGTGATGTGGTGACAATCCACTGTGCCAATAACACCATTGCCAGGTACATCAGACTGAGGGGAGTTGACGGCATGACGGTGTGCGAGGTGGACGTGTTTGGTCAAGCTCAGCAGCCAAGTGGTTAGTTATGCATTGTATGATGTTCATAGATAATTGATGCATCTACACATATAACCATTCATCGTTTTGTCTCCCAATGATCTTAACTAATATCTGTTTGCTTGTAATGAAGATTTCAACTGAATCTCTCGTATTTATGTTTAAAGTTTGTGGGGAAAGGAAGTTTGACCGCAAGTCAGGAACCAAACTACAGCAACATTTCCTGAACCTTGCCAAAGCCGACAGCCCAACTGCTTGCATGATCCTGTGTCGCCGTCACGACGCCCTCTGCAACGTCTTCAACTACAAGCCTGCAGACGGAGACTGTGTGATCCCAGTGAAGCCTCTCCATCAGCTGCACTTAACAAAGGATGAGAACTGGCATCTGTACTACTCTTGTTGAATGATCAATGTCAGTAAGGGACACGGAGTTTGCCCTTTGGTTCTTATAGTCCACAAGCCAGGTAGGTGTTTGTTGCAACCCCCCACCCCCCCCCCCCCCCCCCCCCCGGGCTAATTGTTACTTGTCTACACATGTTCCTGAGCACAAAAATCAATTGTTCCCAGCATAAAGTGTATACATTCTCAAGATTGTACCCATTTTCAAAATGGCCGCCACTGCTAACATTAAATGGAAGAAGTGTCGTTTATGTGTTTGTCAAGTTTCATTGTGTAACATATCAAGGGAAAGAGCTTGCCCTTGACTTCACTTTGGTACCTAGGGGATGGGGATGCAACAAACACCTACCTGGCTTGTGGACTATCAGAACCTGGCTTACCTGGCTTGCCGACTGTTCTTTCGTGTTGTATACGTGTTGCCGGTTTGAATATGAAAACCTCAATGTACAATGAAGACTGTGGCTAGAGTAACGTGTTATTACTGAACATTGGTTCCTCGTGATAACATTATCATAATTTTGTTTTGAAAATCTGACACTGGTCGGCTAATGGCACATGTAAATAACTTGATGTCTGTTTTCTAAACGTATATAAAATTGACAAATATCTACAGTTAAATTCGTTTGCAATAACCCTTTGCAAGAGCACATTTTAGAAGGTTTTTTGCAATTTCCAAAAATTAATTATTGTCATACTATTTGCTTTTGGTAATGACTATTAACCTATTTTTAACTGAGAAAAGAATGTTTTATTTTTGCACATTTTAAAGGCAAATAACCTGAGACATGAAACACACACCATGACTACAGTATATATCTTCTTGCAGTATCGACCATTTATTAGCAATAACGTGCTTATTCACTGTATCAATTTCCATCTTTGTGCTACCTCTCTAAAAAAAGTTTAGTTCTGAATTTCTGAATTATCACGTTAAATATAATATTTTTTTGGACACTTTTCGCAAACTAAAAGTTTACATTTATGCCTGTCAGGATCTTTGCTGTATGTAGTTTTTTCACTGAATCATGTATTTGTATTCATGCAATTAAGTCTATCCTGTTCTTTAACTGTCGGAGCTTCATTGTAAACATTTTGACAATATGAGGAAAATATTTATCATTTGAATATTGTTCCAAATGCTATTTATTTGCGTATATGTGTCTTTGCAACTCACATAAATGTTATAACCCGTTTTCGGATTTGTTTATATCAATGGTTTGCTAAACGAATATTTACAGACGTTGTACTATTTCATTAATAAACTTTCAATTAAAACCTCTCAAATTTGTACCTTATCTTCTAGGAATTTATGATAATTTATATTTTTTGGTCGGTGTCTATTACGACAAGGTTTATTTCCCATGAATTCACATTCATAAATACTCACTATGCATCCGAGAAACGGCTACATGAAATGATTCTCTTTCCTTTTGCTTTCCCAACCAAAAATGATCTCCAACTTTTTTATATACTCCCAACTAAAACATTCTAAAAGATAATTTTTGGAGTGACGAAAAGGGACGAACAGATTCTGTAGAACAGATTCTGTAGCGGGTGCCAATCTCTGTTTATGGTCTCCTTGAGAAACTTTAGAAAATGTATCATTCATAACACCTCTGTCATCAACATTTTTAGAAAGTACTCATTTCACGCTTAATTGTATGTACAATATATGTATGTTAAATAATTCAGCACGCTGCGTTTTAGCGAAATGTGTATGTAATTCATGATCTTACTACCTAGCATTTTTCAAAGCGTATTGATGGTTTTGTTTGCAATGAGTTCTTTTCACTTACATGTATCATAGATCAATAATCTGTTGTCTAACTGGGTCTAATTCGACTCGCTTTTTTCGCCTTGCATATGAGATAAGAACATTTTCAAGCTGGTGATAACTTCGAATACAAAAATGGTAATATGATATTTCTCATATCGATGTAGCTATCGATTTCTCATAAAGAATACAATGGCTTCGGGTAATGTTTTGATTGTTCATGGAAGCACAATGTTGAGTTGAAGATAAGTGGCCAAATAATTGATGATAGAATAATTTCCTTTGAACACCAAATTAAATATTCCATTTTATAGTATCACATGAAATTATATAAACATTTGAATCATGCTAAACTTTCAATGATTAAGATGTTAAATCATTGTATGTGAAAATACAAGCAGAATTTAACTATTATGACTATTTTCAAAAGCAAAACATAATAGAATAGAATATTGTTTGACATAACTTTTCTTTTTTCAATAATTGTTTCTGTAAATATCTGATATTATAAGACCCTGTCTCTTATACCATGACTGATATTGACCAAAGTGTGACAAATAAAACTGTAAATCCCTATAACTAAATGTACTTCTTCTATTGACATGTGACAAGGCTAACATGTGACGAATTCCAAATGCTGTGAGTGTGTCACTTATTGCTTTAAGTTGAAACATACATTTAGCTGACCAGATTGAAAGCGAGTTTGTCCTTTACAAAAGTTTACAGGAGTTCGCCAGGAGCATAGAATCTGATCAAGCAATCAGTTATCAGTTATCCGCGTTTAAAGCAATGATTACATTCATTTTCCTTGAGCTATTTAAAATTTTCATTCGTATAGTGAGTTTGGACGAAGGAGCTTGTGTAAATGATAGTGCCATGAAAAGCCATTAGCCTTATACAAGTGTTTAGTGCAGTCTCTTATTTCACGATGACATGGTAGACAAGAGGTCGATTTCATCTGGTAACGGAAGTCCCATAAGAACCTGAAATCAGTAATAAGTTCGACATGAAAGGACTAACATGTATTAAGTTGTTTTCAGTATTTGGTTATCAATGGGATTTTCCATGTATCCATTTGATCATTGGAAGGCTTAAATGACCTTTGAGGCAGGATACGTGCGAGCAACAAGGTAACGAATTATATGTCGTAGTAATCTCATTTTCTGTAAGACCCGATGGTCTCATGGCATGACATGGTGTCCTCCATCCATCCACCCATCAGTCTGTAAACTCTGTGGATGAGAAGGATTGTCAAGGTTTGAAATAAGTGTACGCGCGTAGGCCCGTAGGCCCGACACCGGCAGTTAGGGCCCACAGTTTTCAATATTTTCAGGTCCTTACAGGCTCACAGTTGTTTTAATGATACTGTTTGGTTCGAAGAATACTTACTGTAAGATATATTTCCCTGTTAAACCCCCATAACTACCACTCTAAACTAAAAACAGCGTTGTGTTTTTACATACTGATATCAAGAATATTTGTATTTTAGAATAAGTCTTATCAGTACTGATAATGAATGCCGACAGTTTCGGAGTTAGGCCCACAGTTTTTCCTATCTGCGGGTCCTTATTAACAAGCAAATTTTAATACTTATTTCAAACACTGGACATAGATATTGCGACCTACATGTACATGAAAGTTCTATACCGAGAGATGAACAGATCTGGTTCTATGGAGCAACGCAGGGTATTGACCTGATACTCCGGGACTCATTAGCGTACTGTTGATCAGAGACTGGCTGTGAAAGGTCAATACCTCACTACATTTAACTGGCTCAATTATTGACACTCATGTGACCAGACAGGAACTATGACCAACACCCACACCCAATTAGCCCTGATTCATGAAAGGCATTAGACTCAAAATTTCACAACCTTGGCATACAAATCATGATTTAGTTTCTGGAAACTGTAAGATCTAAAAGTTAAATTTAACTATATTACATCCGTATTTAAAAAGTTTTCTTAGACTTACTGTAACAAGTATGAAAAACATTACCATCTTACTTACTTAGAGACTAGCTCTTTGTTTTGATTCCATCAACAATTGACGGTGAATCTTCAGCCTTGCAAATACCTTTATACAGTTATTTATATAAGCTTTTGCCTTTATAATTACTTGCTAGTGTTAAACAAACCTGAACACTCGAATGGGATATTACCGAATATCTACAATGAGAATTGCCTTTTTCCTATAAGACTACGATCTTCAAGCTTATTTACAGCTGTACAGATATCCACCAGACCCTCAAATAGAAATTTCCCTTAGATTACGCATATGCAAAGTAATATATATATATAGATATATATTATATATATATATATATATAATGAAAAGATAAAAAAAATGACACGAAGCCAATCAAAACTCCAACATGTTTCAATGGTATCATCAGGGAGTCTGACAAAATACAGTTATGATGTTATGATGTCACAATGAATTTGACATAACAATGGTATGACGTCACAATCAGGCAAGCGGTAAGATGGACACAATAAGAATTTGATAGAATAAAAGATGCTACTATTAAGCATTAAGTTGTGGTTTTAACATTTTAATTAAATAGTCTTCTTTTAATTGTCGCATTATTCTATTATTTGTGTCCATTTTGTATAAATGGAAAGATCTTGAATTTAATGTCCTTGTCTTTTGCACATGTATCCAAGTGAGCACTCAGTGGTATACAGCGTGTCTCAGGACATTTTATTTGCTGTTTATGAACACGGACCCTGTCTCTCAGGCACTCAGTCTGTCCTATATATTCAGCACAACATCCTTGGCATATAATAACATAAATGATGTATTTAGCGGCACAGTCAATATCAAAGCGCACATAAAATCTCTCACTTCTGTTAATGAATTTTATACTTGAATTCTCAAGTATATATGGACATGTTCCACAGTTACCTCTGTTACATTTAGTAACTCTACATTCTTTTGGTGTACTGCTTATATCAAATCTTGCTCTAGTTAAACACTGTTTTAAACTTTTACTTTGGCGTTTACTCTTGATAAAATTTACATTATCAACAATTCGGCACATTTTTTCATCACACATTAGAATAGGTACATTTTGCTTTATACTCTGGAACAAATCTGGATTTAGGGGGTTATGAGTTGAGACATAAGCAATATCCACATTTTGATGTTTTTCTTTCTTTCGTACATTTAAGAGTTCTCTTCTATCGATGGATAAAGATTTATTGATTCCATCCTCGACAAGAGAGGGTGGGTATCCTCGTCTCTGTAGTAATACTTTGAGTTCCCTGAGTCTGATATCTCTTGTATCTTCATTTGAACATATCATACAAATACGTCTTGATAAGTTGTATGGGATACTCCTCTTCGTATGTGAAGGATGACAAGATGAAAAATCCAAGTATTGTTTAGTATCCGTTGGCTTATAATATAAGTCCGTTTCTAAGCGTCCATTTGATATTTTCACAACAGTATCCAAGAAAGAAATTTCAGTGTCACTTTTTTCCACTGTAAATACAATATGTTCGTTCATACTATTCAATGTCTTGTGGAATGTATCTAGATCGTTATTTGAAAATGGCCACAATATGAAGCAGTCATCTAAGTACCGACGCCAATTTTCAATAAAGTAATTACTGATTTGATTTCCCAAATTTTCCTGCAACTTAGTAACTAAGTTGTTTTCCATATATCCTAGTACTAAGGTTGCATATGTTGGCGCCATGTTTGTACCCATAGCTGTACCTTTTATTTGTTTGTAATGTGTACCATTAAAGAAGAAAACAAATAAATTGTACACTTTCAAGAATAAAAGACTTAGAAAATCTATCAGATAATAATTCTGGGTGCTTATCGAGACCCAATTCATGAGGAATATTGGAATACAAACTTTAAACATCAAATGTAACTAGTTTGATATCATCAGATATAGTTTCAGGTAGAAAGTTAATGAAATCCATGGTATCTCTGGTATAACTTTTTACTTTCATAAGATATGGTTTCAATAAAATATCTATGAAATTACTCAAACGGTGAGTACCACAGCTTTGACCTGCAATTATTGGCCTTAATGTTAGATCTTTGGGATGTTCACATTGTATATAGCTTTTTGAAGAGATGGCACATTTGTGTGTTATATCCTTACATTTGTGAATTTTTGGCAAACCATAAAAGTTACTTTCTTTACATGGAAAATTTGTGAGAAAGTTATATTCTTTGTCCGTCATTACATCTGGAAAAGATGTTATGTATTTATATCTGAGATATATGTATTATTATAGATATGTTGATGTTATGTATTTATATCTGAGATCTTACATGGTTAAATGAAATCTGTGAAGTTCTCATAAAAATCACATCAAATGTATCAACAAATCACCCTTTTTCATAAACTCACTTGGTAGATTGCTTTTTAGAATTCTGACTATCTTCATTGAATCCATTCAATGATAATTTCCAAGAATGACTGTATCTATATATGTTACTACAAAAAGTAATCCAAGTCTAGAAATTCATCGATTAAAATGAAATTTTTGTTATCAATGATGAAGAATTTTTTTTATACTTACAAAACAACATGAAAAATACTCATAAGTTATGTTCGGACGCAACGTTCAACAGGGACATTGTTTTGATGAAGTAATTGATTTTGTTTTGAAGAAGTTATTAAGCTATTATTGAGTATGAAAATTTATTCTTATGGTAAGCTTAAGCAAAAACCTATTTCAATTTAGTAAATATAGTGATTAGTGTTTTCCTCCCAGGAGCTTATTTTCACAACGAGGGATTTTTTACAAAGCAGAACATCTCGACCATTTGTTCATTTGGAACATCAGAATTAGATAATTGGGTCTAAAGTTCTTGTTAAAACAGCTTAAACGTGCCTGCTATTTCGGGGAGCTTAGAGTATTTAGAAGTGTAAAGTTACATAATGTTGACAGCTTATAAATGTCAATTTCAATCAAGACGCCTGTTATTGAAGTAAGCTTTTGAATTAACAATAAGTAAATGAAGCATGTAAGTGTCTTTCCTTCTTCTACTGCTTAAATTAGGTATAAAAGTGGCTATGAATAAAATCATATCTTTCGGTTTTAAAACACACTTATAATTGATAATAGGTAAGTTTTTATATTGCAAACAGCCTTAGGATGAGTACAAAGTTTTAAAAAATGTTCAAAAATATATTTCCACAGTAAAATACGCCATAATTATTACCGATGTACGGACGGTTATTAGCATAAGCTAAGTACCACACAAGCAGGCTCGATGTTATTATATTTATCTAATTTAAATCTAAGTTGTATTGCGCCAAACAAATTCCAAAAGCTCCTTTCAATTCTTTATCATTCTTCCAATTGTCTTTTCCGATACCTAGCAACTCATCTTAGCTGATGACATTGGTTAAATTAAAGTATCTTTATGTTACACATTAACATAATAATCCACAAGTCAAATACAAATATTTCCGATTTACACATCTTTTAAGTTATTCATTCATCATCACATATTATAATTTATCTTCTAAAATCATCTTTAGACTTCATCATAAAATACAATTATTAAAGTACTACCGTGATGACATTTGATTATAAATTCTTCTCTTCTATGACATAAACATTTTCTGATGATTTATCATTATGGATATGGAACTGGTCAAATGTTGTAGTGCTTGAACGCTATAAGATATAAGTTGGAAAGTTGGAACTTAGAAATGTTTTATCACATGTTACGGAAACTTAAAAATAATAAAACAAATAAAAATAAAAATGTTGACTTTACAGAATAACATATACGTGAATTTCCTTTGTAAACTGGCACATGTACACATGATGTTAAAATGATCAGTATTTCAGTATGATTTATGAAGATAATGATTATTGAAGTTTCATCAGATTCATTGAACAGTTTCTTGATAGAGTTATATTAAGTTCCTTTACTTGTTTTGAATGTTAACCAGATACCAAAAGAAGCACATGCCTTTATCGCGTACAAATTATATTTTCTTCTTTTATACGTTCATACGTTCATGAAATTTGGGCATTTACATAATAAACAAATTATACCAAAATATTTGCCTCAAAACAAGGAGAAATGTTTTAGTTCTTGGGATTAGATTCCGAGGAGGTAAATCAACCAAAACATATTTACGAATTCAAAAGTTTATGTTTTATGTCAAGAAAGAACAATCATGTTTTTACATTGACAACTAATTGTAACTTGGGAAAGTTCCATTTCAAGATTGCTAATTTTCATGGACAATAAGTCAGACGTTAATTAAGCATGTAAGAACTTTATCAAATCAAGTAGTAACAAAAAAGTGTGATAATTAAATCTACATATAAAATTCAAGCTTAGTACTGAATATATGAAGTAAAATACTAATGAGAACAGAAGCAAAATGACAATCAAAGATACAAAAACAATCAGGCGTACAATTGGGAGTAACTTTAGCCTACCAAAACTTGAAATATAAATGTAACAAAAAAAGCTTTCCTTTAACGTTGAAAAGATTAAATATGCTCTAGAATGTCATACAAAGTTATTAACACCAACTTCGCTTCTTCTATTGAATTGACATGTAACATTAGTTAAAGTCGGACAAGTAGGTATCATAGTTGATATCATAGCAGAGATTATCCCGCTATATGTGAGCATTCTCAACATATATATTTTACCTGCCTTTCAAAAGAGAATAGATTTTTCATTCCACACACTGATATTGAAGGACACAGCCAGTCCCATCAGTTATTGAAAGGGAGTAAAACTTTAGCGTACCAAAACTCGAAATATAAATGTATATAATGTTTCATTCCACACACAGATATTGAAGTAAACGGCCAGTTCCTCCGTTATTGAAAGGATGTTAATGGTTTAATTCAAATAAGGTCCCAGTGCAAAGAACTCTTCTTCATCAATATAATTGAATCTAGCAAAGAATAAAGCCAAGATCCACTTTGCACATATTTAACGAACAAGTATGTCCTAATGTGTTCATTCGTATCTTAATTAATTAATCTCGGGTACAAGAGTGGTATCTAATATTGATTGTCAAACTCAACCTGAATGTAATCCGTTTGGACCCGAGATTGGCACCCTCAACACGGAAATTAAATGTAACTTGTTTTGGAATGAAGAAAGATGTCCGATTACTGTCAATTTGACCAAATAATTCTGATCTCTATCGTCTAGTGTTTCTTTATGGGCCAGGTGTTTTACTAATACAATTCTACATTACTACCTTCTCGTTACCTATAACTATACTTATTTGCTGAAATACACGTCATCATATATTTATTTTATTAATTTCTAATATGGTAACTTCTCTCAACTTCAATCCAAAATCGTTATCTAAGTTCCCAGAACAAATGAATAATTCAGCTCTAATTGACAACCATTTAGAATTGATATTTATGTTGATAGATGAATTATAACAAACAATCATCATATGCAGAAAATGTCAAAATGTTTGACATTATTCAAAATTAATTTTGCAATACCATTTTGAGGACATTTACGATTGTTTTTCGGAATAACTTGCGTATAACCTAAGATAATGCCCATTTTATATATGATAGATAAATACGAGGAAAGTTTCGCTTTTCTTAACACTATGCAACAGTTTGAATTGCTCATTGATATTTTCCCAAATTAAGGATGTAAAGCAATAGACTATTTCTATTCAACATAGTGTCGGCGATGATGTCTGCGTGAATTATTATTAATACACAGAGCAAATATGACATACCCTCATACAAACTAAAATACCTTTACCTTAAATAGAACCAACTAACTAGAATGAAGATAGCGCTGTCGTCTAGACTTTCTAGTCAAGATACAAGCTTAAGCAATGTCAATCTCAGCTTTTGTCAGCGCTGACAGCCTTAACACATTCCGTTTACCTTTAAAACAGAACTCATTGACCAACCTACCCTTTCTGTACTGGCCTTCTTTCAAAGCAAGATGTATAAGATCAAAGTGCACTTAGGTAACCTATAATGTTATAAGGTCGATGTAAGCAAATCTCTCTATTTTCTTGAATATATAAATTTAATACACTAAAGTTATCACTAATATTTTATCCAGATTGTTCATCAATTAGCCTTTACCTACTTTGTTAACGTCACATTTTTAATCTAGTTTCAATAACATTCCAAAAACATTAAACAAGTTTTTCAATTGCATCTGACAATGGAAGATTCAGAGAATTGATTCTGCATAATCATTGAATCTAGCAGTTTTTTATATTTAACTTAAATTGCAACATCGAGAATATTTGTAAACAACCTGTCATAAAACTGCCATGGGAACTATATGTCCTAAATGAATGGTAGAGAACGAAAGTTTTCAAAATCAAAATACACATAAGTACAATAACAAATATGAATTTTATGAATAAGATGCGTTTCATAAGCTTTAAATCTTGGAACAGAGGAAAAGGGTATTTTGACGCGTTTGTTCTTGTTCTAACAGTTATATTAGATTGCTAAACGTATGCCCCACTACGCTTTCATGTATAGAGTAAATTGCATACATTTTTATTCCATCGAAAGCTTTCTTAAATCAATCTTCATTCATTGTTATCCATTTTCGCTTTAAACAGTTCCCAAAAGTGAAGATGCCTATGTTTTTTAAAACAGATTCATTTAAATGTCAGATTATGCCTTATCTATTATCTCTAGATGGCTTATCAATTCTCAGCTCTTTCTCAGTAGAGTAAAAGAGCAATAACTGTTAGCATAAATGTTAGTGTGAAAATCTACTTATCACGAAAGGGATTATCGTTTGTGTAAAGGAGTATTGTACACTCTACCGTAGTAGCTTCAGTTTGTTTTTGTTAGAAAAAAGTGCATATCTGAGATTTCAAAAGGAGTTAGAGTTCGTTTCGGGGTTAAGTTCTGGTAAAACATGGCCAAGAGCCTTTATGACCTGAACAATTAAGTCCTTTGAATCGGAATGTATGTACAGTTGAGGGAAATACCAAAGTTCATGTTCATCAAAACTAATTGTGTGTTTACAACGATTGTTTATTTTTAATAAAATTAAGGTCTTATTAAACTGTCCACAATTGGAAACCACAAGAAACAAACATCTCTGGTTTGATTGTCAAAAAAATATGCATTCTTTGTCACTGAAATCGATGATATAGGTGGTAACATGTTACTTTTTGGCAATAATGCTTTCTAAAGAGTGTCGTATCCTAAGAAACTTGACCCTGATTATATAGCGATGGCAAATGCAGATTTGTGTATGAGCATAAACCTTTCAGAGAAGAGAGGCAGACAGACGAAACTTACGAATTGCTCAATTCACTTCCTAAGATAAAAAAAGTACACAATTTTTGTCACACTTTACATTTGTTCAATCGAGCGTTTAGAATAAAGAGTACTCATGCGTCATATTTTACAAAAAGATTTAAATACCTGAGGAAGTTCACTCTTATAGTAATGCTAACCCTTTCTCAATGAAGGAGATTAACAAAGAGTGTCACAGAAGGTGATTTCAGTGGATCTTTGAATACAACATTAAGCTCAGCGAGAAGGATGTTCCGGTTCCTCGGGTCAACTGAGGATGTTGACACCCTGACGCGAGATATCAATGGTGAAAGTTTGAAAAGGGACTAACAGTTAAAGGTCACTGCTACACTTCATTCATTTGACTGAATTCCTTACACTATTGAGACTTAAAGGAAAGCACCACGCAAGTCAATTAGTTCTGATTCATGACGTGTCTCTCCAACATCAAGACATAGATAGAACAACCTTGGCGGCACATATATTGATATGGATTACTGTATGTATGTTGAAACACATTCACTCAAAAGAAAAGTATTTATAATAATAAGAATAAACAAAAACACACACTTTTTGGAAACTGACAAATATTTCAAGGTAAAACTACTTTTAATGACATCCTGTTCCATTTTAAAACGACTTCAACTGTATGAGGCATTCAGTCATCCAATTGTTGGGATTCAATGTCACATTCCAAAAAGTACATAGAGGATATTATATGAGTGTCCATGACATACTAGTTTTACGACACGAGTGTCAAAATATTAGTTTTTCCCGAGCGAGAGCGAGGAATAAACTGATATTTTGGCATGAGTGTCGTAAACATAGTATGTCATGGGCACGAATATAATATTCTGTTTATTACCGTCGTCCCAAAATTAAAGAAAATACTCAAAACCTACTTCTCAGTATAGGCGGACTAGCCGCCGCAGACCCGTATAGATTGTGACGTCATAGGTGAACCTTGACGTCAAAGCACTGTTTTTAACGTGACGTCACAATGAAAAAGTGATATTTTGCCCAAAGGCAACATATGAAAAATATGAATCGCGGTATGACTGCCCTCGTAGGTAATAAATTCATTTATTATCCGTCAAAAGAATTATTCAAAACATCTTACAAAAATGTATGATCATCTTGTCATCTCACTGTGTAAATCTATTAAAAAATGATGATTGAGTAGGAAAAAAACAAATCATTCATTATCATCTACAATTTGAATAAAGCCAATATAGATATTCATGAGGATCAGTGAAAGCTTGCATTTATAAATTCCGTTTTACGACCTGAATCCGTATTAATTAGAATTCTCTTTACGATTTGAATACTTACATATTTCTTAGTAACTATAGTATGGTAGATTATCTGAGTGCAGATCATTACCAAGAAAAGTAACTCCTCGTTCCTCCATCTTACATGATAGCTTTAAAGGGGCAGTAGCACGTTTTTAGGTGGAATATAAGGTGATTTTAGGAAAATGAAAGATGGTTTCAATTGAAAGGCAGTGTATTTAAACCAAATAGAGCATTAATAATTCAAATATATAACGTAAAGTTTAGCCATGCGATTCCTTTTCCTTACACAAAATGAATTAAATGTGTTCACACAAAATGGCCGCCAATGGATTTTATGTGAATTGTCATACTTTGTCCTCTGACTATGGATGACTGGCTTGTGTAATGAGATGTTTGACACTGTCAAAATAATACATTTTACATTAACTGACAATTATCAGTGAAAAATGTAAAATATAAATTTGTTTAAAAACGTTATAGTGCCCCTTTAAGACCTACAGTGTGCAAATGAACACTACAACTCCTATTTGTTGCCCCTGTCCACCACTGAGATTATCCATACAAAGTTATAAACATTTAGCGTTGAGAAAATACTTTCTTCAAGTCCATGCAGATCATCAATCAAAGTGATCATTCTTCAAGCAGCAGTGTTGATATCCGGTTATCTATATGACTCTAGCTACATTACTAAGAAATTTTTGAAAGTTATTTTAAAAAATGTTCTTTCAAGATCCTTCCGACAGATAAAAGAAGTTTCCAGGGTATTTTCAGTAATTTTGTTGGAATTGATTTCTTTTGAAACTTTTTGAAAGACTTGGTTCATATATCTATAATATCTAATGCACCGGTATCGGTTCTTTTGAATTAAACGTCAAACTCTCCATATAGGCGATTGAGAAAATTGAAAATATTCATTAAAAGTTAAAGTATTTTAAGTTTACCACTTATTTGAAATTGAAAATATAAATTGAGATAAGTGAATTTGTACCGAAGTGACGTGCAATTTCCCGGGTTTTTGAAAGACTTTCATTATCACAATGACATAGAGGGACTCTTAAATAAACACGAAATTGTATCTATCAATTTGACCCGAGAGAGCAAAGTTGCAATATTTCTCCTATTTCGAATGGGAGTATCGCCAATGAAATCAATTGGGAAAATCTGTCAAATAAATACCTATGGATCTTAAGTGCTGTACATTTTCCGCAGTATATTCACCTGCAACATCGTTTGTACTCAAACAGTAAGATTCGATTCTTACGAGTTCATTCATTCACTGTCAAATTGATAGATACGGGGGCATTCCGTGATTACGAAAATAGATTTAAATGATGGAAGTTGAATGTTTTCTTATCACGAATTCAGTAGACTTAAACGGCCTGATAAAGATATGACAATCTGAAACCATTTTGCCTTATCCTCTGAAACAACTAACTCTAGATATCTTACGAACTTATCGTCTAATGAGGTTTGTGATTACAAGGCTTCCACTTTTGGGCTAGAGATATAAGCAATTCCTTTATCAAACATGCCGTCATCAATGGCGTCATGGCAATTAACAAGATAAACAATAAGGACTATTAATAAGCGACGTTTCGACATAGATTCTAATGTCGTTGTCAAGCAAGTGAATCTATCTCGAAACGTCGCTCACACAGAATAAAGAAGTTGTTCATCAATAAGAATTGTCCTTATTGTTCATCACACCAACTTCTAGAAGAATTAACAGGATAGTCTCTAAGACGAATACGTTGTTTTTGTCCCTTCAGAAACGGTAAGCGAATGAAAAGTGATAGGAGCTTCTGTAGGTACGTTACGTTGTTTAAATGTCCATGAATCTTTTTAAACTGATTCAGTAGATCTAAAAGGTCCGAAAATCTTAGGACAATAGGGGTTCATCTGCCACTCCGAACACAGCATAATATAACTTTATCCTCTAGTTCAATTCACTCTAGATATCTTACAATCTCATGAGGTATGTGATTACAAGGTCACCATTTTTGGACTAGAGCTCTAAGCAATTGAGTTATCAAACATGACGTATCAATGTCTTCATGGCAGTTAAAATGACAGTTACTTAGAAAAAAACGCTGTTTTTGTCCCTTCAGAAACGGCAGGCGATAGGAAGGTGATAGCTTGTGTAATCACTTTATGTTCTTTTAATGCATCAATTCCATGAATCCTTTAAAGGGGCAGTAGCACGTTTTTAGGGGGAATATAATGTGATGTCAGGAAAATGAAAATAAATGGTTCCAATTGAAAGACAATGTATTTAAACTTAATTGGGCAGTAATAATTCAAAATTATAATGTAAAGCTTAGCCATGCGATTCCTTTTTCTTACACAAAATGAATTAAAGGTGTTCACACAAAAATGGCCGCCAATGGATTTTATGTAAACCTTCATACTTTGTCCTCTGACTATGGATGATTGGCTTGTGTAATGAGATTTTTGACACTATCAAACTAATACATTTAGCATTAACTTACAATAATCGGTGAAAAATTTGCAATACAAAATTATCAAAAAACGTGCTACTGCCCCTTTAAGCTGATTCAGACAAGTAAGAAAAACAGGCGTGTCTAGACAGCTGACGAGTGGTAACAGCAGCAACTCTCGCTTATACATATTTCAATCTCAGCGTGGGTGACAAGCATTAAGCTACACTGCATGAAAAGAAGTTCTTTACAAGATATTTACAAAGGATTAAATATCTTGTAAAGTACTTATTTACAAGATATTTACAAAGATTAAAGAACTTATTTACAAAAATAATCAAGGTAATAAATATCTATTAAAGATGATATTTACAAGATATTTATTATTTTGTAAATGTTTGTAAAGGTTTGTAAAGGTTTGTAAAGTTTTGTAAATATCATCTTTAATAGATATTTATTACCTTGATTATTTTTTACTTTGAAAAGTGATAATTGGCAAAATGTTGACTTTGTAAAGAAATAATTTGAAAAATGTTGACTTTGAAAAGTGAGGTTAAAAAAAAGTTGACTTTGAAAATTAACAATTGGTGAAAAGTTGACTTTGAAAAGTAATAATTTGAAAAATGTTGACTTTGAAAAGTAACAATTGGTGAAAAGTTGACTTTGAAAATTAACAATTGGTGAAAAGTTGACTTTGAAAAGTAATAATTTGAAAAATGTTGACTTTGAAAAGTAACAATTGGTGAAAAGTTGACTTCGAAAAGTAATAATTTGATGAAATGTTGACTTTGAAAAGAAATAATTTGGTGAATGATGACTTTGTAAATAAATGATTTGTGAAATGTAGACTTTGAAAGAAATGATTTGATGAAAGGATGTCTTTTGAAAGAAATAATTTGATGAAATGTTGAGTTTGAAAAGAATTAAGGTGAAATATTGACTTTGAAAGGTATTAATTTGAAGAAATGTTGGTTATGGAAATTAATGATTTGATGAAGTGTTTACTTTCAAAAGTAATAATTTGGTGAAATGTTGACTTTGAAAACTGATATGTTTGAAGAAGTGTTGACTTTGAAAAGTAATAATTTGATGAAATGTTGATTTTAAAAAGTTATTAGTTGATGAAATATTGAGTTAGAAGAGAAAAAATTATGAAATGGTGACTTTGAAATAAATATTTTTTTTGAAATGTTGACTTTCAAAAGAAATAATGGTGAAATGTTGACTTTGAAAATTAATAATTTGATGGAATGTTGATTTTGAAAAGAAATAATGGTGAAATGTTTACTTTGATAAGTAATAGTT
Source organism: Steromphala cineraria (assembly GCA_916613615.1). Taxonomy (NCBI): domain Eukaryota; kingdom Metazoa; phylum Mollusca; class Gastropoda; order Trochida; family Trochidae; genus Steromphala; species Steromphala cineraria. The sequence continues at coordinate 57,353,558 of OU744731.1, read as the reverse complement.
TGGTGAAATGTTGACTTTGAAATATATTATTTGATGAAATGTTGACTTTAAAGGGGCAGTAGCACGTTTTTAGGGGGAATATAAGGTGATGTCACGAAAATGAAAATTAATGGTTCCAATTGAAAAACAATGTATTTAAACTAAATGAAGTAGTAATAATTCAAATGTATAAGGTAAAGTTCAGCCATGCGATGACATTTTCTTACACAAAATGAATTAAAGGTGTTCACACAAAAATGGCCGCCAATGGATTTTATTTGAATCTTCATACTTTGTCCTCTGACTATGGATGACTGGCTTTTGTAATGAGATTTTTGGCACTGTCAATATAATACATTTAGCAATAACTCACAATTATCAGTTAAATATCTTAAATATGAAATTATTAAAAAACGTGCTACTGCCCCTTTAAAAAGAAATAACATTAATCTCAAAGACTATACCTGAATAAACAAACATTTATAAAGCAACTACCCGACAAATAATCTTGGCAAGTTTTCAATAAATGTTTATCTTGGAGCATAAAATAGAAATCATCAATCTATCATCTGCTACCTGCTCTGACTCCAATACCCTCCTCGTTAAGTTAAACTACATCCAATTAACATAAATCTCAGATGACTAACCTGAATATACGAACACTTAACAAGCATCTACCCGACAATTAAACTTGGCGAGTTTTCAATAAATGTTTATCTTGGAGCATAGAGAAGAAATCATAAATCCATCGTCTGCTACCTGCTCTGACTCCAATACCCTCCTCGTTAAGTTTAACGACATTCAATTAACAATAATCTCAGATGACTATACCTGAATATACAAACAATCAACAAGCATCTACCCGACAATTAAGCTTGGCGAGTTTTCAATAAATGATTAATTGGAGCATAAAATAGAAATCATCAATCCATCGTCTGCTACCTGCTCTGACTCCAATACCCTCCTCGTTAAGTTAAATTACATCCAATTAACATAAATCTCAGATGACTAAACTGAATATACAAACACTTAAAAGCAAACTACCCGACAAATAAACTTGGCAAGTTTTCAATAAATGTTTATCTTGGAGCATAAAATAGAAATCATCAATCTATCATCTGCTACCTGCTCTGACTCCAATACCCTCCTCGTTAAGTTAAACTACATCCAATTAACATAAATCTCAGATGACTTACCTGAATATACGAACCGTTAACATGCATTTAAAAAGCAGCTTCCCGACAATTAAACTTGGCGAGTTTTCAATAAAAGTTTAATTGGAGCATAAAATAGAAATCATCAATCTATCATCTGCTACCTGCTCTGACTCCAATACCCTCCTCGTTAAGTTAAACTACATCCAATTAACATAAATCTCAGATGACTAACCTGAATATACGAACACTTAACAAGCATCTACCCGGCAATTAAACTTGGCGAGTTTTCAATAAATGTTTATCTTGGAGCATAGAGAAGAAATCATAAATCCATCGTCTGCTACCTGCTCTGACTCCAATACCCTCCTCGTTAAGTTTAACGACATTCAATTAACAATAATCTCAGATGACTATACCTGAATATACAAACATTTAAAAAGCAGCTTCCCGACAATTAAACTTGGCGAGTTTTCAATAAAAGTTTAATTGAAGCATAAAATAGAAATCATCAATCTATCATCTGCTACCTGCTCTGACTCCAATACCCTCCTCGTTAAGTTAAACTACATCCAATTAACATAAATCTCAGATGACTAACCTGAATATACGAACACTTAACAAGCATCTACTCGACAATTAAACTTGGCGAGTTTTCAATAAATGTTTATCTTGGAGCATAGAGAAGAAATCATAAATCCATCGTCTGCTACCTGCTCTGACTCCAATACCCTCCTCGTTAAGTTAAACTACATCCAATTAACATAAATCTCAGATGACTAACCTGAATATACCAACACTTAACAAGCATCTACCCGACAAATAAACTTGGCGAGTTTTCAATAAATGTTTATCTTGAAGCAAAGAGAAGAAATCATCAATCCATCGTCTGCTACCTGCTCTGACTCCAATACCCTCCTCGTTAAGTTTAACGACATTCAATTAACAGTAATCTCAGATGACTATACCTGAATATACAAACAATCAACAAGCATCTACCCGACAATTAAGCTTGGCGAGTTTTCAATAAATGTTTAATTGGAGCATAAAATAGAAATCATCAATCCATCGTCTGCTACATGCTCTGACTCCAATACCCTCCTCGTTAAGTTAAACTACATCCAATTAACATTAATCTCAAAGACTATACCTGAATATACAAACATTTAAAAAGCAGCTTCCCGACAATTAAACTTGGCGAGTTTTCAATAAAAGTTTAATTGGAGGATAAAATAGAAATCATCAATCTATCATCTGCTACCTGCTCTGACTCCAATACCCTCTTCGTTAAGTTAAACTACATCCAATTAACATAAATCTCAGATGTTAAACACTTAACAAGCATCTACCCGACAATTAAACTTGGCAGGTTTATGTTTATCTTGGAGCATTGAGTAGAAGTTAACACTCATACAGAATGACAATATGAAATTCCGACTTTCATTTTTTTTTTAAATTCTTAAAATGTTCTGAAATTTAAATCAAAGTTTATTTTCAATTTATTCTAATATCAAATTATTATTGAATTATTGGCTATTTTTTGGGAGATGAAATATTTAGTTTGAAGTTTAGTTTGATGTTGTTTAAAAGTTAACTTTGATAAATATGAAAAGTATGTTGTCTCTTTTTAATGTTTTTAGAATATATTTAAAGATATTCGAATTCAGTTAACATTCCCAATGAAAAATAATCCTTCATTGAGTATATTATTGTAAGTGTACAGTTAAACAATACGCTATACTGATTAGTGAATGAATGGTTTATTACCATGAAGATCACACAAAAAATGACATAGAAAAACAAAACAAATAAACATGTTTGATTATGGGAGCATGCGTAGACAGGTTTTGACACTCTTTCAAAATATCCACTGCAGTTGTTTATGTTCTTATGATATCAGTGATATAAACGTATCTAAAGATGGAAGTAATGAATATCATACATTGCTAAAAGATGGACAAACTCTTGTCTTATCGCTTCTACTTGTATTGCAATGAGGTCACTTCGGTGATGTAGTTTGATGTATTTACCACATCGTCATCAAATGAATTCAGTGTCTTTTGACCAATCATCAATAAAAGTCGAATCTAGATTTTACTACGGGTTTGATTCTCCCGCGAATAAATATCTAATCAGGCTCTAAAAATTAAATCACTATCATAATAGATTGACCTTGAAATAACACTGTCTCAAGATGCACGCCACTGATTGAAGAATAGCAATCGTAGAACAAACACGTGCATATGCTTTCATCGGACAAAAGTCTTCATGTAGCCACACCCCTGTTCAATACCCATTGAAACACCGTCTATTCCATGCCCACAGTTTGCTTTTTTTACTTAATATTTGCGTTTTTGCACAATATCCTCTTTGCATCTGTTATTCTGTCATGTGAAGGTGGAATGTTGTTTTTGCATTCTGAATTTATTTTTCAAAGTAGAGATTTAAGTACGTAAAATGTATCATAAAGGTTCCCTTTTAAGTTGAGTATGTAATAATGTGACATTCTACATAAAAGGTTTAATAAGATGTTTGTGGGTTCAATAACATTTCAATAGGTCAATTAGAGCAAAATTTTGTTTTTATCTTTTGTTGAATGTCTCACACCATCTCGGATCTGACATTACTAATACAAAATACATATTTTACATCATATGCAGAATTCATACAGGTACTAAAGGATATAGATATAACTACAATAAGTCAATCTGTTTAAGCTGTAAAGTTACAGGACTTGCTCACCAGAAATATAGAACACGCCCATCACATGTAAACAGATTTAGGATATATTTACAAGCATTCGTATATAACAAGATATTTTTCAAAATTAGCATGTCAACCACATCAACTTTATTTCAAAGTAACCATTTCATCAAAAGTATCATCTCTCAATATAGCCAATAATTATGATGCATCTACTTTGGAAATCACTTGTGAACAATATAACAACTTCAGTGTCAACAACTTCCTAATTTCAAATATATTTGAAAGTCAGAACTCATATTTTCATTTTGTATGAGTATTGATTTTTACTCTAAACCCCAAGATATACATTTAGTGAAAACTCGCCAAGCTTAATTGTCGTGTACTTGCTTGTTAAGTGTTTGTATATTCAGGTATAGTCATGTGAGCTTTATGTTAATTGAATGTCGTTTAACTTAGCGAGGAGGGTATTGGAGTCAGAGCAGGTAGCAGACGATAGATTGATAATTGTTACTCTATAATCCAAGATATACATTTAGTGAAAACTCGCCAAGCTTAATTGTCGGGTAGTTGCTTGTTGATTGTTTGTATATTCAGGTATAGTCATCTGAGATTATTCTTAATTGAATGTCGTTTAACTTAACGAGGAGGGTATCGGTGTCAGAGCATGTAGCAGATGATAGATTGATGCAAATAGCATTGATTGCTCTTGAACAGGACGAAGGGGCCTAAAATAGTATATGGTAACATTTGAATTGGTAGATTTTACACAATAATGAATATGTCTATCAAGGTCAAAATGTTTTTGACGCTACATATTTACAAAATAAAATAATCCAAAGTAAACTTTCTTTCAGAAACATTGCAAATAAAAAGTCTCATTGAGAATATTTTTCTCAAAAATATGCAGTCATGAAATGAAAATTACTCAATACGTTTGCCCATGAAGCTGAACTTACATACATCATCAATATGTTCACAAAGAAGTTATCACAACAATTGTAATACAGACAAACTGAAAGACAATGATATCTATTCAACTTGCACTCGCTGGTAACATAATAAACATAGATAATAAAAATAGATTAAACGTTCACAAATAACAATTTTTTCTGAACTAGCATGTCAACATCAAACTATACTTCAAAGTAAACACTTTATCAAAATTATAAACCCTCAAAATAGCCCTTTTTCATACGGGCTATACTTTGGAAATAACCTTTGAACAATATGACAGCTTCAGAGCCAATAATGTACACCAAATTCAATTATATTGGAAAGTCAGAATTTCAAATTTTCACTTTGTCTGAGCGTTAACTTCTCCAAGATAAACATTGATTAAAACTCTCAAAGCTTGATTGTCAAGTAGTTACATTAAATTGTTTGTATATTCATGTATTATCATCTTATATATTGATCGAATGTCGTTAAACTTAACAAGACAGGTATTGGAGTCAGAGCAGGTAGCAGACTATAGATTGATGCTAAGAGCATTGATATCCCTTTGACGGGACAAAGTGGCCTCAACATTATATTGTTGAATTTGAATTGGTAAATTTTACACATGAAGCAGTATGTCTTTCATAATCAAAATATCAGTGACACCATGATGTACATGCTAACATGTTATAGTGTAATATACTATCAATGTGAATATGTCACCCAGGCAAAGACAAGTACTACAGTATATCTTGCTGATCACTAATTTTAAACAACACAGAATCAATACCCTTACTATGATTAACAATAACATAAACAATAAGTTAATATTAAACTGAACCTAATTGCTTTCAAAGTCAACATTTCAATAGAATCATTATTTACGAAATTAGGATTTATCTCCTCATTTTTTTTGTGTGTGGCAAATAAAGGATGTTTGTACTATACATTCGATGAGCCTTAATGGGTAAAGATATTTGATTCTCATTATTTAGTTTATTGCACTAACAATAACATAACAGGTGCAGTGACACACTGTGTTTATTAGGTAGTTAAGTGGTATGCATGCATGAAGACTTAATGAGCCTTTGGCTGAATCCTTGACATGTAGAATCTTGGCAATGTTTGGTTGCCATTGCTTCTTTTTTCATTGTCAGTGAGGTCATGGGTTGCGCTTTTTTGCAAATATGTTATAAATATATTATTTAAAGGGTTAAAGCTACATGTAAAAACCTTGTACATTTAGGATTACTGATTGGAACATAAAATCTTGAAATTCTATTTCTTATGATTATATCTAAACAATCAACAATTACGGTTGATTAATTAATTAACAAATATGTTGTATTAAGTAGATGATTTGATTAAATGAAATCATCAATTCATTGATTCAACCTATTTCTCAAAATCATTAGATAAATCATGTTAACTATGTAATACTTGGTTTTTCTAACAATAGGTCTACATCAGGTAGAGAATGCACCAAATGACGAAAAACCTTTCATTCTTTCATTATTGTCTACTCTTATGCCTGGGTGAGGATCCGGTGGGGTATCCGGCGCCGTATCAACTTTACCATATTAATTCATTAGTTACTACTTAGTTAGTAAGTACTTAAAATAACAATGTACATTCTCCATATGTATGTACGCTGCAATCACCGTCCACCTGTATCACTTTTTGTATCACTTTATGTAACCGCCGATAAGTTGTGTAACTTAAGGTTAATAAAGAATTGAATTGAATTGAATTGAAATTGACAATTTCTAATACCTACTATATATTTAACGTTTAAACACATTTAGACTAAAACAAGTTTTAAAGATCTATTGCAGTATTAGGTGTTTTATGTATCCGTCAAGAAACTAATGATGGACACCTCGCCGACAGGAAATTAAAAACTGCAACAACCACTAACCTCGATCACTTTTCGATTTACTTTCAAAGATATTTCAACTAAATAAGAACTGGGTGTGCGTTTTGTCAATTTGTCCAATAAACACCTTCAATTAGCTTTTTATTAAGACTGCGTAGTTAACGGCTGTAAAAAACCTACCTGAGATAGGGGCCATAAAACTCGCGCGGGTGTGACGTAATAAACAGACTATATAGATTAGCGCATCGTTAATTGAACTGAAATACCGCCTTAAATAATTGTTTATTTACAAGTGATGTTGATATCTTTATTACTTCAAACGCTTAATAGTCTTACATGGTCAAATGACTAATCCAACTGAGTGTTTAACATTTTCTGAAAATCGTTAATGAATCGGTTTATTTGGTGATCTCGTTAAGATAGATGTATAGAGCTCGTTGTAATCATTCTGTATATATGACGTCTCAAAAATGGCGTGTTACCAGTCATGCATTCACTGGTCTGTCGCGAGACAGATCTAGCTGTCCATCAAGTCGGCATTCAAAAACGGCTTTAGTTACTAAACTGAACATAATTGAGTATCAACCTTTGACACACTATAAAATATTTAATCAGACATACTTATATTCAAAAGAAAATAGCAACATATGTTTGTGGTTATATGATGTTTAACATTTAAACACATTTACACTCAAACAAGTTTTAAAGATCCAGTGCAGTGTAAGGTGTTTATGTAAACGTCAATAAACTATTGATGGACACCTCACCGACAGGAAATTAAAAACTGCAATGAGATATGTTTTTAATTATTTTATTATTGTGTCACGCAAATGTTGACATGTCGTATACATAAAAATTAGCACCATATACATAAAACAACATTTGCCCGGCATACAAGATGGTCGATCCCAATGAACAGGGTAGGCTTTTACGCTGAGAGTTGATCCAGGCGTTGAGCCATGAAGCATATCAAGCATGAGCTAACGGCATTGCCATTCAATACACAATCAACATCTTAATTAATGAGATATTCCAACAGGTGTTTTCGTTAAGCTACCTATAAGTGAGGGGAATTTAACTTCTAGTAAGCTGTTTGGATTCCTCAAATCAGTGATTAGTTTTTCTTTTTCTTATGAAAATGAGAAAATATTTCACAAACTAAAGACAACAGTAAACATTTCCAGTATCTCATGATTAATTTTTCATCAAAAATTGTTTCAACGAAATCACCATTACAAATCTTCATTCAACAACACAATGGATTTTATGAGTCTATGTTTTACAAAAGGTCAACATTTGAAATTATCAAATTTTCCTTAAAAGTTAATATTCCATCTGAAAAATTAACACCCATTAAATGCGTAATGAATACATCGAACTGATTATGTAACAGCATTGTCAATCAATAGGCAATCAACACCTTGACTAATGAGTTATTTAGCAAGTGTATTCGTTAAGCTACAACCTAATGAGTGGAAATAATTTCCAACAAGCTGTTTTCATTTTTCAACACTGTGTTTATTATTCATTTTAGTTAAAATAAGGAAATTATCAAATTATATCTTTTCTAAGTCATCATTTCACAAATTTCACAAAATATTTCTTTTTTTAAGTCAAAATGTCATCAAATTATTACTTTTCAAAGTAATTAATCACCAAACTTATACGTTTTCAAAGTCTTCATATCATTCATTATTACTTTCCAAAGTCAACATTTAACAAAACGTATAAGTTCCCAAAGTCATCATTTCACTAATTCTTCCTCTTCAAGTCATAATTTTACCAAATTATTCCTCTTCAAAGTCATCATTTAACCAAATTACTTCTTCTCAAAGTCAACATCTTATAAAATGTTCACGTTTCAAAGTAAACATCTAATAAAATAATCACTTTTCAAAGTCACTATTTCATCAAATCATTTCCTTTCAAAGTCATCATTTCACCAATTATTTCTTTTCAAATTCAACATTTCATCAAATTATTACTTTTCAAAGCATTTTTTCACTATTTCACCAACCTATTAGTTTCCAATGTCATCATTTCACTAATTATTTCTCTTCAAATTTATCATTTCATCAAATGATTCCTCTTCAAGTCATAATTTCACCAAATTATTCCTATTCAGAGTCATCATTTTAACAAATTTTCTCTTTTCAAAGCCAACATTTCGAAGAATTATATTTCTCTTCAAACTCAACAAATTCATCCTGTATTTCTTTTCAAAGTCATCATTTCATGAAATCATCACTTTTGAAAGTCAACATCTCATAAAATTTGTACTTTTCAAAGTTACCATTTGATGAAATTGTTAATATTAAAAGTAAAAATTTCATCAAATTATTTCTTTTTAAAGTCAACATTTCACCAATTATTTCTTTTCAAAGTCAACACTTCTTCAAACATATCAGTTTTCAAAGTCAACATTTCACCAAATTATTACTTTTGAAAGTAAACATTTCATAAAATCATTAATTTCCAAAGCCAACATTTCTTCAAATTAATACCTTTCAAAGTCAATATTTCAACTTAATTTCTTTTCAAAATCAACATTTCATCAAATTATTTCTTTCAAAGATATCATTTCACAAATTATTTTTTTCCAAAGTCATCCTTTCACAAATTATTTCTATCCAAAGTCAACATTTCATCAAATATTTCTTTCAAAGTCAACATTTACCAATTTTTTTACTTTCAAAGTCTACATTACAGATTAAAGATGATATTTACAAAAATTTACAAATATTTACAAATATTTACAAATATTTACAAAAATTTACAAAAATTTACAAAGGATTAAAGATGATATTTACAAAGAAATAAATATCTTGTAAAGATGATATTTACAAAAAAATAAATGTCTTGTAAAGGTAATAAATATCTTCATTTCACCCAGTGCTATTAACCCTTTTACACTCCATTCTTAGCTATGGATCACCTCAAATATTTTTTTCTGTTTGTGTGATTGAATACCTGGGTCACCTTTGTACATCTGTCTTTGGGTAATTACCCTGATCTAAGATTTGAAGATCATACCTCTGTTTTATCACATCCTTATTTGGTTTTAAAGTTTGATTTCGAGTCTTGACAACAACTAAATACAACGATGTGATACAAAGATAATCTGATTCTATAATGCCATTGGTCAAAGCAATACGACGTGATAATCAGATAAACAGAAACATAACCGCAAAAAATTATATGTATAAATGAAAACTGATTTCTTTGATGAAACATTCAGCTTTCTACATACAGGAAACATAAACATTGGGAAGTAGGTCTATTCCCTGCAAAAAGAATACATAGTAAAACGTAAATGTGTCAAATAGTGTTTCAATTCAATTTTCGTCTGATTGATCAGTTGTTGAGTGAAGTGGAAACGACCCAGTCTGATTAAAAACGACCGTACTCCGAGGAATAAAATATCAAAAATATTGTCTCTATCGGGGCTCGAACCAGCCAGAAAATCCTCTCCATCTCGATCTGAATGCACCCACCTCTATCGCATGTTCCTATGACCATTTTTGCGCAGACAAACCCAGTCATAAGCTATTCAATCACATCCTCGTTTCTAAATAGCGTTTAGCGGCGATTATGTATAACGAATGGTACACTGGAGTTACCTGCCCCTGCTAATACCGAAGCTTTTACTGCGCCCCTTGCGATTGGCTAGATGAGCTTGCGTCAGAACATGCGGGTAATAGGGGTTCCTTCAGACTGTGAATGAGAGGAAAGCCGGGCTGGTTGAAGTTCAAACCCAACTAGAGACAATATTTTTACACTTTTTCTCCTTGAATTACAGTCGATTTTACTCAGACTGGAAACGACCTATCGCATATTAGAAAAATCAAGGCAAGGATATGCCAAGTCTTAAAGTTTTCATAATGGTCATGGAAATTACAGCTTTTCTTTAAATAACTCACATTTTGATTGGTTGATGGAATTTTTTTACACCAATTCATGCTAAGCTTTGATCTTCTATATCAATTGAGAGATATAGTTGAACAATCGTAAACCTAGATGTTGAAAGTCACACGTCATTAAAACATTTTAAATAGGAAATCGATCCCTACTGATGATTCCTTTGCCGTAAATAAAATATCAAATCTTCAAGGCGGCGAAGTAAGGAAGAGTCACCGGCTGCTCTAACATCATAGTTCTTAAACGTCATTAAACATGACGTCATAACAATAACTTGTCAAACGCATCGAAAGCTAGTGAAATCTTACTTTTTATTTCCTGTTTGGGACAGTGCGTTAAATCATAACGATATTTTATTAAGTCAAAATGAAATGCGATAATGAATTTAAGAATAAACTATTTCAAATCAGAGGGTAAGCAGCGACCAACTTAGAGTCGCCCATCAAGAAGAAGTGGGAAAAAAACACGAAAGGCGTAAGAGTACAATTTTTTCTTTACGGACAGAGTTTTTTTTAATGTTGGCCTTTTCCAGTTTTTACGCATCAACATTATCTTGTGTAAGAAATCTATAAGCAACTTAGTGTTCGGAATTACGGATAAACTGTCCCTCGTGAATTATTGTGTCAAACTCCTCGCTGAAGCTCGGAGTTTATCACAATAATTAACTCAGGACAACTAGTTGATTGTTCTGATAATAAACGAGTTATTTTTGTTTTGAGATATGGAGATACTAACCTTGTTTCGTCAAATCTGCAGGCACGATTCGTATAACCTTCATAGTGTGACGGTTATTGTGTATACTGTTAACTGTTTGTATACGGTTCACTGAAATGTATACCGACCACATGACCTTGTTAGACCTAATGAAGATGAAGCATATCGCTGGCATTTCATAGTCTGAATCTTTATGAAAACAACAACTACATAACTAAATTTGTCTTAACGCATCAACAGATATAAAGACATACTTGGTTTCTTGACAATGTGCTCACACACTCATTGCTTTTAAACATACACTCTATATCAATTGCACACAGAGGGTGAAGCCAATCAAGTAAAATACCGTGCAATAACTATCATTCTCTAGCTTACACCACGACGGCGCAGGGCGGCAGCGTCACCATTTTGCTGGCCTTCTGACAGAATATTGCAATGGCATACTCCATCGCCATTTGTAATCGTCCCCGTAAACGTCAAGGTCATTTCTCACGAAGGCAATATTTTGCAGCACAGACAATTCAGTCGTGCAACTATATCAAGTCAGAAACCTGGTTTACCACTTTTGGTAACATTCAAGAAACAAATTGTGATAATACCGTTCCTGGTCCATATGTTTGGTTTACTTGGTCTCCATGATACATTTTAACTTAGCCCAACGGTTTGCGTTTAACAAAACCAGGTTAAAATGAGTAACATTATATTTTCAGATGTGAATATTTTACTTTAGAAGGAACCTAGCACATATCATTACATTTTTCAAAGAGACCAAACATGCTTAAACTTCAAAAACTATTCATGTATAAAAAAAGGTGTCAACATAAAAAAACGTAGCTAATTTTGTAAAATCATAATGCAAACTTTAAAATCTTCAGGCTAATAACTCCGCTTTTATGATGCATTTACTGTCATTTTGTACCTCATATGCCGAGGATATCGGCCTTAGCGTTCTGTTCTGAATCAAAACCTAGTCTCACTTAGACTTGGTACGATCATACGGCCCTATAAGTTTCTAAGAGGAAGAAGCTCTGATTTCCAGACATCAGTAATGTTCCCGAGTTGGTCTCTGTGTCCTACTTACCTATAAACGCAGTGCATAAATGTCTTAAAGATCTTGTGGTTATTAGCCCTGTCTGGGCATGTTACAGAAGGATCAGTTACAGATCCAACTGCTGAAAGGTGTACCAAGTTTATATATTTTTTATTATATCATGATTGATAATTATATGATTATTGATACAGATACTATGTTTATAAAGTGGCAAAAAGTATAATTTTGTGGGATAATCTCATTGACAATAATTCAACTATGTTTGTAGGGAAAGGGTTCGAAACAACAGCACGAATATGGAGGTTAGTGTAAACATATTTTATTCATGAAGAAAAGGATCAGGAACAAGTTATCCAACTTAGAATACCCTCTCCTATGTATTTACAAAGTTGATTTACAATTTTTATTGGAGGTATGTCTTGTAATCAAAAGATCAATCTGATTTATAAATTGTTTTAGAAAAATTGGTGTACCTTCAACTCAGCAAGTCAGAAATAATAGGTAGGAATGGAATGTCTAACTCATTAGTCAACTTTGATCGCCATATTTTGATCTAAATTGGGACTTGATCTGGATTGGGTTATGTTAATTTTTTAAGACACACTGATTTGCATGGAAAAACATTTGTGGCGAACAGATGCTTCAAAATTATTTGGGGGTCTAGCAAACTTATGTAAAACAACAGATGACATTTCATGCAAATACAATGTATTTCTTAAAAGATGAAAAAAGGTATTAGTTTCAACAAACTTTTTCCATTAACTATGAAATGTCTCATTCAGTGACTTAGATCGCCAAGTTTAGACCATAATTTATTATGGGGCATGTGAAGTAATGCCAGACTACGGATGACATTTCACGCAAATAAAATGTATTTCTTTTAAGGTGATAAAAATCATTAGTAACATTGAACAGATTTGGTCACGTTGGAGAGGGAAATTTCTTCCATTAAAATTCAATCTGAAACAATTGACGGATGTAAACATTAAAAGCTTTAAATTCATTTCGAGGAGGAGGAGGAAAGGATACTTGTTTCCCGCAAATAAACCAGTAACATCTTCTTTATCATCCCCTAATGAGCCAGTAAAAAATAGTAACGGTCTTTGCTAAGTATATGCTCTTAAAGGAGCAGTAGCAAGTTTTTGGATAATTTTATCTTTTCAATTGTTCACTGATAACTGTAAGTTAATACTAATTGTATTACTTTGATAGCGTCAAAAATCTCATGACACACACCAGTCATCCATAGTCAGAGAACGAATTATAAACATTCACATAAAGTCCATTGGCTGCCATTTTTGTGTGAACACCTTTTATTAATTTTGTGTGATAAAAAGGAATCGCATGGCTGAACTTAACATTTTGTATTTAATTTATTATTGCTTCTTTTAGTTTAATAACAATGTCTTTCAGTTGGAACCATTTATTTTCAATAACCTGACATCACCCAAAATCCCACCTAAATACGTGCTACTGCCCCTTTAATAGACACACATCATCGTACATGTATGTATTCCAGTTGTAAATGCATCACACACGAGGACAGAATGCACTTATCATGGAAATGGTTATGGATATACCGATCTGTAATATCTTATTGAAAAAATATAGACATGAGAGTAAGATAGAAGTGACATAAGATATTTATTTTTTAACCGTTTGCTATTTAATTAATCTACTTTGTATAATAAACTTCCCTGCAGAAAATAATTTGTAAATAATTAAATAAATCTAAGTCATCATCTTTGAGCATGTGATCGTTATGTGTACTACGCACATTCGCTCAAAATAGCAAAAATATACGTTACTATAGAAGAACTTTGGTGACATAAAGATTAAGAGAGAAATGATAGATATAGATATCTTGTCATGAGCAACATTTTGTTTATCCATTTTGTTTGTATTGGTACTTTTAAGAAAAATGTTAAGGGTATTTTATTTCATTTTATAAGCATTGAAACTAAAACGTTCACGCAAACAAATCATTGCATACCTTAACATTTAGCCATAGCTTTATAATGTGTGACTAAAATATTTTCGCATCACATTTATATTTACTTATAGGGAATAATATGATAAATGTCACATCGTTTCATAATGATTTTGATATTTGAGAACTTTAAGATGATTAACCTTCCATTTGCATATGAAATACACAAGTTATATAATGAACATTAGAATTTTGCCTTCGGATAATATCATATTACATATATATATTGCAAAACATCATCAATATATCTGATTGATATATGCGTTTATCTACCAGCCAATACCTTGGCTATACATAAAACGCTTGCAAGGAAACAAAATGATTTGTCATAACTTACGTTTAAAAACAGAAAAGTCAAATAAAAGACACATCAAAAATACGAAAGCATCAGTAACAACCTCATAAAACCGGTGGTATTCAATCGTAAAGCTATTGAATTCCATTAGATTGGGCGGTGTAGAAACAAACACTTGTAACTTTTGTGTCATTTTTAGATATCATTTCTCGTCGTATGAAACTTAAGCAGTTAACATTCTTAATTAGATTTAGCCTTTCTAGAGTAAACACTATTTTTTTCTATAGCTGTTTTGCCTTTTTAATTGAGATTGTATCAAGATAACATATCATGACGGATTTTTAAAAGAAATTCAAGAAACAATCAACTTCGCTTATCAAATCTTTGAATGTTTAAACATGAAATTCATTTAAAAATAATGAATTGGCTTTAGGCATTTGACGAATAAAGGGCAGTCATATGATGAGTTTTCGATGAAACAGGCATATCCCTTTAATCTCAACGGATTGAAGAACGATTCTAATTTCTTTAATGAAATCAATGAAATCGCTTGATGCAATCAAACCTGAAAAAGGAGTCTAGATTTGAAATGATAATAAAAACTCTATCACCACTAATCATCACCAGAGATCACCAAAAGTGTGATTAATACCAATCTTCGACTGTACTATAAAGAGCAGCACAACGTGTTTTCTTAAAGAATCAGATGATTTTAAGAGTATGCTTGTTTCAAGAAATATGATTTCATTCCTGAAACGCAAATAAACACAATTTCAAACGACTTACTTCTAAAAGTGTAATTTCTTGACGTTTTGTTAAGCGTTCATTCATGAAATAAAGCATATAACATAGCACATAACATATTGACAAAATGCAATTGTTTTTAAAAAGTGTTTTGTCTGAATTAAATGTAATTCTTCAGTGTCAGTTCAGTTTAAGAAACCTTGATTTCTGTGGCAAAAATAGTAATGAACGAGTTCCACATATCTTAAAGACTACGGCTTCAGATCTCTTTTCAGATCTCTTCGGCAGATTTTCTTTTAGAGAAGACAAAATTAGTTGTTTTACTATTATGCAACTTGAATCAAACAGTTACCCCTTAAGCAACTTTGTTTGTATGGTCAGCATATTACGTTAACCGCTTTAATGCCCATTCAAACTGCAAGTATGAAAGATTTTTAATATTGTGGTCAGTTTTCCATAAATTATATTGATATCGTTCTGCATATTTGATAAAGATTGATGGTAATCTCACGATGAGCTCTATGGAAATAACGTCACGGTCAAAATATAATTAGCACGGTTCTGTGTGTCACAGTCTGTGAGAGAGAAAGTTTGAGGTATCTAGCTGGAAAGCTATTTCACAATATATTTTAAGAAGCAATCCTATATGTTTAACGAATACTGTCCATTCATTCTACCATAAGAGAGGCGATGTAGATTTTAAATTGAAATTAAGACTTTAAATGTTAAATCTGAATAAGGTTTCCGTGTGCAAAGGTGACATATCCCAGCAGGCACACGACGTGGAATCGACGTTGGATTTTAGTTGATATGTGGTCGCGACGTCGTTCAACTTAAAAAGACGTTGTTTCCACGTCAGTAATTTCGACGTCGATAAAGACAACGTTGCTTCGACGTTGTTAATTTCGACGTTGATGTAACAACGTTGTTACAACGTCGCTCATTTCGACGTCGAAAACAACGACGTGACCCCGACGTCGGTACTTTCGACGTTGACTGAACAACGTTGTTTCAACGTTGGTTATTTCGGTTAAGGTGGCGTTGTTTCAACGTCGAGAAAATAAAGATACACAACGTCGTTTCAACGTAGCTTTTTCCGAGGTCTATGTCTATGAGATTTATGTTGATAAATGACTTTACGTTGTTCCGATTTTACAACCTACGAATTATATCAGATGAAAATAGGTTTGTCTCTTGTGAAACTAAATATTTTAGTTTGTTAGTTGATCATTCATTAAAAACGCGAATAATTCTAAAATTGTGTGATATTCGCCTATAAACTTGTAAAGAGCGCCCCGTTATTGAAGGACTAACTAACAATGCAATGTATAGATATGAAATCAGTAAAAAAAAGTACGCAAAATATACATTAATTTATGTAAAACAGTCATAAATCTATATCAATGAATAAATGAATAAATATATCGTTTTAAAAGCAATGTTTCATGAATAGGCTAGCACTTGAATATCCAGGAACGAATTCGTGAGCACTTTATTCATAAACAATATTTGCCGATAATTTGTTTCCCTAAACGGCGTATGCATATGAAAAAAGTAGTTTTTCTTATATTTCCGAAGTTACTTTGAACGCCAACAAGCATACCACATTTTCGCGCCAGCACAAATGCTGATGACGTCACTGTTTCAACTATTACGTCACAATCTTAGAACTTTCGTCGCCATGTTTGTCGGTCGATGTAACTGTAAGGGGAAATCAACGTTCGGTTAGATCTTATATCGGATCACGATTCGGGTGGACTGACATCGCTCTACTATTCTCAAATGGTAAGTATTTCCCTTCTTCTATTAACAAACTTTCCATCATTGAGTTTCAGTAGTCATTCCAATACTTATAAACTTGAAGTTATCACACTAGTCACGTCAAAATTTAACGCATCTCGTTGACTTACATGTAGGCCTTGTGCCAAGGCAACTGTAGATCTAGTACGATTATATATTATTATAGCACTGATATCAAACTATTATTTGAAAAATAACATTTGTTTAATTAGTTAAGTGAGTCACACGGATAAAAGAAGGTCATAGGTTTCAAAACTTCTGCTGTCATTCGACTTGTGTCCGCAACCATGTTGAACTCCATACAGTGTTGTGGCATAGCATAACGTGCTTGATATCGTATCCGGTGTTGCACGGAGCTCGTAAAGTTTTCGATCAGCTGTTTACGAGTTCATGTGGTTCAAAGCGTTCACTGTACAGTTCCGTTGTTGTTTTTGATTAATAATTGTCTTACTCTGAGCATCAGCTTAAATGAAACAGCAGTTGAATTGTTATCTTTGAGTGGCAATGACGGCATCATAATCAGCGTTGTCCCATATTATGTTTGGAGGAAAATCATCACGAAAAGGGTTGTGTTCAAACCTGGTAGATTAGCAATAAAACTACATAATATTGATCAATTATTTGAATGACTAAGTGACAAGTCACTTGAACTATGATCACGTCATAGAAAGATATGGCTATTTAAGTAAGTGTTGTTGTAATAGTGTTGTTACGCATTGCGTCATATGAATGACATCAAATAGGATCCACATGGCATATCATTTGCACATGATGTACATGTAGGCCTTATAGATGTAATTAGTATTCAATGATAATAACTGAAATATCATTTGTCAAAAGTAGAAATTATACGTCCGTATTTAAGAACTATCTAGGAGGGGTCCAGTTATATTAAACTAATTTCATTTTCATTGTTAACTTTATATTTCTTTATCAAACTAATCCTATAATTATGTTCAAGTATGACGGAATGATGGCATACCACATATTTCTTTCTGAACTGTCGATGGATGAAATTCGTTTTCAATTATTTATTTCCTTGCAGTTGCAAAACACAATATTACCAGTGACAATCTAATATTTTAATGCATGACAGTTTAGCATAACTATACTATAGTATATAATAGGACTAAGATTGATATCAACTCACTTAGCCTAGGCTTGAACCTACATGTACGATTCATTGTATACTCATAATGTGCAATACTGTATATATAAAAATTAATTTTAAGGGAAATTCCTAACTGACACTTCAGTTCCATTACAGTTTTGTTTGAAGCTATCCAATGACTCAATCCATGCATCAAGAAGTGTTTTAAAGAAATGTCCGAGTCCGAAGATATTGTTTATATTTAAATATAATACAATAATATAAACTTTTCTCAGGGTCTGCTGATTGAGAGGGAGGAGAGAGCTGGAGAGGCGAGGCAGAGAAGATACATGCACGTGCTTCTGGGAGTTGATCTGTCAAACTACCGGGGAGTACCCTCAGGTATGTATAGTGTATACTGTTGTAAATGCCATTTACATTCATTATGTATTAATTTTACCAGTTTCAAATGTTGAATAAGTTAACAAATAAACAATAAATCAGTTACAATGCACACAAAAGTCATTCAAGGCAGGATTCATAAGAACGGGACAAGTTATTAGCACATATTTGATAAGGTATCGACATATACAATTTATGTGATTGATTTTTCACTTCATTTATATCTGGGTTTTTTATCTTTCTTTTGTACAGAACTTTGCTGATGACCAACGCTGTGAAGAAACATGTACAAGAAGACAGGATAAGACGGCTTTTGATAGAAATGTATAAACGATTAATAAACAATTATGTAAACATTATCTCGGTTTGTTTTTGACTTGTTAATTTGTTGGTTGAATTGATAAAGCTATTCCCGACGATATACCTTATTTTAAATGATACGATTCCGGTCTCTATGATTCTCTCGATGTTATATACATTGAAAAACGTCTCTCCTCATACATTTTCAGCATCATTAGAAATGGGATCAACTTTTAACCAACGTTGAAGCAACATCGTATCAACGGTGTATCGACGTTGATGTCGCGTAATAATTACGTCAATAAAACGTCGTTTCGACGTTAATACAATATCGTATATACGTCGAGACAACGTTATACCAACGTTGTTGCGACGTCGTATTTATTAACGTCGTTTCTACGTTGAAACAACGTTAGATTTCGACGTCGCGGCAAATTTCAAATCCAATCAAAATTCGACGTCAATTCAACGTTGGTAAACGACGTTATTTCAACGTTGGTTCAACGTTAAAATGCCTGCTGGGATATAGCATTGAATTAAATACAGAGGGAAGGCACATTTGTTAACTTATCGCAATCTCAAAGGTGTACATAACGTTGAATTAAAAACAAGTATTCCTAGGTTCCTAGGGTGCAATCTGATTTAAAAGTTTTGATTGAAATCATCGATTACATCCATTTCCCGAACCTTTTGTGGTCTTTCATTCCCGATGTAACTCCACGAGATGTTGCGTATTTGAATGAAAGTCGATTTATTGCCATTAAACATAAAAAGCTTCGTAACAGGTTTTCCTGTTTTATTTTCAATACATAAGGACAATGAAGACTGAAACCGGTAAAATATCTTGTTATTTCTGTTGCCGTTGGCGATTTTACAATAAAATTATTTGCCTAAAGCCGTCAGATTAAAATAACTATTTTAGGTAAAGTTATAGCTAAAATAATCATTATCTGCGTATATGCTGCATCGCAGTCTTAATGAATAGTAATAATATTATAAAGTTTGGTTTTATCAAATTCCTGAGTGTTCATTAAATATTTTAAACGCGAGTTGGTATGAGATATTGATTTAACAGTTTCACTAAGAACATTATATCAGTGATTTCATGTATTTGTTCATTGACATTCTGCCTCAAAGTAATTTTCATTTTAATCGTAATCATGATTGAGAGTTCTTCAATACGAAGTGTGGCTATTTTACCATGGGTCAACTACCTGTCTCAAGACACGTCTGAATTACTGTATGTGCATGTATATTTATATCCCATGTATGGACCATGTTGTACTAAGGCTACGTTACCGAGGCGGACACAGAGTTTGTGTTCATGTGCATCACATGTTATTTATGCATTAGGTGAATTTAATTGCGAATGCGTACAACTGCAATGTATGTTAGATGAATTCAAGTGTTTAGTTTCAGCATACTGAAATATTTTAAGATTCACTTTGTTCAAATTGTAAGTTTCTAAGTAAGTTTAAATGTTTCGAAAATGTCATTATTGTCGTAGATGAATATCATAATTTAAACATGTTTTTGCATTTCAATAAGTGTTGTTTTTTATGGAAATTTATCTCCATTTCTTTGTAGTCTCAATTCATCTGAAACACATAGTCAATCAAAGTATTTTCGTGCGAAAGTTACATCGAATACGTTACTGACAACAACGTGTTTATCAAACAAATGATAGAAAGGAACATTTAACAACAAACGAATACAGTATCAGCTGTTATTCAACCGTTCAAAGGTCTGGTAAGCTCTTCATGCTGTCATAGTCATAATGAGTTGGACTTTATTATTGTGAATCAATACTTATCAAAGAATGATTCAATTATAATATTTTAGCTGCTAAGGGACATCTACAAATAAATGCCTGGTGACGTCATTTAACAACAACTTCAAGCAGTCTATAAAATGTAGCATGTGTCATTCCATATATATGAATATCTTCGGTTGAACATCTCAGATTAAGATATCCCATCGAACGAATACCTTTTTGATAGTGTTTGATCAAAAACAATCCTCTTGTAACGTAACATTTACTGTTCTAGTATGGTTGAATTCATGAATTCAAATATAACTAAACATGAACATTAGAACTTGCTACAAAGTTTCAAGAATACAATTAAGAGTAAAGCGACCTTGCAGACGTGTGATGGTAGGTATACGTGACAGCTCTGTCTAATTGTTTCCTCTTACACTATTGCAATTTACTGTTTCGGCTATTGTTAGAGATGTTTATATGATTAGAGCGGACTGTTCTAGCACTTGCCATTTTCATACAAAACAAGAATCACTTACCAACGCCTACTCTCGGCGCCTTCTTACACAGTGCCTCACCGAGAAGCCACCTTGTTATCCTCAAGAATTGCAAAAAGCTTCCATCCAAAACGGTCACCATGTAAAGCTTGTCTATTTGAATATTTCTTTGTATTGTCGTGATATGCCTGAAATTTAAGAAAATACGTGTTTGATGAAAGTAAACCTTGCAAACAAGACTAATGAAGTGATCCCATTCTATTCTTGTTATGATGAAGTATCCACTCAAGTTTAGTTCTAGAAGTATTACTACTAATGAAAGTAAACCTTGCTAAAAAGACGTATGAAATGATCCCATTTTATTCTTGTTATGATGAAGTATCCATTCAAGTTTTGTTCTAGAAGTATTACTACTAATGAAAGTAAACCTTGCTAAAAAGACTGATGAAGTGATCACATTGTATTCTTGTTATAATTATAACGAACATTGCTAACGTTCTCAGCTATATTTTGACACATCCCATTTGTCTCTCAAATCAGAAGCACTCACCTACTTTAAAGTGACACAGAGTATCTTTCTTTAAATTTTATTTGGTTTTGATAAGCTACAAAATATCTAATATGCTGATTGAAGTTCATATCTGATCACTGGACTTGCAAATATATCCATTTATGCATAATACCTCTAAATGCTTGATTTTATAGAAAATCAAGAAAACGTCTCAAATACGTTTAATATTCGAAATTATGCATCCAATTAATCTATCTGTTAGTTACAATACCTAATAAACACTACCGAATCGAATATATCTTCCTGTCAGCTTATGACAAGGTTTCAAAATTACTTTTGGCGAATTTGCGCGCGCCATTCGAGCCACATTGTCCGGTTTTCGATCAAAATCCCGACTTTGAATTGTCATATTTTCGCTCTTATGTACTGATTGACCTTTAACTTGTTATTTTCAGTAACAGTTAGTGGTTCCCGATGTAATAACATAGATTTCAAAATTTGACATATGTGATCCTATCAACATACTCTGTGTCTCTTTAACTGTCTGGATCTTCTCCAACAAAAACTACATTGTACATGATATATGGTTATAGGTACACTAGAGACTTTCTACCAACATCTTTCAATTCAATCTTTTCCATCTTTCATTTTTGTCTGTTACATCTGAGTGAGAAACTCTGGCACTTTCTATTAATCTCCCGAACGGAAACTGTATTTATTTCCCCTCTCTTGGAAATGGAGAACAAGGAACTCACATTTTATTTGAACTTCTTTTTGTGAGTTGATTGAATGTTAATTTAAATTCCCAAGAGTGATGACAAAAGAAGGTTTAAAAGCTAACTTGGAAAAAGATGTTCTATTTTTTTTCTAAGACTTCCTTTCATTTAGCTTCGCTATCATTAGAGTTTTTCAGATGTGCAATCTAAAACTGGCATTTATAAGACTAGGTATGAGTTCATAATTTGGTTTAATTCAAGAAAATAAATAGTATACATTCAAGTTAAGAAGTATTACTGATGAAAGTAAACCTTGCTAATAAGACTTATAAAGTGATCAAATTTTATTCTTGTTATGATAATGATGATGAACATGGAACCGTATTCAGCTATTTTTTATCTCTTTCTAAAGAAGGCATTGCACTGCAAGATTCAAGTACATTTTGAGTGTAATAATATTAGTAACATGGTCGTCAAGACGTTGTAAGGGAACACTCTTTTTACAAACATTTCTTCTTTGATCAATTCAGAGCTAGCAGTCTGACACATTCCATTTGTCTCTCAAATTAGATAAACTTTAACTGTCTGGATCTTCTAGACAAATAACTACATTGTACATGAAAATATTGTCATAGATAACCTATATACTATATAAGGGGTAACCAAAGATACTTTCTACCAACAACTTTCAAGTCAATGTTCTGTTGTTTTCTTTATTAGGGAATGAGAAGATCTGACTTTTTCTATTCATCTCCCAAACAGAAGCCGCATTTTCTTCCCCTCTCTTGTTGTTCGAGAACATTGAATTTGCATTTTATTTTTATCCTCTCTTTTGGATATGATTATATGTTTATTTGAGTAATAAACTCTCAAACCTTCATTTGTTATTTGCAAAATTTGTTTTATTTCCTCTAAGAGTTCCTATCATTTAGCCTCGATATCATTCAATAGTCTCAGAAGTGCAATCTACAACAGCCATTTAACAGGCAAGGTATGAGTTCGTAATTTGGTTTAATTCAAGTTAACAAAAAATCGTCCATCATCATCAAGTTAAGTTTAATAATTATATATATTTTATATATGAATAG
Source organism: Steromphala cineraria (assembly GCA_916613615.1). Taxonomy (NCBI): domain Eukaryota; kingdom Metazoa; phylum Mollusca; class Gastropoda; order Trochida; family Trochidae; genus Steromphala; species Steromphala cineraria. The sequence goes on along the minus strand of OU744731.1, from coordinate 57,330,029 downwards.
AATTGATATCAGATAAACAAAAGTGGGTCGACTCGATTCTCGAGTGACATAAAAATGTTATCACATTACCAAACATTCAGTATTCTATATACGATATTACTCAATATTATTTATTCAATGTGCATATTCTTCAACATCTTAATGTATTCAATTGAACTTAAAAAGGGGAACCAAAGACAGAATCAACAATTAAAAGAAATAGTTTAAGGCACACCAACGTTTTTTAATTCAACAACAAAAATATTCTGCAGTCAAGTATTATAGTAGTCATAAAGTTCACTGATGTTCCAACATGTCTCATTCCTACTTATCTTATCTGTAAAACGTTCCGTTAATAATGTAACTTTTAGAGAAAAACATTCTAGAAAATAGTCATAGAATTACAGTATGTCGGATTCTAAGTGGTAAGTTGATTTACACAAACACTTGCGTTATCTTCGAAAACACTTTACTGATTATTCAACATTATACATGTAGGCTCAAACTTTGAAATCAATTTCACTTCAGCGATTGATGTCGAAAGTTGAAAGCCATTTATTTCAACAGTTAATTTTTTATATTGAGTTGAACCTTCACGTCATAACAATGGCAATATTAGTGAACATAATTCCTGAGAAATTTTTTAATATGACATGCGGAATTTTCAAGACATCTGACAATTTGTACTCAAGATTCAAAAGAAGAGGGATTAGTCAGAATTAATTTAGATTAATGAATATGTTCTCCTTTCAACTATCAACAAACTAAAGTTGAGATTTTTGTAGAACTTTCATACATTTACATTTTGCTATATCCATCTTATGGTTCAATAGCTACATTTGCAGTGTTGTTAACGTCATTTCGTTTTTATAAGATAAATGTCTTATTTTGGTGAACTATTAGCTTGCTCTGATTTGATTCACTTCTGTACTTGGTCATCGCTCTTTTACGTCGTGATGCTCAACCAATAGCACACTGGATGGCGGTCACTACAGTCACTACAGTCACTACAGTCACTACAGTTAGCATCCCTGATTGGAAAGAGAGTTCAGAAACTGTCAGGAATGTTTACATCAAGTAAATATACAATCAAAAAACCTGGTCCTTGGCTTTGGTCCAATTTTTTTAAGTAATATCATAATCTGTCATTTAAGTGTTCATTGATTCTTCAGAATCTTCATTCTCTCCCCACAGAGGCAGAGGCAGAGGCAGAGTAACCAAATGTTGATACAGCCTCTGTTCCATTACGCCTACTTTGTGGGATAGAATGGGAGACGACTGATTGGAGACAATCAAAGTTAGTTGTGATATCAGCGACGCCGTTTCAAAATTATACTGAATCATGTCATATGCATTGTGATATGAACCACCCTTTCCATGCGAGAAGCGTCATTTGATAAAGAATTTCAATTTTCCCTAGGGGGAACTGCCGGAACCCACGGATTTCGGCGAAATAGAACAGAGGCTGTATCAACATTTCATGTCTTGATCTGCCTCTCGGGAGAGAATGCAGAATCGTTTTAACCTAAATGGCAATCACTTAGCTATATGGCTTATTCATAGGTCCCTTCGTAGACATGACTGATTACAAAGTATTTGTCCCCAAATTTGATGATTTCGTAGTATTGATGAGTTGAACTTTATATATGTGACTTAATGCGTATCATTAAGTGTTTTAATTATGATAGTGGTTTAGAATTGTTTGAAAGCTGTATAGGACATTTGGATGGTTACTTGATGTTCCAAAACTAACTAAAACAGACTAAATATGTATTCATATGTATTATTCAATTTTTATCAATATGTTCTTTTGAACGATTTAGATTATATATCCGTTAAATGAATACTTTTTGATACTAACCTACAAGTGACTGTCCTCGTTCAATCAATATTCAGTTATCCCTGAACGTAGGAAATTGCTTAAAAGATTTCAAAAATACAATAAAGAAGCGAACTTGTGAAGAAACGTTAAAGTGACAGATCTTTCTTATTTCCTTTTACAATGTTTCAATTTTAGGTTTTGACTTTTGTTAGAGATGTTCTACTTATTAGAACGGACTGTTCTGACACTTGTCATTTATCTCTCTAAACAGGAAGCACTTACCAACTGCTACTGTTGGCGCCTCCTTACATGCATGTTCACTGAGGAGTCATCGCGTTGTGTTAGGGAAGTGGAAGAGGCCAACTGAAGGTGCAATGAGGAGCAACAGGGTTACGTTCAAGAGTTGAAAACGAGCTAACATCGATAATAACGGTCATATTGTGAAACTTGCAACTTGATTTTTTTCTTAGTAGTTTGCTTAAATAAGCTATTATTATCATAGACATGACTAAAAGGCCTCAGTATATAATATTACTCAGCTCATTTGATTCACGGAGTAATAACATGTTATTATCCCCCACCACGAAGTGAAAGCGGGATATAGGCTCCGTCCGTCTGTGCGTCCGTTTGTCCCTCCGTCCGAGGGGACAGCTTTTCTCAGAAACTATTTAAGATAGGTTTACCAAACTTGCTGTGTGTCTTTGTGGTATCAATACCTCTATGGAGTTCGAAATCAGAACAGCACAATTATTGTTAACAGAGTTAATGCCTAGACTCTGTGGGCGTTGTCAAAGGGGACCACTTTTCTCAGAAACTGTTTAATATCGGTCTTACGGTATCAATACCTTCATGGAGTTTGAAAATGAGATGTATGCAATTACATATTACAGAGTTGCGGCCCATGTAGAAATATATTGGGAGCTTTAATGAAAACTTATTTGGCGGGGGATGTTGATGACCATGTCTTCTTGTACTTCATTAACATGCAACCGTGCTCGGCTATATCTCTATTGTACTGTCAAATTCTGCTAAATTTTCGAGTTGAAAGGTATAAGCCATATTGTTGTCTAGACGTTTTAAGAGAGCTAACACTCTTCTTATAAACAATTCAATATTTCAAACTTACTTGATGTAATCAGTGCAAGCAGTTTGACACATTCCATTTTCTCTTAAATATAAACGCACTCACCCACTCATGGTGATAGGATCTTCTCTAAAAAAAAGAGCTACATTGTACATGATATATGCTTATAGGTAACCTTCATTTGTTAAAGAGCTAAACTCAGAGACTTTTTTCTAACATCTGTAAGTTCTTGTTTTGTTTCATTTTACCGGAGCAAGAAGATCTGACACTTCCCATTCATCTCTCAAACAGAAGCTGAATGTACTGAATGGACTAACCCACTCCTGTTGCTGGAGAACAGTGAACTAACATTGTTTATTGTATGTTGGTTTGATCTGTTTTTTCTATTGAATAATGATATCTTAACTCTTTTGTGAAATATTTTAATGTTGGTTTTACCTTTCTAAACTTACATCTAACGTATTAATTACAGTCATCAAGAATACATTCAGTATTATCTGCATATTGAGTAATCAAATATTCATAACCATCTACTGTAATTCCTTTAATATCTTAATTTTTTTCACAAGAGCTGGTACTATTTCAGGACATAATAAAAATATAAAGCGTTAATCTCCTTGTCCCCTACAGCCCCGATAAATTGGTATATATGGTGACATTCCACATTTATAATTAGACTTGATTCAATGTATTTATATAAAATAGAAACTATATTTAGATACACTATCACCAAATCCAAATTTAAATCGAAATTTTAAAAATGAAAAACAAGGATATATGTTCAAAAGTCTTTTCAAAATAAACAAGTAATAGCTTTCTATGTATTTTGTCTACTCTGTGTGTAGAAGTTGTTTTGACTTTATTCAATGTCATGCATTTCTAGAAAGTCATTCACATCATGCATGTGAATTCACACCTTTAACTAAAAGTTGAAACTGTCTGCCATTTGAAAAACTAACAACAATTTATCGGTGAACCAAGAAAATTCATGTTTTTCGATTCAAGGAAATCAAACAAGTGAGCAAATTTATGAAAGCGAATATCAGGAGTTCATGTTCAAAGTTGAATGAAAACTTTCAAGTTTTGACAATGCCAAAATCAGTGGAAAGATTTTCTGAAATCCTAAATTGGACTTGACATTTCATTTGAATTTCAAATTAAAACAAAACTGAAAGAAGGTTGATTTGTAAGAATTAAATTCTATTAGTGAATAGGGTATTCATTACAACTATCAGCAAAATCAAGGCAGATGTTTGTTAATTAAGTTTTGTTCTGCAGCAATATAAATCAGTTGAATAAATTGGTTTGTAACAAGGGATGCGCAATCAATCTAAATCAACCTTTTTATCAGTATCTATCAGTATCATCCAGCTGATTGGCATGTAACACGATGAGGTAGCAGACTTACACAAATTCTGCTTAGCTTTATTTAAGTTTATAATGCAATTAACTTTATACATTCTTCCATTCTTATGAATAGATATACACATTCTGATTGTTCTAATATGATTAATTGATTAAAAATAACAAAAAATGCAACAGATAGAGCTGCATTAGGAATTCAATGTTTTAGAACATGAAAGAGATAAAATGTCAAAGAAAAATTCCATAAGTGATACTTGTAATGGTGTCTTTAAACGTTACAGGCATACACTGAATTATTGTTACAATGTCCTGTGAATTAGGTACACGCAAAGCAAATGACATATGTCAATTACTAAATTGAGTATGCTTGGTTCTATAAGCTAGTTGAATTTCAGAATACTGATACGTTTTTTAAATGTCTGCATTTGTTTGCAGTTGACATTGATGTAATGAAATTTAGCAAACAGCTACGGGTTCCCAAACAGTGAGTTTGATAGGGTACATGGCTTTTTGTCATCTCGTTTTTCAGTAAGAACTTTTCTCCGTATTTTTTTTTTTTTGCGTTTTATTTGGTCACAGGATATGTCATGCAAGTCTTAAAGCGCCTTGCTGGTTGCAAGGAGTTAATGCATGGCTGACCGATAGACTATATGCTTTTGTGGTTGAGAGTGTAATGTATGTAATATGAACTTATTGAACCGATATCAACTTCATATACGATCTAATCATATGAAATATATTGAATTGACATCCGGAAGGTAAATGAAACTTTTGATGGTCAATGAATGTTGCTAAGTTTATAAACGGTTTCTACCTTTTGATGGATTACTTCAAGATGTATTCAAACATATAAGATCTCATTTATATTATAATTACCTGAGTATATTATATTGATTATATTATATGATTACATTAATGGTTAAATATCATTGTAGATAACCATTAAAGGGGCAGTAGCACGTTTTTATGGGGAATATAAGGTGATGTCAGGAAAATGAAAATAAATGGTTCCAATTGAAAGACAATGTATTTTAACCAAATGGAGCAGTAATAATTCAAATATATAATGTAAAGTTTAGCCATGCGATTCCTTTTTCTTACACAAAATGAATTAAAGGTGTTCACACAAAATGGGCGTCAATGGAGTTTAGGTGAATCTTCATTCTTTGTCCTCTGACTATGGATAATTGGTTTGTGTTATGAGATTTTTGACACTATCAAAGTAATACATTTATCATTAACTTACAATTATCAGTGAACATTTTAAAATATAAAATTATCAAAAAACGTGCTACTGCCCCTTTAAGCAAAGTTTTTAGAACTTGAAACTAAGAGAAATACATAAGAGAATTCCGCTTGGCAATAAGTGACGTTCCAACCAGAGATGTGAGTCTCGTATGGCAGGGCTCCATAACATCACATTTCGTCATTTTTAGAATCCATAATCCAAACATTTTTAAAACGACAGACTGTAGATACCATGTGGTTTTTATCGGAAGACAAATTGTTGCCTCTCTGAAAGTAATAGTTTGAATTTGATGCAAATGCTTCCACTACTGTAAACATGGTGAAAGCTGCGATAGGCTTTTATTGTGTGCTCAAACTTGAACCTTTTAAGGCAAATATGAATATAAAAAAGTTAACTTCATTTTTCCTTAAGGTTTTGGATATTACATGGTAAATGGTTTTGTTACACTTTTTCCGCGATTCTGATGGGTCGAAAGCCCCTTGAAAACATGCAACCATTTCTCGAAAATAACCCTTGCATTCATTCCTTGTGACGTCATAATCAACTGACGCAATAGTACGGCTTTGACAGTTACAGTTATGTTCTGTTGCAAAGACAGATAATCATTTCTTATCATCTTCACACCTGCGTTTGTAACAAGGAAATACTTTCCTCTCCCTAACGAAACCGCTACACTCACGGGAAAGACTGCATTTTAATAACAACGAGTCCTCAAGCTTGTTTGCCCGGAGCGTCTTGCAAACGGCGGATATTTTGAATGTCGTGTGATATGCGAATGAGGGTTCTCGATTTTATTCAACGTGTTTTCATTCATCCATAGAGGCATAAAACATGTAAAACAATCCACAAATACAACAACTCAAACTACGTTGTATCAAGATACCGTTTCTGAAAGTAATACATTGAGAATCTCACCAAAGTGTCTTCTGATATCAAGTATATATTGAAATATTTCATATCAGAAGCAACAAGGGTGAGATTCTATTTAGTATAAAAAATAATTTTGTATCTTGTTAGCATTAAAAAAATGTACATTTGTGAACACTGCACAAGCCTAAAACTCTTGTAGTGATGTCAAAGTATTGTGACGTCATCTTCTTAGTGATGTCATAGAATTGTGACGGCATTGTGTTTATTATATCGTAAAATTGTGATGCCACAACTTGGTGATGTAAAATATTTGTGAAGGCGATTGCAGTGCACTGTTTGCAATCTACTGTCTCCTAGGAGAAAACGTTTGATCTTTCAAAAGCGATATCTCCTTTGGAACGCAGTTTCGGGTGATAATGTTTTATGTTATGAACTGAGGTTATTTTGATTTTTCGTAATATCCAAAGAAGGTTGTTGTCGTTTGAAGTTTTTAAGTTTGCTTTTGCTTATGCCGATTAATAATAGCAAATAGTAATGATACAGTATGATAAACATGGAGCTGAATGATATACAGTATTGCTCGTATTGGTAAAGTGCGGACCAGAACATGGGGGAGTCATTGCTTGCAATACTGCCAGACAGAAAACTTAGACACAAGTATGTAGTAAGGAGGTAATCTAGTTTGTTTGAACATCAGAGACCTGTTACAAAGGATTGATAGCAGAAGAGGACGTAAATACTCCCACCACTTTGTGATGCCGTGGAATTGGTATTAATATTCAAGTCGAAAGAAAACTTCCAGTAGCGATAATTTAAATAATCAAACTCATTTCCTTCCAAATCAGATTGACTCAAGTCAAACGAGAATATTTATATGAGAAGTGTTAGTTATCTACTCGACCTGAAACAGGTTAATTGGGTCACGTGTTGTTTGACTGGAAACAGAATACAGTATATATATGTATATATCATGCCAGGGAGAATGGGGAAGAGAAATTTACATTATGGTTTTAAAGGAATATCTAATATTGCAAAAAGTTTTACTATTCATTGAGAAAAACGAACAATACTCTTGTCATATTGAGATTTTATTTATCTGCTAAAAGAGTATAGATTTTTTTCAGTCTGCTCTAATTAAGTGTCGTTTGTACAAATAGGCATGTCACCCAAAAGTATTGATAATAACATATCTCATAGTGGCTCGAATATGATCCAAAATAACACCACCTAATGCAACTCCAGCCTTGTTTTTCCTGCGATTTTTTATTATTTTGATGTTCAATCAAAGTATCGTTCAAACAAAAACAAACTTTCGTATGGAACATAAGTAATAATTCAGTTAAATGAGAATAGCATCGATTATGGTTGCCTTGATGAGTTTTAGGGAACACAGCTCCTTTAGAAGATACAATTAAACTATATTGATGCAAATTCCGAATTTCTAACCTTATTAGTCGGTGTTCATTTCATCATTAAGACATTGCCTCCTGGCTTCTTGTTGTTGTTATTCCACAAGCCTTTATATAAACATTGTACAAAGTACAACCGAATATGTTGAAGGAGGTGCTTCGTTTCAATAATGTACTTTAAGAGAATTTAATGATTGCCATTAAGAACCATGTGGGAAATAATTGATAATATCATATTCCTTTTAGTTCCTTTTTATTGGAACTTATGGTCAGATGTTATTTTTAGAATGAAATTAACATTTCATATGGACATCTGATGGTGGATGTGTCATTACTTGAATTTGATGTTCGTTATTTCTGATTAAATCCAGAATAATGTAAATAGGTATCTCTTTTTCAATGATCAAGGGTCCAATTGTACATTTACATCTTACCTCACCTTCAGTTATTGTATTGGCGAACATTACCTTTCAAGTGAAATATATCTTCAAGCAAAACAATTGCATGGGAATGCTATTGATTTTTTAAATACTGAAATGTGCAGATACTTTGAAATCGCAAGGTAAAAACATTAAAATATTATATTTTTTCCAACTGTCGTTAAAGTGTTTTATCCTACCTCATGTAAGAATCTCGATCTCTGATTGGTTCACGTGACCCTTAACAAATTCCCATATACACCTTCACCGAGGGAGAATAAATCCCGTATACCCCGCGAGTAAAGCGTGCTTCCACGTCAATCATTCAAAGTCACGTGATAAGGTCATAGGTCAACCAGTATGCCGTGACTCGGACCTTTGTTGTTGTTTTGAAATAAAGGTTTTGTTCACTTCTGATTGTGTTTTTAACAATAGTTTTAGACATTCGGTAAGATAAATTCGTTATCACATTGCATAGCGGGTTACATCGGTATTTATTATTCCCTTGAAAGGTTTTATGCAACTCGCGTTCCGCTCGTTGCATAAAACCTTTCGCGGGAATAATAAATACCGATGTAACCCGCTATGCAATGTGATAACTTATATTATTTGGATACTAACCTCCGACAAGTGACCTTAGCCTGTTAGCCATATAACATGCAATCGACTCATTCCCACTGATGTAATGAAACTTCATTACCCAGAACAATCGGAGTTATCCGCCCGTCACTAGCCCACTAGGTGGCGTGACCTGTCATCCAATTAGATTCATTCACATTACAGAGTCGGTAGTGTGCAGACGTGTTTCTGTATCTCTTCCGATTGTATTGAGCTATATTAATTAACGTGTTGTGTTGTTTATTGACTCTATTGCTTACCTTAGTCAGGTATTCCATCTGTCTTTCTCGTTTTCATTCCTCGCGAGTGAATTCTGTGTTTCAGACAGGGGTTTTTGCTAGTTGACACAGCCGTGTTAACTTGGACTGGTGGTGCACGGGTTGTCGATTGCGGTCGTGCAGCACGTGCAGCCCGGGCGACGGACGGTCGCTCTACCTCGCTGCAGTGACAGCTAGCGCTACTGTCGCCTACACTTGATCGCCTGCCTAGCGCTAGGTATCTCGTGTGGCGCTTGGTTTAGCGCTTGCCGCGCTTGTCGCCTGCCGTCTTCCTGACGGTTGGTGACTCGTGTGCCGTTGGATTTCGCCTGCGCTTGCCGCCTGCCGCCTTCCCGGCGCTAGGTGTCTCGCACGCTAGTGGCGTTTGGATTAGGCCGCGGTTGTCGCCTGTCGTCTTCCTGACGGTTGGTGACTCGTGTGCCGTTGGATTTCGCCTGCGCTTGCCGCCTGCCGCCTTCCCGGCGCTAGGTGTCTCGCACGCTAGTGGCGTTTGGATTAGGCCGCGGTTGTCGCCTGCCGTCTTCCTGACGGTTGGTGACTCGTGTGCCGTTGGATTTCGCCTGCGCTTGCCGCCTGCCGCTAGGTGTCTCGCAAGCTAGTGGCGTTTGGAATAGGCCGCGCTTGTCGCCTGTCGTCTTCCTGACGCTTGGTGACTTGTGTGTCGTTGGCTTTCGCCTGCACTTGCCGCCTGCCGCCTTCCTGGCGCTAGGTGTCTCGCGCACTTGGCGTCTGGACTTCTACCGCTGTGCGCTAGTCGCGTGGTGTTTGGTTGGACGTGTGCTTGTGCGTAAGCGTTACCTCGTGCTCGTGGCTCTCGCCCTTAACTCAGGGGAGCTCCCTCCATGGGAAGCGGCTGAGCGGAGGGTCGACTGACGCGTGGCACTTGTGTGCGCTTGTCGTGCAAGTTCGTCTGACCTGCGCTGCATAGGCTGCCGCTGGCGCCTGAGGTTCAGGATAGGATTCGGTGAGTGAGGCACGGCCGCGCTCTCCCCCCCGTTGGACAGGGGTGTTAGAGACGCTCTACGCGTTCTCTCCCCCCATTGGATTGACTCGCAGACGCCTAGCGCTCGCTTGTCACAACCCTTACAGGGGATGGGACTTAGTTCGCTGCGACTCAGCGACCCCGTACCGGGCGTTCTGCGGACGGTGCAGGTCACGCAAGTCGGCGAGCTACGACCCTCATGTCGTCTGTCTCCTGTGTAGGAACAATTGCCCGGAGGATAACCGGTGAGTGGAGTGTGAGGATCTCTCCCCCGAGCAGCACAGGCGCAGAGCCGCTGCAAGGCTTCTAGGCGCGTGACCCAGGGTTCGTCTGCCGCCACAGGCATGGCGTGTCGCCGGAGAGATCGGACCTCATTATTTCCGAGGACGCAGGGGAGTTTGACATTCCGTCCTCCCTGGTGTCGGACGTATGTTCCCTAGTGTCTACTATCGAGTAGGCGCTTGTTTGGACGTGTGCTTATGCGCTTGCTGGGACGTGTGCTTGTGCGATTGGCCGCCTCCTCGCGCTCGTGTCTCTCGCTCTTAACTCAGGGGAGCTTTCCTCTATGGGAAGCGCCTGGGGGAGGGGACTGACGTGTGTCGCTATTAGTGTGCTTGACGCTCAAGTTCACGGATTGGGCAAGCGCCACACGCTTCGCGCGTGCCTGTGCGCTTCCCTAACGTCTACTAGTGAGTAGGCACTTGATTGGACGTGCGCTTGGGCGCTCTCTCGCGCGCGTGTCTCTCACTCTTAACTCAGGGGAGCTTCCCTCTAGGGAGATCGCCTGAGTGGAGAGGTGGGGACGCATGTGGCTTGGTAGTGCGCTTGACGCTCGGGGTCACGGGACAGAAGGTGAGGCGATCTCACTGTTCGTGTCTACCTTGGAATTGCGTCTGACGCTAATAATAATATTTGGTTAGCTCTGAAGCTGATTGATTGGTGAGCTCTCCCTGCTCCGCTGATCGGGGGTTGATGTGCGCTTGTGTGCTTGACCGCCCCTCGCGCTCACATCTCTCACTCTTAGATCAGGTGAGCGTCCCTCTAGGGGGAACGCCTGAATGGAGAATTGGTTGGTGAGCTTTCCCTGCTCCGCTGATCTGGCATTAATGTGCGCTTGTGTGCTTAACCGCCACTCGCGCTAATGTCTCTCACTCTTAGCTCAGGTGAGCGTCCCTGTAGGGGGAACACCTGAGTGGAGAGGTGATTGACGCTGATTGGTTTGTGAGCTCTCCCCGCTCCGCTGATCGGGGATAAATGTGCGCTTGTGTGCTTGGCCGCCTCTCGCCTCTCACTCTTAGCTCAGGTGAGCGTCCCTCTAGGGGGTACGCCTGAGTGGAGAGGTGATCAACGCTGATTGTTTTGTGAGCTCTTCCGCTCCGCTGATCGGGGGACTAATGTGGGCTTGGCCGCCCCTCGCGCTCACGTCTCTCACTCTTAACTAAGGGGAGCGTCCCTCTAGGGGGAACGCCTGAGTGGAGCGGTGATTGACGCTGATTGGTTTGTGAGCTCTCACGGTCCGTTGATCGGGGATTAACGTGTGCTTGGCCGCTCTTCGCGCTCGTGTATCTCACTCTTAGCTTAAGGGAGCGTCCCTCTAGGGGGAGCACCTGGTTGGAGAGGTGATTGACGCTTGTCACTTGGTAGTGCTTCTTTTGCTCAGGTTCGCGGGACAGAAGGGGTCATGTCCACCTGGGACTAGCGCCTGACACTTCTGACGCTGGTGGGTCAGGGGGTGCGACGCTTGCTTGCTTGATACTGGCGAAGCGCTCCAGGTGCTTTCCTCTTAGATAATCCGGTTGCACTTGAGTTCGAGACGGCAGGCGCTCTCCCCTTGTCTAGTGGGGATTTTCTTCCGCCTTATCCTCAAGCTATTTATTCACGAATTGGACCTAGTCCCCTCCGACTCGCGTCCACTTACGTGGGGTTCTGCGGGTGCTGTGTCTCTCGGGAGTCGGCGTGCTACGTCCCTCACGTGGTCTGCCGCCTGGGCAGGAATTCCTGGCTGGATGGGAGTCGGCGCGTCGAGTGCGCCGACCTCCCTAGGAGCAGCGCTAGTGCTTCCGCTTTTCCATCCGGAAGGGTGAGCTGCAACAGCGCTCCAGGGCGGCCAGGCGACCAACCCCGGGTCCGATTTCTACCACAGGCTGAACGAGTGTCCTCGACATCTGTAAGGATGTCGGCGTGTTTTACGAACCGTCCTCCCTGGCGTCGGACTTAGGGTCCTTGAACTTGGACAGGTCCCTTGGGACCCCCTGGCACTTGAATGGTTTTCCCGACGCTTCCCTTTCGTGGGATACGTCTCAGGATGGCCCTGTAACCTTCACGGCTGACTCCCCACGGCGTGGGGGTGCCCTAGAAGGCGAGGAAGCGTTACATCGCGCCCACGCCTCATCACTTCGACCTTAAGGCGTTTAAGGACGACGTCATTGCGCCGGTCAGGGAGGCGTCCATCAGCCTGCCCCCTTTGGACCAGCGTGTCGCTGGTCTCCTCGCCGTATGACACATCGGTGCCTTCTCGCCAGGGCTCCAGGTTGAGGACAGAGGCAAGGGGGGTTTTATACCGACGACAACGTTCGTCTCCTTAGGCGTCTGGCCGGTGGCTAAGACAAGCCCTGGTCGCCAGAGGGGACATGGGATGCCACAGGGAAGTGTTAGCACACGCGGGTCGTGAGCCTCTCACGCTCCTGCAGTAGTAACGCTTTCTAGGGTTCTTGACGTCAGCTCAAGTCTATACGAGGGAGGGGGATGGAGACTCCATCTTTCGCTTCTTCAGATAGCCTTCAGCGCTCACGTTCGTTCACTCACCACCTTTTATAGTGGCAGAACGACTTCATGCTCTAGCAGGAGTGTCCTCGGGCAAGACAAGAGTAAGTGGTACGTTGACGCGTCTACACAGCCTGTAAGGCACACCTGAGGATGGTTAAACCATCGCATGAACCAGGTGTTGTGTATTCACACAAACAGCTCAACATCGGCTTGATTGATCAACAACTGGGATCGGCCTAGGCCGGATCACTGTTACATCTGGCTATAGAGTTGTTTCGCTTGTGAACAATCTAAACAGCTCAATCAGAGCGGTATACACCCTGATCATCCTCCGTTTCATGGAGTGGGTGTGGCACCCTCGAGTGTTCGAACCGAATGTCTGCTTTTCGCGACACGAGGCAATCAGCAGTTGCCAATTAACGTGTCACCAGTGGCCGACCCGTCTTCTCTCGCCTCTAGTGATCGCCAGAGGTCGGAACTCCCGGTCGCCTCACCACCCATCTAGGCTCCTCAGGGAAGACGGATTGAAGGGCGCTGGGCTTTGGGAGACGGTGGCCTGCGCAGTGGCGACCTCTTAGCAGTCCTCCACGCGCAAACTGTACGATTTCAATGGGCTTCCTTTTATGACTTTTGCGGGAAGGGCTTGATGTGCGAGTAGTGACGCTACCTCAGATCGCTGAGTTCCCCGTCCGCCTGCGCACGGGAAGGAGCCTAAGGCCTCTTTCTTCAACACGAGTCTCGCAGTCATTAGGGCCGTCCTTCGCGAGAAGGACATATTCATCGTTAAGTTAAGACCGCCGGAAGGGGGGTCTTGGTTGTGTTGCGTAATCACCTCCTATCTGAACACTATGAACCGCTGACAAACACGGCGCTGCTGCGTCTCAACATTAGAACCACCTTCTCTGTGGCTATGGGGTCAGCGGCCAGGATATCAGAATTGCACGTGTTGCAAGGCGATTTGCTCAGGGTTGGGGTGAGATATGAGGTTCAACGACTTTGGGACTTGCACCAGTGTTTAATGCAAGAACCAAAGCGCTGACGAACGCGAGGACTTTCACACTGCCGTCAATCTCTCCGTCCGTCGAACCGGCGGACGAGCGGGACGTCTCATGTCCGGTGCGTGCTCTATGTGTCACCATAGGGGGACGCGGACACTGAGACAGAGGAGGCGCAGGTTTTCCTGTCCCACTCCCAAACGAGCTAATTGAAGATTGACAGGAGGCAGTTGGAGGGAGTCTACCGATAGTAGACGCCTATAAGGGCCTGCGCAGATCGACCCGCACGAGATTCGAGCCTATTTGGTGACAATGGCCATCACAGTAATCTCTCGGTGGCGAACGTCATGGCCGGCTGCTTTGTAAGTCGAGCTTGGCGTTCGTCAACCACTACTTGCGCGATGTCTCTACGGGGTTGTCTCTAGGTTGTTGCACAGCAGCGAACCACAAGGGCTCCCCAAGGTAGGGGGCGCAACCTTCCACATTAGTGACTCCCGACCCGTCGATGTAGTCACTCATATAGTGAGTTGGTTAATTCACATTTTAATCTAACAACTATGGTGTGGTGTGGGTTTTAGTTGAGGGTCGTCGACCTAGGAGGTCAGACAATTTCCCGATTAAAACAGTCGCTAGCTAGGTCGTCGACCTTCAGGACAATCTTGAGAGTTACCGCTCTGGCGACGAATCCTTCCCGCCACCTTCTGTGGTATCAGGCTAAGGTCACTTGTCGGAGGTTAGTATCCAAATAATAGTACGTTTTTGATTAAACGTCATTATTTATACTTACCGTAGACAAGTGACCGTCGTCACTCCCGCCCGCCTCCCCTCTTACGTATCCGTCGTTAATTGGGACTCCTAGGTAATGTGAATGAATCTAATTGGATGACAGGTCACGCCACCTAGTGGGCTAGTGACGGGCGGATAACTCCGATTGTTCTGGGTAATGAAGTTTCATTACATCAGTGGGAATGAGTCGATTGCATGTTATATGGCTAACAGGCTAAGGTCACTTGTCTACGGTAAGTATAAATAATGACGTTTAATCAAAAACGTACTATTATAATCATGGAGCATTTGCAAACATATCAAGTTTGATCTTATTTGTCAATGCATGTAATGGAATTGTTTTTTATTTTTCTATTTATGATGTAACAATCCTCAAGTTTTAGGGACAATTCAAATCTTAATAGTCCATAACATGGGGTTTAATTATCAATATCAAAACTTTTCACACAAAAAAACCCGTAACAATCCTAAAATAAATAATCCGATCTTACAAGGTCACTTATAAAGTACTCGTGTAATGTAAGTAATCTTTAATCAATGTAGTTTCCTAGAACACAAAATTTACAATTAAGGTGAGAAGAAACCCCTCCTAAAAACAAGTCCTACCCCTCTATTAATATTCACTGGAACTGAGAGTTTGGAAGCTTGCAAGCTACTATATTCATGGCTGATTTTCACATGTACATCTAAACCTCATCTTTGGCAGCAGTAATAGCTTAAGCATGGAAACAATTAAATTCATATCAAGAATGCTTTATTGCTACTTATCACCCCTTTCAATAAAATTATATCTAGGAAAATGAACTGCTTCTTGAAGTGATATACTACGTTGATAATAGAAATACTATTTTATTGAAGTTTTTGTATACGAAGTTATGGCCCTTGTTCCGCGATTTTAGACTCTTTAGAAACGTTTGGAGCTTTATAAAAACAAATTTGGCTGAGAAGGTTGGTAATAAATCCAAACCAACAATTAACAGCTTCTTGGGAAATAATGTTAACATGTTGCAGTCATGTCAATCACCCGTAGATTGAATTAACTTGTAATATGGACGTAGAGTTTCTTTTGGACATTAGTTTATTTCTTTCTGAATGACATAACCTGATTACCTTCAACCTTTCCTAATGTAACACCTATCTTGAAAGGTCTCACCACTATGCTGCAGCCAGTATAATGCAACTGAGTTTCAATACACACTTGAACTTTTCCTATGGGTCCATAAGTGCCATAAGAGCCATTGTATTTCTTGAAATATAATAATTACCTACACGTTTTTTTATTTTTTTAAAATAGATATGATTGATAGTCATTTAGCATTTTGAATATGATAATTACATTTCTAGCATTTTATTCTGATACTTGACATTTAGAAATGATGATGACTGAGATAAAATTTACAGTTACAAATATACAATGCCAAAAGCAGATTTCGAATACATTGTATGTCACAAATCACGAATATAGAACATGTACATTCATTGAAATATTATGCACAAAAAGAAAGCTTATTCAAAATCATTACCTATCCCTTTAAATCTGTTACCTGTCCAATCTAATTAGATAAAGTTCAAATTCTTCATTTATGAAGGCTAAATCCTAGCAATATTTACTGTTGGATTGCATTTATGATCAACATTCCCCACCAAAGTTGTTTTTATTTTAGCTCCATTTGTGTAACGAGTGAATTTATATCGGAATTCAATCAACAATTAAGGCAAATTCATGTTTGGGAAATGGTTCTTATGTTTTTTTTTGTGTATTTGAGAAGATCAAGTTAATTTGACATCATTATGGCATGACTTGTTGCAAATGGAGAGAAAATATCACTTTACTTTAAACACTATTCCGTTGATTACAATGATTTAGCTTCTTTGGCAAATACTGTAATATAAAAGGAACGCCAAATGGTGATTAGTTTGTCACATGATCTTGAATAATCAAGAAATTTAAGATTATTTTTAGAGAGTGTCGCTGTTGATTAGTGTGATATAAGGTTATGGTGTGAGTTAGACATTTAAATTTTTATTGTGCGCAATGACACTGTGACGACCATGTGAAATAGCCTCTGTCAGGATGGCTAATCTTTCTTAATTCATTCTCATTCAAGGCAAAAGACAATTCAACAAGTTCTTAAAGTTCAATAAAGTTTATTCAGTAACAACAGAATTCAATAAGTAATGGCAAGTAAATGTATGCTATTTCTGAATGGAAATATATATAAGTGCTTTAATTTACTATCTTGCAAAAAACAATAAACTTCGAATATACCACAGTAGCTTGTTTGCAACTCTGCTACTCAGATTAAATCATTTAACTAACCATGAAACGTCAAGACCAAATATATCTCAGTGTCTACAATCTTGAACCAAAGTGCCAAATGCCTATAGCACTAATTAACTCTTGAACCTCAATATTTATAGCAAGTATCTACAGCATAAACCTTCACTGTACTATAACTCTCAAATACTGAAATGCACACATCAATATTGACCACAATATGTCTCCATTTACACAATGGACACAGCACTACAACTCTGGACGATTATCAACTCTACCTACTACAACTGGAGCACGATCAACTGTTCATGACACTACGATACAAATATAGCACCTTGAAAACTATTCAGTTTGCTTTGTAAACGTAAACTTTTATGAGAAAAACCCCTCAAACACTATCGTAAAACTTTACCTATAAAGATGAGTGTTTGCTACTACATTATCGACCAAAATATCATTAATTCTTTCCTATAAATATTCTTATGAGATCTAGCACAGTTACAAATATAACCCTCTAAAATTTCAAGTACGTACCAACTAACCTATCGATATGACCTGTCAAGACAGAGATCAAAGCTAGACTGGCGCGCGGCTGCGAGCAGCCTCTATTTATAGTCTTCCAAAACCGACGAAAACCAACAAGAAACCGACAAGAACCAACGAAAAACCGACGAGAACCGACAAGAACCGACGAAAAACCGACAACCCGACAGACCGACAGGTCGGTTTATCCCACCAAAACCAATGAGAAACCAACAAGAATCGACGAGCTGTCAAATCAATAGATCGACAAAGTCTAGCAGAATCAGTAACAAAAAGATAAAACTATGAAACTTATCTTGGAAGAGCAATAAATATACTTGAAGGCAATAATAAAACATCATGAAATGTAAATATTTAAGGAAATGTAATCATGACAGTTCAAAACAGTAAAGCTTACAGCGGAAGCAGTGACGTCTGTGACCCGGATGTGTACACCAATTGACCTAGGTCATGGGGTCAAGGCAGCTCACAATGTTTACAATGTCACGGATAGGCACACATGTATCGGAGAGGATTGTGAGATAATCATGAGGTATTTACGTTAGTTGATGATAGAAAGTTGTTTGGAATAAATAAAAGATATGATGAGGGCTGATATATATTTACAGGGGCAAAATGACACTTTGAAATAGATACAAGTAAACCTTGCAAAACTCATGTTACGGCCGAAAGGATTATCATAAGAAATAACGTGAAAATCTGATTCCTCACAACACCAAAAAATCATCATATTTCAAGACGCTTCTATGTTGACTTGATTGGAGTAAATGAGCCTATTCAATACGAATATTTGTTTAAGAATGTTTAAATCTTATTCTTACTTTAAGATTTATATAACTATCGAATTTTTGTATTTCTTTTCAAACTATTACGATGAATATTATAACGCCTCTTATTAAAAAAAAAACGTTTTCAGTCAACATCACTTCAGCAAGACATAACTCATACCAATACATAATTCAAAATTTGGTAACAAAAATTATTTTTAAATTGTCTCCTTTCATAGATTTCAATAAGTTACGTTACGGAACAGCTATTATCTCCATACAAATTGATTTGTAGGATTTAATCATTTTATCATTAACGAACCCTAAAATTACACTGTTTAGAAAAATATTACTTTAAGAATCAATAATCAAGTACATATCCGATGTACATAAAACATATCCTCCCCTTATACAATAGGCTATCTCAAGATAATAATGAGTTTATTATTCCCCTTAAAATTCTTTTAATATGTTCACTTGCCAGATCCTTTCATGGTCTTTAGAAATGCCCTTTTTATTGTGGAATCGGAGAACAGGAGAACTGGGGAACAAAAGAAAG
Source organism: Steromphala cineraria (assembly GCA_916613615.1). Taxonomy (NCBI): domain Eukaryota; kingdom Metazoa; phylum Mollusca; class Gastropoda; order Trochida; family Trochidae; genus Steromphala; species Steromphala cineraria. The sequence goes on along the minus strand of OU744731.1, from coordinate 57,311,260 downwards.
TGAACTCCTCACTTTCCGATGTCCTCTGTTTGTTGAAAGAGTAAAGCTCGTGGGGTCCTTCAAAAATTCAGTTTAGTTTGATTTGAAATTTTATACATAATTTGTTGCTGTTATACATCGATAGAGGCACAAAACATGTAAAACAATCCGTATAATTACAAAATCAAAATTAAAACAAAGTTTTTCTTCATTATTTTCAAAACATTTAACATTAATGTCGTGAGATTGTGGTTTGTTACACGAAACAATACAAAGTTGAATCAAAATTGAGAACTCCAAATACTAAAACGGAAGCACTGGCTACCGCTTCCGAGAACCCTGCGCTCCTCATTCCTCCTTGGAGACAACCCATACGTGCAGATGTAGAACCTGAGGGTTCTCGTGCACCCGTCTGCTTTGGTTGCTCCTGAGAAGGTCCCACCTGGTTGGCAGGGGAACCGGCTCCTGAGCGCAGAGTCTCCGGAGGGGGACATACCACGGCCTTTCTGGCCAGTTCGGTGCGACCAGGAGCAGACGCAGGCGTCTCGTCTCCTGGACTTTTGCCACCGCTTGAGTCAGAATGGCGGGGGGGCGGGGGGGGGGGGAGAGCGTAAGCGTCCATCTCCTCCCACCCCTGGGTAGAGGCGTCCACATACAACTGGCTCCCGGCGGGGGGTTGCCGGAGGGGAACCCCCGCCAAGACGTTGCTCTCGTTCTGCCACCATCGTAGGTGGTGAATGAGGTCCTGCGGCATCCTGATGTGATGGCCGCAAGATACCTCCCGAACGTGACCGTTCAGCACTATTTGGAGGGGCCGGAGGTGAAGCCTCCCCCTCCTCGTGAAGTCTTGAGCTGAGGTCAAGAACCCTAGCAGACGTTGCCACCATCGGAGCGAGAGAGGCCCGCGACACGCGTCCGCCAGGAGTTCCCTGTAACGGCCCATCCGTTTCTCCGTGACAAAGGCCTTGTCCTGCGTCGTGTCCAGACGGACGCCTAGGAAGACGAGCGACGTCGTCGGCACTAGGTCCGACTTGTCCAGATTGACAAGCCAACCCAGACGTCTGAACAGAGTGATCACAAAGTCCCTTATGGCGGCCGCTCGAGGTAGGAGCGGTTGAACTGTTTCAAGTCGTGAATCAGCCGCCATTTTTTCGGGTCCTTTTTCGGTCTCACGAATAATGGAGAGTAGAACCCCGGTGTCAGACCTTGGAACGGAAGCTCGCTCACCGCCTCCTTGGTGATTAGGATCTCCACTTGTTCCACGAACCCGGGTTGGGGCGCCTAGTGTTCTTGCAGCGGCTCTGTGACTCGCTCTTCCGGATGGAAGAGCGGTAACGCCTGTGCTGCTCTGGGGAGAGATCCTCGCACTCTGCACACCGATTATCCGCCGGGCAAGTGTTCCTGCACAGGCGACAGACGACATGAGGGTCGTAGCTCGCCGACTTGCGTGACCCGCACCGTCCACAGTACGCCCGGTACGGGGTCGCTGAGTCGCAGCGAAGTTAGTCCATTTCCTGTGAGGCGACAAGCGCGACCTACAATCCAAGCGGCCCTAGCGCGCGAGTGTCAAGAAGACGGCAGGCGGCAGGCGGTAGGCGGCACGCGCCTATCCAATAACCCCGTCAAGAAGACGGCAGGCGGCAGGCGGCAAACGCCCGTCCAGACGCCTAAGAGATCCCTCGCCTAGAAGACGGCAGGCGGCAGGCGGCAGGCGGCAAGCGCCCGTCCAGGCGCCTAAGAGATCTATCGTCTAGAAGATGGCAAGCGGCAGGCGGCAGGCGGCGAGCGCCCGTCCACACGTCTAAGAGATCTGTCGCCTAGAAGACGGCAGGCGGCAGGCGGCAAGCGCCCGTCCAGGCGCCTAAGAGAACTATCGCCTAGAAAACGGCAGGCGGCAGGAGGCAGGCGGCAGGCAGCAGGCGCCCGTCCACACGCCTAGGAGATCTGTCGCCTAGAAGACGGCAGGCGGCAGGCGGCAGGCGGCAAGGGCCCGTCCAGGCGCCTAAGAGAACTATCGCCTAGAAGACGGCAGGCGGCAGGCGGCAGGCGCACACGACAACCGAAGCTGTCACGCAGAGGGGTAGAGCGACCGTCCACCCCCGGGCTGCACGGGCTGCACGTGCAAGTCAACCCGCTTCACTAATCCAGGTCAACACGGCTGTGTTAACCACAAACACCCCTGTCAGAGCATTGAATTCACTCACGAGGAATCAACACGACGAAGGACAGCGGGGATACTTAACTAAGTAAGTAAATAGAGTCAGAAACAACAAAACACGTTAATTATATAGCTCAATACAATCGGGAGAGATACAGAAACACGTCTGCACACTACCGACTCTGTAATGTGAATGGTTCTAATTGGATGACAGGTCACGCCAGACAGTGGACTAGTGACGGGCGGGTAACTCTTATTGATCTGTGTAATGATGTTTTCATTACTTCTGTGGGAATGAGTCGATTACATGTTATATGGCTAACAAGGTTAAGGTCACTTGTCGGAGGTTAGTAACTAAATGATAGTATATAACTTTACATTTCAAAGTTGTTTTTCCATAAACAGAAAGTTTGAAGTCCATAAAGACTACATGCCATTTCTTTAAACATTTGATTTTTTTAAAGATAAACGAATGGTTTTAAAGGGGCAGTAGCACGTTTTTAGGGGAAATGTCAGGAAAATGAAAATTAATGGTTTCAATTAAATGACAATGTTTTTAAACTAAATGGAGCAGTAAAAATTCAAGTTGTTAAGAGAGTTACAGCTCTGAATATAACCCAGACGTTGATAGCTGTTTAAAGGGGAGAAAGAAAGAGAGCTGTGCCCCCTGCAAACATCGGTGATTATGTTACCTCCATTTCGTCACGCAACCTGCAAGTATAGTTTTACCATGAAATATTGATAAATGAATGAATATGAAATAATCATGCAAAAAGTACTTTCATCATTCCCGTTCATGAAGTAGTTTCTTTTAAACTTTGGCATTTACATTCGAATTCCTGTTTAGTTCAACCTGATTTTTATTGTTTTGATTTGATTTTCTTAACATCACAGATTAGATTTTGCAACATTGATTGTCAAAAGATCATGGGAAAGTTACGATTTTATTCGAAAATCAAGTTTCGTAGTGTAATATTACTCTTGTTAAAGTATCTTTGTTAAAGCTAAAAAAGAGTAAACTCAGTAGAATCCAAAATCATTTTTCACAAACTCGTATCAATACAACCTCTTCGTCAATAATTGACAATTACTCTTGAATATGTGGACGCCATTTTAGCGATGAGTGATTTCCTTAAGTCAAGTTGGTTACACAAATGTTTTTTGATATCAGAGACCCAATGAGTATTTCATAGTTGTTTTCTCAATACAGTCATACTTCAATTAAGTGTAAATTCAGTACCACTGGAAGCTCAGTCATTATTTCATAAAATGTCAACAAGGACGATTTTTCTTTGGGAAATTATCGAAAAAATCTTAATTGTTTATGTAAACATTGATAAATGCATACATAGCATCGTAACTTTGACAAAGCATCACGTTTTAGTTTTGTATTCATTGAATTATATGAATATAACTTTACATGTTCTAGCTGTATTAGGTTATTCATAAACAGTGTTTCGCTAATTTACCTTTGATTAGTTTATCTTAACAAGAACTATCAATTAGGTCAATGGGTAAATACTCTTATATCGACGCTGATCAATTATCATGCATTAACCTTTTGATCTTAAAGGGCAGTAGTACGTTTTTTAAATATTTTATATTTCACTGATAACTGCATGTTAATGCTTATTGTAGTATTTTATAGTGTCAAAAATCTCATTACACAAACCAATCATCCATAGTCAGAGAACAAATTATAAAGATTCACATAAAGACCACTGGCGGCCATTTTTGTGTTAACAATTTTAATTCATTTGTGTAAGAAAAAGGAAATGCATGGCTGAACTTTACATATATATTTATCACTGCTTCAGTAAGTGTAAAAACATTTATCTTGGAACCATTTATTTTCATTTCCCGCCATCACCTTATACCCCCCCTCCCTAAAACGTGCTACTGCCCCTTTAAAATAAGCCTTATCCAGACATTGATGTTATGACTCGATTCAATAACCCATTGTTGTGCAAAAACGCATTACCAATATAACAACTGCTAAGCAGAAGCTTATCTGAAAGACTTGATCCTCCGGCCCGGCCCGGGATACTGTGGAACACGTGATCTCTAAGCTTGAAGAATGTAGAGATGAATGTTGGCTTTACGAAACACTGTTATGTTGTGTATTGAGCCCTTAAGAAGTAGATATCAGATGAAATGGTGGTTTCTTTGGTGGAACTGGTGGTGTTTACAGAACAACACCTAGTTAGCAATCACAGAGGGTGGTTTGGGCCTCTGAGATGTACAATAGTTTGGGCAGCTCGTTCCCAACTACATCTCGTCCATGCAGCATCGCTGTGTAATCAATATCTGACTAAACTAAACTGGGTTTTCACGTTTCTGAAAATAAAATAATTCGTTATGAAAATATAAATTGATTGGTATCTATCTATTGATCGAAATATCTACGAATTTCGAAGGAGCAAATATATAAATTTTGAAGGCTGTGAAGAAATTGGTTGATCGTGAAGTTAGAGAAAGAGAGATGTGAACAGTGTTCATCAAAGATCAACACATCATTTTATTTTTTTTAATATTTGCAGCAACATAGCTATGGCCTTGAAATGTAGAATGTGATATAAAAGGCATCGTAGTATGTACATTTAAGTATTATTAAGCCACACTCGACATGTTTCACATTTAATATTACTTTTGCAAAGGTTAAAGCAAAGTTTCATTTCTAAATCCGATTACCTATAGTCTTCGAAAAAAGTGTTAGTAAAGCAAGTAAAAAATCCAACTTATATATGTAATTATATCAAACGATTTGCGAAGTTTAACTAAATTCTAAAAATTCTTCTTGGTAACTCTCATTCGACTAAAAGTAATATTTTAGCAATCAGTAGGATCTGTTTCATTTTTAGCAAAAAAGTATCTATTTCCAATCAAGGAAGTACTCAACGTGCCTTTTAGCAGAAAAAAGACTGTGGAGCCATATATTTGGAAAAGCAATGTAAGCGCATATTATAAATGAAACACATAACAGATGAAATCTTTCTAATTCGAAGTCACAAAAATATCCTGTTGTTCACTCGTAATGTGTTGATGTTAATAATATTACCCGAACAAGAAGAATTAATAAGGTCAATGGTCACGAATGGATCATGCCGTTAATAATCTAGTTTGTCCTCTCCAATACCATCTTCCTACGCAGAGCCTAAAAGGCCAGTTTCCAAACTGTCAGGTTTATGCCTTGCTGCATAGCCTTGAGTTTTCTGTGCTTGCTCTCTAGTCTGTAGGGGCACTATAGCAGCACAGAAAAGTAAAGTCTCTGCAGCAAGGCATAAAATGACAGTTTGGAAACTGGCCTTTTAAGCTCTGCGTAGGAAGATGCTCCAATACTATTCCTTATCATTCCACTTGATGATCTTTCAAGAAAAATGAGTTTCAAAAGACCCAATTTTAGCCCCCCATCACACTTCTAATTGATAATATTTTGCAATTCGTTTGTTATTTAACTAAATTTTTGCGATGTTTGCATAACAGGTGATACGTCTTGAGAATGGCAAATAAAATGACAAAGGCGTAGATAATTGTGTTCAAATAGTAAAGAGTGTGTTTAAGTCAATTCATTCAAAATTTAGTAATTATTTCTTATATGTTGACAATTCTCGTTCAACTCTGCGTCTCTGCAGTATGACATATTTAGTTGATCACCTGTTAATAACCAATTCTTCAGATGAAAACAGGGTTGATATGTTCAGGAATCGATCTTGTACCAGGCTAAGAGACGACCAAGTTGAAACATGCAGTGTGATCAAGTAGCAGTTAACAGTGATTCAGAAGCCGAGATTTGCATGTATATAGCTTCATGATGTAGTCTTCATGTGCCCTTGATGAAACCCTCGTCAAAGTTCTTAACTGTACAACTCATGTTTTCAGTAACATGTTTTATGATAAACATTTTAAAGACATGTATTTCAAATTCCTTTGAATTTTTTTTTGACAAAGTATGATCGAAGACTAGACATCGGTGGAATAATCTCCGTTGGAGACGAGTCCTCGCACAAACAATGGTGCATTCAGAACTTCAGCATATATCTTTCTTTTTCTCTGCCTTCATCCTGAAGAGTCGTTCTACAGATAAACAATATTATATTGAGTATTTGTAGTAGTAGGAGTAGCCGCAGTAGTATTAGTATTAGTAGTAGTATTAGTAGTAGTAGTAGCAGTAGTAGTAGTAGTAGTAGTAGTAGTAGTAGTAGTAGTAGTAGTAGTAGTAGTAGTAGTAGGAAAACACAACATTTAACAGCACTATTTACAACAAGTCATATCAATGTATTTAGGCTACATCTATATTACTTTTTAAAAAGCTATATTGTACAATGTTGTTTAACTATATTTCTAATACGTATGCTACGATTGACAACAATAATATATCACTCCATTTTGTCTTTTATCATTACATCTGCAATTAATGACTAGGCAGGAAGCTCTGACAGTCTTATAGAATTTAATTTGTTTTTAACTTGCTATCTACGTTGTATGATGCATATATGAATGACATGAAATAAAACGTTACCCAATGTAAACTTACAGTATTAAAGGGGCAGTAACACGTTTTGAGGGGGAATATACGGTGATGTCAGGAAAATGAAAATAAATGGTTCCAATCTTTAGACAATGTATAATAACTAAATGGAGCAGTAATAAATCAAATATACAATGTAAAATTAAGCCATGCGATTCCTTTTCTTACACAAAATGAATTAAAGGTGTTCACTACGGACTACGGATGATTGGTTTGTCTTTTGAGATTTATGATACTATCAAAGTAATACATTTAGCATTAACTTATAGTTATTAGTGAAAAATTGAAAATATAAAATTGTCAAAAAACGTGTTCCTGCCCCTTTAAATGTTATTTCGCATCTAAAATAACCACATTTTAAACATCTATTTATCATCCTAAGTTAGTTAGAAAACTCAAGCTCATTTATGAGTTACATATTGTATGGTTGCAGATAAAAACCTTAATGTGGTGTAAAATATGAACGGTATATGATATATGGACAATGATGTTAAAAGTTCATTTCTCTTAATGTTTCCTGTTCAGTAATGTCTGTGGTCAAACATCTAGTCTCAATTACCAACAGATATCTCAAAGGGTAACAACTAGCAATAAATAACAATAACTTTACTTCTTATTTCATCTCAAATTCTAAACCAGTGTTTACTTTAATGTTTCTATATATTTCATGTGATGGCCACTGCGAATAAATAGAGACATTCTCCTGATTACATCAATTGAAAAAGGTCATTTTTTCATTAAGTAACTCTCTAATTCCCAGAAGAAATAATCTTTTGAAACCACACGTCTTTTATCGAACCGTTTGAAGCTTCAATTTACATTTCCTCTTCAAAATGCTGTAAGCGAAAAGAAATTTTATTTTAATGATGTATTGAATCATTAGAGAAGTCAGGACTTCTTTGATGTTCGAAGGTGTAAGTTCTCTTTCTTTTTTAGATTCATACTAAAAGCCGTTGGGGAAATTCAACAATACTTCTGAATATTTGATGTTCTGCAACAAAAACCCTGTTTTCCTGTTGTATATTGTAAGAGACGCTGAAGAGACAGTCACCATTGTATGTATCTATCAAAGATGTACATATAAAGAACTCAACATATTCCTTAAATAACCTGCACTTTTGATTTTTTTTTCAAGTGTTGCATAAAGAATCAGTTTGATCATATTCATGCATGTGTCACATTAGTATCTCTTGTTCCTTTATGGTATTTTATAAATCCAAATAAGTAACTACTTTATTTGCGTTCACTTTCAATTTCATCTGGTGAAATAATGGATTTATGTTATTTAATACAAATGTTTATATATAATTAACACTATCCTATAACCAACATTTAGAATGATTATTACCTTGATTACTAATAACTACAAAACTAATAACTTGCAACATAAAGCATATCAACAAAAACAGAAAGTATTTAAATGAATAACAAATGTATTATGTGATATACATGCATACTACTGCCTTGGGTATTATAAATTGAAATATGAAGGCGGAGAGAAAAATTAGTTCATTAGCTCTTAAGTTGGATCATGATCACAATGATAATTTTGGTTTCATCCAGAAGCAAAAATCTTTTATCAGTACGGAAAGTATAAAAACATGTAAAATATGAAATCACAAAAAGTTCTATGTCAACCATTTGATACTTGTATGATACAGTTTGTCAAAAGAATTATTATTGCATAATGCATTCTGTTTCGTAGCTTGTAGGTGATAAAATACAATGTAGTAATTAAATCAATAAATGACACCATAATGTAAAACGGTTTGTCTCTGAACTCTGCAAATGGTTTCATTAAAGATTTAAATCACTTGGTTTTCAAAGGCAAAATGCATATTCTTAATGTATACATTTTCAATATTTTTGTATTTAATTTCTGAAAACGATCATGTTAATATAAGATTTGTGTAACGAACGTTTTCTAACGAATACGATTTTTAATTTAGCTATTTTCACTGGCACTTGCAAGCACTTCAATTTAAGTGTAATAATTGGATTGAAATAAAACATATTCTAATTATTAACAAGTAACACCATCTTAATTCAAGATTTCTTTTGGTCACGTGATGTAATTATAAGGGAGATGAAAGATTTTTAAGGATCTGATGAAACTCTCTTAAATTGCTTCAGTTTCTAAGTGCAAATACACTACCTTTCAACTTTATTTATCTGTAAATCGGTTTCAAAACGAGTTCTATCAAACCATCAAGGCATTCAATATCTAAGAGAGACTTTATTCTGATACACTTGTCAAACGGAGATTTGATAATAAATTAATATGTATTTGTTTTAATTAAACAATCAAAACTCACGTCTTATGATACGTTAATCGTGCTGATAAAAAAATGTATGAATGTTGACTGAAGCATCACTTCCGGAAAATAGATAAAAAAAAATTAAATTGTATATTACAAGTTATTGTGTTATTCTGCGTGGGCAATATTTCAGCCATTAGCGACGTCAAAATAAACTACGCCAAAACCATGAATTATGCTTATAACATAGTTATATAAAGTTTAACACGTCAAAAGTTAGTTTTATTTCTGGATGAGTTGATTAAAATTTTGTCTCCTGGCGTCCCCTTTCTAAAGGTTTAACTTGATGAATTCAAATTACCACGATTAACTCGATGATGATGTAAGAAAAGTATTATTTTCTACCTTTAAGTCATGTCACAATGTAAGGCCGACCTTCTGAGCCAATTACGTGCAGTAACGAAGCTGTCTTGTGAAAAGATATTTTATCAAGTATGAATTAGTCTTTATTAATGATTAAGTTCTAATCTACATTAAAGGGACAGTAGCACGTTTCAGGGGTGAGTATAAGGTGATGTCAGAAAAATGAAAATAAATGGTTTCAACTGAAAGACATTGAAACTAAATAAAGTAGAGATAAGTCAAATACATAATAAGAAATTCAGCGATGCGATTCCCTTTTCTTACACACACTGAATAATAGATGTTTACACACAAAAATACACCAATGGACTTTATTTGAATCTTTATGATGTGTGACTATAGAGGATTGGTCTGTATAATGAGATTTTTGACAAAATCAGATAAATAGATTTTGCATTAACGTACAATTATCAGTGAAAAATTTTAAATAATAAATTTACAAAAAAACGTGCTACTGCCCCTTTAACTCACTCCCATTATCATTGTCTTTAAATCATTTTCAATAGTTTAGAAATATACTATTACAAAAATAACACGTTAGCCATTTAATTTAAAAAAAACAATTTTGCAGTACATAAATAGCCAAAATATCATTCAATTTCGATATTAAGAAGTTGAATATGTAAATGTCTTTACACAAAGATTTTATTTATTATTAGAACTTTACCAAATATTTTATTTGTGTCCATTGATTCAGGACACATCTGTCAATCGCCAATGGTTAAAAGACTACTTCAGAAGTATATACAATTTCATAACAATTTCCGTTTGCACCGATCTGTATTTTGTTTCCGTACGAGACGTAGCCAGTCACTTCGAATCAATACACAACTTGAAACGACGGCTAGAAACAAAAGAAAAATCAAACTTTAATCACCAACTACAGTTATCTTTAATTTATCAAACACTTCACAAGAATTATTTTGCCGTGCGTATGTGTGTCGGAGGTAAATCGACGGCAAACGCGTATGAACCTTGAGATTTACCCCTTGTGAAATCCTTTTAAGAGAACCTTTTTTTAAGATTCTATTTCTTATCTCATAAGATGATATTGGTTATATGAACTAACTCGTGACAGGGAATGCCAGATTATCTTTCCCTCGGTATATTAATTGTGTAATTGATTTGATGTAGAAAAGATTCAGATAATGTCTACTGTACTTAAACCCGCCTACAAAAGAAACTAATACACCTCAATATGTATAAATGAAATTGAAAATATTACGTGGTTGTTATTAACTGTTTAATGACATAAAGTAACCCGAGGAAAGAGGATGTGAACACCACCAAAATAATATCTTTGCGTTTTTTAAACTTCTTTGACAAACATTTCTATGCACGTGAAAATACTTCTTGAATGGTATAAAAGGCTTGGTTTGCATCAATGATGGCACATAACGAGGACTAATGCCACGGAAAAAATTGCACATGGAACCCTACTGCAGCTAGATAATATCGGACCCAATACCGCCAAATTGAAAATTGACCTTGATTCCCTTGCACAGTAAAACGCCAACGTCCTGCCGCAGCCAAAGAGTTCCCCTAAAATGTCACAGAGACATTATCTCTGGATAAGCCACCTTGGACCATACATGAGCTTGACATGACGGTTAATGAAGATTTGAGACGAATACTAACTTACGTTATTTGACATCTCTCTTGTTGGGTGTAGAGTTTCTTTTGTAGGTGGGTGTATATCTATTGAGCAGTAATATAACCAGCTCTATGCTGTCAAGAAATAAAACGAAATGAGTAAGCAGTTGTTTCTATGTATGCTTTCACAACTAGCTATTGAATCACTTTAATGTTGAAGAAGTGCTAAATTGTTAAACACTCAGTATAATATAAGAAAGGTGATAATCCACGGCAAGTCTCATGACCAAAAGTATTTTCAAGACCTCGCAATTGAGAATCCTTATATTTTCATAATTATTTTATCTTACAGTTTGATGAACCTGTTTTTGTCAGACAAACAGCTATTCCACACCAAGGAAAGATTTAATTCAATGAGTGATACGTCGTTTTGAGAAAGCGCCGATAGACTTTACATAATTCACAGGAAAGTCGGTCACATGAATCAGCTCAGAGCTTTTGTTGATGTCTGGTCTTCAAAATTGGTCACTTTCTGAGATTACCTTGTAATTTTGAATCAACAGTCAAGCGTCTGGAACCACAAAGAGAGAGTAAATTCTGCTCCCCGATGATTTGACCAGTTTCTTAAAGTTCTCATCATCATGATAAATCATCGACGTGTTCCACCACAATAAATGATTTCTGAAATGTCCATTTCAGTTCGATCATTCTCTAAAAGTTCCAGTTTTGGTCCATTTACGAGTGGCCATTACTGACATCTGAGGGGTAGGGGACACTCAGACTGGTTGTAATATTCAATATTTGCAAAACGATATTTTGCCTTGTCATAGTTTTTATCACCAAATATGTCAGTCCCTGATTCATGTTTTTAATGGGAGTTATTATACACCATTATTCTCGGATTACTATTTGCAAATTTATAATTAATTCATATATAAATTTTATAATTTGTAACATATGCGTTTGCTCTAGGAACTTGATTTATTTAAGAAATATCAATCATGATCTTGAAACATAATATATCTATGAGGATTGAACCAACAATAACGTAGGTTAAAACATGGAACCACATTGTTGCAACAACAACCACTAACCAAATAGCCATCCTTCCACTTTATTGAATTACTATTGACCTGCCATTTGCATCTTTATCTAACTGTGAGTCTTCGAAGTTGATGACATGAACTTATTGAAGCATAAAATTGACTGCTGTCAAACCATAATAGCACCTAAAAATATTATGAACTATAAAACGTTTTACTGTTTTGTAGGATATTTGAACATCAATTATATCAGTCGTAGCAAAATTGAAGACTTAAACTGACTAGCATCATGTATATATTTCAGCATTGACAATACATTTCACAGTTATTTCTATCCAATGCTCACCTTCCTTTCACATGTTTGTATGCTGAAGAAGACAGAAGGTTGTGATTTACAGATAAAGAGTCGAAAGAAATTATTGCTTAAAAAGTATATTTACATCACGAGTGTTCCATGTTAAGAGACGGCACATGTCTAATTCAATTGCCAATAAGAAAGCAGAAGAATTACATGTAGTTAAACATTCATGAGTTGTATCATTATGGAATAGCCTCGTTGATGTTTTTCACAAAAAAATGTTTTCAAGAAAACAGAAGTTACAACTTTAACTCCCCATTAATAGAAAACTTATAAAAGAGAGTAGTTTTTAAGAGAAAAAAAAACGATGATAAATTCATTCAATTTCCGTTACACCTTTTGGTACATTAATGAACGGAAATAGATCAATTGCCTTTGAACATCAAGGGGGTATTCTTCAGATGACTTCACCTAGTTTGAAAGATGCCATCAATCATTGAAATAAAATATCATTCTGCTTACAGCATTTTGAGGTGGAACTGTGAGGAAACTTCAAACGTTTGATGAATGGCGTGTTTTTATTGTGAAGCGCATCAAGCCTTTTAGAAAACGAGGCGTCAAATCTATTACGGATGTAAATAAGTTTCCACTTTAAAGATTGAGATTTAGCAATCTGTGGAGATGAATATTGATAGACAAGAATGTACAATTCCGTACTTTAACCTCTTTTAATGAATGGATAGTACAAATCGATGTTTGCCAATGTTGTATCTATCTTGATATACAAGACAAATGTTATGGAAAATAACTTCTTTATCACATCAATCACATCAAAGAATTACATTGACATGTATGATTATAGATCTCAGAAGCGCGAAATATGTCCGAGTCCACCATACGAATGATATGTACGAAGGCATTTTAAACTCCGTTTTGTGTTGATTAATATAAATGATTAATATGATAAAGTGTTTGCTGCTCCACCAATACAACATTTACTTTAATCATGTGTACTCACTTGCTTTGTCTTATAACAGACATTTTCAGAGCTGCTTACTCTCATCGCATTTTCAACGTTCTAAAATAAGCTCAAAGCGCTACTCTCATCATTACCCAGGACTCTACTTTCTCAGCTGCTAATCATTACCACGTATGTCAGTTGATCCTGTTTCCAGGTACCCATTGAAACATCCGGGTGGACAGGGTGTAATTTGGATGAACGTTCCTTGCCGAGGACACAAGATGAAACCCAGGTCACAAATGTCTCCTCAAGGATTTGAACCCGGGTCACAGGCGTGAGAGGCAAGCATGCTTACTAAATTCACCACATAATCAACATAATAATTGCTTGATATGCGACTCTTGGTGTATATACTAATGCTGTTATCAAGCAAGTGATACTTGTGATTTGTTGCATGTGATATCTGAACCAATCGTGACCTTGTACATCAACAATTCCAGGTACCCATTCAAACAGCTTGGTGGATGGCATTGCTGATGAAGTGCCTTGCGCAGGTAAACAACATAGGATGAAACCCAGGTCTTATCAAAACAACATGCACATCAAACTTTGTTATTGTAAAAACTTTACCTTATTATGTTTAAATACGTCTACATGTAACCAAACTAATTTGTGAGTTTATTTCCATCTCATTTTCCTGACCGGGTCCTACCATTTACAATAAATTATAACACAAAAAAGCCTTTAACTAAACGTCGTACTAGGTTCGTCTGAAGGATAGGAAGGTGTTTCGTTTCAAAATGTACTTTTGTTAGAATATATTGACATAAACTGGTGACCAACAACCTGTCCTAAATTGTAGACACCTATCTTGAATGCTTTCACCACTATGCTGACGCCAGTATAATGCAAACGAGTTTCAATACACTTGAACTACTCCTCTGGTTACAATTTTATAGTGTTTCAGGAACCATTGAACTTGCTGAAATAGAATAATTACCTACATGTAGCTCAATGTTCTACTTATAACGATAATTGATAGTCCTTAAGCAGTTGGTCTTTAGTAATTAGATTTTTAGCATTCTATTCTGATACTTGACATTTTAAAAATAGATGACGGCTAATTATAAATTAAGATGGAGTTCACAGTTACAAATATCCTGTACGAAATATTGCAACAAGCAGGGTTAGCTTTGGGCAATTTGGAACACATTGTATGCCAAGTATTGACAAATAAAGAACATACATTCGTGAATTATCAAATAAATCTTTTTATTAACATGACTATCTAAACTTATTTATTATGACAATACATGCCTGTTGGTGTGTGTCTGTGATTTATGAATGAATGTTTATATAGGAAAATACTTGAAATATATATATAAATACTGATATGTTTTCAATCCGTCATGTTTTGGGGATTTTCATGCAAATGAACTAATAACATTGCTTTTAAAAAATCAAAAATAATGTATTCTTTTTCGTAACCTATTGGCTTAACTTAATGATATTGTGTTATCTAACCACTGTTTATTTCGGATTTATCTTTTCGTGTTTATATGTATAATAACGTATATGCCTCATTTGATAAATGTATCTGTTTGTCTGTCTATGATTGTCAAAGGGAATCTATTTCTAAAGTAACGGAGTAAAGTGTCGATTGCTTAGTTGTTGAGGCAAAGGGAGAGAGACGTCGGACTTGTCTGAAACCTTTAAAATGAGACGATTACAAAAAGTAATTCAATAGCTCTGGAGGAGATATAGTTTGAAATAATCAATTGATACAGATGGCCTTAACGAAACTTATCCACACAAAGCTTTAAAGAAGGCAAATCGATCGACGTGTCTAAAACCATTAACATAGAACGATAACGAAATGCAATTTGAAAGTCTACTACATTTGCAAAGCAGTTATCTATGGCTTAAATTTAACCCAAATAACGTGTTTGGTTCCAGGTGTATATATGTAAGTACATACGTACTCAAGTACTTGCTGAATTCAAGGATTTATGTCACTACATATCAGTTTTGTACAAATCAACGCACTGCACTGTAATCTCGACGTAGTGATCATCTAAATGATAATTTTTTCTTGGAACAAATTATGTCATATTGACGTAGATTGTTTGTCATGTGGTATTTTATCAATTTAAAATGTGTCAATATAAAACTATTGCGTCTTTGACTCTAATGCTTTGGATTGTTAATATAACATTATAAATGATACACCTGTGGAAACATTAAACTTTTAAGAGAATTGGTAGCATGATTGATAACTTATTCTCTGATTATATTTATAGATTTTCTGTAGTGCTGAGCAGTCAATTTGTGGGTTTCAATTTACATGTTTTTATGCAGATACAGTTATGTAGCTTCAATAAAGATTATAAGTAAATGCAAACTAATGTATGAGTTATTGTATCATTATATGTACTCTTTCTGCAGGTGTATCATTTATTCATTAGTGTTCAGTGGCAATTGTAGCACAATCAGCACACTTCGAAGATTCAACAAGGACGAGGTCTGTATTTTCTTTGTTTTATTACATCAATGATTCCTTCTAAATAGTCTTGTTGTCAACCCTCAACGTCCGCCTTCCCTGGTCATATCCTGACTTCAGTCGTCTCTCACATGTGTGAGACTCGAGGGGTAGGTCTATCTGCTTTCTTCAGCTGCAGTCCTGGCATTAAATAGTCTTACAGACCCAGTTGCCAACAACATGTATCTTGACGATAACTTAAGGTATTATTACTTAAACTGATGTGGGTAAGTGGGATTAGTAGCAATAACAGCATTTTGTTAAACAATGTTAAAAGTTAAATAAGGATTATCATAGAATGGCATAGCACAATGGTTTCTGAATATATGGTGAATGAATTTCCAGCTCAGGATGTTACATAATGATATTGATCGATTTATTAAAAATAATCTAAACTTTGTTGTATGCTCTTGAATTATGTCTAAATAGGAACAAAAACTAACATTCTAATACACATTCTCAACGATTTTTAACAGTTTAAAACTGTGCACACGTTTAGATTCTTGGCCGGATGAACTCCCTTGCCTTTGATATCTGCAACACCATATCTATGCCCTTTTAAGGTACAAATATGATATGAATGACTTAGTAGTTGCTCCATTTCTTAAGCCACCTGATAAATATCAAATGACTATTTACGTACAGAATCTTTTACATACCGGTTATCTGTAGTTTTAGAAACGGTGTCACTCAACATGTAAAACTTCATGCGACCATTTTTGTTATTAAGTCATATTTTTAGTCATGAATAAAAAGATTTGCGAAGCTGAACAAAACCTCGGAAAGTTGTTTTTAAAATACGTCTCTCTTAACTTATATTTATCGCAATTAGTAAGGTCTGTTTCATTTTGAGCAAATGTATTTCCAGTAAGGACGTGCTGACCGTGCCTTATAGCAGAAAATATCATACTCCAGAAAAAGCAATGTATGCGCATATCATAAGTGAAACACATATCATAGTTAATGTCTGCCTAAGACTTAAAAACATCACGTTGTTCACTCAGATGTGTAGGAGTTTAATCATATTATCCGAACATGAACTATTAATTAGGTCAATGGTCACGACTCAAATCGTGTCAATAATCTAATTTGTCAATTCGTAAATTGAAGTTCCTGTAAGGGCAATTAATGTCAAGAGGATTAATGTAAGGCACCTATCACACCAGCATTTGATAATACTCTGCATTACATTTCATATTTCAGTAAACTTTAGCGATTTTTTATATGGCATACAAGTCTTGAGAAAGGAATGCAAAAATGACAAGGGCATTGACAATTTTTGCTAAACTGTGCAGAATTCTTCAGATGAAAACAGGGTTAATATATTCAGGAATCGATCTTGTACCAGGCTAAGAGACGACCAAGTTGAACATGCAGTGTGATCAAGTAGCAGTTAACAGTGATTCAGAAGCCGAGATTTGCATGTATATAGTTTCATGATGTAGTCTTCATGTGCCCTTGATGAAACCCTCGTCGATGTTCGTCCAACTCATGTTTTCAGTAACACGTTTAGAGCAATACAATTGCAAAACAAGTATTTTAAATTCCTTGGTATCTAATTTTGACGAAGAAAAGCCAACACGTTGACATCGATGAGACAACCCGATGCATTCAGCTCTCATCTTAAAACACACCTCTTTCTAGTTTTGCCGTTTTGTCCTGGTTAGACGCTTTTCAAGTGAACATATTTATATTTAGATGTAGTAGTAGTAGTAGTAGTAGTAGTAGTAGTAGTAGTAGTAGTAGCAGTAGTAGTAGTAGTAGTAGTAGTAGTAATAATAGTAGCAGCAGCAGCAGTAGTAGCAGTAATAGTAGAACAGATATGGCACTACTTACAAAACACACATCAATGCATAGAAACAATAATGCTATGAAACAATAATGAATACTCCCCAAGAGAGTTCCAAATAAAGATAAAAAAATAATTTTAAAAGTTGCGCTTGCGACTACATTACGAAAATCCTTGATCTGCCCCTGACATGGTACTCATAGCAAATAAGATATCATACAAGAAAACTGGCCTCATTTAAAAGACATATCCAAACTGGGGATTCTGTATTTAATCTTTAAAAATCCGACATTGTGTGATTTCTTACTTATTTATTTTATCTAATATTCTTATGTACCTTTCCTATATGTTTCATTGCTTAAAATTTGCTTTTAAGTCATAGTAAAAGTTTTGCCAATTGAAAAAAAGCTATCATTAAGTATGTTCTCTTATTCAAGAAGAAATTAATCTTTTGAAACCACATGCCTTTCAATTTACACTTCCTGCTGGAAGCGAAAAGAAAATGGATTCCAATGACGGATTGACTTCCTTGATGTTCCAAGGTATCTCTTCTCCTTCTATTTCAGGAACACACTAAAAGCCGTAGGGGGGAAATATGTGTGACTCTTTTTGTGTACGTCATTTCTCCTTTAAAAATTACGAAACTCTTACGATAAGATTGTTGAGCATCCTGTTAATAGACAAAGTTTGCAGAATTGTTCAGATGAAAACAGGGTTGATATACACTCAGGGGCAAAAGTAATGATACCAACTTTTCAAAAGAGTACAAAACAAAACCCTGGTGTAAATGAAATGCAACTACGAACCTTTGTGATAGGCACATCAGTTGTGAAGAAGTCCTCACAATTTCAAACAACAAAGTATGATACTTATCATTGTATGGCTGTTCAAATACACAAGGGGTCCAAAAAAAGCTTTTTCGATGTTATTTTTGGTCATAATATTTGGAATTGGAATACAAACACTATGAAATGTAAAAATCTATTAAATCTAAGATGTTATCAATATAAATAACCCTGGTAGAATTTAATTTGTTCACGGTTTTTGCCCGTATATTGGTTAAAAAACAAGAAAAATAGCCATTTTCTCGTCTAGTTAAGGAGATTTTTAATCAGCGTTTTTTGAAAGGCCTGTATTTCAAAGGCGTTAACAGATATAGCTTTGAAATTAAAAACTTACTTCAGTTAGCTCTTGAAGACATGAATTAACCCTATTTCAGTCGTAACTATCACACGAAGCTTGACCTATCATGCATTTTATATGGTATCGTTTCTTTTGCCCGTGAGTGTATTCAGGAATCGATCTTGTACCAGGCTAAGAGTCGACCAAGTTGAACATGCAGTGTGATCAAGTAGCAGTTAACAGTGAGTCAGTGATTAAGAGATTTGCATGTATATAGCTTCATGATGTAGTCTTCATGTGCCCTTGATGAAACCCTCGTCGATGTTCGTTCAACTCAAGTTTTCAGCAACACGTTAGGAGAAATACAATTGCAAGACAATTTTTTTAAATTCCTTGGTATCCAATTGTGACGAAGAAAAGCCACTACGTGGACATCGGTGGGACAACCTGTTGCATTTAAGAGGCAGTAGCACGTTTTTTGATGATTTTATATTTTAAAATTTTCACTGATAATTGTAAGTTAATGATAAATGAATTATTGGATTAAATGGATTCGATTGATGTTCCAAGGTATCTCTTCTCCTTCTATTTCAGGAACACACTAAAAGCCGTAGGGTAGAAGTATGTGTGGTCCTTTTTTGTACATCATTTCTCCTTTAAAAATTACGAAACTGTTACGAGACTTTTCACATTGTAAATGTCAATCGCAGATGAACATGTAAACAACTTTAATTTAATTTTGATTAATAATGATTAGTTTGTTGAGTATCCTCATTTTAACAGTTCAAATAATCAACTTATTTCTTTGTTTTACTATCTATTTTACCTGGTAAAAGGAAAGGCAAAATGA
The DNA here is from genome assembly GCA_916613615.1 of Steromphala cineraria. Lineage (NCBI taxonomy): Eukaryota > Metazoa > Mollusca > Gastropoda > Trochida > Trochidae > Steromphala > Steromphala cineraria. The sequence continues at coordinate 57,291,719 of OU744731.1, read as the reverse complement.
TATGTTGATCACTTCTTCTTAGATAAGATGTTACTTACAACAGCAAGCATATATTTCTTAATGTTACTTAATGTACAAATAGAACATAAATAAGATAACCTTTTTTATTGTATTCATTTTCAATATTGTTAGATTAAGATTCTGAAAAATATATTGTTGATTGAGATTTGTGTACTGATTTTTTTCTTTTGATCACAATAATATATTTTCCATTAAGTTTGATTTATTTGCAAGTGTTTGTATTCATCGAAAACCGAAAGCACTTTAATTGCTTGAAAAAAATCTCTCTCTCTAAACCAGAAACACAAACTTAATTAAAAACAGGTTTCTCAAGGTCAATTGATAAAATGTGAAGAATGATGTGTATGGACTCCAATGGAACGTTCTGATTTCTTGGTTTCTGAGTGCCATTACTCTACCTTTTCACTTCATAGTTCTGTTAATCAGTTTCAAACTAAAATCAAAGTCAAACCATCACTGCATCTACACGAGAGTATGTGAGTGTTGTTATCCAATTGTTAAATGTAATGTAGCTCTTGGCTTATCCAATGAATACCAGGTTGATTCATACACACACTTGTTCGTTTTCGTTTTCAGATTTCGTATTGTAACAATTCGGTTACTATAAAATATAAGTTCAAGAAATCAAAAGAATGCGAATGACATCACACAAAATATTTTTATAAAGATTTTTCAGTGGATTCGATGATTAAATCGAATGTATTCGTTAATTATTCAGTCAAGTACTATGCAAAGTTGAACATACGTATGATCCGTAAAAATAAAGATTTCACACTCTTTTCAATATGAAATACGCCAAATTCATGATCAGTGTTTATGACCTATCAAGAACAACCATATAAAACGTACATGCTATTTCTAGATTTGCTTGATAACGTTTTGTTACAATTAATCAACAATTATTGAGTTTAAATTGATGAAGATAAATAACATGATTAACACGATGATGTTTTAGGAAACATATTGTCTTCTCCATTCTGCTATAAATCATTCCACAATGATACAATGTCAAAGAAAGCCGCTCTTGTAATTACGTCCTTATTGATGATTAAGTTCTTTTTTTACATTAAACCCATGGTATTGTTTGGATAATTAGGGAGAAGAAAAGGACATGCACCTTATCCAAAGAAATTATTGCATTGATTTAAGATCCTAAATATCATCAATTTGAATAGTAAGAAGTTGAAAATACACGTCAAGAAACAAATATGAATTCAAAACGGAAACACCTATTTCAATTTTGGTCATTCTTGGCTTAATCCACAAACAGTCGTTGAAGTCAGAAAATTGTGTGACAACCATTTAATTGAGTTCCAACCATTAATGTTTTATTTGGGTTAATTTCGAGAGTTGAAAAGATCCTTGCAAGGGTTTGACAATGGAAATGTCAAGATTGTGGATCCTTTCGGTTCTCCGTGATAGATAGATCAGAACACACTTATAAATGGATTAAAAGACTTCGTCAGATAGTAAGGGGAGTAAAACAATCGCATCTTGCAAACTTGAGTGTTTTAACCGAGTTACTGTAACTTATGGATATTATTCACATATACAATTGGTCAATTAAACTTTCTTGAATATGTGCATCAGTTCAAAGGTGTTGCCAAATAACATTCCCAGCTACATGTACTAATCACGCATTTCCTGCTATCACTCTCATCAGCATATCTTTATCGTCAGAAATAGTCATCATGAAAAAGAAATCCTAATCTTTACTAAATGGAAGATGAGTTATCAAACCTCCCTGTTCTTATAAATTGTCAGATGCAGCTCATAATAAAAAAAATTTAAAGCATCGTAGATCTTATTCTTACCGTTTTTGTAGTTTTAAAGATAAACTTGATTTACCTTATGGGCCTCATCTGGGGTTTTGTGAACTTTTGCTTAAAACTCAATTCAATTGTCAAAGTATGAAGTAGTATAACAATATTCGGCTTGGCAATCTAATGAATGACAATGGATTGAATTGAATTGAATCAATTTCTCTACACAAACTCTTTCTTTTGTTAAGTATGATAAAAGTGAAATATATGACTTGTCTCATGATCAAAGGTATTAAGTTTGCAGATTTTATTTCTGATGAATTATAAACAAATTCATATGAACAAATTTGCTCATCATGGACATGTTCTCAAAGTTTTCTACATGAAACTTAAGAGTCTTTAATAGCTTACAGCAATTTGATTAAAGCAATTGAACTAGCTTGATAACACAACACAAAATGTATATACTTTAAATCACATTCAAAGGAAAGTCAAATATCAGTTCAGGAACATTGGTGATGTCTGGAGTACTAAATTTGTAACTCTCTGAGAGTAACTTGTAATGTTGAACTACTAAAAGAGATCAAATTATGCTGCTCAACAATCTTGAATATAATCTGAAATGTCCAGCAATCAATTTGATGTTATCTCGTCACAATTATTATGTAGTCTGGCCATCTTGGAATATTTATTCATTTCCGTTCAGACATTCTCTAAGGTTCCATTACAATCAGAATTTCTTGACCCACATATCGGGAGCGATTAATGTCATGATAGTTAGGCGTTGACATAGTTGATAGTCTGAACTATAGCACTTTCACATGGTACGCGTGTTTATCATTAGATATTTAAATCCCTAAAACTTTTTTATTTCATGTTAGTTATCTTACACCATTGATTTCGGATTCATATTTACAGGTATATAACTAATATATTTTGAAAGTTTTGATTATTGCAAAGGGGGATGTATGCATTTGTTCCTAGAATCTCATGTATTCAAGAAATGTCAATCATGCAAATGAATCATACGAGAAGAATTGAATTAATCAAAATTCGAACCAAATTGACAATAGCAATGACATGAGAACACCTACTGATCCTTCCATTTAGAATCATCACCTGCCTTCTAACCTGTCATGTGCACCATATATCATACTGAGAGCATTCAGAGTTGATAAACTGTTACACTGGCACGTTCTGATTGCTACATACAAAACCATCCCACGCTGACAGTTTGACTGCTGTAACTTTTATATATTGCTTGGCACAATCTAAGTGATATGAAAACAGTGGTTAACGTTTTAAGACGTATAACATGAATCTTCATAGACAGACCGTACGTAGCGTTCATTATTACACACGTGTTCTGAATATCTTTATGAGATAATTTTTGATATTTGAAACAGGTGTTGTGTAACCAGTTGAAAGTTATTCAACGAATGTTGTGTAACCAAAACAGGTTATTCAACGATAGTGACGTCATAATGCCGGACTACTTTTACAAACAGCTGATCAAGTACAAGTGACCTTTCTGTGCCACCTCGATAGTTTAAACTAACATCATTACCTAACTGAAGCAGCTATCAACGTAAAAAATCAGATAAACATAACACTATGTTTGTGAATAATTAAAAAACATTATGATAATTTTTTTGGTAATAGGAATCACTTAATTTCAAGTATTTCTAATGCAATTTTGAAAAATAAAGCAGTCCCGCCAGAGTTATCTCCCTTTCGTGCTTTGTTTACATCCGGCATCGTCTGTTTGATTCGTCAACATGGAATACGGCCTTAAAGTAAACGACTTTGTGTCTATTGATGGGAATAATCGAGGACGAATCACATCAATTATTCAGCCCTTAGGGACCTACAAGCTCTTCAATGTGAAACTGGTTTCAGGAGAAATGAGGCAAGAGCCTAGATATATATGCTTGAAAATCGCTGAAAGGCCGAGCACACCAATGCCACAACCAACGTCAATTCTTCAGGTTGATCTACCGTCTGAAGTGCTGACAGATTTGATGAATGATGACTACTTTACTGAGCAGTACACCTACGATCACTCAAACATTGATGCCTAAAATGAATAAATCAAAACGTTTTAAAAATATCTCGTTGGAATATTTTTCATATTCAACACCCACTCGTTTTGTAATCTCTATTTATTTTGTAAAAATATTCTTTATTCAATAACTTAGACGAAAATAAGATTTCTCTTGTATATTGTCAGATTCGAAGTATGTCTGTCTGTCGGGATTTCAAAATATTAGATTTAACAACACATGAGTTTTTGAAAGAAAAACTTATATATGTTCATTACGCAAATATCGTGAAATTTCCTTTTAGATGAAAGACGAGCATATGAACACCAAGAGCAAACGTCAGAGCCCGGTTACTGATATATAAAACATACAAATATATTCCAAGTCTCATATGATACAATCGAAAATATCAGTTTTATGTTACTTGTAACGAGAGATATTTTCGTAAATATCTGAAGTTAAACGAAGACTTGAAATGCTAACATATTTGAAGAGAATAAGAACATACAGCTGTAATTTGATATCGCTTTAAAAGGGTTATTATCATTATCACAAAACGTTAAGGACTATTGAAGCTAAATCTATAACGTCTAAAAGCACATTGCAGTTAAATATCACATTATGTGTTTCAGCTATTTATCAGGTTTATCTTAAGGTATATCAATTTGGAAAACAGCGATATTTATTTCATGTGAAAGAACATTTTATTTCGTCCCAAGATGCTATATTGTGTTGTAGGAGTTTTCCTATCACATGTGAACCTGATACTATTTCTTTAAGGTCGTGGCCCCTGTTGTCCCTACTAAAGTCAGAAATTATGAAATTAAGCATGTTGGCGATGTGATTTCAGATATCGGTAATCAATTCAGGAATTCAAATTGCTGAAACGTCCGAAAGCAATTTAAAGAGTTGTAACGCAGTGGCCCTCAATTGGCTGAGAAGGCTGCCATATCTGCAATTGAAAATTTAGTAAATACAGTCAAAGGTTTACAAAGCCCTTATTGGGGATCGCCAAAGCTGTAAATCATAATTCTCACTAGTAAATGAGTCTGTATACAGGGCTACAACTTTATGGGTCTTTTGCTTCTTGAGAGGAGGACGGAAATTGGTTTAAAGGGCGTGGCTTCTGTGGCCCATATTTGTAGTCACAGGGTCACCAATGCTACACAAAAATAATCCTGACTTGTCAAGGAGTATGTACACAAAGCTTCATAGACCCTTTGCCATCTGGGGGAAAAGATTAAATAGTTTTATGGGGCATAGTCCCTATTGCTCATAGTAAGTGTCGCAGGGTCATCGAATCTATTAATTCAATCCCCACTAGTCAAGGGGTCTGTTGTTAATTGTTAAGCGTTATAGAGACAAAGGTTATGAAGAATAGGTTGAAAACCTTTCATGCATAGTTTAAAAAAAATCAAGGGCCTTTTTACTAAGTTGTTTCAGAGAGAGTTACAGTTCCAATAAAACCAAATGAAATTGTACTTGATGTTCATCAGCGTCATGTAAATCAAGATCTTTGGCTCCACACTTGAGATGCCTGTCATTTAATGTTAAACTTTTCGAGAATGCAAGGATATTATGCACGAAATGATGGAGGAGATAAATAATTCAAAACCTTAAAACCTATTAAATATGGAACAAATGTGAATTATAAAGAGTTAAAACAATGCAATACATCTAATAAAAATTATATGTTACCTAAAACAAAATTGATGCAGAAATGTTACAGCAGATGGACATGTATGTTCTGATGTTAGTAATCAAATGCATGGAAACAAGACAAATCAACAGCTGTTGTAGCTGTTTGACTGGCATTCTAGAGGTTGATGGTATAAGGAAGACAAGAGTAATTTCATGGATGAACAACTTCTTTATTTGACAGTAACAACGTTTCGGTATTGATTCTTACACCGTTTTCAAGCATATGGTGAAATGTATGTAATTGTTACCTTATTCTGTTGTAACTGGGGTTTTTTCTCATTGTCATACCAAACTGTATAAATTGCTGTACTGTATTTTTTATCCATGGAATTACTTCCTTATATCAACAGAGTAAATGCCTTCCCTCAAATCTATTTTATTGATTATCATTTCACAAACACACAAACACAGTACAAAACATAAAATGAAAGACATCTATATAAATGATATGTTAGTAGGCAGTTTGTTCTTGAAAACTGTAACCGAAAAGTTTCAGAAATTGTGACTGTCCATTGACACTAACAAGAGGAGGAGTTCCCATGAGTTTACACCAAGTGGGCTGGCATTGTTGTGTAACCATTCGTTTGAGGGACAGTTACCGGTAGCTGGAAGATAACTGTCAGGGCTTGATGCTCACAATACACTTAAACTCGTTATACAAACATTGCTGACAGGGAGAGGATTAGTTTAGTTGGCGATAGTCTCAAGCTTCTCTCACTGCCTGTTTGTCACTTAGTTTAAAATGATATAATCATGCTTATTGACAAGCCCTTCATCATATATATTAAATAAAGTGTTACGCAAGAAAAAATCGTAGTTAAAGCCTCTCAAACTATTTTCCTTTTTAATGATTTGGGAATATTGTCAATATTAAATTCGGCCCGAAATGTATTCTAATTATAACATTTTGGTTTGATTACTTTTAATGACATCAATTCTGTGTTATGATCGTAATTTGATTTATTACTCGCCCGTGTAAGATATCGCAGTGTTATATGTATACTGCAATATTAAACTTGTGTAATACGACAATGCAAGTATGACGTCACAGAAGTTTGTTGTAATGACGTCACAATGTAAGCGCACCCTCACAATGGCTGTTGAGTCGCGGAAATATTATTTTCAGCACTCTGTCGGCATGTTCACATGCATTTTAGGGCAATAAATAAACAGAATACTAAACTTCCTTCAGTTTAATACTATTTCAATTCAACTCGTGAATGATTTGGTATCAAACTCGCTTTTGTTCGTTTTATACAAAATCGTTAACTCATTTAAATAAATAGTATTAAATGGAAGGTCGTTTAGTTTCCTCTATATACTACCCAAAAAAGAAATAAGTCATTTGAAAGCTTTTATTGCATGACATTTTAGAGCAAAACGATATTTTTTTTTTTTTAATATTGTTAACATGTGTTGGGCAAAGTTATCAAAATGACAGCACCTATTTTAGTTATATACAAGATGCCATTGAAACCAGCGCTGTATGTGACTTCCATTACAGCTGCGTATCTTAAGTTTGTTCACTTTCCTTCATATTCTAGTGCAAATATCAAGTAATTTCTAACGTCACTGAGACATCATATCATTGTGAAAACAAACACTTTTGGCAGGTCATTGAAGTGACCAGGGGTCAAAATTTCGAAAACACTGATTCTATTTTGCTCTAAAAGATCCTTCATAAGTGATCAACAGCTTTAAATCTTATGTGTTCCTTTGCGTTAAGGCAACGTAACTGTGCTGATTTTTCCCTACAACGTGTACATGGATGATTTTAATCGAAATTTAAGAAAATCCGAATTTCACAAATATTACCCCATCTGTCTATTTCAAAATGCCAGATATCGATATTCTGCACCATTGACAAGCCGATCCCGAAATATGGTTTGGGAATGGTTATTTTACGCATGGACAATTGATGATCTTCTGTAAGTGGTCATGGAGTTATTAAATGAACGTCAAAACGAAACCCAAATTACATGATATATGCACTAAGTTCACAAGCAGGTGAACAAACTTTTGGAATGCAACCCTGTAGTAATGAATGCAAACCCTGATGGCTTCCCCTTTACGCTGTTCTACCCGTTATCGTGCTTAAAAACTTCCTCTCTCGGTCCATCATCTGCTGCAAGTGAGGCAGGTGACATTGTTGATAAACTGATGTCCTCCCAACTTCTTTAAACCATCACAAACTTTTGATATTCCCGGATGTAAACAAGATAAGTCATATCATTTTTAACTTTCTGCTATATTGCTGAACAATTCTTTCCTTACGTTTTTAAGGTTTAATCTTTTGATTTTCTTGATGTGTTTGCCATTGCCAAGTCGTGTTGAATATGCTGAACGGTGGTGTTTTCTTGCCTTGGTATTAATTATCATTTCATAGGAACAACTTGGCATTTTGGAAACGTGAACTGTATATTTCAAACCTTATTTGTATAAATGCATAGTTTGTACCATTTGTTAATTACTGTAGAATAACAGAATTTGATACAGATTTATCAGCAATTTAGCGTCAACTTTCTATAAATTTCTTTATTGATGAAGGTAGATTACTATGATTAACGCGAAGTGTTTGTAGGAAAAGTGATGTGTTCTCCCTTTCTCCTATACATCACGCCATATAATGTCCTAACCTTATCTGGCAATTACGTACGAGAAGAAAGTCACCGTGTCAAGAACTGTTTTATCAAGTTTGAATTAATCTGAACTGTTCATTACGTTCTAATCAACATGAATTCCTTCCGCTCTTGTCATCGATTGGCTGTTCTTTTGCTGTTTGATGGCATTGACTGAAGTCTTTATTTTGATTTACATTAGCTGTATGATGTTTTCAATCTGTTTCTGAATTTTCTGAAAAGTTTTCAGAAGGAGACAAAGTTTTATTCCTTAAGGATAAGTTATAAAGTACTCCGAGTGTTGCAAAAGTGACCTGATGAGGTGAGGCGGGAAACCCGAATGTTAGATTATTATATGCACAAAAAGTATTAATGGCAACATGATGTCATCATAATATCTGGACGTACCATTTCCTGAACCGCCGCTAATGACAATATTGCTCAAGCGACGTTAAGCATTAACTCAATCACTCACTCAACCATTTCCTCAACAATATACAATAAGATTCAGTTTGTCCTGTAACCTGAGGACTTCAATCGTTCTTTTTAATCAAGTTTGTAATCCGCTCATTTAAAAATAAAAAAGACAATATGCCAGCAAATTTTGTTATGATGATTATCATATGACTTAAAGACAGAGCTTCATTCTTTGCCTTCAACGTTGCTTGAAGATCAATGAGTATAGATAAAAAAACGACGTAGTTTTTACAAATTTAGGGAAATTAGGGGTCATTGCTGTTGCCAAAAGCAGAGATTGACGACTCAAACAAATAGAAGCTCAGAAAGGAACTTTACACTCTAATTATATCAAACCATTGACAACTAAACACTTAATTGCAGAATGTATACTTCAGTTTGGTTTTCATACACCACGTGGTGTGGTTATCAATGGTGATATTTAGGTCGTTATCCTGGATAACCAACCCATGGTTTGGTTATTGGATAACCACCAAGGGTTGATTATCAGAGAACAAACATGGACGACATTACGTGAACAGTTGCCTCGGCACGACACGGCAGGTCTTCGGCTTTCGCCTCAGACCTTTCCGTATCATCCCTCGGAAAAAAAACTTACCCTTGACGTGATATTAAAGATGCTGTATCATACTTGCAATATTTTAAAAAGTTTTTTTAACGTATTCGTTGTATTTTTAGAAAAATTTAGCGACCAACCTAGGGAAAATCGGACCAAAATTCATTAAATATGAGATAATTTACTAAATTACCGAAACGGCAGCCAACATAAAGGCGAATCAAGTGTGGCCATCTCACAACTTCCGGTCTCTAAATTTACGCTTGAAAACCGTCTTTGTCGCGCATGACTATATTTTCTTTTCTTTTTCTCCGAATAAGGCATTCGTTGCTGCCAAAGTTGATACCCATCGAACGCAAATACGCTAGTTGTGACACGGTGTAAATCCTACACGCGTAATGATTACGTCACCGAAAGCGGGTTCGTTAAATGCTATGCCCTTTCAACATTTCAGCCTGACGCAAAAAAAAGTTATTTCTTTATCATTTATTGTACAATCAAATTCACAAAATTGCAAGGAGTACAATTGAAAGAGCTAATGATACTTTACGATAAAACCTAGCTAAAAATTCGCCCTGAGAATACCATAAAACACAGATAAAACATTTTTTGAAGCAGGACACAGCACTAATTTCCCAACCTCTTTCAACACCATGAGCTTATATGTTGTGCTGCATCGAGAGTTTGAACGTGAAATTCATGAATTCCGTGCAGCTCAAGGTGAAATGAACAACATCCTCGCAGCCTCACGTAAATTATTTTGTTATAGACTGATACAGTTTATAGACTGAATGTCGGTTTAATTTTGGAATATCCTGAGACATTAAACAGATTTTCTGCGACCTTTTGACAATTTGTTTTGGACATATTTCATTTTAATTAGGGGATAAATCAATTCTGTTTTTTATTTTGGGGTTGTATGTCGTGCATTCTTTACCCCTAAATATAATTTCAAACGGAGCTTGCGTTAAAAATGCACGACATACAACCCCAAAATAAAAAACAGAATGGATCTATCACCATTCTAACATGACTAATTAGTTTAAAAAGGTGGAACTATTTTGACTTGCGCAACAGCAATATGCAGACCGGTTCCATTCACTTACAAAACAACGGTACAGTCCACTTTCATAAAGAACACATAACAATTAAAATGTCATTAGATACAGAAAATAATGTGTTTAAATAGACTCATCTGTAATCTATTGAACATATTATCAATAGAAAACAGATTTCAATGTCGTCAAAGTTACGATTTTTTACCTTAATACATGGGTCGACCCATCACCCCTACAAGAGTGACAAGGACTAACCAAATCAAGGGACGTTACTCTGAAAAAAGTTGTTCACTACGTGTCGGTGAACTGTTTCAAATTTAGTGGAAGCTGTCAAGAAAGTTATATTTTGTGTCATGGTTGGGGAGACTGTGACAGGAGAAGTGGTCACTTGTAAATTAGGGGTAGGGGCAGTGAAGTCGCTATCGTTCATTTGACGAATCGCTGTATGAGAGGTGTGCGATCGTTGATTTTGTTTATAGATCTGTGGACTGTGATTAATACTTCGCGAAGCAGTAAGAAACGCTTCAAACAGGAACCAAAAACCTCGTTATTCGATTAAAATTTGTAGGTGTTTCACAAGTTTCTTATATTGAAAGTGTCGTCGCCTGTAAGTGTCTGCTGTAAACAGAAAGTCGCTGAGTGCAGATTGTATACGCGTGCGCGGAGGAATGTGAAGCGGTTGTAAATATTTAGAGGTGATTATCGGCGAAAGAATTACTCCAAAATGTTTACTAGTAACCACTCAGAACGCAGTATTTTCAAACTAGTTTTCGTGTCATGTTAGAATTCAAGGTGGAGAATGTTAGTATTTTTTAAACCCACTCAACACAGTTCGTTAGTAGAAGTTACTGGTCAAGAATTGTCTGACAACCAAGTCAGGACACTCTGAATCAGCACGTGAAATGCGTGTTTCGTGAGTATATGCAAACGATAATGAAGTAATGTTAAGGAATTGAGTTCACTCAACAATTAAACCACTACACCAACTTTTAAAACTTGTTTATTTGATTTACACTAAAACTTATTATGAAAGGGTATAACTTTCAACAATTGCCATGTGGTGTATATGAAATAATGACTTTGACTTCATGAATATCTGCTGATCGCCCGATGGTTATCACTGATATTCATTCAGTCAGAGGTCATTATTTCAACCATAACACTGTACCGTATTTGATTAACATAAGTGTATTGTGCTCCCCGCTTTGAAATTAAAATTGTTTTAAGGAAGAGAGAAGTTATACTCTGTTACACAAGTCGATTATTGGCTTTTCACTTTCCCTTTTTGAGCAAAACATACTTTTTTGGAAGAAGAATACCCATGTTCAAATAATATATCAAATTGCTGATATTGCAGAAAGCATATCAGCAGCTTCAAATCTATTATATGTTCACTAGATGCACAGGATTATTTGGCAAAAGATGGGACAAATTGGTCAGCTTACGAAAATCGTTAATGTCTGGAAAGCAAATGTTGCCAATTCTGTGAGCAGCGTGTATTGTTAAATCAACCATAGATAGTTTTGAGTCACAAAGAGGGAGCAATTGATTCAGTCTGGGTCACAAGGACTGACGATTAAGCATATGAACATTGATGCACTTTAGTACTTTTACCCAAGTCCAGACTTACATTCTGTAATTGTTCGACAAATGTCAGAAAGTTTCACTTTTTAGACAGGGAACAACTCAAGTCGTCTGGAATAGATTATAGGAGAATCTGACACGCTCAATGTACCTACTAACGTGACTTTGGCACTCTTTGAGATGTCATATTTCAAAATTAAAGTGTCCTTTTTCGCTCAAATAACAATATCTTGAGGCATACAACCAGTGCTGGTATATGTAGATATTTAGATAGGTTACATTGATTTAATACAGTTTTGAAAGAAATGAAATTCATGTAGGTTTATTCTTTTTATAAACTTTGTTATGAACAATTTGATAGGTTTTTAAGAAGGCAAATGCAATAAGTATACATCTCAACGTCAACCTCTGGCAAAAATAGATTAATTGAACACACTTTAATAAATCACAATCATCGAAATTCATCGAAAGTGTAATAAAGATACTGGCAAATACTAACACTTGATATTTCATGGCATTTGTAAGAATATTAAGGCAATGTAGTAACAGTGTGGTGACTATACACTGCTGAATGTAAAGTATATTTATTGTTTGAATGCCTATTAAAAGGAGAGAAACAAATAAACATTTCAAATCCTTAGTGATAGTTACAGAATCAATAGCTTGGTTTCCACTTTAACAGTCATTTCATGTACTAAGGGAAGAGTCTACCGAGATCACAAGGGTGTTTCTCACATACCTCAGGACTTCGGTTAGTGAACACGATTTGGTTCAATCATCGCATTAAAGGGTTTGAAATGCTATTTCAGATCAGATTGCAAGCATTTTTTCTTTTTTTGGCTCAAAGGAACAGACATTTTTTGTGAAGTATTTAATTTCTGCCTGTGAGTGAAATTTATTGGTAATTGGCTCGTCCTCTGAAAGGGCGGGAAATGATTAACTTACAGGGAAGTCTGTATGTTGATTTAAAATTGTATTGTATTCAATTAAAGTCTAAAACATATCGTTGTTATCTTTGTTTTAACTGAATGTATGTCTTTAAAATAACAATTGTTTGATTTCTATCCGCAAAAAAAAAAGAGTTATCTTGTCGGATTGCGTCTTGTTGAAAGGAGGAAGTCAGGAAACAAATGGAATGAAGGATGTTACTTTCACATAATCGCCATGTTATCGGTTTTCATTTTATCAAGACATGATATTGCAAAGGATTTGTCCGGCCTTTACAACAATTCGAATTAAGATGTCCCACTGTATCGCAACATCATAATTTAGTTAATGTAACTTCATCATTCTAAAACTTTTTAAAAAATGATCTCAATATAGATTATTTATATAAAGTAAAACGTTTAGCACCCCTTTTCATTCAAAAATCAAACATGATGCTAAGACAAAGTGACGATACTTTAAATGAATGTATCATCTTAAAAATATAGATTTTGTTAATAACTCCTCCAAAGAACAATTCTACCATGACATTTCAAAATCCTCGAATTTCATTGGTTTATTTCTATGGTCGAACCTACGTTCGAACACGATTTTTATGACAGGCGATTCACCGCGGTTTGATACACACTGCCATAGAAACGAACGAATCGACATGCATACAGTCACCGTACGCTTCGGCAGTTTTTTCGTCTGAATACTAACTAAAAGTCTTTTATCATCGTACTACCCGTACTTTTATATAATGAGAGTTTGGTTCGCATCAATATTGTGCATGTTTATATCCTGGAAATAGTGTAATTTTAAGCGAAAGGCTGAATTTAGATCAATAAGCTGGCAACGGGTTTTGGTTTGAGCGATGTCAACAGTGACGTCAACCTTTGACGTCATAAGCACAAGACATTATGACGTCATAGTGTTGACCGAAGCACAACTGACGTTACGCGGTAGAAAAAAAAGTACATTTAAAACGCTAAAAAACACTCGTCATGGTAGAATGGAGATAAACCTACTGTGTTTTATAATTTTCGTGGTTTAACGTAGATTCGATACCGTTGATGTTACATTCGAAGCATCACGCTTACGCGTTCGACTCCGAATGACATCAACAGGTATCGAATCTACGTTAGACCACGAAAATTAAAAAACCACAGTAGGTTTATCTCCTAATTGTCCATATTGAGTTTTATAAAAATACGACTGAATTTGTATTAGTACTGAATGACTATGACTGCAGCTCCATAACTACGTAATAAACAATTACAACTTTAATTTTTCAGGATTATTTAACGTGTTTCCTGACATAAAAATACCACAATTTATGAATGTGAATATCCTAAAGATGCAAAATGTTATGTAAATAGAAAGTTCTACCCTATCTTAGGATACAATAGCATGTACCATACATCTTATGATGCAATAGCATGTACCATATTCCTTATGATACAATAGCATGTACCATATATCTTATGATGCAATAGCATGTACCATAAATCTTATGATGCAATAGCATATAACATAATCTTATGATGCAATATCATGTACCATACATCTTATGATGCAATAGCATGTACAATACATCTTATGATGCAATAGCATGTACCATACATCTAATGATGCAATAGCATGTACCATCTATCTTATGATGCAATAGCATATACCATACATCTTATGATGCAATAGCATATACCATATGTCTTATGATGCAATAGCATGTACCATACATCTAATGATACAATAGCCTGTACCATACATCTTATGATGCAATAGCATATACCATACATCTAATGATGCAATAGCATATACCATACATCTTATGATGCAATAGCATGTACCATACATCTTATGATGCAATAGCATGTACCATACATCTTATGATGCAATAGCATATACCATACATCTTATGATGCAATAGCATATTCCATACATCTTATGATGCAATAGCATGTACCATATATCTAATGATGCAATGGCATGTACCATACATCTTATGATGCAATAGCATGTACCATACCTCATATGATGCAATAGTATGTACCATACATCTTATGATGCAATATCATGTACCATACATCTGATGATGCAATATCATGTACCATACATCTTATGGAAGCAGTGCACTGTTGTGTATAACATCGCCTGTGGTGTGCTTAGTGTTGCATTACACAATGACGCCTGGATGTGACACGATGCCAATATATACATGTTACTTATCTTCTTGATAAGATATATAAAGTGAATATTTGCCTTAATTAATAGACCTATTACACTCAAAATTCATTTTATTGATATTACTTTCAAATGGTTTCAGCATACATTTGCAAAATTCAAATAAAAAGAAGCTTGAAATTGCAAAATATTTCCTCGTCGGTCTGTTTCTCTTTGCTAGAGTACATGCTGCGTCCCACTCCGTCAGTGTTATCAATCAAAGTTTCACAAACGCTCTCAGCGGCAGGTCATTTATCTGAACTGACAGATTCTTAATTTCCACTCAATCTCACAGCAATTTTCCAATACTCTGTATTTCTCAGAAGTCGTTTCTAACTACTGAAGTCGACTTACGGAATTATTTGTACTTGACAAGTTAGGTATTCTGAAAGTAACATCAGAGAAATAAATAGGAGAACGCTTCGCCTTTCTTGTTTTATGATCAAATTGATTACAGCAAGAGTTAAATTCCTTTTTCTTTTCAACAGTAATAAGATAAGATAAGATAAGATAAGATAAACTTTATTATCCCCGCGGGGAAATTTGCTTTACATTCAAAGAGCTTTCAAAGTCACAATTAAATAGATACTAAATATATACAACAAATACATTTTGCTCTACAAGCAGTAAAACTTAATGTAGTTTAGAGTAAGCAAAATAACGATAATGTGCATACTTATATTGCGCCTTTTCCACGTACAAATATTATCAAAGCACTTCATTATTACCCATAAGGGGTGTACTTTCACAGCTGCTACTAAGCGCTAATCACGACCACGTAGGTCAGTACATCCAATTTTCAGGTACCCATTTTAACAGCTGGGTGGACTGAGTGCAATGTGGATGAAGTGCCTTGCCCAGGGACACAACACAGGATGAGACCCAGGTCACAAATTATTTATGTCTCCACCGGAATTCGAACCCAGGTCTTTGGCGTAGGAGGCCAGCATGCTAACCACTACACCACTGTGCTTCACAGGTATCATTCCACGAATATAAATCTATTGCATTTGTGTATAAAATACATCCAGCTTACTCGCTATCTGTCAGTAAGCAAACCTGTTGCTGCATGTTCCCTCTGAAAAGCGATCCACAGGGTTAGGTATAACTCTTCCTATCGCTGTATGTCATTTGTAGAATACCTGTTGCTGCAATTATATGCATGTTCCCTCTGATGGGGATCCTCTACCTACCATTAATCGAACAACTGCTGCTGCAGTATTTGCATGTTTCCGTCGATAGAAGATAGACGAGATATGGTTTCTCTTACCCACCGCTATTTTCTATTAATGGAACAATTGTTGCTGCCACTATTTGCATGTTTCCGTCGATAGAAGATTGACAAGATAAGGTTTCTCTTACCCACCGCTATTTGTCATTTATGGAATAACTGTTGTTGTCACTGTTTGCATTAGAGGGCTTATACAGGGTTATGTTAACTCTTAGCTACCGTTATTAATCATATAAGAAAATGACACGGAATGATTAACACGTTTCTATCCATGCATGCTATTTAAATGTTTAAGCTTAAATAAATCCTATATCAAAGGGATGAACACTCATTCAAGTCAATATAATATCATTAAACCAAAAACCCATGTCTAGCCTTATGATCAAAGCTTCATTTTCGTCCCAGACTTCATTTGTGATTTTACATGGAGTAATTTCCGTCTGCCTTAATATCGTCACTTTGATTTGATTCAGTAAACTTAAGTTGCATGCTTAATGCTCGCAAATAACTTCATAAGAATTACGTCCTCATGTTCTCAATCAATTCTGCCTGATTAACTTCCAACTTGCGAGGCTTCTCTAGCTTCACTCACTGTAAATTAACATCGAAACATGAATGAATTTCCTGCAAACGGAAAATGCTTAAATTTCATTCCCAACAATCACTCTTCCGACAACCAAATCTGAAGAAAAATAAATAATTTCTGTTCAGCTGTCGTACAGAGGTTATTGTTCATTATTTCCTTTGTAAAATCTACATTTATGTAAAATTTTGAAATTGTCACCCTTTTTGACAGAATATTTTACAGACAGCATATTGTGATCAATAACTTATGATATAACTCATGTTTACATTAAACAAATGATGTAAACATACAATAGTATGTGGTGTGTAGAAACAAATTAACACTTTTAAAAACAACTTTAGAGAAGAAAAAGAGCTGCTCTCAGTAAACGCTACATATTTCATGTTTTTTACAAAAGTATATTTTTGAATGAAATTCCATTAGTAATTTACGATTTTGAGTTTTTTACCTCTGTGTTTGACAAATGTAGTGTGAAGTATGTGGTTATAAAACATGTACAGTATTCTATGTATTTTATGCAATCTTTGAAAAATAAAATAACCGACATATAAACTCACGTGCAAAAGAAACGTCCCCAAACGTTTTCAAACTATAAATAGCATATCTCAAAACACTTGTATATTCTGACATTTATTATTATTAACGTGTTGTATATTTATCAAATTGCAAGAATTCGTGAAACATAAAGACATTTTTTTACCGTTTTACAAGATGATTTGTTGACTAGGGGTGTATTGTCCGGTATTCGATCACCTGTCAAAACACAAATCACACTGCTTCAGTTACTTAAACGTCATAATATCGGCTGTGGCCTCCTTGTGATGCGACAAGTAACGCAACACGACCGCGGACATGGTTTATAAATCGCCTAATGACACGACTATGGATATGGTGCCATTTCCCCTGCAAAACACGACTCAAGTCCTGCACTGTCAGTGGAGGCTGTTGGTGTTGTCGAATACGTCGCCTGAGGTAGCCTCTAAGATGCTCTAGTGGATACATATCCGGAGATCTTGCTGGCTAGGCCAAGACATTCACAACATTGACGAACAGTACTCCCTAAAGCCAGTATTCGACATCAAATTTGATGCTTTAACTTCATTGCTCTAAGAGGTCGATTTGCTCAAATGTCGTGTTAACGCAGTCGTCTGGTCACTGTCCATCTGCTGATCCGATGATTCAGGCTGTGTGCAGCTGATGACGTCACAGTCAGGAAAATGTTCCTCAGGGGAAGCACCCGTAAATGTCTGTCTACAATGGGGGTGGTCACCTTCAGTCTGTAGCTCCTGGGCCTGTTTATTGTCCTGCCAGTCTGTCCAAAATGCATCAACAGCCTACAATTGTTTGCTTCGAGCAGTTCAAGATTCTAGCGACATGGTCGTTTGTAGCGCCAAGTTGAAGCATCCACTTTGCTCACCCTCTCTGCTTTGAAGTTAATTGCGGCATGTTCTTGTTGTCAACATGATGTAACTGATGCCAAAAAACATTTTGGCGGGGGCTTTATACCCCAAGACCATACGGGTATTTTTATGTTCATTTAGGAAATTTCACTGATTAAAATCATTTTTCTCGTAAAAAACGTGCATTTATTGTCCTTTTGTGGTCATGTCATCAACTTGAGCGTTTATGTGACCTATTCCTAACACTGAGTTAGGTTCAATGTCATTAGATAAAAAATTACAAATAAAAAATGTTTGGGGACGTTTCTTTTGCACGTGAGTATACTAACATATAGACAAGCAAGATATTTTTGTCAATTTGTTTTGTCCGCGCCTATCAAATAGCAAATAATTGTAAATACGCCATTTTACGTTGATTATTGTTGACTGACCATAAATTAAGCAACACTGAAACTAAATAAAAGTAGAAATTGAAGTAAAAAAGAATTAAATCAAAGTTGAAATTACCAAGCTATAATTTAAGGATATAAGTTATTCAGTGAGGAACACAGTGAAACTTATGTATACAAAGTGAAATGATATGGACAGCTATCAAATCATTTACTTGACTTTTATTAAATCGAGACTTTGATTAAGGGATGTTTAACGGGTAATTGTGATATATCATAGTGATATCTCAATTAGATTTTGAATTACATGGACAGACAATTGCTTACTATACTGATTCTTTTGACATATATCATTCACATAGGATGAAACGTTAGTTTTGATCTCATTACCATAGCTTCAGGTGAGATTATCACCTTCACTGATTGGGATTTCATTGCTGGAATGAAAATACGCGACTGCTTTAAAGGGGCAGTAGCACGTTTTACAGGGAATATGAGGTGATGTCAGCATAATGAAAATGTATGGTTCCAATTGAAAGACAAAGTATTTAAACTAAATAGAGCAGTAATAATTCAAATATATAATGTAAAGCCTAGTCCTGCGATTCCAAAATAAATAAAAGGTGTTCACACAAAATGGCCGCCAATGTATTTTATGTGAATCTTTATACTTTGTCTTCTGACTATGGATGATTGATTATGTTATGAGATTTTTGACACTATCAAAATAATACATTTAGCATTAACGTACAATTATCAAAAAAGGTGCTACTGCCCCTTTATGTTATCACCAATTGAAAATGAATTATGTGTTATTATATTATTGATTTTCAAAGTACTTTATAAGACATTCATCGACCTCTAAGCTTTCAGTTATTGGTCAAATTGCTGTTAGCAATAAGAACAATTTGTTGACGTGATGGCAAAGAAATGTGTTGTAATGGCGACCAAAGGTATCGTTTTTCTTTCTTTATTGTAACATAATAAAAATGGTTAGTTTCATTACGCCATTATAAATGTGAAAACGTAAAATCGTTTCAAATTACAAATGTCATGTTAAAGATGGACACCGAGGATGATATGTCTTTACAATATTATCTAATCTTATCTTTCAATTATACCCTATATATATATGGGGGATGTCATAAAAGTGGTTGTAAATTGAAATGACTTCTGCAATATGTGAATTACCATGAAGATATTACATAGATATTTATGCTATTCAATAAAGATGTAAACATACACTCACGCCCCCTTATACATAATTATAAAAATGTTTCTGAAATATGTAAAATATTATGAATATATAAGATAAAAATATATATCATATTTCAAAGAGTGATGTAAACATACACTCACGCTCTCTTCTGTCCATCTTGTTAAACGAATGCAAATAATATTTAATGTACATATTTGGGAGAGGGTTTTCTAAGTTATATAACTTGTACCCAATCCTTTTCTGATGAATAAAGTATGTTTAAACTAAACTACACTCAAGCCCCCTTATACAGAAGTATAAAATGCTTGTTAAACAGTTTTTGTACATTTGTATGAACATGATGTTCCATAGATATTGTCCTGATATGATAGTATATGTGTCGTTTTTCGAATGACATAGTAGCAATGAGCAAAAAATGCAATTCTTAACTGCAATTGATTTTTTAATCTCATTCCATTTAAAAATCCAAAGTTAATCTGCAATTGTGCTTTAATTTTCTCTGTATAGTACATGTAATTCCAAGCAATTTAATAATTTCGTGTGTTTGTATATTTTTCAAAGGTTTCATTACAGGATTTACTTGTTACAAAAAAATCCCATATTCTTTATATTAAAGGAATATTCCAGTACGATTTCAACTTAATTCTAGCCAAAGTTTGAGTTATAAAAGACATTCTCACAAATTATTAAATTTTTCTGTCAACGAGATAAGTATTTACAGAATTTTAAACCTTCGTCTTTGAGCGATGACGGTGGTCGCCATTTTATTTGAAAATGTTACGTCATCGACACACCACAAGAAATCGATGCAAGGAGCTTACATTATAAACTCCGTACATCTTTGTGCAGTGGAGTTTCCATGATTTGACTAGAACTGCTGAATGTGTGCGCTGCGCACTTTGTTAACGTAAAACATCGTTGTGCCTACAGAACGACCCAGTCGTCGGATAGATCATTCAACAAGCAACTACGACTAATATGCGGTTTTGTCTAGTATTATTAACGATATGAATTATATAAAAAAAACCACAGAAAATAAATAAATAAATAAATGTTTTAAAAAACGATCAAGAGAATTATATCTTGTCGTGTTCTTTGTATTTTTTTCTGATTAAAACATGGTATGTTTACCTGAAAGATGTTGACGTACTCTATAACTACTCCTTTTTATATAAAATTTACACTTTCAAAGTAGAAAACGTTTCCTTGAATTTTGATACATCAAACGTGCATATCAATGATTTATCTGTTATATACATAGGCCTATTATCAATCACTAAGACCTTTGCATATCTTTTTATTTTTTATTTTTCCAAAAATAAGAAATTATTTTTTTTTTTAATATTTTATTTTCACAGAGTTACTACGATAGGTTTTCTTTAAAAATTTGGCACTCTTTCACATTCAATCTGTGGATTTTCAAAAACCCTCTAGTCAGTTTGAAAAGAGAAAAACATTTTTTGTTATGAACGTGTTAGAATCATTGTATTGTTTAAAAATAAATATAAAAGGGAATATTCAATGTAAAACATGCATAAATAACGTAAATCTAGTATTTTGTAAAAGAATTTGAAGGTTTAATTAAGAGACATACGTTGTGATAATTTGTGCATTGTTATCATTAAAATCATATCCTTCTGTGAATATAAAAAAAATATAATGAATCATTAACAATCATTCCGATAATATTTCATACAGCATGTGCGCCTCACTCAGTGATTCGTTATCAAAATTGTTTTCGTATCGGCGACAACGAAATAAATAGAAAAATATTTTCATCCACAAACAAGCCAAGATTTATGTATTAAAAACGAGAAGTCAATGCCAACATAGAAAATGCCATCTTTCAAATTTATCAAACGTGTTTTGACTGATATAAACAATTTCATTTTGATTACGAACCATACCACCATCATCGCGGATTCGCTTTTTAGGATTCGCTTCAACAAGATCATGTCAATAGGTCTTTTTTTCGAGTGATATAATCAATAAATAATTATTCTATGTTACGTTTAGTTTTTTTTAAATGCACTTATTTAAGCAAAGTCATTTAACACTTTATTTCAACCTTATGCATGGTGTCTATAGCTTATAAAAATTCTAAAAAATGACAGTGGTCAGTGTTCAAACCTTGTGACGTCCGCACATGGGAAATCTTTTCCAAATAGTACTGAAGTTTTGCAGCAGTCTGCTGGTCAGAAATATTTATTTATTGCTTTGGGCATCATAGAAGTAGAATATTCTGGACCCGGCATGTCTTCACTGAAGTCGTGACGGTTGTTACAGTCTCATATTTGACGGGCCGTCACCGCCCACCATTGAATCTAACGGCGTCTCCTAATTTCGTGGTGTGTCTTGACGTCATATTCCCGTTGTTTCTCGCTCTCGTTTTCCGTTCGAGATAGCAATATGGCGTCCCCCATCAATGCCGGTAAACTTGATTTTTCCCAACTTTGAATTTTTATTGCAGATTTGGTGATTAAACTAAAAATTATTGGCCAAAATTGAAGGATTTATCGATAAACATTGTTTTAAAAGGCTCTTTTTCATTTTTCATTGGAATATTCCTTTAACATTTATCATTAATAATGTAGAAAGACATCAAGCATTATCTTGTAATAATTTTAAGTTGTAAGTTGACAATTTGGAGCTGACTATATTCATTTCATATGGTAAGTCTAGGGAATACGAGATGTTATGACAGGGGCATCGCTTCTTAAACGATCACAGTAAATACCAGCGCGGCCGTCACTTCTCTTAAAATAATAAATTAGAGTTGATCAGCTGTGAAAAGAGCCAGCAAACCCATGCTGAAGCGTTTGAGTCTCAAACATGATGTACAAATTAAAGTTAATGAAAGTGGACGAGTTCTCATAGTTTATTAATACCTGAACTGAAAGTGACGTGCTAGCACGATGATGGTTCATATAATACATAAAATGTCAAAATATCACTGCAAGTAATCCATCAAATTATATATAATACTGAAAAATACACCAGAAAGGGATGCCTATTTGAATCAGTTTGACAGGGTTAGGTTCTGTATAATGTACGCTCAGTACAACTAGTACTTTACTAAAGTTACTTCAACGTGTTGATTAACACACTATGTATTATTTAAGTTGGTGCATCAAAGGAATTGCGATTAATAATCAGTGTATGTAGTTTCGAAAAGGATAAAATTGTGGCATCATCAAAATTTATTTAAAATTTAAAACATTGACTGTCTTTCAATCTAATTTCGTTTTTGGAACGCAAGGTAATGATTCTGCAAATGTTATATGTTTTGGTTGAATAACTCATTTATCAGGTTATTGAAATACCATGTAATCATTTGTTATCTTATGTTTTTCTCCTCAACGTTAGGACATGGGATGGGATAAGTAGCCACTAAGAAAACTGCATTCAGAAATAGACAAATTGAAGAAACAGGTTCCATAAAAGTAGCATGCACCTCGTCTTAAAGGGGCAGTAGCACGTTTTTAGGGGAATTTGAGGTGATGTCAGGAAAATGAAAATTAATGGTTCAAATTGAAAGACAATATATTTAAACTATATGGAGCAGTAATATTTCAAATATATAACGTAAATTGTAGCCATGCGATTCCTTTTTCTAACACAAAATGAATTAAAGGTGTTCACAAAAAATAGCCGCCAATGGATTTTATGTGAATTTTCATGCTTTGTACTCTGACTATGGATGATTGGCTTGTGTAATGAGATTTTTGACAATGTCAAAATAATACATTTAACATTAACTTACAATTTTCAGTGACAAATTTAAAATATAAAATTCTCAAAAAACGTGCTACTGCCCCTTTAAAAGGGACCAGTCTGGCTACTGTATTCATTTTTTCCAGAGATTAACTGACGTCCATGTCATTAAACAAGATACGTTTGAGTTACCAATATGTTGACCATGGCAGTTGTACAGACATATGTTGTGACCCTATAGCTGCAGGGGGGGGGAAGGTTTCATGGAACCGTTATAACAGACGCATAACTAAACTCAAGGGCAAAAGAAACGCTGGTAACATAAATGTCAGGATATTTTATTCCATGTAAGATAAATGTCATTGAAGCAGAGTGGCAAAGTTTCCTTAGAAGTCAACTCAACTATGTTTGCCTTGTTTGAATCAGTTTGTGTTGATGTTTTTGCATGGCGCCTTAGAAAACGTGTGTCAAAAAATCATCAATTTGCTATCTCCTTAAATAAGCGAGATTGGAGAGCCAAATTGGTATTTTTTGCATATTTATAGACGTTATAACGCGAATACATATCAATGAAGAAAAGTCAAAGTGGATGTTTTTCATTAATAGTATCTCAAATAAACTTCTGATATACATTTCCGAAATTCAAACTTAATTTCAAAATAATTATTAACAAAAAAGTACCTGAAAACAGCAATGTGAGCACCCCAACAGTGTTTAGACAACCACAGTACAAAACGCTCCATGCCATCATCGTTAAAATTATGAACAATAATTCTCCAAATACTTTTTTATCAAACACATTCGAAATAGAATTTACATGGCATACATAATTTGTTTATCCTTCGTTTGAAAATAACCAGCGTTTCTTTTGCCCATGAGTTTAACATAGCTAGTTACCTAAACCCTGTCCCTTCTGAACAGATAGATGTGGGTTGGTGCGTGGAGATCAGCTGTACACAGTCCCGAGAGAACCATGATGACGAGATTGAAACTTAAACATGAGTATAATTGATGATGGTCCGTATTCCTAGGGGAGCTCTCTTGGACGAAGGATATCTGATTGGAATTTGAGGTGTTTATGCATAGTGACACATTAATGCATGACAGGTTAATACAGTCAGTTTGTTTGTCAATCTATATTACTTTAGATTCTAATTGATCAAAACATTTTAGATATAAACTGTACGCTTATGAGGAATTTGTTCTTATCATCACTACCCAAATTGAAAGTTAGTTCCACGTTTGATTCAGAAACAAATCATTTCACTAAAGCCCTTCATGTATTTGACAGGTGGGTTTTACATGTAATAAAGTGGAAATGTGTTTTGAATATTATTCATTGTTTCTATAACTTGTGTTAACTTTGATAATCAGAATGTGACTTCATTGAACCCAATGCCAATGTTTATATCTAAAATGTTTTAATCGGTTCAAGGCATCGCATATGTATCGTACTCCCGTTACGACATCGTGCTGCCACCGTGTTGTCTTCGTGCAGACTTCGTAAAGGCTGAGTTCGAAAGCTTTGAAATTCAAATCATATTGATATTGATATTGATATCGATTCCGGGCCAATCGAACTCGACATAAGCTAAATCTCCTTTACGATCATGCATCCATTTGCATTGAGTTTGTTTTGTGGTCACGCGTCATTCTTTCAACATCGTGTTGCCTTCTGTTTATATTCGACGTGCCTCCGATGATGACTTTTTAAAACCACATTGGGGTCAAATCGTACGAATTTCAAATTTTCTAATTAGTGTTTCTGTTGTTGGTCAAAATCGGGACAGGGTGGAGCCACCTTAAAAGATTCTCTAAAGATTCTCTCGTAACAATATCATTGATTGGATCAGAGGTCATAGCGCGTAGCTACGTTAGAGTTGGGTTTTCACGCAGGGCATGAAAGTGGAGCGTCAACGTTTTCGTTGTACCCTGAGACAGGATGATGTTGAGAACCCGCTTCGAGGAGCCCGTCGCCGCTGAAACAGTGTAACGGCATAATGAAATTCATTGTTTCATGACGTCAAACTCTTGAAATTATCATCAGGATATAAGTTATCGCAACTTTGGCAGGTTGGATGTTTTTCACTCACATCTTACTCTGCATCACGTAATAAAACAGAGTATTACGGCCTGAATCATTTAAAAATAGGGCTAATGTAATGTTAACTTCAAGCTCATGCAGCACCATCGGTGTTCCTTGCTTGAGGGATATATACAATATACGTGTGATTTTCTATAATGCGCTCACCTGCTACCACGTTTAATTATTGGAAACTGATAAATGAGTACTAAGGCGTACTAATCTAATTATTGAAGGCTTTTTATAACATCTTCTGATTGCTTTATCCCTAATGAAGTGGAACAATAATGTGTTACTCTTAAATGAAGATAATTAATGAACCTAACACTATTATTTGAGACGTCATAGTGTACGGTGCTATTTCACATTGTACATTGATTTATCATATTTTTAGGCCTTTATCCTATCTATTAATTGGAAGAGAAGGATGGAAAGAGTGTTAACTCTATTTCGTGTTATTGTCTTATTGATTAATTCGCATGTGTACGTTTCGCAGTATATAATTAGGATCGCACTATATGCATGTACCAGCAGCTTACAATCTTCATTTTCCTTAATAAGCAAGTGGTACGCTCATTTCGTCCCTAAGATATCGTTGGGTCAAACCTTGCACGGAAATTTGCGACTCCATATTGCTTAAGTGTTTCATTTGTTCATTATCTGTAAATATATAACAGGTAAATTAAAAACTTCTCTGTGTCCTTTTGAAAGATTCATCCAATATTATCCAAAGTCAAAGTAGTTTGAAATGGAACATTACACGTCCTTTGTGCTGTAAGCTTTTATTTCTGATATTCGCGAGAGTGGCCATCGACATCGAGTTTGAAATTGCTACAACTTACAAAAATACAGTAAGTATTTAAATTGCCAAAACACTTACATCGTCATATTTTGGATTTGGCCTTTATTTAACTATATTCCTTCAATTATTATTGTTACAACATTGTATGTACAGGACCAAAAGATCTAGAATTGTCCAGTTAAGTGTTTCTTCTTAATAGAAAACATAAGACATATACATATTTGTGTTTAAAAAACCCACAATCAAGCGTTTGAATCTCAAACATGACGTACAAATTAAACATCCACTAACCCCGACTTTACCACTTCTCGATTTTCGTTCAAATATTTTTCAACAAAATAAAAACTGGACTTGATTTTTGTTAATTTGTCCAATAAACACCTAAACCCTAAATTAGCCTTTCATTTAGATAGCGTATTTATCGGCTGTGAAAAACCCCACCTATACATCCAAATATGTTTGTGGTTATGTGAACTTTAATGCTAATTAAAGTGTGTATACATGGAATATGAGAACCTGGATTGCAAGTGACGTGCTAGCACGATGATGCTCCACATAATGCATAACATGTCAAAATATCACTGCGAGTAATCAATCAAACAAGAAAAACGTGAGCAAAGCTCACATGCCGCCACTGTGAACTTATTTTTCACAGAAGCATAGAAGCCAACATAAGTAATCATTTGAGAAATGTTTTCAAAACCATCGGGATTATGCACCAGGCTCATGCTAAGCCAAGAGAAACAAAAAATTCAAAAGTGGTCAATGTGCTGTGGTTACCTTAAAATTAAGCTTAGGTCAAGGTCACCCAATGTGGCAGGTGCTTGCATAATGCCCTAATGTATTCTGTGACCAAATATTAAGACAACGATTACAATAGTTCATGAGATATCCCTTTGACAAGAATTTCAAAAGTGGTCAAAGTGACGTGGTGACCTTGAAAACAAGGTCATGGTCATCCAAAGTCAGACTTATGTATGCATAATTCCCCGAAGGAAGGCTGTGACCAAATTTGAAGAGTTTGAGTTCAACGTTTTACAAGCAGACAGAGTCGTCTATATCCCCCGTCATTTGGAATATTAAAAAAGTCCACGACTGTGAAATTTAGATTTCTCCCGTTTCTGGTGTCGTAAATTGTCACAACACACAATTTCAATAAAACCGCCAAAAATAAATATCCAAAGAAGTTGAAACCCCCAAAAGGCACATCTGCGCATAATGATTGATCCATATACAAAGTTTCGTTGAACTAGTCCTTGCTGTATTTAAGAGTTTCTTCCGAAACGAAATTCTAAGATACGTTTCCACGGAAACCGCCAAAAATAATAATCCAAAAAAGTTGAAACCCCCAAAAGGTACATACATCTACACATAATGATTGATCCATGTTCCAAGTTTCGTTGAGCTTGGTCTTACAGTTTTTGAGATTTGCTCCGGAAACGAAATACTAAAATACGTTTCCATGGAAACCGCCAAAAATAATAATGTAAAGAAGTTGAACCCCAAAAAGGCACATAAACACATAATTATTGATCCATGTACCAAATTCCATTGAGCTAGGGCTTACAGATTTTGAGATTTGCCCGGAAACAAAATCCTGAAAAACGGTTCCAAGGAAACCGCCGAAAATAATAATCCAAAAAAGTAACTAATATCAAAACTACACCTACTTATGATGTTAGTGATCTGTGAGTGAGCATCGATCAGTGACAACTTCCCTGCGTGTTCTCTCTCTTATCATGTACAACCGGAAGTCTCACAAGTCAAGGAGTATGTACACAAAGTTTCAGCTTTCTAGGTCATTTTCTTCTGGAAAAGAAGTTGAAAATAGTTTTCAAGGGTGTGGCCCCTGTGACCCTTATTATTGCCCACAGGGCCACAAAAACTATAAATTATAATCCTCACTAGTCATGGAGTCTGTATACAAGCTTTCAGCTTTCTATGCCATTGTTGAAAATATGTTTTAAGAGTGTGGTCCTTGTGGCCCTTCTAAAGACCACAGGGCCACAAAAGCTATAAATTATAATCCCCACTAGTCAAGGAGTCTGTACACAAAGTTTCAGCTTTTGAGAAGAAGTTAACAGATGCATGGACGCCGGACAAATTAGAATTGCTGTTAAAAATTCAATTCAGAAATGTCTTCATTTTCAATAGTAAATGGGTTCATGCTACCCTGGGCATGTTCTCCTTTTTGTAACAGGCACTTCTGAAATAAAAATTTAATTAAAAAAAAAAAAAAAAAAATTCAATTTAATAAAATATCAATTGTCAATCATGTACAATTAAGATGCTCATAATTAATGGTCATGTATTCTAAAGTATTGTTTGCTCCCATTCGTTTACAGATTTCTTCTTTTTTCTCTCTATCGACGACACCAATTGGAATAGATGAAGGCAATTCTGTTTCTTTCCACGGCTTTTTTATATCTAGTAATTTCTCTTTTCAAGATCACAAAGGCTGAAGACGGCGAGTTGTAACGTGACTTTTAACAATGATGAATGATATCAAAATTACAAGTTAGGTGTTCTGTTTAGACTCATTCTGATGGGCTTTACGTATGATTACTTACATTGTACTTTAGGGAACCTAATTTGATCACAAGTCTTAGAACACGCATTCATCATCGGGTAAAAAGTCCTTAATTTCTGAAAAACAATTTTATTGGGATGTTGCAGCTTTCAATGATTCAAATCACTTCATTTTAGTGTTCGTCCAAATCGCTGACGATTTGATAAGACTACATATTTAACTAATAATCAAATACGTTTTCAAATAAAAACTACATTTTGTTTTTAAACTATATAAGATATAATGTACCGGGAGTTTAAGAGTTTATCAAAAAATACATCTTGATCTCTTTTCTGATGTTTGTGTCTTCGATTACTCAATATTGTTTTAAAACTTATTTTTCATTGCTAATTTTCCTTGTACATTTATTCATAAAACATATAAAAAAATAATTATACATAAATACATAAACATATGTGAATTAATTAAACAAAAGAAAACAATCAAGAAGGAATTACATTATTATTTCAGAGATATCATGCTTTACTGAACAAAGGCTGATTAAAGTCATATTTTATATGATCAGCAATTAAATACTGAGTTTTATCAGTGAAATAAACTGTCTATCAGGCACTGGTCAAGTGCCGGAATTACTTCAACTATGTTGACAAATGGGAGTAACTTTCCACTTTTATAGTAATCTTAATCACATATTTCCCTAAAATCATAAAAAAAGGCCCTCGGGGTGCAGGGTGAAGATCGAAGCCATTTCAAAATCCTTGAATCTTATTGGTTTATTTTCATGGTCGAACGTAGATTCGATACCGTTGATGTTACGTTCCAAGCCACACGCTAACGCGTTCGGCTCCGAATGACATCAACAGGTATCGAATCTATAATACACAGTTGCTTTATCTCCTAAGCATACACTAAACCCCAAAAGAAACTATCCACTCATTCAAATTTTTATTGAAAAATAAAAAGACACGGTTTTCTATCCTAACAACATTTTATCTAATAATGAATCATTTGCACATCATCTAACTTCATTTGTTTTGCAATAACTCGTTTATCTTACAGCCAGGAAACGTTTTATTAACACTGGTGTGAAATGTTAATTCCCATTTTTTAGAAATCGAAGTTTCTGATCATATGTTAATGAATTTATGGAATATGGAGTCCATAGTCATCAGTACTTCGTATGTCCACCTTCAGCTGTTATGCAGGCAAACACTCGACGTCTCATTGATGTCGTGAGACGTCTGACGGTGGCGTTAGGGATGTTCCC
Source organism: Steromphala cineraria (assembly GCA_916613615.1). NCBI lineage: Eukaryota > Metazoa > Mollusca > Gastropoda > Trochida > Trochidae > Steromphala > Steromphala cineraria. The sequence goes on along the minus strand of OU744731.1, from coordinate 57,261,528 downwards.
CAATTCATCCTGTAGGGCTTGTTCCAGCTGCCTCAGGTTGACTGGAGGGTTTGCTCTATTCCTGGTTCGCCTCCCTAGGCAGTCCCACATGTGTTCAATTGGAGAGAGATCAGGAGAACGTGACGGCCACGGCAAGACGTTGACGTTATTGTTGTCCAGGAATGTTGACACTGCTCTTGCTGAATGTGCAGGCGCGTTATCATGTTGAAACAAAGTTCCCTGGTGATTCTGAAGATATGGCAACACAACAGGACGAAGAACTTGATCAATGTATCTTTGCGCAGTCATGTTACCCATAACGATCACCAATGGCGACTTGTTTTCTCCTCGGATACCGCCCCAAACCATCACACTTTCCCCACCGTGAGCCTGGACCTCTGCAACACAATTTGGAGCGTTTATTTCACCCTGACGGTGATAAACGCGGGCTCTGCCATCATGCTTGTATAAACAAAACCTACTTTCATCGGTGAACATAACATTTCGCCAATCACGAAACTGCCACCTTCGTACACGTCTTGTCCTGATTAATTGGTTATGTCGATGTTGACGTGTGACTGTTGGGCCACAATAAGGTCGACGGGCCCGAATTCCTGCTGCTCTTAACCTCCTTCTGACGGTTGATTGACTAAGCACCCTCCCGAGAGCCGTAGACGCCGATTCTGCAACTGTCAAGAATCGATTTCGGAGATGGAGAGTTCTTAAGTATCGGTCTACCCGACGTGACGTCACACGTGGTCTACCTGTACGCGATCTATCTAATGTTGTTCCCGTGTCCCTATAACGTTTCATCAAATTTGCGATGGTTTTTCGATGACAGCCGAATGTTCTTGCAATAAGAACATTTGAAGCACCCATGTTCTTCATACCCAAGGCCCTGCCGCGCTGTTCTGGGGTCAATCTAGGCATTTTAAAATTGGTTTAATATGACCTGGCTCACATGTGAATTGATCGCTTGCTAACTCACTTTCAATATTGGATGTGCGAAACAATGATCAAAGAATAACGTGTTTTCTCAGTTTTCAACAAAAGTCATGAAAATCACGTAACTAATCAATTTCTGAGATGAACAACTGAAATGTTACGTTTTTGCGACCTGTTTCCATAAAACTTAACATTTAGCTAAAGTAAATTAAGAATATATTTGAATTCTAAAAATGAATAGTTTCTTTTGGGGTTTAGTGTATAAGAGCACCCTACACAAACACGTGCCTGAGTGAAGGTGTCTTGTCTTGTGGAGGTCAGGTCAACATGCCCTGGACTGAAATCATCCTGGAGATTTAACAGTATTGCTTTGATCTTGTGTATTGTAAGAGATTTACCTCTTGGTGTTTTTATCTGCTGGCTAAACATAGTAATTCCAAAGAGACAACATGACCTATTCCGTACACACACATCTAAATGGAGACAGTGAAATATGTTGCTTACTTTTTAAGTAAACCCGTGCGGGGGGGGGGGGGGGGGGGGGGGGGGGGGGGGGTACAGACTAACAAATTACTAGCGCCCCGAATTTGGAATTCAGCCCCATACAACCTCACAACCCATAAAATGAGCACGTAAAACACGTGTTAAACCCTGATATGAGACCTACAACAATGGTTCAGCTATTACCGGCGTGTGTTTTAATTCAAGACCGTATCTATTGTAGGTAATCATTTAATTCATTTCTATAAATCACACCAAACAACTAGAAAACTCATACGTTTAGCTAACACGTATGTCGTCTTCGTAACATGTTTAGTAAAATCGCAGAAAATCGAATTCAGCATGTCGATTGCAGGTTTTCAAGGCGGATTTTATGGGTGTTTCATATATTGATTGGAATCAATCCGGCGATTTTACTGCATCGAAAACAAACACGTTGATCTCTAAACAAATGTTTCTTTAACCTCGATTGTCAATGATGGATGTACTAAACAAATTACCTTTCATTCATGATCAAGAATTGATTTTAGGCATTGAGAAGGAAGTTAAGGACAGGGAATTGAAAATGACCAGTACTTAAACGGATATAGACAACAATATCCTTCCCCTCTACAATACAAATACAATATTGTAAAGGGGAGGGGCTATTGTTATCCATATTAAATATCGTTAGAAATATTGATAATATTCACCTACCTGTGAGCACAAGCAAGATTTCAATGTATCTTGCATTTTCATCACTATTGTATTATTTAATGATTTGACTTTAGTATCTATGGAAATATGTATTCTGCTAAAAAAGAAGTCAAGCATATGTTGCTTCCTTGCCTCAGGAGCTCATTGGAGACCCTACACTTAATAGAAGCTATACAGTAATCATTTCAACTTGTTGGTTCAGTTGATACAACCTGTCAATAATGGTAATCTGGCTATAGCACATTCAAGGATCTTGGTATACCTACAAGTGTCTGAACATCCGAGCTCCTTCAACTTCCAGCAACTGCGTTTGATAGCATGTGTCTCTCGAAATCTATGCACAATTATTCAGATTAGGCATATAGAGGTCCTGATCTATCTCCCTCTTTTCTCTACGATATAATCAAACTTTGTTTCATCCTTAAGTTCAGTCTCAGAAAAAACATTCCTTCATATCCAGTCAGCTTCCATGTCGACATGTTTTTGGTTTTGTTGTCTCATGTTCAAAACTCCACTGCATAAGATGATCTGTCTTTACAAACATATAAAGATTGGAACAAACAAAAACAGTAGGAATCATAATATTTATTGATACCCGGCAAATAAAAGTAGATTCAAAGATTGAAAACATAAAATGAGCTACTCACAAATGAGACCATGTCTAAAATGGATGTTCTTTGTACCAGTCATAACTACATAATGAACATCATATATCCCCTCAAATAAAACTTCATTCAGCTTATTTATAATAAAAGATCAATAAGTCTTATAGGTTTCCTTCACTATTAATATTGTATTCAACCTATGAAGTGCCCTGAAATCGAAAAGAAAAACACTTACAAGAAAGACGTGGTTAGGGGCAGTTTTATGGTACTATAGGAAGAGACAATTGCATAGCATGCCATTTAGTCTGCTAGCGTGTTTGATTAATGTATTTAAGGGTAGTCAACAATTACTGTCACTGAAGATCATAATGGATAGTGTAAAATGAATATGTGTTAAATGAATATACACTTGCATGTCAAATGAAGAAATCAGCTTAACAATTCTACAATCTCTGCATATTTTCATGTAAGGCCATGAAATATTAACTTGCTTATTTGTCATCTGACCGCTGGAAAAAGACAGCCTGAAAGAAATAGCGTTCCACAAGAGTTTTTGCGGAAAAATATTAAGATCACAGAGGGAGTAAAAGTTGTCAAAAATCATAAACGTTATGGTTATGTTTTGAAAAACAGACTTACCTTTAACTCACTCTTATAATTCTCTTATACTATAACATGAATGTAAATTTTGGTTGAAAACGACATCAAGAAACAGAAATGTGATAAGTCATTAAGAGCTATTTTCAAAAAGAGAAACCTTTCACAATTTTAAACAACTATAGACAGTTCTTAACCCCTCATTATATAACAAAAAAACAAAAACTTCAATGAGCAGTATTTAATGAACTTAATGAATTTGCAAATAATGATGTCGCATTTAGGTAAGTGACATGCTAAATGACATCCATATTGTTTTTTAAATTAAAAAGCTTCCAACTTGGACAGGAAACATTGTGAAATTTGGATCCATGAGTACCGGCAACTATTATCAGAATCTGAGTTTTCAATGAGCAGATCCCCTCCATATTCCTGATCTTGGTTGAAGGGTTGAAGCGGGCACATACATACATTCATATTAATAATAATAATAATAATAATAATGTGCATACTTATATTGCGCCACAAAGATGATGAAACACTGATCAGCAGACAACCCACATTCAGTGTTGTTCCTAGAGGGGGTCCTTGGGAAATTTGCCTACCCTTTTTGCTTGGTGTCCCTAAAGATTTGAGAAGTAGGATACTTCTACCATCGTAAAATGACCCCCTTGGCTGACCACCTAGGAACAACACTGCACACTTTTACTGACTCAAAGCGTGAAGATGGCTTTAAAGTTCTGAATATGTAGATGAACAATTTGGAGCCTCTTCACACATAGGATGCTGTAATGTTCAACAGCAGACATTGTGCTGTATATTGTATCCTGCCTTGTGGAGTGAACATAAATAAGTCAATATCTCTACACCCCGGCAAACATCAAGCAATGAAGTCCAGTGGTCTGTTGAATCCTCCACGCCGATTCATGTACTGTCTGGAATATATAAACAAACAGTCAGTAAGATGGGAAGCATTCTAAATCATTCATTAATACTATGGTCTCAACTTATAAACAAACTGAGTCAGTAACATAAAAAGCCATTCTAAATTGTTCACTAATATAATGGTTAGTAACATGGGTAAGTGAGTAAGTTAATCTTTCGCACTGCTGGCGCAATATTTTAGCCATTATCGGCTTGCGTCAATAACATTACAATCAATTTGAAATTCTGTTGTTGATTGCGAGACTTAAACAATTTTTATACTTAGATGACTCGTGAGTATCATGAATGAAGTTTCATGAATGACAAAAGAAGTCTGGTCATCTTGACTTTGGGAACAACCAATCGGATATGTCGCTGGAAGTATCTGAGAAATGTTACATACCAAAACTATCTTGGAGTGTTCTCACTCACATGTGTGTAATAACACTGATTTCAATTTCTGTGTGTTTTATAATTTGAAAAAGATGTTTCAATTGATGATTTGAGGTCGGGAATGGTTAGTTACATGTAAAGGCCCAAACCCCTTCTCTAATTGATAAGCCATCATGGATATCAACAAGTTATATAGATGAAGCTATGTAATCTCTTGTTATCACACAAGCATACCTGTATCTTCTTTTCCTCGTCAAATTAGTCACGTAGATGTCATTACCTTCAACCTTCTTATTCTGGAAACAGAACATCAAAGTTATAAGATTCATAGAAATCTTGCCTTTCATGTAGAATAGAACATAAAGAAAATGTTGATGTGTAACTATCATCTAACTTTCATCTATGTATTTGTACCCACGGCCTTTAACCTAAATGTACACAAAATGGACAAGCTATGAAATAATAATTCAATAAAGCAAGCATGTTATCCAATGTAAAACATTTTTCACAAAAAAAAAGAAACTGATGAGAAAACAAGTCTATGATTAATACCATGAAAACAGCTGATCAAACTAGTGAAAATTCTCAATATCCTGTGCATTATTATGATATGTAACAATCCTTATGTGACACCTCTTCTCAAAGAGAGGCTGTTACTATGGCATTGGGGTACATGAAATATGTCCATCATATGCGAGATTGTGACATCCCTAAAAAGTATTTTCAAGTATTTACTGTAAGAATAATGCTGATGTAGCAGGATGGGACAGCTTTTGACCTTTAAATCTAAAACCAAACAATGTCATCTGCGACCTACTTTTGTAGTCTCGAAGGTAGAGAATCCCATCAGCTTCATCATGTCCTGCTCGTCCTTAGGGAGCGTCTTCGGGTCTGCTTCTGGTGAAAGAATGAAGTGTTTTAGCAACTGTTGCTTTGTGCAGCTATCTATGTTTAGCTGTTAGTGATAAATTTACCCCCTAGTCATGCTTCAAACACTCAATGTAAGAAGGATCAACAAAAACAAGCCAAAAAGTGAGCGTGGCTCACTAATACCCCCGACCGTGCATCCCTGACTAACTGAATTATTTTACTTTCAATATACTCATTTCTTGCACAGCATTTGACCCCCAAAGAGGAATTGAGAAAAATGACTAATCCAAAAAATGGAACTTCGTAAAAGAAAAAACACACACAAAAAACCCTTATCAATTTTAGTTTTGATTTGGCACTGCACCGCTCCTAGAAGGGAAGAAGACACATGCAAAATGTGAAGAGAATCAGATGAAAAGTTTTTCCCGTAATAGGTTGGACAAATGTGATATTGGAAAATGACTATGTGGAAAATATGGAAATTTGTAAAAAAAATTGAAATATCAATGAAATTTGTTGTAATTTCGCACCACACCGCTCCTAGTAGGGTAGAAGACGTGCAAAATTTGAAATAAATCGGATGAATAGTTCTCCCGTAATAGGTCGGACAAATCTGATATTGGAAAATGACTAAGTTCAAAACATGGAAATTTTTAAAAATTTCAAATATTAAAGAAATTTGTTGTAACTTCGCAGTGCACCCCTCCTAGTAGGGTAGAAGACATGTGCAAAATTTGAAATAAATTGGATGAATAGTTTTCACGTAATAGGTCGGACAAATCTGATATTGGAAAATGACTAAGTTCAAAACATGGAAATTTGTAAAAAGTTCAAATATTAAAGAAATTTGTTGTAACTTCGCAGTGCACCCCTCCTAGTAGGGTAGAAGACATGTGCAAAATTTGAAATAAATCGGATGAATTGTTTTCCCGTAATAGGTCGGACAAATCTGATATTGGAAAATGACTAAGTTCAAAACATGGAAATTTGCAAAAATTTCAAATATTAAAGAAATTTGTTGTAACTTCGCAGTGCACACCTCCAAGTAGGGTAGAAGACATGTGTAAAATTTGAAATTAATGGGATAAATAGTTTTCCCGAAATAGCTCGGACAAAATATGTCCTCGGACGGACGGAAGGACGGACGGACACACACACGGAATCGTTGGTATTACTAGATACCCCGGACCGTTGGTCGGGGTATAATAAAAGCTATGAGTCCTAGGAAACGAAGTTCTTTATATCATTTGCTATTTAAACAATAAGGTTCACTGAATGCAATGTGTATTAAGAGCCTTGCCAAGAGACACAGTATGAGAGCCAGTGCAAAATTACAGCATCTATGCCAAGTTAGAACAGGGGCCGTAATCATAAAGATTCTTAGAATTTAAATAAATCAGCCCTGTGGGCATAATCATAGATAACACTGCACTGGAGTTCTCACAAAAACACTAACTCTTCGTTACATCAGAGATTCCAATAATCATAATTGAGTAAATTCAATGTTTACAAGCATCAAGCACTACTCACTTTCTCCCTTGTCCTTGTTAGCTAGATGGGAGGAGGAGAGAGTCACTGACTTGTCTGTCACATTCTCCCTGCAGGGGAAACACAAGAGTTGGTTAAAAAGGCTTCAAGTGTCATAGAGTCATGGACTTATAGAGGTATCCCTACCAAATCACAAAAAAACAGCAATCCAATCATTGAAACATCAACTTGGAACATTTGGCACTTTGCTGAAAATTTATTGTAACATGACTTCGGTAAATACTTGTTTCTTATTGGTTGATTTCGAGGATTTCCCAGTGTTAAATGGCAATGAGCACCCGCAAATTGGCTAAGGCGAATCAACGCCAAGAGGATACATTATTTGGTCCGCCTCAACATGAAATTGTTCTGATTCTCCCAATATTCGTGCTTGACTCAATTTTTACTGTTGTTGTTGTCATTTTCTAAATTGCGCATTCTTGTAGATGCCAAAAATGTGAGTTTATGATCCAAGAAAAATTAATGAGGCCGAACATTTTGAAATATTGTATCAATGGGGACTTGGTTGAGCTTGTCAGCAGACTTTTCAGTAGATAGTAATCGTATGCCTTATGAATTTATCTTGACAACACTGAAGAATGTTTGGGTATAATAATCACTAAATTCATGTACTAAGCAGTCGAGACAACACGATACACTGTCATGGTTCTGTTCATGATACAATACACCATTCAGTTAACAAAATTGTTTTACAATCTTTGGTGAATATCGTGTCAAATTTTTAATGAATATCAACTCAACAATCGTAGTTAAAATAACGTTTCGGTTAATGTTCAAGTTGGAAATAACGTGATTGTAGGACATTTTAATAAGGAAGTTGTCATATTTTTTGTGTTTAAATGTTGGTTAATAAAATAATTATCATACGAAACATTTAATTGACATCAGAGTATTCATATCTCTGTGGAATAATGCTCCTTTTTGTATTGTGATAGGTATCATATCATGACCTTTGTATCGCAACACATATTGTATCATAAGGGACCTAAGGTACCTGTATCATGACATCCTTACTAAGCAGAAAAAAAGAGGATTTGCTGTACCCGTCAACATGTCTTGACTTAAAAGTATTCCCATCTCACTTATTCTTTTTATTTTATCAAAAGTCTCAGTAAAAAATCTAACTTGTGAATCAAGAGTTTCTTCATATTTCTTGAAAAATATTGACAAACCCTGAATGTTATATTCCCTTAAACATAAGAACAAACAGATAGGTGGGGAAGTAACCTATTTTTTGGATTGCTTGTGACTGAATGGCATCTACAGTAAAATCAACACTAGGGAGACAGTGTAAGAAGTTCAAGGGAGGCAACTCACTCTTCAACTCAAGACAGCAAATTGTTCATTTTCAATTAAATGAAAATGTATGATATCTTTTCATTAACACAAGAGATCTGTCAATGATTATAAGGGTAGCCACATTGTGTGGAACAAGGCCTATTTGCCTGGAACTTTGTGAGTTTTGACTGGTGGCTTGGTTTTTCATTTCGATACAAAATACCACAATTGGGATTATTTATAACTTACAAACAGTAGCAATGAGTGTTCTATGATTCCCTGGTAAACACATTCTCTCCCCACAGAGGCAGATCAAGACATGAAATGTTGATCAAGCCTCTGTTCCAATTAGCAAAGCTTGTGGGTTAAAATTATTGGAGATACCTAAATGGATGCAATCAAATCAGCAATGCTGTCCAAAAATCATCATTTTGGCTCCTGAACATAGCAAAAGCATTGTGATATCAACAAACCTTTCCGTATGAGAAATGGTGTCATCTGTTAAAAATATTCAAATGGATTGTGATGCAAATTCGAAAAGAGGTAGGATCAACATTTTATGACTTGATCTATCTCTGGAGGAGAGAATGTGGTGATATTGTTTCTCAATTCAAGAAACTTGTAGATGATACAGCTTCATTACACAGAATCCTTTATACCTTTCTCTTGAACTCCGGTCGTCGGATCCAGATCTGAAATAATACATTTCAAATGTTATTTACATCATGAATTCATTTCAGTAGGTAAAAACAACAGTATACAATTTTGAATTTTACAGTTTTAAGGATAATGGTAAGTGGTGCAATCAGTGTCCTTGTTCACATTAAATATTCTTTTCCCTCAACTAAAGATATCAAAAAGTGTTCAACACTGTTAATTATTTATGTTATTACAGTCTGTTTGTCTGTATTGTGTGAAGATAAATGATCAACATTACCATTTCAAGAGTTGATGTAAAAACTGTTCTTCATACGACCATTAGAAGTCAAATTATATGTTATAATATCTAGGCTATATAATAATTCTAGGTAACGCAAAGACTAATGGGCTATAAAAATCCAAAAATCCTTGGGTAACGATAGAATGTCAGGTACTTTAGTCCGAGTCAAATCTGACCCCTCGAATACTCGAGTCCAATTTTTTGACCTGTGGAAGATCTAAAGGGAAGATATACAGCTGTGTCGGGTAGAGATACGCGGAGGGTAAAGCTATGCACTTACACAAAAGTTAACTTAGTAAATGCACATTAAGTGTTAGCTTGTAATTTTTTGTTGTATTTACATCTTTTTGAAATTAAGAAGACATAACAGGTTTTAGATTGATTTAAACGGAGTAAGATTTTGAACAGCAGCACAAAACAGTGACATGTTTGTACAAACTGACAAAATTGTCTAACAAATTAATTGTCGTCAAGTATTTTCTCTTCTCCAATATCAAATGTCGATGGAAACACATTCATTTGTGCTACAATCAATTTGTCATTCCCTGAACTTCTGAAAACACGTTCAAATCTTATAAATATAATAAAATTGATAATGTTAGGTGTTTTCAAAACATGCCTGCGTATCTTTAGCCTACACTTCCGGATCTTCCCGAAATAGGGGGTAGTCGTTAGAAAAATTTGACTGTCTTTCACAAATGAATTTCCAAAAGATTCTTTCACATTAGAATTGTGAACTAAACCCTCAACTTTCACATGGACATTATGGTTTCTCATATCTTGTATTTTCCTTGCATGACTGATCATTCATCTCTAAGGTGGGTATCTTTACCCGTCAGCACTGTAAAATATCAACTACTCACCTTGATCTGTGGCGAGGTGAGTGAGAGCGGGACCGTCTTGCTCTGGGTGAGCGGCTACGTCTGTGTCGATCTGCAGCAGAAATACATGGCTTGCTGAAGCTTTATAGAAATGATTATCTAGGTATAGGGTATATGCTATTTTAATCCTGAGATCGCCTTCATAAACATGATTATTCTGGGAAAGAGGTAATAGGCCTATATTTTCAGTTTTTCACCTGACCAATGTTTGTCTACTTGCTATTTTCTACTTACGTCTTCTTTCGGTTCTTTCTCTTGACCGAGATCGTCGTCTTTCTCTATCTAAATATAAAACATAGAGTCAGCAACCAACCGAAGTACAGAATTAGTCAGACATGAACATGGAATGATATTATCAGGTTGGGTACACCCACTGATCGGGATATTATATAATATAGTATACAGTTTTTGAAATAATTTAAAAAGTGAAAAAATATTTCCCGATTGGGATATTATGAAATTATGATCAGTGGGTGTATACTGGTATATCACCAAAACTCAACGTTGTTACAAATCAAAAGAACCCCGCTATGTTACTACCTCCATTTGCCAAGGATACATGTTCTTATTCAACATTGAAAACCATTCGTTAATACTTATTCATGATTAAACAATTATTTAAGTTACATAGAAAATAAACAAGAAATCCACTGATCGAAAACTGAACAGAACAAAACGAAATTTCACAAAGAATCATATAACGCGAAATATGGATAGAAATATCACCAAAATATTTTCATTTTATCGCTGCGACTAGGTTAACCACAACTGCATTCACATATGAATGATTTCCATGAACAAATTTCTACAATACCTCTTCTGGCAGGCGAACGCGACCGACTGCGAGGCATCTTTGACTAATGGCTGCAACCATCAACAGCGCCCTCTATCAACAAAGAGCGCAGAACAAGCTCATAGGCCGTAAATTTAGCGCCTATTGACGTAAGCCTCCGTGGCCTAATGGATAAGGCATCGGCCTCCTAAGCCGGACTGGTTACAGTGTGTGATAGCCGGGGATTGCGGGTTCGAGTCCCGTCGGAGGTGTTTTTGCTGAAAGATATTTTAACATCATATTTAATTATAATATATGAATTATGATTTCATTTCTGAGCTGTTTTATTTGTTTGTTGTTTTTTTTAATACAGGCTACGTCATATGAGGTTCTAAGAAATTTATTTCATTACTCAAAATTAACGCCTTAAAGGGGCAGTAGCACGTTTTTTGATAATTTTATATTTTTAAATTTCCACTGATAATTGTGAGTTATTGCTAAATGTATTATTTTGACAGTGTCAAAACTCTCATTACACAAGTCAATCATCCATAGTCAGGGGACAAAGTATGAAGATTCATATAAAATCCATTGGCGGCCATTTTTGTGTGAACACCTTTAATTCATTTTGTGTGAGAAAAGGAATCTCATGGCTAAACTTTACGTTATATTTTTGCATTATTACTGCTCCATTTAGTTTGATTACATTGTCTTTCTATTGGAACCATTAAATTTCATTTTCATGACATCACCTTATATTCCAACTAAAAACGTGCTACTGCCCCTTTAATTTGTATACGTTTTTTCAAACTAAGAATACATTCATTTTGTTGCTTTGGAAATAAGACTGTAAGGGAATTCATTCTTGTGTTTCTTTGAAAAAGTAAATGCCATCTATCTAATAATTTAATAAAAACTTTTTGCCATAATTATATTTTAATTTCGGGCTGATTCTTTGGAGGAAATTTTCAAATAATAGATCATGCATCCTCTTTCCAATTCTAGTACATATATCAATAACTAACACTATAGGCCTATATTAGAAATATATTTTTTCCTAAAACAGTCCTTTCATCATTTATGCTCAGCGTTGTTCTATTTTTCGGAAATATCTATTCTTACAAATTAGAATAGCACATTGCATGTGACATGATTGTGTATGAGATAATATTTCATATAGACAGGCGCTATCTATTAAAGGAAGACATGGCCCTTACCATTCGGTTCGCTGTAAACACATCTTCACAACGTCACGGGCGAAACGAAAAAGTTTCTAAACTTTCCCATCCCTCCCTTGACATCATTGGCCGTAATTTCTGTGCTATCATTTCAACCCGCTGCACGGAAGTAGAATAGTCCAATCAGAAGACAGCATGTTAAATGAACCGATTTGAAAAAAATACTTTTGTATGCGTTTTACAAGGGAGAGAAACACTTTATTTGAGTGATACATTAATGTTTGTCTTCATTGCATCCTCGGTGCTCATCAAAAACATGAAAACAACCATGCGGACTGAAGTTTAAAATTAAATTTCACTCGGATAATTTTCAAAAAGATCACCCGTTAGTATTTTGAATTTGTTTCGAATGTAAAGGGCAATTTCATTGGCTATTGTTGAAAGAGCTGATAAGGGACGTAACTCGTAATCACGAAAGGTGTCGCTGCTCCGGATCACCGGTTTTCTACCTTGTGATGGCAAGGTCTAAAGCTAGGAGAGTTGCTCGATACGTTTTCACCTTGCCGTGGGAAGATGCTAATGATTAGGACCCGGCGGTTATGAGAGACCCGGCGCTTATAAGAGGCCCGGCGCTTATTTTCTCAACTACCTATGACCCCCCGGCGCTTATTAGAGGCCCGGCCCTTATTGGAGACCCGGCGCTTATTAGAGGAAATACGGTATATTGCTACACTACGTTTGTTTTTATTTTAACGAGGTTGCCTTAATGTCACAACCTAAGATAAAGAGAGACTTTCCATTAGTCATTGTGAACACTGTTGGCCCAAAGGGACAACCAATTAACTGGCAATAATTGTTATCTATGGATTAACAACTCGATAAAAATATCAAGTTGCATTTAATTATTAAGTTGTCAAACGATGATCATAATATAAAAGAAAGATATATCATCCCGATGATATTTAAATTTGAAGCTTCACGCTATGGACATCAGGACCGGTTCAGACGATATTATAGAACATTAATTTATTTTAATTTTATTAACGTATCTTCTTAACTTACAATAACAATATTGTATTAATTGATGACGAGAATATCAAATCAAACAAGTCTTAGGTCTATTAGTAGAATCCTCCCAGAAGAAAGAATTTGATCCTCACAAAAATTCGAGACAGTTAAAAGGATTGGTTGTTGGCCAGACATTTTGAATTCCTTATGCAGAGCTCTCCCAGAAGGGAAGCGTAACTAAATGTTATAAGTATGTTTTAAACAGTTGCACGTCTTTCTTGTGAATTAATTGGCCGATCAGTAAATGCTACGTGTGGTCGTCAAATGGTCAATCATCACATTACTCAACCCAATAATGCCTACTCCTATAAAAGAACATAAATCATCAAGTATCAAGCAAAAACTACTGGCAGCCATTTTTGTGTGAACACAGATTACTCATATATGCAGTATAGGGAAGTGTATTTCATAGTCTAACTGAACATGGTTTGTTCGTTTCAGACCTTTTAGATTTTAATAAATTTTATAAATAAATAACTAATTTTAATTGAATAAAAAAATGGTAACGTATATCTTTATTGAACTAAATTGATTTACCAAATAACATGCCACCGCTCCTTTTAAAGCGGCAGTAGCACGTTTTTTGATAATTTCATATTTTAAATATTTCACTGATAATTGTAAGTTTATGCTATATGTACTATTTTGACAGAGTCAAAAATCTCATTACACAAGTCAATCATCCATAGTCAGAGGACAAGGTATGAAGATAAACATAAAATCCATTGGCGGCCATTTTTGTGTGAACACCTTTAATTCATTTTGTGTAAGAAAATGGAAACGCATGGCTGAACTTTACGTTATATTTTTGAATTATTACTGCTTCAATTAGTTTAAATAGATTGTCTTTCAATTGGAACCATTAGTTTTCATTTTCCTGACATCAACTTATATTCCCCCTAAAAACGTGCTACTGCCCCTTTAAAGCGCCATAAGCACTTCGTGAACTTATGACAAGCAAGGTTTTCTATAACGGGACGTAATTCACTGCAGATACGTTGCTCTTTCTGGCAAATATTTACACGAGACCTCTTCATGAAGCCAAGAAATCGGATGAATCGAGTACAACGGGGATAAAAATAAAGTTTCATAAACATTTAGAGATGAGGAATGCACGATTTCGAAATAAAAATAAGCAGATGACGTCAATGGGCCTTGTGACAAGGTCGCCAAGTATTTGAAAAGTCTGGTTTATTTAAATTGTGTCATTTGTGATATTATACATAAAAAAGATCAATATATTCCATGTCTCCTACAGAGAACGAGTTTGATTGTAGAAGCATTTCATTAATATAACCATATTCTTTGATGAATATGTAGTTTGTAACTTAATCATAGAAATGAGATGCTGCTCGGATATCCCAAGATACCACAGTAAATCAGTCAGTTTTTGCACATATTCATGTTATGGTTAATACAAAAAAACAAATACGACGGCCAAAATTCAAATAAAAATAAAATTACGTTAAGCTGTTTACATTTTGCTTACAGGTACGTCGATTATCACACTGCTATTTAAAACCAATCGTAATCGCAGATGCGTTAATATTTTCACCTTCGATTTAATACTGAACCAACAGTAAAGCCAAACCGTTGTATTTTTCACTGCAACCCAAATCGATGATTTTTTCTCGGATTTCTCGACTTTGCCGAACGGTTGTAACAACATACCAGGTGTTAGTCACACAGAACATGTAAACAGCAATGTTTCAATTCGGGTTCGATTGTTTGTGTGTTTGTTGGTTAACAGGGCTGTGAATGCACGTGAGACAAATTGGTGTTGACGGCTTGATAGAGTGAACAGCAAACAACACGGTAAGTTTTTTATCCGAATAAACACGATCACGCTTGCCAGGGACATGACGTTACTCGCTTCTCCCGATAAAGTAAAGAGCCTTGCATCAAAGGTCCCGTCTACACACTCGGCGACCCAAGTATATAGAACCGTTTCTCTGGGCGTTCGGCTCACTCTCGCACTCTGGCGGATCCAATGGGTGGGTGCGGGGGTGCACACCCTTCCAAGAGAGTTCTAAATACAGTTAAACCTGATTATAATGTCACCGTTTGTCCATGAGAAAATATTGCACTATATCCAGGTTGGCATTATACCCAGGGTTATATGTAGGGGTTCACACGTATCGAAAGTGTTGAAAGTTACGCGTAGTGACTACAGATCGCACCGTGAGAACGCCCCTTTAGGCATTTAGATACATGTTGGCAAAAAAGCCACTACATAAAAAAGTGATGAATTTTGTGAATCAATTTGATGCAAGTAGAATGTCGCTCAAGTAATTAATGCCTATAAACCGCCAATCAAAGTACCAATACAAAATACACCAAGTGTCAATTGAGTTGAGCTATGCCAATTAACCTAAATTAGTTAAAACAGTATCGTAAACAGTGTGTTTTCATCGGCATTATAGTCAGAGACTTTTGTTCCAGAAAGCATTGGCAAATGGCACTATATCCAGTTCGGCAGCACATCCAGTGAGATATAAGGGTAGGAAATCCGTTCTGGCAAAAACATGGAATTACATCCAGTTTGGCATTATGATCATGATGGTTAGGACTACTCTTTTACTTTTCTAGTATGTCGATTGTCGATTAGAACTCGTTTAAGTTTTTTCTAAAATAATAATCAATTTTGTTAATCGCATTAAGCCGTAAATTGAAAATCCTCGCTCAGGGCCGTGGCTAGTGACGTCATCGACGTCACTCAAAAACTATACTATATATAATATTTTGATGTTTGTGTGGGAGACTTTATTCTTTACATTTTGTTTACAAGAAAGATAAGAAGGGTGTGCTTTGTTTTCTCCCAATACACATTAATAACTACACAATAAATTGACGTTAATAAGTGTACCGTTTGATTTATATTTTGTGTAGACAGGAGATAAAAGAAGGGAATAGTACATCTGAGTATCTGCCAATTTCAATGTTTATCGTGTGAGCATATTTTTCCGGCGATCCGATTGGTTGAAAACCGGTCACTTGTCAGTCGACGGTTCCCAAAGCGATATATGTGCGACCAGATCCGATGTAGCTGAAATGCCGTTCTCTTTTCGTTTTGAAACTAATTATGGACTGGTGAATTCGGTCAATACCTGTTTTTATACACACGAGGAAAACAATATCGACCTAGAGTTCATCCTCGGTCAATATTGGTTTCCTCGGGTCTATAAAAACAGGTATCACCTCATCACCAGTCACTAATTGTATAACAGGGACAATCAAAACTTATTCACTTTTGATTTCTACAAAACATTATATATATAAACAATTACTTGACCGAATTAAAATTCCGGCCATGATTGTGAATATATATCTCTTTAATTATTCGATTACATTTTAAAATAACGAGTATTTGATATTTTTTTAATATCCTTTCCGTGAAACTAAGCCAATTTTTATTTATAGACAGAGCTCATTAAAGCGAGAGGGATTCACTTTCAGAAAATAATCGGCTACTGAATTTAATAATACTTTTCCTGCTTTACTTAAATCTGTTTTTTCTGCATTCTTAAATTAGTTTTTTCTGCTTTACTTATATCAGGTTTATAATGATGAACAGTTGTGTAGCTGAATGAATTTCTATGAAAATGTACTTAATTGGAATAATAAATATGATTGTATTACTGTATAACTGCTGTTGTAATTAATCAACTATTGTAAATTCTCTTTGGCAAGATATTGCACTCATTATTGATTACTTTCACTTCTTCATTTCTGTTATCCTTTTCAGACATCAACGCTGCATACAAGTTCTCTCTATATATAGAAGATATATTGTGTGTTTGAAACAGGTAACGCAAAGACTCTATTTGCTTTTCCAAATGTATAAGAAAAAAGGAAAAATAAGTTGGATAAATGTCAAACAACTAGATTTAGTTTACCATATTTGTAGCACCCTTTTATAATACAAAATTGTTATACCGGGGTAATACAATAAAAAAAATAATAATCTAGTTTGCTTATTGTCACAGTTACAGGTCCACGGTCTGCTGTAATAAGTAGTTGATAGAATATGAGCATAGGGCCATTATAAATATTCATGATTAAAGTTTTCAGTAATTAATTTATTTACCGTGATTTATAGTTCGAAGTTTGTATAACGCCAATGAATTGGCTTCATTCACAATCTTTACTTGTTTTAGTGATGTGCTCTAATATTAAATTTTGTCAAATCTTATCTTGAACAACTAAAATATACTATACAAAAAAAGAAACGCATAGGTGAATGTTTTCCGGATAGATGAGTTTTCGAAACGAAATATGTCAATAAAACTGTGAAACACATTTGGTTGTAGAAACATTTTGATTGTGACAATTTTGAATGCTCGAATCTGTCACTGATTTAAAAATTGTGAATTTGAACGCGTTTTTGACCAAAATGAAAAAAACATCGCAAAACGGAACCATAAGCACTTTGAAAGTTGACATTATTGGAAACATGCGTGTATTCACATTCTCCACAAAAGGCTTTCACCGATCACGAATTGCAATAGAAGTTTTACCATATGAAGAGTAAATGCAAATTCCACGTTTTGGCACTGCAACTCGAATCACCGCCATTGGCAAAATTCAGACTGGATAGTCGCAAACATTCCTTGCCAGGGGTCCTAACGTCTAAAAGAGCACAAACACTTGTCTTTTAGAACGCTTCCAACAATTTGGTTCCACCAATGATTGTCCACGTTCTGGAACACCTTGGGTCATCACAGAGGGTCAACATCGCTAAATTTGGTTCCTTCATCCATGTTACTGCATTGTCAATGCTGTGTACACAGCTGACAGAGTGCCTATACTACACAGAATTTCGCCACAAACAATACGAAATCGTTTGCAACAGATCAGATTGAGAGTCAGGAGACGCTACTTTGGCAATATGTAATGACGTCATAATCGCGCGCAACGTGTTCTGTGCTGTAACAACGTTCAGGTCTGGAACCTAAGACATGGGAAATGTGTAAGTCTTAGCAATGTATCAGGATTTCTTTTGCAAAGAGGAGATGAAGAAGAATTGGGTATACAGACGTGTACAACTGAAAGATACGCTCCAAATTGCCAAAGTCAAGTCGTTAGATTTTGGTAAGGGTAACCTGATGATGTTGGCGGCCATATGCTACACATTTCGTTCTGGTTTCATTCATTTTCAAGGCAGTCTTATGTTCATAACACACTTCCATCAAACGACACATGCTTCCGATAAATGACGTAGCGTCGTAACGTTGTCCACTACATCGAAAGAGCACATACTGTTGGTGTCACAAGATCATTTCTGACATGTTACAACATCAATGGGATCCCCTATCACTTACGTAATCAGGATCTTAACCTGATTGAACACTTTTGAGATGAACTGGATTTACCTCTCTGGCAGCGTTAACGTTTACGTCAAATGCTTCCAAACCTGGCTCAGTTTATGCAGGACAAGTTGGAGACCATAATCCAATCATCAATGTAGCGACTTATACAGTCTATGCCAAGGCGTTTGAAAATTGTTAAGCGTTCACTTGGTGGTAAAAACAGACAATGACATTCAAGTGACCTCTGATTAGCTAAAGGAAGTTAAAGTCATATGACGTGTATGATATCATAAAGAGCAATGATCCTGTTATCTCAGTGAGAAATTTCAGTCTGTTATACGCATTTACTAAAAGACAGTGTCAATTCAAAATTGACTGTAACCACACCTTGAAATATCCAGCTATGCGTTTCTTTTTTTGTATAGTATATATTTTAGTACATATTTGAAATGAAGTGAAATGATCATGTAATAATGAAATAACAGGACAGATGCCTTGCTATTCGTTTCCAAAAAGCACGATTTAGTGGGAATATAGGGTGATGTAAAGAAAATCAAAATAAATGGTTCCAATTGGAAGGACAATGTATTTGAACTAAATGAAGCAGTAATAAATCAAACATATAATGTAAAGATCAGCCATGTAATTCCTTTTTCTTACACAAAATGACTAAAGAGACACAGAGTATGTTGATAGGATCACATATGTCAAATTTTGAAATCGATGTTATTACATAGTGAACCACTAACTGTTACTGAAAATAACAAGTTAAAGGTCAATAAGTACATTAGAGCGAAAATACGGCCATTCAAAGTCGGGATTTTGATCGAAAACCGGACAATGTGGCTCGAGTGGCGCGCGCAAATTCGCCAAACGTAATTTTGAAACCTTGTCATAAGCTGACAGGAAGATATATTCGATTCGATAGTGTTTATAAGGTATTGTAACTAATAGGTAGATTAATTGGATGCATAATTACGAATATGAAACGTATTTGAGATGGTTTTTTTATTTTTCCATAAAATCAAGCATTTTAGAGATATTATGCATTATGGATATATTTGCAAGTCCAGTGATATTAGATATTCAATCAGCATATTAGATATTTTGTAGCTTATCAAAACCAAATAAAATTTTAAGAAAGATACTCTGTGTCTCTTTAAGGTGTTCACGTAAAGATGACCGCCGATGGCATGGAGAATTGTAATTATACAAAACAAATTTCCCTTTTGGGACAATAAAGATTATCTTATCTTATCTTATCTTATGGACTTTATGCGAATCTTTAATTTTGTTCTCTGACTAGGGATGATTGATTTGTATAATAAGATTTTTGACACTATCAAAACGCATTAACGTGCGATTATCAGTGAAAATTTGAAAACATAAAATTTTCGTAAAACGTGCTACTGCCCTTTAACAAAGGACGCAGCCGTTCCTCACATTGATTCACAGCTTTGGTGTCCGAGCTTCAGTTCAATTTGAATCGATGACTGTTACTGAGACAGTGTTGTTGTCAGTTGTATCAACTCACTCACCGTGGGTTTATAACTCGAAGCATGGAATTTCGTTTCCTCCGAAAGTTGATACATTTCCACTTTTGTAATTGGTATTCCTGACGAGTAAACAGACACTACGTGAGTTATTGCCCTAGGTACATTGTATGTCATACAATGCTTCCACTATTTCAATTATCGAGAAGGAAACCGGATTCTGATATACAATTATCATTTTAAAGAACATCGGTTTATCATAGTGGTAATTTGAAGTTTTATAATTTCGATTTTCAGTGTTGACCGTAACATGAAAATAGATCATATAGCAATCTAAATAAATTTAGATCAACAGATTTTATATTTTATCAGTATGAATTAATATGAAACCTGTTGATCGAAATTTATTTAGATTGATCATATGATCCTGGTGTATATAATCAAAAACGTCATTTTGGACATTTATCTCAAACACTTTAAAGGGACAGTAGCACGTTTTTTGATAATTTTATATTTCAAAATTGTCACTGATAATTGTAAGTTAATGCTAAATGTATTACTTTGACAGTGTCAGAAATATCATTACACAAGCCAATCATCCATAGTCAGAGGACAAAGTATAAAGATTCACATAAAATCCATTGGCGGCCATTGGCGTACGTAAAAATAACACGTACGTACGTGATAGTAATACGTACGTACGTAATAAAAATATTTTTTCACCATGTCCCTTCTGGAGCTTCCTACTAAGGCGTATGTTTTCAAGCATAATTATAAATTCACCAACACCCTTTAAAGGGGCAGTAGCACGTTTTTTGATTATTATATATTTTAAGAGTATCCCTGATAATTGTACGTTAATGCTAACTGTATTATAGTGATAGTGACAAAAATCTCGTTGCACAAGCCAATCAGACATAATAAGAGGACAAAGTATGAAGAATCACATAAAATCCATTGGCGGCCATTTTGTGTGAACACCTTTAATTCATTTTGTGTAAGAAAAAGGAAAAGCATGGCTTAACTTTAGGTTATTTATTTGAATTATTACTGCTCCATTTAGTTTAAATACATTGTCTTTCAATTGGAACCATGAATTTTCAATTTCCTGACATCACCTTATGTTCCCCCTGAAAACGTGCTACTGCCCCTTTAAGGTGAGTGTGAGTTGAAAATGTTTGATAGCTTTTGAAATAAGTACTGATGTAAATCAGATGTGTTTTTTAGGGATTCCTGTCTCGAAGGCGAAGTCACCCTTGATATCTTTATAAATTACATGTTTATATCCCACTCAAAATAATTTAAGGAACAGTTGTATAGTGTCCCCTATATTCTTAATATCCCAGCGCATGGTACAAATTTAGTATTTTATGAAATCTTTCAGACATATTGGAATCAGTTGTTGAGATTGATTCAGTTTCTCTATTGCACTTTGGTGTCAGAAACTAGGCAGGGGTCGAAATAAAAGGAGGTCAGATGGCTCATGTTCAAAACATTGTGGTTTTGTCTTAATTGACTGAATCGATTTTAAAGTGGCATCCCTGGTTTTAAAAAGGTTGATGAAGACATTTTCATGAAACCATGTGATTACAAATTCCAAAATAAATAAATTTTGAAAAAATTCTTTTAAATTTAAAAATTAGTATAGCCCAATGTCAGGTATGCATGTAGGCATTAACAATACTTCAAACATTTCTCTTTGAACTGCCGTTATTTAAAGTATCGAAAAATTGAATTACTCCGAAATAAGGAAATAAGCAATATTCATTTCAATTATATGTAATACTTTTGAAACTTTATCATCCAATGTATATAGTATGCACAGCCAAATCTCACACATGCATGCATTCTTCTCCAAATGACAAATATACGATCAATACTTGTTTTAATGAACCTCTAAAAGAGGCGTTTAGGTTCGCGGAGGCCAATTTAACCGTCCGATTCAAATGGATACTAATGATATAACCTACTAGACGGTTCTAACTCGTCACTGCCATTCTGAATGTTTCCTATACGTTTCCGAAATTACGTTTGACCGATTGATGCGCGTGATTGTCATGTTCCCGATCACAATGGCAACTTCAAACCTTCCTATTGTTACTAGCCTATACAACTTCGATTAGATTAAAATGTCAATACTTTAAATGTCAAATGTCACTTTTTATAAAGTTTGTGATATACCACGTATTGAGTGTCTTTTTAGTACTTGGATTTAACGTTAATGACATTGACCTTTTCGTTAACGACTGCGATTAATAAATACAAATACATTATGGACATTATTGTATGAATTGATAATGAAAATTTGATATTTCTTAAACGGAAAACCCATTTTAATGTTTAATGTCAGTGTTGACCAACTTATTTGAATTTTATTGAAAATGAAAGAGGAGGATTAAAACTTGTATAAATGATTATTATAGGGGCAGTATTTCATTATTTAACATTTTCACTGATAAGTGTATGTTAATGCTTAATGTGATTGGTTTGAAAGTGTCAAAAATATCATAACACAAATCAATCATCCATAGAGGACAAAGTTTAAAGATTCGCATAAAATCCATTGGCTGCAATTTTGTGTGAACAACTTTAATTCATTTTCTGTAAGAAAAGGGAATCGCATGGCTAAACTTTACACTATATATTTGAATTATTACTGCTTCATGTAGTTTAAATACATTGTCATTCAATCGGAACCATTAATTTTCATGACCTCACCTAGCTTGTATTCCCCCCAAAAAAACGTGCTACTGCCCGTTTATGATATGGCGAGATAAAATTGCAATGATCATGTTTTTTTCGATGTCCAAGTGCTGACACGGATTTTGTTTGAGAGGGTTGCGCCCTTCTAGCGAAAAAATACAATTGATTGATATGATTAATGTCTGAAATAATGGCTCAAAATTCTGTTCATGCTTAATCATCGTATTCCAAAGTTATCATATAATATGATGTTTTACTTAGACAGTATTGGCAAAGTAACTTTGGCATCAAGCGTTAGATATTTATTGTTTTCTCATGGCCTTGGCTTTGTCTGGTTAAATCAAACTGTTGGTAATATTGATGCTTTTATGAAAATATTTCGTAATCGAGCTTTAAGCATGTTTCACCAGGAATTTATATTTATGTCTTCTACGTATCCAGCAGTTACCTCTTTTATGTAATGTTAGAAGTAATGATATTTCTGAAACATCCAAAATATGTAAAATGTGCAGCCTTTATGAATTGGAAGATGAACTTCATTTTTTATTTGGTTGTGATGCATATACAAATTTAAGGAATTTATACCTGCTTGATTTTAATTGTCATTCAGCCTTCAGCAACTATAAAAAGGTATTGATATGTAAAGATAAAAATGTATTAATAAAATTAGCTTTATTTATCAAACATGCACTATCTAAAAGGATTTCTGTTAAATATTAGTAAAATATCTATAGTATTTCATTCATAATGTTTTTGTAATTATTTAAAACATATTGTCTGAATGTTGTATTTCGATTGTATTGATTGTACATGGGCCAATGGCTTTCCTTCTGAAATAAACTTACTTACTTACACCAGGAATGGCAATCGAGTTTGAATAATAGCACACGCTATGACTGTTATAGGACATTTAAAAGTCTACTTCAGCCAGAAAAATATCTATCAAGTTCAAGTTCATTTATTCTCAAAATCGATACTTACATGTAAAGATTTAAGGTGTAGCCTGATTAAATTTAGACTAGGATTATTGAAGTTGATGGTAAATGAAGGAAGAAAGATGTCAATAGAAAGAAACCAAAGACTCTGTCCATTATGTAAAGATGCAGTTGAAAACGAAGTCCATTTCATGTTTATCTGTAAACCATATGATGAAATCAGAAAGAAATTTGTACCTGATTATTACCTGTCAAAATCCCCGGAAGTAACCTTTAGGTCATTAGTATCATCATGTGATGAACAAAATATTAAAAATTTGTCTTTGTATATAAAATATGCTTGTAAGTTAAGAGATGAATTGTTAAACAAATAATTATAAACTGTCATTTATTCAACCCTTATATGTAAACTCTGTAAACTGTATATGGCCGGAGGCCTCGAATACAATTGACTTGACTTGATTAATTTGCATTATAGAATATGTATCCTAAGTAAGCTTTTGTTCTGAATCTATAGGTTCCCTGCCACATTCTTCAGGGCCTATGTTTTCAAAGTGCAAATATAGTCAATACATTAACATTGTTTAACGACTATCTTAGCACTATAAGAGAGCTTGGAAAACGAAGGCCCTGCTTAATTCTTTTCTCATTTACCTGGAAGGATGGGCGGTGTCCGGAAAAAAAGTCCTCGAAAAAGGGGTAAATTAAACTAGGAAAAAAAATCCTCCGGGAAAGTCCTATTTTAGATTTTAGGTAACAAAGTATGACAAAATAGTAAACTTTTGTTGTAATTCACTTTATTCAGATACAACAATGCAATAATCATTAGTACTGGTAACACATTGTTTATTGATACAATACTTAGATCTCTTTATTCAGATACAACAACATTTATTAGCACTGGTAACACATTGAGTACATGAGTTCTGATTGACTGACTGCTTCACTGGAGTTTATTCAGTCTGATGTTCCTAGAAACCCTATTCAGGAATTCAGGGACGGACTTCCTCCCTGACCTCTGAATTACTTCCATGATGTAATGGTTTACATTGACTTTCATGGATGCATCTATATAGCCTCAGTTGGAAGCCAGTGTTTTCATTTACAATAACCAGACAAAGGTTGAGTTCATTCACTCAGAAAAAAATCACATGAGACTTACATCACATATACTCTTGATTTGTGCTTAATGAATCCCTGATTAGTCTTTATTTAATATAACAGGTGATTCAATAGATTGAGATAAACTCACATTTTCTTAATTCTTAATTAATCCAAAATGCCTCTTAAAGTAAAGTCTTAAAGTTAATTAATCCATATTTAGATATCACAACATCCTTCGTTATACCTCAAGTACAAACAATTCATGTTTTCTTAACAATATCTTTGATGTTAATGTCTATTTAACCTGTTTTTATAGTAATAGGACTTTTTTTCCGGTACTTTTTTTCCAAGGACCTTTTTTCCTATAATCGGATGGGCACCCCTGCACCTCCTTCTTGATTCGCCATTAGTGTCACTGTTGTTTCAATCCTTCCATGATAGAAGGTCAAACCCTGCACGACTTCATGTTATTTCATTTCAAAATGTTGCGAATGTCAAGAAAACATAAGCGCCGAGGGCATAACGTCCAAACATAACATAGGGGCCAACATATAATATTCTTAAAATATATTACCCATAAGGGAGGACGGTGACAGGGTAGTATTTTTCCTGTAAGTCCCTAGGGAGTTACACCTTTTGCTGTGTTTTGATTGGTTGTTGTAAACCAATCAAATTAAAACTTGTGCCGGGACTATTTCATTCATCTTTCAAACTTGTCTTCGACTAACAAGTTGTTTTCCCTGATTCTAAATCTAAACAAGTTCAATGATGTTGTTTCTTTCTGCAAATTTCCACATGCGCCGCAAATCATGTTTGATGAGTCAGTCAAATTATCCGAAAGTATACAAATTATCGATCATCAAATGACTTTGTCGTCGCGAAATGCTTTCTGTCGCGTAGAATGTGACCGGTTTCGTTCGATTGTAATGACACCATAGACACGCGCGGCAATGCCGTCACAGTGTCAACGGTGGCGTCATTGGACTCAGTTTGCGCCGATTTGTATTCTGTTAACGTAGGACGTGTCAGTCACTTCAAATCATTACACAATTTGAAATGACGGCTAAATAAAAAAGAGAAACGAAGCTTTCAACGTAATAACATTTAAGTTTAATTGTGTATAACACTTCGCAAAAAGGGATATTTAGCCGTGCGTAGGCATATCGATAGTAAAGCGACGGCAAACGTGTATGAATTTGAGGTTGACTCCTTGTGAAATCCTCTATAGACAAATCTTTTCTTCTAAGAATCTTAGTCTTTACCTTATAAAATTAGATGGGTAATATAAACAATAACCAACTCGTGACGGGGAACAACAGATTATCTTTCCCTCGTTATATTAATTGTGTAATTCTCTCGCAAAGGCTCGAGAATGACGAAATTAATATAACTTAGGGAAGATAATCTGTCATTCCCCGTCACTCGTAAGTTATTGTCTAAATAATTCTTTAAAGGATATTTCTAGAAGAACTGGACGTCATTATTCTACCAGAAGTCGTTTAGCCATAAAACATGCACGAACTAATGACGTGAAGAATCGCATGCCTTCAGGCAGTTACTGTATCACCTCGGTAAGAGAGGATAGATCGTTGCTTCCACACCGTCAGTTCAGTCACCAAACTGTCAGAAATCGACTCAAGGCCGCTGGATTAAGGTCCAGACCTGAACTCAATAACAACCACAAGCTTGCATTTGGCATGGTGGAAGACCTTGGTAGAATTTTAGATCATGGAAGAATGTTCACTGGTCAGACGAAAGCAGGTTCCTTCTGCACAAGGAACAGCATATGCACCAAGAAACATCAGTACTTTAAGGCGGGGGATCTGTGACGGTTGGATCTTGTGACCATACGACAGGAAATCGTTACATCTGGAAAGTCTTTGAACCTTTTGTCGTTCCCAATTTCGTCAACCTTGCAGTTGCATTGATGGACCTCTTCGTGCACGAGCTGTGAGGCAGGTAATCCAGAACAATGCCCCGACACACCTCCCGTGACACAGGAGTCCGATATCGTAAATAAAATGTAGGTAAAACGTAGATAAGAAAGACCAGCCCCTCTATATAAGACTCAATTATATAGAGGGATGGGTCTTGCTTATCTACGTTTTACCTACATTTTATTTACGATATCGGGTTCCTGTGTCCCGTGACCTGCAGTGAGTCCGGATCTTAATCCACTTGAGCATGTTTGAGGCATTTTTGGTCGACTGATACAAACGAGAATTCTCTTCCTCTGAACTAGCATAAAGTGGAAGCGGCATTACACGAGGAATGGCGGTGATTTCGAGGTCTGGTAAGGGGTACGAGGCTAAGACATTCTTTGATGTGAATGGTGGAAGTTCGCGATTCTGACTGTTCTTGTACCTCAAGTCCCTGAATGACCCTAACATCCAATCCCAGTTATTGTTTTGGATTTATGATCATATGATATATTTGTCTTTTTGCACCGATTTGCATCCCGTTATTTAGAGCAAAATGTTGATATAGGCTACCATGGGATCAGAGAGTGGCAATTTGCATTTGCAGTCATGATTTATAATCAAAAGAATGATTTTCAGTCTCCCCATCATTAAGTATAAACTGTTACCTTCGACAAAACCGAAACTAACATACCCTATTAAAAACAAGGGGATGCAAACCTTGTTTACTATTATGCAAATGAAAACAGGGCTTTACTGGAGTCACCGAAACTTGCCATAGATTAAAGCAAATCTGTTCAGAAGTAAGCCCCGCAGAGGACAAAACAAATCCCACAGCTATTGCATTGAGTCATATTTCCGTGGAATGGTACGTATCAGGCACGACACACTTACTTATATCAGTGGTCAAGGTTGGCGTGAGAATCTCTCACAATGACTTACTTATATCAGTGGTCAAGATTAGCTTGAGAATCTCTCACAATGACTTACTTATATCCGTGGTCAAGGTTGGCGTGAGAATCTCTCACAATGACTTACTTATATCAGTGGTCAAGATTAGCGTGAGAATCTCTCACAATGACTTACTTATATCAGTGGTCAAGGTTGGCGTGAGAATCTCTCACAATGACTTACTTATATCCGTGGTCAAGGTTAGCGTGAGAATCTCTTACAATGACTTACTTATATCAGTGGTCAAGGTTGGCGTGAGAATCTCTCACAATGACTTACTTATATCAGTGGTCAAGATTAGCGTGAGAATCTCTCACAATGACTTACTTATATCAGTGGTCAAGGTTGGCGTGAGAATCTCTCACAATGACTTACTTATATCCGTGGTCAAGGTTAGCGTGAGAATCTCTCACAATGACTTACTTATATCAGTGGTCAAGATTAGCGTGAGAATCTCTCACAATGACTTACTTATATCCGTGGTCAAGGTTAGCGTGAGAATCTCTCACAATGACTTACTTATATCAGTGGTCAAGGTTAGCGTGAGAATCTCTCACAATGACTTACTTATATCAGTGGTCAAGGTTAGCGTGAGAATCTCTCACAATGACTTACTTATATCAGTGGTCAAGGTTAGCGTGAGAATCTCTCACAATGACTTACTTATTCATTCACAGTTTAGTCCATAAATATAACAAGAATCACATCTAGCTCAATGCTCGATAATTCAGGGTGAGCGGGCTATTTGCGTAGACTTGTTTGTTTCTCAGAAGTCAACTAGCAGCGCAGACCCGCTGAGAAGGCAATTTTGACGGATTGTTTGTCTCGGAACCTTTCTGTTGGTCCAGCATTGTTTCTTTCGCCTCTTATGTTTCTCAAGAGTCAAAATAACACATTTTGTGGGGGGTGGTTATTTGTCCCTCTGCGAGTTTATCTATTGGATTTGTAGGGATGATTTTTCCTCTCTTTTAATCTGTATCTGTGTCTGCTACTCCCGTTAAATCAGTAGTTGTTGAGGGTTGTAAATATGTCCTCCCCTGCGAGCGTATTCAATTGTCTTGTTAGGAGATTATCAGTCTGCCTGTGTGTCAACCTCAACATAAGAATTACAAGTTTTTCTCTTCTGCAAACTCATATAATTTGGGAGATTTTTCTAAAATTGTCTGAAAAAAAAGTTTGTAAAAAAGTTTTGAATGGATATGAATATTCCTTGATTTCCTTTAAACCTATCATTTTCTGTCCTTGTGGATCTGTCTATGTCTTACCCGGGTGTCTGTTTGTCTGTATTCCTGTGTGTATGTCTGTCTGTCTTCCTGCTGCCCGTTTGTCTGTCTTCCCACTGCCTGTTGTTGACAAATAGAAGTTCTAACAAAGACAGCAATGAACATCTATATATTACCTTTTATTCATCTCAATATTCACAAATTTCAGACTAACCACAAATAATGATGAAAAGCTGTATCATTAACAGCAACAGAGAACAATCATGAAGACAGAAGTGACCGTGTTAGAACAAAGTATGTGCTATGGTACATGGTATTTGATACAAGCTGGGTACAGAACAGTTTGACAATGAGTAATGACTGAGCTTTATAATGAAAGATAAGTGTACATCAGTAATGATAAAATCAAATCAAATTTTCTTATCTTACAACCATCAGTACACTTTCTAACTGATGGAACGAGGGTTGTTTCCGAAGTTTTTTTATACTGCTTGTGATGAAACTTGAAATTGTTTTTTGATTCAAACTCCCTTTTGGACCCACCACAGACTTCATGTTACCTTGAGTCTATAGCAAACAGCAAATAGCAAACATATTTCCGATTTTCTTTCATTCTGAAACTAGGATGATCTTCAAAAGTGTTAACTTAGTGTCACTTAAATCATATGCTGTACATAATTCATAAATAAACAAGTCAATCGAAACACAAAAATGATGTTGGATTAACCTTTTTCATTTTTTACAATGAGATGGTTGGATTAATTAATTTTTACCTTCATTTCAACTATTATATACGACATCTTCTGCAGTGTTCAGGAGTGATACTGAAGGTGAAAAATATTAACGAATCTCTGAATAAATAATTTTTTTAATAGCTATGTCAGCTAAATCAAACAATTGAACAAAGATACAAACATTGATATGAGAATAAATACGAGAATTAAGACATAACGAAAGAACTGGATTTCTGTATACAACACAATGCCCTGTTTTCGTCAGACAAACAGGACATCTTGACATATATATTAACATCTTGTTTGTATCATAAAATATTCTGAGCAATTTTGAGATATCACATATCAATACAAACAAACATCTGACCGTCATTTTGTCCACTATCTCACAGGGTTATTTGTAGTACTTGCTGTACTAAACAAACATGTCACTTAAACATATATATATATATATATCTTAACTACATAACAGCCTCTAAACAATCACTACCATAAACATCTAAACAATTTTCATTCTTACTGTAACAACATTACATCACAAAGTGTGATAATCTATGAAGAAATATAAGTTTCGATGTTTACAACATTACTGATGATTCAATTGTAACAAAACAAAATGCCGGCATTCACAGTTGGTTCTCCCCCATATTGTCATATACTTCTTGAACAATATGAGCAAGGACCTTCCGTCTTGTCATGTTAATTAAATAACATGTAAGTGATTTAGAATCAAGGAACAAATTGACATGGAAGGAGCTTTAGTATGATGATAGTTATTACTCACCACCTAATCAAGTGAAATTGTCATTACTATAATCAAAGTAAGAGTGGAGCAAGTCAGATACATTGCTAAGGTGTTAACTCTGTGGTGTCATCACTACTGTGACCTGTAATGCAGTCTGATTAAAATCGACCGTGCTACGAGGAATAAAATATCAAAAATATTGTCTCTATCGGGGCTCGAACCATTCGGGATATCACCTCTGTCTCGGTCTGAATATGCACCCACCATTATCGCGTGTTGCTATAACCAGTTTCGTGCAGACAAACCCAGTCGTAAGCTATCCAATCACATCCTCGTTTTTAAATACCGTTTAGTGGCGATTATGTATAACGAATGGTACACTGGAGTGACCTGCCCCTGGTATGATATCAAAAGCTGTGACTGTGCTCCTTTCGATTAGTTAGACGAGCTTGTGTCAGAACATGCTGGTAATAGGGGTACCTTCAGACTGTGAATGAGCGGAAAGTCGGGCTGGGTAAGGTTTGAACCCCGCTAGAGATAATATTTTTACACATTTTTCCTCGAAACACAGTCGATTTTAATCAGACTGACCTGTGATATTGGTGATTTCACACCTACCTGATATTGCCCATTACTATAACACAGAAACCTTCACAGGTCAGTAATGCACAAAATGATTTCACACCTACCTGATATTGCCCATAACTATAACACAGAAACCTTCACAGGCCAGTAATGCACAAAGCGATTATTTTGTAACTATTCTATTATGACAATAACAAGTGTTTAAACATCCATGTAGCCATCTTCCTCACTTGGGCAATAGAAACTATATAGGCACCCATGGCTTAACAGTATGACACAGGAACTCGTGTAATATTCTCATTATAATAATATTCCATGTTTCTGATTTATTAAAATAGAATTAAAGAACTGTCAGCTAGAACACGTAAATTTTTTAATTGTATACAAACAGCTCAAAGGTTTGCAAACACTTTCTCAGTTTATGAAAATTATGACTTGATAATTTTAAATTAAGGGAAAACGCTCTACGCAACACGACCGTTCAACTACTGTAGCTGTGAACCGCTTCACATCTCAATGATAAACATAACATTCAGTCAAGGCATTTCCAGACATGCTTAACAGATTCGTACACCATGAGGTACAGCCCTGATGCGTAAACCACTCCCCTAGATTGTAACTACAAGATCATCTCTAGTAGGAAATAGATAAGGCAGTTTCTCAATATCACATCGACCTGATTGGTTTACCGTATTTCCTCGAATAGAGGCCGTGGTATGGCTATTATAAGTAAATACACGCCGGGTCTCGAATAAACGCCAGGTGATAAGTTGATTAATTAATGCACCCGTAGTTGAATTGAAATAAAGTATTCCCCCTTCAAACCATCTATAATATTTTTCCCCGGCCTCGAATAGACACCGGGGGTAAAGGGGTCTGAAAAAATACAAGCTGGGCCGTCTATTCAAGGAAATACGGTATTTAAAATGTACGTGTAGCTCTACCCAACAAAGGAACAGGCTGATTCTCCAATAATCAGATATGGTCTTTTTTATGGATAATAATTACCGAATTACTTGAGGTCAACCTTGTAACCAGTTATGTTTTACATACATGGTTACTCAACAAGTCAGTCTGATTAACTCTGCCTAGTTCCAAGGAAAAATATTCAAAGTATTAACTCTACGAAGATATGAAATCCTCTACAATAGGTCTGACCATACCCCTGTACCTCGTATATTTTTACCAGTTGAGTGCAACCAAAACCTAGTTGTTAGCTGACAAATTGCGTTGTCTTGCTTTAACGCTAACAGTGATCATGTTCCAAGAATGGCTTACAGGAGTTACTTGCCCTTAGTTAGATACTGAAGGCTTTTGTCGGCGGCTTGTAATTGGTTAGCTAAGTTAATGTAAGAACATGCAACCAACGGGGCTGCGGTCGGACTCAGTGGAGAGGCATCTTCACAACGTCACGGGCGAAACGAAAAAGTTTCTAAACTTTCCCATTCCTCCCTTGACATCATTGGTCGTAATTTCTGTGCTAGCATTTCAACCAGCTGCACGGAAGTAGAATAGTTCAATCAGAAGACAGCATGTTAAATGAACCGATTTGAAAAATACTTTTGTATGCGTTTTACAAGGGAGAGAAACACTTTATTTGAGTGATACATTAATGTTTGTCTTCTCTGTATTCTCGGTGCTCATCAAAAACATGAAAACAACCATGCGGAATGAAGTTTAAAATTTAATTTTACTCGGATAGTTTTCAAAAAGATGGTCTGTTAGTATTTTGAATTTGTACCGAACGTAAACAGCAATTTCATTGGCTATTGTTTAAAGAGCTGATAAGGGACGTAACTCGTGATCACGATAGGTGTCGCTGCTCCGGATCACCAGTTTTCTACCTTGTGAAGGCAAGGTCTAAACGAGGAGTTGCTAGATACGTTTTCACCTTGCCGTGGGAAGATGTTGGAGAGGATTCCTATTGAATTTACAAGTTCTATTCTCGATAGAGTGAATATTTTTAAAATTCTATTCCTCTGAACTAGGCCGATTTCAATGAAACTGCTCAAAAAGTCATCATAAAAGCTGATTGTCATGTTCATTTAACTGCCCTATGTTCAAAACAAACCTGTGATCAGATATGGATTTTTTCATGGAACTGCCCTGACTGTAAACATGTAATCAGTTAAGGATTTCTTAAGGATGTAAATTTTACTACATAGCCAGAAACATTCACAAGTTGTGTAACTGTAGCCTAGCAGGAGGCTGTCTAAAGTTGTCTTCTCAAACTTTGCAAATGAATTGGTCCATAAAAAACATATCTGATAACAAACTGCTAAAAATGCCAGTCAAAAGAGTAAAGTTTAAACACTAACATGTACTGAAGAATCTACAAGCACATGATGCTCCTACCTAAGTGAGTTTCATGAATTCTTTAGAAGGAATGTTAGGTGTTTGAAAACATGAAACTAAACAAAACAAAACTTATGTATAAATCGACACACAGGCTAAAAATTAGCATTTTTTCAGTGGCCAATAGCCAGTTATAACAATGGTATATCATACAGTTACGGCATGTAACAATATGTTATGTGAAGTTGTAAAATAATCAATCAATACAATGTTACATTATGAAACATTATATACTATTACATACTGTATCATCTCACAATGTAACATCATATAATGTAACTTATCCTACTGCTTCAATATTTAGTTGAATAACATCACATAATGTAACATCATAATGTTACATCACATTATATAAGATATCACAATGTTACATCACATAATGTCACATACTTCCATGTATCATCATATAGTGTAAGATATTCCAATGTAACATCACATGTTACAAATCACAATGTAACATCACATGTTACATATCACAATGTAACATCATGTGATGAAACAAATCCTAATGTAACATCACATTATGAAACATACCCTAACGTTTCCTCACATTATGTAACATGTCCTAATGTAACATCACATAATGTAACGTAACCTAATGTAACATCACATAATGTAACGTAACCTTATGTAACATCACATAATGTAACGTAACCTTATGTAACATCACATAATGTAACGTAACCTTATGTAACATCACATAATGTAACGTAACCTAATGTAACATCACCTAATATAACATCACCTAATGTAACATCACATAATGTAACGTAACCTAATGTAACATCACATAGTGTAGTATAACCTAATGTTATATTGTACATGTATAATGAAATGTATCATAATGTAACATCGCATCATGTAACATTTACACATGTACACATACACACACAATCAACACAGTGTATCCTATATTTAATGGCACAGTTTGGCTTCCTGTCAAGTAACTGTACAATATGTCACTGGTAATTGTCTCTGGTAATCATGGTAATATTGAGGTAATTCAATCAGATAAACTGGGTTCCATAATAATAACTTCCATACTCGCCTTGCTTCAATCAACAGATAATCTGACCTCCAGTTGGAAAAAAGAAATTAAATGCTAAAGACTAAACTATTTATCTAAGAAGGGTTAGGAAGCTGAACTAATTCTAGGGGTATTCAGAAGTACATAGGTTCAAAGTGTTTGAACAAATGAAAAGGGGTGAAAATTAACGGGGAACAAAGGATTTGAAGTTTTTGACATAAAGGAGTTCAACAGGAGGCATGCTTGGTACGAAAAGAGTTTGGATAGAAAAGTAAAATGTGAACATGTGAAAATTATTGATCCAGTAAGTCTTGAGGGGCAGTAGCACTTTTTTTGATAATTTTATATTTCAAATTTTTCAGGAATGAAATGTTCAAGATTAAGTTCTCTTATATTTCGGTAATAAAGTTTGGAAACAACACATTCAATATATAACTATAAAGGTATAACTGTTCCTTTTTTTAATTGGACAAATATAGGGGTAAGGGAATCAACACTAATTTCCAGTCTCTTAAACGATAATTCTACAAAACGATTATTATATTTAAAATGGAAAAGGGGACTCTGGCATATGGCTTATGTAGTTCACTGCAATTCTAGAGTTGCTCTTTGAGAGGTAATGTTCAGGACGAAATATTATGAATTACACCCCTTCTTTTTTCAATAAATTTTAAATTGTAACTACCTTCTATAGCTGTTAACCCCTAACATCCCTTGGGAAGTTATTGCCTTAATTCTACTTAAATGTTATATGCCGTGAGCATTTATCTGCATAGAATGGTTATCTCATAACCACCTTGGTCAGTAATAAGATTGTTAACAAACGCATACAATTGGACTTGTGAAATTAGGATTTAGATCCAACAAGAAAGTAAAGATTCTTGAACAAAGAAAGTGGGATTCAAACCCAGGATGTTAAGCAGCGCCTTTACCAGTTGAACTACGGAGGACCCATGCCACTTGATGTACATTTTGTTGTGTCATGACTGTTATTTTCCCCGATAAATACATGTATATATCAATAGTGTAATAATATAGTTTTAATGGAAGGAAGATTTTAGTTCTAGAACCCTTAACAAGGGGTATTGTCAGTAGTCTAAATGGTTATTCTTATCAAGACATATCAAACCCGCAAAATATAATAACTATCACTAAAACATTTATAAATTTATAATCGTTAAACAAATTTAGCTGAAACCATTGCAGGAGTGCTCCACAGAAGTGTAAGCCAAATAATATCCCGATAGGCTCCGGTTATGGAAATAACCTATGCTTGGCGTACACACTCGCGAGGTTATTTTCCATAACCCCTCGGTACCGGGTTATCATTTATTACCTACAGTCTGGGTGTTAGAATATGAAAAGATAGAACCAATAAACTACACCCCCCATCATATCTGTAACATTGTGAAAACAGTGTTCTGTCAACAAACACTAGCATTAAACCTTGAACCCTTACCCTGCAAATCAAACTTCGTAATAGACATTTTTTGCTTTTCTTTATCGGGGTACAATTTACATTTGGACATGATTTGAGGTCCAAAACACAAGTCTTTTGTCTCTGATCAAAAAGCTGTTGGTCAAAACCTGAAAATGTTACCAAAAGATAGCCATGCAACTTTAAAGTTATGACTTTTATTTCCTCAATAAAGATTTTACCTGTAGATTTACAATCAATTCTGAAGATCTGCAGAATTCTGAAGTTTTAAGTTTTGCAGAATTTGGAGGTTTGCATTTTAGGAGAATTCTAAAGATTGGCTTAATTCTAAAGAGTGGCAGAATTCTAAAGATTGGCTTTATTCTAAAGATTGGCAGAATTCTAAAGATTTGCTGAATTTTGAAGATTGGCTGAATTCTGAAGCTACTGGCATAATCACAGTGATACTATGTGCAACAGCAGGAGAAGTAAACACATGAAGACAGGACGCAACACAACAAGATTGTCAGGTCAGTGTAAGGCACCAATGCAATTTTGCTACACTGAATAATTAGCGCATTAGATTTTAAAGGGGCAGTAGCACATTTTTTGATAATTTTATAGTTTGAAATTTGTCAATGATAATTGTTAGTTAATGCTAAATGTATTATCTTGACAGTGTAAATAAATCTCATTACACAAGCCAATCATCCATAGTCAGAGGAAAAAGTACGAGGATTCACATAAAATCCATTGGCGGCCATTTTGTGTTAACACCTTTTATTCATTTTGTAAAAGTAAAAGGAATCGCGTGGCTAAACTTTACATTATATATTTGAATTATTACTGCTCCATTTAGTTTAAATTCATTGTCTTTTAATTGGAACCATTAATTTTTATTTTCCTGCCATCACCTTATATTCCCCCCTAAAACGTGCTACTGCCCCTTTAAGCAATATTAACAAAGCTTACAATAATTTCATGTGGTAACCGCTATAGATCAAGCATTATCAACATGACAACATTAATAAACTGTTACACAATAAACTCTCTGTACATTCTCAGCAATTCATGATAACAACCATTCTCTCTTGTTGAAAGAATGATGAATGATAATAATGATAATAATAATGATGATATAAATAATAATAATTCAAAGTGCCTATCTTACAGATACAAGTGATACACCAGTGTTGTAGATGGCAAGATAACAAAAATAATAATCATAAAATGTTAACAATATCATTGCCCCAGGAGACCTTTCTCCAAAAAGTTCTCGATAATAAATTTTAAATGACACAATAAAGGTAGTCACAAAATTGGACCATTGCCAGACAGACGATAAACCAATACAGAGGCTGATCCTGCCTTTAGGCCTTATAATTCAAAAATCATAGTTCAAGTAGTCATATTTCAATTAATCAATTCCTTTGAGTTTCAGGCAAGAAATACTTATGAAGAAACAGAAATATACAAACAAAATGTTATTTGATATACCAAAAGAAAATGATAAAAATAAATTCATGAAAGAACATGAAATCTTATTTGATTTTATATTACTTTTTGTGAAATATGTTAAAATCCAAACTACGATTGATACAAGAATAGAGAAACATAATTTGTAATCATTCCCAAAATTAAGACCCTTCGGTTAGAGAAATGCAATGAAGACCAGAAAATAATCAAAAGTGATCAGAAGAAAATATTAAGGTTTACTTATTGATTAGTTTATGTTGACATGGGTTGTTGGTTGTTTGATGATTCTTTCAATGAGATATAGATGAAAAGTGAGAAGGTGAGGGAGATATGAACGTGAAGAAAGTAATATGTGTCATGTTTTACAAATATAATGTCTCATTTAGAATCCACCAGATGTCTCTTGAAAGAACCACCACATAACAGTTGTTGAAAGAACTACCACATTTCATTAAATCTACAAACACGGTACACCCCTTCTTTCAAACACTCCTATATTTCATTTGTTTGAGAACAACCTTGGCGAAATTGATTCCATATATACAAATATTCAAATCTCTCTGAACTACAAATTTCCTTTCACAAAGGGTCTTTAACTATTCACTCGATCATTAAATGTCTTATCCGTGTGAAAAAGCAACACATCTCACTCAAAAACATTACCACTGCAAAAGGTAGAACACGTCCATTCGAAAGAGCTTTACGTAAGTCTCAATGAATGTTGTCTTCCACAATAACAACGCTGGTCTCTCAATGAGGAATGTTACGGGTCTCACCGTGAGACATTTATTTATTACTTAAAGCCCCGACATGTCTCATGATTTGTGTATCTCACATGATTTGTGTTTCTC
This sequence comes from Steromphala cineraria, assembly GCA_916613615.1. Classification (NCBI taxonomy): domain Eukaryota; kingdom Metazoa; phylum Mollusca; class Gastropoda; order Trochida; family Trochidae; genus Steromphala; species Steromphala cineraria. The sequence continues at coordinate 57,223,526 of OU744731.1, read as the reverse complement.
ACATGATTTGTTTTCTCATTTGATTTGTGTATCTCACTTGATTTGTGTATCTTACATGATTTGTGTATCTTACATGATTTGTGTATCTCACTTGATTTGTGTATCTTACATGATTTGTGTATCTTACATGATTTGTGTATCTCATGTGATTCATATGTATCTTACAATGTGTATTTCAAATGATGTGTGTATCCCACTGGATGTGTGTATCTCTAATGTGTTGTGAGTATCTCTCATGTGATATGTGTATCTCTCATGTGATGTGTGTATCTCTCATGTGATGTGTGTATCTCTCATGTGATGTGTGTATCTCTCATGTGATGTGTGTATCTCTCATGTGATGTGTGTATCTCTCATGTGATTTGTGTATCTCTCATGTGATGTGTGTATCTCTCATGTGATGTGTGTATCTCTCATGTGATGTGTGTATCTCTCATGTAGCGTGTGAATCTCTCATGTGATGTATGTATCTCTCATGTGATGTGTGTATCTCTCATGTGATGTGTGTATCTCTCATGTGATGTGAGTATCTCTCATGTGATGTGTGTATCTCTCATGTGATTTGTGTATCTCTCATGTGATGTGTGTATCTCTCATGTGATGTGTGTATCTCTCATGTGATGTGAGTATCTCTCATGTGATGTGAGTATCTCTCATGTAGCGTGTGTATCTCTCATGTGATGTGTGTATCTCTCATGTGATGTGTGTATCTCTCATGTGATGTTTGTATCTCTCATGTGATTTGTGTATCTCTCATGTGATGTGTGTATCTCTCATGTGATGTGTGTATCTCTCATGTAGCGTGTGTATCTCTCATGTGATGTATGTATCTCTCATGTGATGTGTGTATCTCTCATGTGATGTGTGTATCTCTCATGTGATGTGAGTATCTCTCATGTGATGTGTGTATCTCTCATGTGATTTGTGTATCTCTCATGTGATGTGTGTATCTCTCATGTGATGTGTGTATCTCTCATGTGATGTGTGTATCTCTCATGTGATGTGTGTATCTCTCATGTGATGTGTGTATCTCTCATGTGATGTGAGTATCTCTCATGTGATGTGAGTATCTCTCATGTGATGTGTGTATCTCTCATGTGATTTGTGTATCTCTCATGTGATTTGTGTATCTCTCATGTGATGTGTGTATCTCTCATGTGATGTGAGTATCTCTCATGTGATGTGTGTATCTCTCATGTGATGTGTGTATCTCTCATGTGATGTGTGTATCTCTCATGTGATGTGAGTATCTCTCATGTGATGTGAGTATCTCTCATGTGATGTGAGTATCTCTCATGTGATGTGTGTATCTCTCATGTGATTTGTGTATCTCTCATGTGATGTGTGTATCTCTCATGTGATGTGTGTATCTCTCATGTGATGTGTGTATCTCTCATGTGATGTGTGTATCTCTCATGTGATGTGTGTATCTCTCATGTGATGTGAGTATCTCTCATGTGATGTGAGTATCTCTCATGTGATGTGAGTATCTCTCATGTGATGTGAGTATCTCTCATGTGATGTGTGTATCTCTCATGTGATTTGTGTATCTCTCATGTGATTTGTGTATCTCTCATGTGATGTGTGTATCTCTCATGTGATGTGAGTATCTCTCATGTGATTTGTGTATCTCTCATGTGATTTGTGTATCTCTCATGTGATGTGTGTATCTCTCATGTGATGTGTGTATCTCTCATGTGATGTGAGTATCTCTCATGTGATTTGTGTATCTCTCATGTGATTTGTGTATCTCTCATGTGATGTGTGTATCTCTCATGTGATGTGTGTATCTCTCATGTGATGTGTGTATCCCACTGATATGTAAGCTGAATAACTTCATGTCTTGATGTTTGATGTGACTCACTTTAAAATTAAATTGGCAAGAAGTTTTCCTTAAAATTGTCCCTTGAAGTTGTTATTTGAGCTTGTTACTTGATGATTGCACTTGAGGTTCCTACTTGAAGTTTTCCCTTGAAGTTCTAATGTGATGTTCTTACATGTGGTTGTGAGATGAAGTTCTCACTTGAGGTTGAGAACCTCCAACATGAGGGGTTCTATCTCGAGGGGGTTGACCTGCAGCAAGACCTTCGCATGTCCGTCACTAATGGCTTTCAGCTCATTCAACTTTTGATAAATGGCAACAAAGTAGTCCTTGGCGTACTCGAAGGAGAAGACTGACTCAAGGTAGTGCTTGAGAAGGACCAGGTACTTGTCCTGAATGTCCGACACTAACTGATGGTTCTTGATGTTCTGCCCGTCCGGGTTGAATATAACAATAATCAGAGCTAAACCGAACAGGGAATAGTCGTCCTTCATGATTGTTTTCAGAGCACGACAATATTTGATATGTGAGTCATGAAGTTCCACAAAACCAGTTGCCTTCTTAAGAATCACTGTGGACACCTCCCCCTTCGTGGTGAGCCACGCGTCCCGCTCCACGATGTAGAAGGAGGCCGAGCGGAGGAGTAGCGTGCTTAGGACGGAGGCTTTCAGCGAGGAGATTTGGTCCTCTTGGCTTAGCCGCCGGAAGTCCTCGAGGCGTTTCACAAACTTAATGAGGCGCCGCACGGCAACCTCCGAGTGATTGATGAGGTCATTAACGTTGTGGTAGGAATCTTCCTGGAGGGAGGCCACACTGTTGTTGATACATCCCACTGTCGACTGGTAAGCAAGACCGATCTCTGTCACCAATGTGGTCTCATCTTCTGCAAGATTCCGGTACATTGTCTCGTCACCCGAGAGCTGTGAGCGCTCCACAGGGATACAGATACGGTCAAAGGTCACATAACGTTGTTCTGAAGAGGAGTAGTCAGACGACGATGCCTGGCCGGACGAGCTCTGGGACACTTCGCTGTTAGAGGCGCCCATGGCTACTGAGTCGTACTCAGCATCCAGCGGCTCGTCCTTGACCACCGTGCTGGACACCACATGGCGCTTCATCCGGTTCTCAGCAACCTTCTCCATCCGCGCCTTCCGCTCCTTGTCATCTGGGGAAAACATCATCATAATCATAAGGAATATAGAGAATCTCACACAAGTGTCTTCTGAAATCAAATAATTATATCAACACAAGTTGATAAAAGTGACAAAATTATAGAGGCTTGACAAGGATATTTTACTTTTATCAACGAGTGTTGATATATTTGATATCAGAAGACACGAGGGTGAGATTCTTTTATCATCCAAAATATTTTTTCATCACATTTGCATTTAAAAAGTACCGTATATGACCGGGTATAAGCCGAGAATTTGACACCAGAAATTAGGGGGTCAGAGAGGGGGGTCGGTCTATACCTGAGTTATATGTTGCAGATGAAAAAAATCAAGTGACCAAGCACGAGTATCGTCAGCCCAGCGAGTTAGCGAGTCGATGTTTACACAGGAAGTAACATGCACAATCATCGAGGTCATTTCTATATTGAACTTGTAAAATAAAAATATTTTTGTTGTGTTGTTGTTTTTAATGAAAATATACAAAGAGAAGTTGAAAAATATATAAAGATATATTAATATGCAACAGGAAGTTGAAAATATATTCAAGCAACCTTCACGTACTGTTAGATTTCGGCAGATCGATGTGGCTTCACTCGCATCCACGATCGGCAATTGAAACCCGGTTTTTCAAATATTATCAAGAGTTATCACTTCAAAAGACTTGTTGTCCATTTTAAAGTATTAATAAGACATATTTCCAAACTTATCAATCATATCTTATCGAAATTCAATCAAATCTTTATCAAAGATACACTCGTGAAAGCACAATGTTTTACATTACTTTGAATTTCAATCGTAATTTCGTGACAACGAATAACATTCCTTATATGATAGTTTGCTCATAGTTATATTTCTGATCGTTATTCTTCGACTTTTATGTACACAAATATTTCAATTAACTGCATATTAATTTTGAAATAATAAAATATAGAAAACGTGTAAGAAAATCTGATATATTTACACATTTAATATTGTATCGACAAAATGTTGTCATGAAATTATTACGACCACGTTTGATGTTACGTAGATCTTTTTAAACCGACTTGCTGATTGGTTGACCTACATAATTTAGCCAATGAAAAGGCTTGTAACAAATATCACATTTCCAGCAAACACTTCATGCACCAAAGGTTGTTGACTGTCGTTCGTTAACAATTTGTCGAGAATAATATGTAATATGATTAAAACAAACAACAAACACCGTAAGTGAACACTTATAATTTCTTTTATAGTTTTTTAAAATAATATCATCATAAAATTAACGTGTCATTTGAGGATTCATGAGCTTTTAGTTTCAATGCAACTGGCATCATATCGACTTACTGTCAGCAAAATATAGCTGCGAAGAGGGGGGTCGGTCTATACATGAGATACTAGGTTTTGACTGGAATTTGGGGGGTTGAGAAAGGGGGTAGGCTTATATGCGGGGTCGGCTTATACCCGGTCATATACGGTACTTTTTTTTAACACTGCATAGCTCTAAAACTCCTAAACCAGTGATGTCATAGCACTGTGACGTCATGGTGTTCAAGACTGCTATATCTTTGGATCCTTCTAAAATCAGCTGTAATTCCGAAAGCTTTTATGAGAAACATCTCAATTATGAAACAGATTTAGCCAACTTACATCTTCACTGCAGGGTTTTGAGTCTGAATTCAGTGAATTAAAATAAACTGGCTTGAAACAAATGCATATCATCACAAAGCTTAATATTTGCTTCATGTTAAAGGGAATCAACAACCTAGCTTGTGAAACCTAATTGACCATCGTAATGAGAGCGTCTAGACGGGTAAAGGGGAGTGATGTGACACAAACTTGGTACTGGTTGTCAGCTGTAAGCTCTACCGAGCATTTATGACTCTTTCGTGGCCCTGCTAACTCTGGAAGTTAAAAATTTGGGTTGCAGACCCCCTTTAAACCCAAAATATTGATCACATTGTGTGGCTCAATACTGCAATGAACCTGAAGATAAAATTAGTAACCAAGATCACTCGAAGAAGATTGTGAAGTGCTCACCTAGGATCATGTCACTCTTCATGCCGATGTCGAAGCAGCGTTTCAAGCGACAGTACGGACAGAACCTGCGGGTACGGACATCGATTGTACAGTTGCCTTGGAACAGACACTTCATCTTCTGAAGCAAAGCAGATTTCAGTGGTAACATCAGGAACAGTAAATTTGGTTGACAAAAGATGATTGTAGCATCTAATTGGTAACAGCAGTAACAAAAGTTAATTGAGTTAGAAATTCTGCTGAATGGTCCATGTCCTGTTAAATGAGCCATTGTCCTTATATCAAAAGTAAACAAAAAAAATATAGTCGCAAAGCGACGACAAACGGATTCAGCGATGTATGGTGATGATATGTATGACAAATATGTGCTTTTGACCATTTCGAGCTCCTTGGTGTGTTGTTTTAGGTGGAAAATACGATGTCTAGCGAGGCTAGCGCTGTTCTGAGTTCAGAGAACGTTGTAGCGACGTCTTCCGGTGTCCCGTGGCCGTATGCACGGATTTAGTGACCAAAATCGAATGTACATGATTGGACAGCGTGTTTGCATGAAATGTCTACACAGCACAAAGTGTAGAACATGCGGCCGGGAGGAAATGCATATTTCAAAGTTCAGGAGGACGACAGGCATTTTGGAAAAGAGAGTTAATCGAGGACGTCACACCCTTGCGAGTGGAATCTGCCGAGCATTTAGGCAGGAATCAGGACGGCCTCCCTTTATCTAATGACCAAGAGGCCAAGAGCCCAAGAGCTGATAGTGGCCGTCATTATGCCCTTTTCAATTAAGGGAAGGTACACTTGCTTGTACCTACCTACGCACTCACCCGTGCCTTTGGTCTTGAAACTAAATCTTGACCACAAAGGCTATCAAAGTGTATGAGACGCACTCAGACAATTTATTGCCAGTCCCAAACAAAGAGTTTAATTGACAATGTGATCTATCAGTGTCAAGTTTTTCTATTTTTTCCCCAAAATTAACCGACGGCACTCACCGTGCAGCATTCCTATCTGCCGAACCATTAGAGACATTTCAAAATTGATTTTACCATTGTTAAGAGGAGAGATTTGTCTTTATTTGCATACATTATTTCTTTATGAGCATGGAAAAGTAAAGAAACGGTGAGCGATGCGACATCTGCCGCAAATATCAAGCTTTATCTAAAAAAATTAGATAATTTAGCTTAGGAGTCATTTACTGTGAACAATTTTATAATGAAGTACTACACAAAAGGTTTTTGTCTTCAACAAGCGTAGCCATCGATGTAAAGTATGTTTTCCTAGTGTTTTATTGCCAATGAAGTACAATTTTTCAATCATTCTTATATGAGAATCATTCAAAACGCAAATAGGATTGACCACATTTAAATGCTCCGAATTTCAATGTTAATGTTTGATCTAATTTTGATGAGATTTATCGCAGATTGTATGATCTTTTGGCTTTCTAATGATATATGGAACAATGAGTTGCTGTCTATCACTGATGAGTAACGACGTTTTTAACATACCTATATCCTTTGCATTCAAAACGAAAGCAGAATTGACAATATTCAAAGGGCCGTAACTCAATGTAAAACAAATAAAGAAATTTACTGTCAAATTTTAAAAAAATCTATAGACTTTTGGCTTTCATATGATGTATAGAACAAAGCGTTATCGTACGTCGTTGATTCGCTACGATATTTCAAACATACCCACCAAAACACCAAATGTCCAAAATGCAAAGTTTGACCTCTGACCCTGACCGGAAATGACTGTTCGCGAGCGATTTTATTCTTTTATCTTAAAGATCTTGCCAATGTCTAACTCTCATGCAAAAATCATAAAATTCTATGGTCTGGTTTTTGAGTTATCTGCCCTTGAATTTTGAGATTTTTACATTTTGGTCAACTTTGAAAAATCACAGCAAGAAAAGTATTAAAGTAAGAACTTTGTAGAAGTCAAATTCAGAACTACAATGCTTCAGCTACATTGAGTATAAATTTCAGCTCTCTAGTGCAAGTATCTTCAGAGAAGAACATTTTCAAAGGTGGGTGGGGTCAGAATCGGTAATAAATGCACTAAAAGCAAGATGGCGGCCAAACCACGTGACCTACGAATTTGTCATGATTTCGTTTTTTGGAACATTTTTGATTGCGCATCTTTGAAAAAAAAAATTACGTCTCTAAGTGCATTTTGAAAAAAAAATCAATGTTAAATTTTCGATTTTGAAATCGAACTGCACCTTTAATCTACCGATCGATTTGGCCCAAAAGCTTATTGTCGCCATTCCACAACAAGGTCTACCAGCCTGTGAAATTTGGCTTTGATAGCATCAGCCGTTTGGGCTGAAAGTTGCTCACAAAATTCGTGGAATAATAATAATAAAAAAAAAAAATAAAATAAACACGCCAATAACAATAAGGATTCAGCCTTATGGCTGAATCCTTAAATATAGTCGCAAAGCGACGACAAACGGATTCAGCGATGTATGGTGATGATATGTATGACAAATATGTGCTTTTGACCATTTCGAGCTCCTTGGTGTGTTGTTTTAGGTGGAAAATACGATGTCTAGCGAGGCTAGCGCTGTTCTGAGTTCAGAGAACGTTGTAGCGACGTCTTCCGGTGTCCCGTGGCCGTATGCACGGATTTAGTGACCAAAATCGAATGTACATGATTGGACAGCTTGTTTGCATGAAATGTCTACACAGCACAAAGTGTAGAACATGCGGCCGGGAGGAAATGCATATTTCAAAGTTCAGGAGGACGACAGGCATTTTGGAAAAGAGAGTTAATCGAGGACGTCACACCCTTGCGAGTGGAATCTGCCGAGCATTTAGGCAGGAATCAGGACGGCCTCCCTTTATCTAATGACCAAGAGGCCAAGAGCCCAAGAGCTGATAGTGGCCGTCATTATGCCCTTTTCAATTAAGGGAAGGTACACTTGCTTGTACCTACCTACGCACTCACCCGTGCCTTTGGTCTTGAAACTAAATCTTGACCACAAAGGCTATCAAAGTGTATGAGACGCACTCAGACAATTTATTGCCAGTCCCAAACAAAGAGTTTAATTGACAATGTGATCTATCAGTGTCAAGTTTTTCTATTTTTTCCCCAAAATTAACCGACGGCACTCACCGTGCAGCATTCCTATCTACCGAACCATTAGAGACATTTCAAAATTGATTTTACCATTGTTAAGAGGAGAGATTTGTCTTTATTTGCATACATTATTTCTTTATGAGCATGGAAAAGTAAAGAAACGGTGAGCGATGCGACATCTGCCGCAAATATCAAGCTTTATCTAAAAAAATTAGATAATTTAGCTTAGGAGTCATTTACTGTGAACAATTTTATAATGAAGTACTACACAAAAGGTTTTTGTCTTCAACAAGCGTAGCCATCGATGTAAAGTATGTTTTCCTAGTGTTTTATTGCCAATGAAGTACAATTTTTCAATCATTCTTATATGAGAATCATTCAAAACGCAAATAGGATTGACCACATTTAAATGCTCCGAATTTCAATGTTAATGTTTGATCTAATTTTGATGAGATTTATCGCAGATTGTATGATCTTTTGGCTTTCTAATGATATATGGAACAATGAGTTGCTGTCTATCACTGATGAGTAACGACGTTTTTAACATACCTATATCCTTTGCATTCAAAACGAAAGCAGAATTGACAATATTCAAAGGGCCGTAACTCAATGTAAAACAAATAAAGAAATTTACTGTCAAATTTTAAAAAAATCTATAGACTTTTGGCTTTCATATGATGTATAGAACAAAGCGTTATCGTACGTCGTTGATTCGCTACGATATTTCAAACATACCCACCAAAACACCAAATGTCCAAAATGCAAAGTTTGACCTCTGACCCTGACCGGAAATGACTGTTCGCGAGCGATTTTATTCTTTTATCTTAAAGATCTTGCCAATGTCTAACTCTCATGCAAAAATCATAAAATTCTATGGTCTGGTTTTTGAGTTATCTGCCCTTGAATTTTGAGATTTTTACATTTTGGTCAACTTTGAAAAATCACAGCAAGAAAAGTATTAAAGTAAGAACTTTGTAGAAGTCAAATTCAGAACTACAATGCTTCAGCTACATTGAGTATAACTTTCAGCTCTCTAGTGCAAGTATCTTCAGAGAAGAACATTTTCAAAGGTGGGTGGGGTCAGAATCGGTAATAAATGCACTAAAAGCAAGATGGCGGCCAAACCACGTGACCTACGAATTTGTCATGATTTCGTTTTTTGGAACATTTTTGATTGCGCATCTTTGAAAAAAAAAATTACGTCTCTAAGTGCATTTTGAAAAAAAAATCAATGTTAAATTTTCGATTTTGAAATCGAACTGCACCTTTAATCTACCGATCGATTTGGCCCAAAAGCTTATTGTCGCCATTCCACAACAAGGTCTACCAGCCTGTGAAATTTGGCTTTGATAGCATCAGCCGTTTGGGCTGAAAGTTGCTCACAAAATTCGTAGAATAATAATAATAAAAAAAAAAAAATAAATAAACACGCCAATAACAATAAGGATTCAGCCTTATGGCTGAATCCTTAAATATAGTCGCAAAGCGACGACAAACGGATTCAGCGATGTATGGTGATGATATGTATGACAAATATGTGCTTTTGACCATTTCGAGCTCCTTGGTGTGTTGTTTTAGGTGGAAAATACGATGTCTAGCGAGGCTAGCGCTGTTCTGAGTTCAGAGAACGTTGTAGCGACGTCTTCCGGTGTCCCGTGGCCGTATGCACGGATTTAGTGACCAAAATCGAATGTACATGATTGGACAGCGTGTTTGCATGAAATGTCTACACAGCACAAAGTGTAGAACATGCGGCCGGGAGGAAATGCATATTTCAAAGTTCAGGAGGACGACAGGCATTTTGGAAAAGAGAGTTAATCGAGGACGTCACACCCTTGCGAGTGGAATCTGCCGAGCATTTAGGCAGGAATCAGGACGGCCTCCCTTTATCTAATGACCAAGAGGCCAAGAGCCCAAGAGCTGATAGTGGCCGTCATTATGCCCTTTTCAATTAAGGGAAGGTACACTTGCTTGTACCTACCTACGCACTCACCCGTGCCTTTGGTCTTGAAACTAAATCTTGACCACAAAGGCTATCAAAGTGTATGAGACGCACTCAGACAATTTATTGCCAGTCCCAAACAAAGAGTTTAATTGACAATGTGATCTATCAGTGTCAAGTTTTTCTATTTTTTCCCCAAAATTAACCGACGGCACTCACCGTGCAGCATTCCTATCTGCCGAACCATTAGAGACATTTCAAAATTGATTTTACCATTGTTAAGAGGAGAGATTTGTCTTTATTTGCATACATTATTTCTTTATGAGCATGGAAAAGTAAAGAAACGGTGAGCGATGCGACATCTGCCGCAAATATCAAGCTTTATCTAAAAAAATTAGATAATTTAGCTTAGGAGTCATTTACTGTGAACAATTTTATAATGAAGTACTACACAAAAGGTTTTTGTCTTCAACAAGCGTAGCCATCGATGTAAAGTATGTTTTCCTAGTGTTTTATTGCCAATGAAGTACAATTTTTCAATCATTCTTATATGAGAATCATTCAAAACGCAAATAGGATTGACCACATTTAAATGCTCCGAATTTCAATGTTAATGTTTGATCTAATTTTGATGAGATTTATCGCAGATTGTATGATCTTTTGGCTTTCTAATGATATATGGAACAATGAGTTGCTGTCTATCACTGATGAGTAACGACGTTTTTAACATACCTATATCCTTTGCATTCAAAACGAAAGCAGAATTGACAATATTCAAAGGGCCGTAACTCAATGTAAAACAAATAAAGAAATTTACTGTCAAATTTTAAAAAAATCTATAGACTTTTGGCTTTCATATGATGTATAGAACAAAGCGTTATCGTACGTCGTTGATTCGCTACGATATTTCAAACATACCCACCAAAACACCAAATGTCCAAAATGCAAAGTTTGACCTCTGACCCTGACCGGAAATGACTGTTCGCGAGCGATTTTATTCTTTTATCTTAAAGATCTTGCCAATGTCTAACTCTCATGCAAAAATCATAAAATTCTATGGTCTGGTTTTTGAGTTATCTGCCCTTGAATTTTGAGATTTTTACATTTTGGTCAACTTTGAAAAATCACAGCAAGAAAAGTATTAAAGTAAGAACTTTGTAGAAGTCAAATTCAGAACTACAATGCTTCAGCTACATTGAGTATAAATTTCAGCTCTCTAGTGCAAGTATCTTCAGAGAAGAACATTTTCAAAGGTGGGTGGGGTCAGAATCGGTAATAAATGCACTAAAAGCAAGATGGCGGCCAAACCACGTGACCTACGAATTTGTCATGATTTCGTTTTTTGGAACATTTTTGATTGCGCATCTTTGAAAAAAAAAATTACGTCTCTAAGTGCATTTTGAAAAAAAAATCAATGTTAAATTTTCGATTTTGAAATCGAACTGCACCTTTAATCTACCGATCGATTTGGCCCAAAAGCTTATTGTCGCCATTCCACAACAAGGTCTACCAGCCTGTGAAATTTGGCTTTGATAGCATCAGCCGTTTGGGCTGAAAGTTGCTCACAAAATTCGTGGAATAATAATAATAAAAAAAAAAAAATAAATAAACACGCCAATAACAATAAGGATTCAGCCTTATGGCTGAATCCTTAATTATAAGCCGTTTTTATCCTCTTCCTTTTCCAATCCCTGATACTGGAAGTTTTAAATGCAATTTTAGGAGTAAAATAAAAACTCATGACTAATGGTAATTCCTGATAGTTAAAAATGTTATTTCAGGAATACGGTAAGAAAGCCTGCGGAATGGTACATACTTTCTCCTTCAAGGCATTCCTACGGAAGAAAGCTTTACACGATTCGCAGGTGACGGCGTTGAAGTTGTAGCCGAGAGCCTTGTCTCCGCACACGCCGCAGAACTTCTCCTCCTTCAGCTTGAGACGCTTCCGACATGACGGCGTGGCTTCCGAGAAGGCTGACTCCAGGAGGGATGGGGATTGGTTGTCTAGAGACCCATCGCTGTGGTTCTGTGTGATGATAATGATAACATGATAACAACACATCAATGTCCTCAGTACATGTACCGTAATCGACCCAATAAGCGCCCTGCTCCAATAAGCGCCCCTCTAAGGGTTTTGTAAATAGGTCTAATAACCGCCCATGTAAAATAATAAAATTCCCTGTACATTAAGGGGCAATAAGTGTTATTTTCAACTCAACAATTGGTCGTATGTTTTGAACGCCTGAATCAGTTATCAAAGACAATCTTAACACAGTTCCACTTGAGTAGTCTTTAGTTTCGGCCGTCATTCCCACCACTTTGATAAGCGCCCACCTAAGACAATTTTTTATTAGGTCGATTACGGTACATGTGCAAACTTTGACCTAATGGTACATGTGCAAACTTTGACCTAATGGTACATGTGCAAACTTGCCACCAGCAGCCTCAGTGCCTGTCAGGGATTGTCCTATCCTCATTAGAGGTGTGACGATACAACAGATTTTGATATATTGTCACACCTCTAATCCTCATAATGTTAAGTGTCAAGCAAGGAAGCTACAACTCCCATCTCTTAAGAATCCATATTCAAACTGTACTGATTTGCAATATTTCAAAATGTATTTTACTGTATTTGTTGTATTTTTTGCAAACTTTTACGACCAACCTTGTGAAAATAGGATCAAGATTAATTAAATAGGAGACAATTTACATAAATGACCAAAAATAAACCCAAAAATGTCAACAGGAAGGCGAAGCAAGTGTTGCCATCTAACAATTTGTTTCCTACATAAATGTTTAAAAGCCGTCCTTGTTGCGCACAACATGATTTCCTTTTTTTTTCACTGAACCAGGTACTCGCCAAAGTTAATATCCGTCGGGCACAATTGTGGTAACTAAGACATAGACACACATAATGATGATGTCACCAACAGCAGGTTCGTAAAGTGCTATGGAACATTTGCAGAGGGTACTGTACTTTTGACGTAGAAACGATGATGGAACTCTGATCTATTTGGTTTGACACTACATGATCCAACCCTGATGTCAGATGGGAAACATTTCATCTTCAGAGCTTTAGAAGAGAGTCACGGACTATATACACAACTTTTCCACTCAACCACCAAGACAATGCAACTTTCATCATAACTATCATAAAAGATATCAGTTACGACATTATGATGTTGTGGTTATGCCAAAGTATCTCTGATCATTGGCTTCATTTGACAATATTGTTCTTATTTGAGTGATTTGAGTGACAGGAAACATTTCATCTTCAGAGCTTTAGAAGAGAGTCACAGACTATATACACAACTTTTCCACTCAACCACCAAGACAATGCAATTTTCATCATAACTATCATAAAAGATATCAGTTACGACATTATGTTGTGGTTATGCCAAAGTAATTCTGATCATGGGCTTCATTTGACAATATTGTTCTTATTTGAGTGATGCATTATATTTTTTATCAAATTGATTAATCTTGAACAAACTAAATGTTAACTTCAATAACACATTTGAGTGAGTGAGTTATTGTTTAGTGCCGCTCGGGCGATATTGCAGCCATTAGCGGCGAAATAATACATTTGAAATAAAGTGTAAAATATTCATGTAATAGTCATACATATATGAAAGAAAGTCCTCCTTAATTGTGTTTCCACAAAAAATACTCGGAAAGGACTGGCCTTTTTAAGCACATGCAACTTACATCTCGAGCGAGGCTTGGTCATGCATTTCTGCTATTTCTGTCATGCATCACAAACACTTGAACCAGTTACCATGGTGACATATCAAACCAACAAAGCTAATTATAACATATCGAATACAAACCACATGTGCAATCGCCTCAGGATAATGAAAAGCCTGTAAAATACATTTTAAGATTTTATCAAGTTTACATCTGAGTTGCAAATTTAGAATAACAAACCCAGACTCTTCAGTTGGAATACATCAATACTGGTTTATCCATGAAAGATATTTTATATGAAAACTCATTATTTTGATAATGTTTTCTACCAGCAAAACAACGGGAACAGAACCTATTCATTATCAAAAGTCTTTGTTTGTATTTAATTCCATTCTTTAATGAAAGAGCATGTCAGAGATATTAAATCTAAGTCAAGTAATTTATGTGGATGTAAGTTCAAATACGTGTCATTGTTTGGAGTGCAATATATATGTTTACTTTGTCAACAAAATCACAATCTAGTTTAAACTACGGTAGCTGTTATGTTATCGTCCCCTAAGTCCTTACGTTACATCAAGCTACTAACCCACCAGGTCCTTTAGAACTAGCAAATTAGAAAACCATAGCTCATGACAGTTGCCCTGTGTAAAACCCCACTAGCTCAGTATGACTCGAAGGGGCAATACTAGCAAGGTGGATGACAGGGGGGAGATGGACCCTGCATATGGCCCCAGAACTGATTGATTTAATTAACCAGAGAACTGATCAATCCTTACAGGAAGTTAATAGACATTTTTCACATTTCTAAATTTTCCTTTTTAAACAATAAAATAATTGAATCAATTTTGTATCTTTTATTCTTTTTACACAATCATACTTACTCTTGAGGCACACTTCCTTTGATATTGGGTGCCTTAAAGGGGCAGTAGCACGTTTTTTGATAATTTTATATTTTAAAGTTTTCACTGATAATTGTTAGTTAATGCTAAATATATTATTTTGACAGTGTCAAAAATGTCATTACACTAACCAATCATCCATAGTCAAAAGACAAAGTATGAAGATTCACACTAAATCCATTGGCGGCCATTTTGTGTGAACACCTTTAATTCATATTGTGTAAGAAAAAGGAATCGCATTGCTAAACTTTACGTTATATATTTGAATTATTACTGCTCCATTTAGTTAAAATACATTTTCTTTCAAATGGAACCATTAATTTTTATTTTCCTGACATCACCTTATATTCCTCCTAAAAACGTGCTACTGCCCCTTTAAGGCACACTTAGACAAAAATTCATTTCTATCCCTGTCATATTGAGCCTCAAGGACACAGTATATTTCTGATACAAATATCCAAAAACCACATTTCAGTATGATTTTCACGACAAGATGGTACTAAAACATTAACAAACAAGCAAAAAAGTGAGCGTGGCTCACTAATACCCCCGACCGTGCAACCCTGACTAACATGACTAACCGAATAATTTTTTATTTTCAATGTCGTCAACTCTTTCGTCACAGCATTTGACCCCCAAAAAGGAATTGATAAAAATGACAAATCAAAAAATGGAACTTTATAAAAAAAAAAAAACACACACAAAAAAAACCCTTATCAATTTTAGTTTTGATTTGGCACTACAGTGCTCCTAGTAGGGAAGAAGACACATGCAAATTGTGAAAATAATCAGATTAAAAGTTTTCGACGTAATAGGTTGGCAAAAATCTGATATTGGAAAATGACTATAAGTTCAAAACATGGAAATTTGTAAAAAATTCAAATATTAACAAAATTTGCTGTAACTTCGCACTGCACCCCTCCTAGTAGGGTAGAAGATATGTGCAAAATTTGAAATCAATCGGATAAATAGTTTTCCCGTAATAGGTCGGACAAATCTGATACTGGAAAATGACTAAGTTAAAAACATGGAAATTTGTAAAAAAAATTAAAAAATTCAAATATTAACAAAATTTGCTGTAACTTCGCACTGCACCCTTCCTAGTAGGGTAGAAGACATGTGCAAAATTTGAAATCATTTGGATTAATAGTTTTCCCGTAATAGGTCAGACAAATCTGATAGTGGAAAATGACTAATTTCAAAACATGTAAATTTGTAAAAAAATTGTAAAAAATTCAAATATTAACGAAATTTGCTGTTACTTCGCAGTGCACACCTTCTAGTAGGTTAGAAGACATGTGTAAAATTTGAAATTAATCGGATAAATAGTTTTCCTGAAATAGCTTGGACAAAAAATGTCCTCGGACGGACGGACACACACACACACGGACGGAATCGTTGGTATTACTAGATACCCCGGACCATTGGTCGGGGGTATAATAATGCAGCTGGATTGAGTTTGAACCCTTATAGAGTTAAACTTTATTCATGGACATGTTCGATTTTAATCAGACTGTTACATCAACTTATAAGCAGCCTGTGATAGAAAAATCTTCATCAAAGTGAAACATCCATTATTATATTAAGGACTCCTAAGTAGGAAGAATGTGGGACACCTACAAATATATATTCCGAGTCCTGTGACTCTCAGTTCAGATTGGCTATACAGAATCCTACACAACTTCCATCACATTATTCACAATAGCAAACTATAAGCACATCTGTATTCAAGATATGCCCTAGAGAGTAGCCTCAACACATACCGGTACTAACTATTCAAGACATGCCCTAGAGAGTAGCCTCTACACATACTACTAACTAACCACCTGTGTACATCTTATAAACTCGCTGCTCTATTATGTACAACAGCATGTGTATCGTTCAGCAACATGTTCTCTTGGTTTCACATAAAACCATGTCAACCATTCACATAAAACCATGTCAACCATTCACATAAAACCATGTCAACCATTCACATAAAACCACATCAACCATTCACATAAAACCATGTTGACCATTCACATAAAACCATGTTGACCATTCACATAAACCATGTCAACCATTCACATAAAATCACATCAACCATTCACATAAAACCACGTCAACCATTCACATAAACCATGTCAACCATTCACATAAACCACGTCAACCATTCACATAAACCACGTCAACCATTCACATAAACCATGTCAAACATTCACATAAACCATGTCAACCATTCACATAAAACCACGTCAACCATTCACATAAACCATGTCAACCATTCACATAAACCATGTCAACCATTCACATAAAACAACGTCAACCACACACATAAAACAACGTCAACCACACACATAAACCATGTCAACCATTCACATAAAACAACGTCAACCACACACATATTTTACATGTGCAAAGGTTCAGAGGTTAAGCATGTTCAAATCACTATTTCTGATCAAATTGTTACTGTCAATCAGTTGCTATGGCAATGCATGTTAAAGTGTAATATCAGTTGCTATTACAATGCATGTTCAAGTGTATTATCAGTTGCTATGGTGACGCATGGTCAATTGTATTATCAGTTGCTATTGCAATGCATGGTCAAGTGTATTATCAGTTGCTAATACAATGCATGTTAAAGTAATCAAATAATGTTGTTGTCAATGTATTTCATGTGAGCTTTGTTGCTATTGTGATGCATGGTCAAGTGTATTATCAGTTGCTATGGCAATGCATGGTCGAGTATATTATCAGTTGCTATGGCAATGCATGTTCAAGTGTATTATCAGTTGCTATGGCAATGCATGGTCGAGTATATTATCAGTTGCTATGGCAATGCATGGTAAAGTGTATTATCAGTTGCTAATACAATGCATGTTAAAGTAATCAAATAATGTTGTTGTCAATGTATTTCATGTGAGTTTAGTTGCTATTGTGATGCATGGTCAAGTGTATTATCAGTTACTATGACAATGCATGTTCAAGTGTATTATCAGTTGCTATGGCAATGCATGTACAAGTGTATAATCAGTTGCTATTACAATGCATGTTCAAGTGTATTATCAGTTGCTATGGTGACGCATGGTCAATTGTATTATCAGTTGCTATTGCAATGCATGGTCAAGTGTATTTATCAGTTGCTATTACAATGCATGTTAAAGTAATCAAATAATGTTGTTGTCAATGTATTTCATGTGAGCTTTGTTGCTATTGTGATGCATGGTCAAGTGTATTATCAGTTGCTATGGCAATGCATGGTCGAGTATATTATCAGTTGCTATGGCAATGCATGGTAAAGTGTATTATCAGTTGCTATGGCAATGCATGGTAAAGTGTATTATCATTTGCTATGGCAATGCATGGTCGAGTATATTATCAGTTGCTATGGCAATGCATGTTAAAGTGTATTATCAGTTGCTATTACAATGCATGTTCAAATGAATTATCATTTGCTACAGATATGCATGATCAAGTGTATTTATCAGTTGCTATTACAATGCATGTTAAAGTAATCAAATAATGTTGTTGTCAATGTATTTCATGTGAGTTTAGTTGCTATTGTGATGCATGGTCAAGTGTATTATCAGTTACTATTACAATGCATGTTAAATTAATCAAATAATGTTGTTGTCAATGTATTTCATGTGAGCTTAGTTGCTATTGTGATGCATGGTCAAGTGTATTATCAGTTACTATGGCAATGCATGGTCAAGTGTATTATCAGTTGCTATGGCAATGCATGTTCAAGTGTATTATCAGTTGCTATGGCAATGCATGTTCAAGTGTATTATCAGTTGCTATGGCAATGCATGTTCAAGTGTATTATCAGTTGCTATGGCAATGCATGTTCAAGTGTATAATCAGTTGCTATTACAATGCATGTTCAAATGAATTATCATTTGCTACAGATATGCATGATCAAGTGTATTTATCAGTTCCTATTACAATGCATGTTAAAGTAATCAAATAATGTTGTTGTCAATGTATTTCATGTGAGTTTAGTTGCTATTGTGATGCATGGTCAAGTGTATTATCAGTTACTATGACAATGCATGTTCAAGTGACTGAGTGTATTATCAGTTGCTATGGCAATGCATGTTCAAGTGTTTAATCAGTTGCTATTACAATGCATGTTCAAGTGTATTATCAGTTGCTATGGTGACGCATGGTCAATTGTATTATCAGTTGCTATTGCAATGCATGGTCAAGTGTATTATCAGTTGCTAATACAATGCATGTTAAAGTAATCAAATAATGTTGTTGTCAATGTATTTCATGTGAGCTTTGTTGCTATTGTGATGCATGGTCAAGTGTATTATCAGTTGCTATAATAATAATAATAATAATAATAATAATAATACATTTTTAAGCCTAATATCTAGTGCAAGCACTACTCAATGGCTGTACATTATTACCCTGAAGGAAGTACTTTCAAAGCCGCTACTAAGCGCTCCGCGCGACCACAAAGGTCCGTACTTCCCGTATTCAGGTACCCAATTGTACAGCTGGGTAGACTGAGTGCAATGTGGATTAAGTGCCTTGCCCAAGGACACAACACGGTGTAAAGCCCAGGTCACAAATCTTTGGTGGCTCCACCTGGATTCGAACCCGGGTCTTTGGCGTGACAGGCCAGCACGCTAACCACTACACCACCGCGCTCCGCTATTATCAGTTGCTATGGCAATGCATGTTCAAGTGTATTATCAGTTGCTATGGCAATGCATGTTCAAGTGTATTATCAGTTGCTATGGCAATGCATGGTCGAGTATATTATCAGTTGCTATGGCAATGCATGTTAAAGTGTATTATCAGTTGCTATTACAATGCATGTTCAAATGAATTATCATTTGCTACAGATATGCATGATCAAGTGTATTTATCAGTTGCTATTACAATGCATGTTAAAGTAATCAAATAATGTTGTTGTCAATGTATTTCATGTGAGTTTAGTTGCTATTGTGATGCATGGTCAGGGGCCACCCGCCCCCTTTCAAATCCATGTAAAGGAGAAAAATTATTTTGGGACCCCCCCCTTTCAAAAATCCTGGATCCGCCCTTGAGTTGCTATGATGACGCATGGTCAAGTTTATTATCAGTTGCTATGGCAATGCATGGTCAAATGATCAAATAATGTTGCTGTCAATTTATTTCATTTGAGCTAAGGCCAATGGAAAATCCCAAAAGGCACAACTACATGTCATGATTAGTAAATATTCTATGTTTCATTGAGCTAACTGTAATGGTTTTCAAATTCTGCTCTGGAAACAATGTGATTACAGACAGATGGACAGACAGACAGAGCCAACGACTACTGAACTTCAAGCTTATTTTTAATACCTTGGGGGTCATAAACTAAACCTTGGTCACTATTTATAATGAAATTATCTTATTCTAAAAAGGTTCTTTGACATAGATAAAGAAATCTCCTTGGAAACCCTTTATGGTTTAACGTTTACATTAAAAAATTCTATTGAGCTTATAGAAAAAATAGCGTTTCATGGGGAAAAAGAGGATTTTGTTTAGGCATTGTCCTCCAAAACATCTAAAACATTTCATGTGGCAAATTCCTATTACAAAAAGATAGGCATGATAATTATCCAATGCTGATAAATCAAACTTTATGGCTATTCAAGTATGCAGTTCTTAATGACAAACTGTCAAGAATTAAGTTGAAAGACCATATACCCCATGATCTCGGATTTAAATCCATAGATTCATAGGGCTTCATAATAAGAACTAAAACGTTTCTCAGGCCAATTTATTAGTTTGACAGGGGGGCACATTTTTTCTTTTTGAAATAGGACCACTTAACTTAAATAAGTTGAATACAAAGAAAAATTGTAAATTTAGATTAATTTTTTTTCATAATCATTGGCATTGTTGTGACGTTCACAATTAGAATTGATGCGCATATGGCAGGTAACATTTCATTTTGTGTTGTAGCCCTGCCTCCAGCAGCCGCAAGACCCCCAGCAGTGAAGTAATATCGCCATAAATCAGATTGTCATCAAACGATACATTCAGTGCACCCATACATAAAGTGTCATCGAGCTACTTTGTAAGTTGAATGGGTTCAGACATTTTGGACTGAAAACATTCATAAATCTACAGGGTAAAAAATCCCAGCCCGAGGTCAATGTCTGAATGACTTACACAACTTATCTCCGATTAATCAAAAGAACAGAAGAGTCATTGACTTATCTATTTTCAAAATAATTAACACTTCAAGAAGGTTGAGAGTGTTATAAAATATTTTTAGGTAATATCTGGAACAAAATATTTTCAGGGGTCATAAAGATTTCATCAAGGAGATAAAAAAATTGGATACATTTTAGCTAGGTCTTAAAGAGCCGCTGTATAACCTTTTTTTTATTTATTTTTCAAAAGATATTGGTCAAATAACTATATAACATAAATATTAGGCCAAAACAGCAACGATACACAGTTTCTCAATGAAGCTACAGCTAAATAAACATTGCGTAACAAGGCGTCTGCTTGTCGCCGTCCAGCGACAAACCAAAGCAAGGCTGAGAGGCCACGGGCAGGGGGATACCGGAAGTGACGTGGCAGTAGGCGAAGCGTTCGTCTGCTTATATGGAAAATGATAGGCGAAATCCGCAGTTCTGCCTTTTCAAAGCGATTAACAGTATGTTATATCATTGTGTTGCTGTCAACTGTCCTAGAATATCTTCTGATGAAGTCTCCGTAGACAAATTCCAATCATATTGATGGTTTCACGCCAAATTGACCCGCTGTGTTAGGTCAAACAGAGCAATGTGACAATCTACATCGAACTCACGTGTTCCGATCACTACAACGATTTTCTGCTTCGAGCTCGCATTTTCACTGAATGAACAGTTTGGCATGCAGAGAAAAGGGAGATTAGTAAAATATAAAACATAGCACAAAGTATTGGGCTGATTTATGGTAATAATCCGAATATACAATGCTCACATTTAGATTTGAACGTTGTGTAAAAAGGTTGAATAAACAATGACATTGGTCTGCAGGTGTTACTTACTTTCTTTAGATCAGATACTCACTTATTACACAATTACTTTACTGTCTATCGTATTTCCTGTCTGTTTCCTAATTAGATGATATCAAATGATGACTATAGCAGGTAGGTTATATAATGCACAATCATCAACACCTGGCTATTTTATGACATCAGCTAATTAGGTAACATCAAATAGCAATTGTATTCCTTAACATCCCTTTTTTCTCCGATTGGTAAATTATAACCTATTAACCTGAAATTAGGATTACCGTTTTTGCTCTATCTGATAATTATTTTGGATAAGGTTCATTTAATAAATCTTCATTCTGTTTGGCCATGTATCGGGTATTGTTGTGGAAAATATCACCTCTATGTACAAGAGTGAAAACATTAAGGTTTTCAGTGAAATGCCCTATTAAAATAATGTTTTAAACAAGACATCAGTGATCATCCAATACACGTCTTTCATTGAGAATTGTAACTTGTCCATCACTAAATGAAATAACTAAGAAAAACGTATATATTTTTTATCCTGTTACAAAATGAAGTCAAAGGCAATTCTAAAAAAAAAGTTTAAATGTAAAAATAAAATAGTATTGTATAATTACATCCTTTCTGCTGTGCTACTAAAGTAATATTCAATAACAACCAACAACTGTGCACGAAGATAAAACAGTTCACACGGGAGCAATTGTTTACATATACATCCGGGTTCTCACGTGCAGTCTTATGACAACATTGCGCAAAGCGAGACCATCTAGGCCTACATGCTGTAGCATTATGCGCACAACTTCGTTTTTAATCAGGGTCTTACGTTTTCATCAATACAAATTGCCAGTTGAATAAATAAACTACCGATTTATTGAAGGTGTGAGATGTTGAGATGTTGTTTAGGGTGTTTAATCAACGGTTTAACATTGAGCTGTACTGTTAGCTTGTGTTGTTTTACATAACGAGGGCACACAACGGGGTATCACATCGCCTACTAACACGTCACGAGGCAGTCACGCTTCAGTGCGTTTTATTCTGTTCGCCGGCCTAATTAGGCAGTGTTATGTATACAGTCGTAATTAAGCCGTTTCTAGGTCGATTTCAGTAATTTAAAGTTGAGTCAATGTCAAATTGTCATCACTATTTCACGAATCCTGAAAGTTGCCATATAGCATTTCAGTCCATCTTTTATCATTTAAGGTTTAGAGATCTTATTAAGATTAATTTTTCAAATAAAGATATAAATGTTTACAAATTGACATGTATGTAAAAACTCAAATAGTTGCATACTGAGGTGCCACACGCCTGTAGTACATAATTATTGATTTACAGGTAGTAATACATTCTTTCTATACATACCAGGATTAAACGTTTTATGCATATAAATGGACAAATTTTCTAAATGAGATTTACTTTTGTTATTCATTGAAGACATAAACTTATTAGTATCAGGGTGCTAATAAAAAAGTCCTTTATGTTCATAATTCCTAACAAGTTGTATGCTTGGCAAACACATAAATAATGGTATTCATCTTTGACTTTATTTACATTATAAGTTGTTTGCTTCTCACGAGGGTAATACGGTCTGATGTACCATCTTTGTAGAAATGTTGCCCGAGCCGCAAGGCGAGGGCTGACATTTCTACAAAGATGGTACATCAGACCGTATTACCCGCGGGAGAAGCATACAACGTATTTATCTTACCGTCATGTCAGAAGAAAATATATCCATTTTAGTTTAACTGCCGTTAACGGATGAGCCAACACCGCATGAACGGCCTTGACCCTAAATGTAAACAAAATGGCGTCGTCCAACCCGACTGCAATGTTATGAATCGTGTTACGTAAAACTATTACACTAAACATGCTGAAAAACTATTTGATTTTAATCCTATAGCATGTGCAAGTAATGCAATGTAGAATTTGGTTCCAAACAAAACTTAGAATGACGAGAAAACAACTCTATAATTAATAATCACGAAAACAGCTGATCGAACGTATGTAAACTCTGGACACCGCGTGCGTCATTTGGTAACGTCATCTTAACCCTATGCGACACCTCTTCTCGGAGAGGAGCTGTTGCTATGGCAGCGGGGTACATGAAATTTGTACACCGTGAGAGGAGAGACTCGCGGTGTACATGAGATAAAACGAGTCGATCGTCAGCCAATCAAAAACGAGTATTTTACTGTAAGGTAAGATAATACCGTTTGACAAATTCTCTTAAAGGGGCAGTAGCACGTTTTTTGATAATTTTATATTTGAAATGTTTCATTGATAATTGTAAGTTGATGATAAATGTATTATTTTGACAGTGTCAAAAATCTCATTACACACACCAATCATTTACAGTCAGAGGACAAAGTATGAAGATTCACATAAAATCCATTGGCGGCCATTTTGTGTGAACACCTTTACTTCATTTTGTGTAGAAGAAGGAATCGCATGGCTAAACTTTATGTGATATATTTGAATTATTACTGCACCATTTAGTTTAAATACATCGTCTTTCAATTGGAACCATTAATTTTCATTTTCCTGACATCACCTTATATTGCCCCTAAAAACGTGCTAGGGTGAATATAAGGTGATGTCAGGAAAATGAAAATTAATGGTTCCAATTGAAACTTGAAAGACAATGTATTTAAACTAAATGGAGCAGTAATAATTCAAATATATAACATAAAGTTTAGCCATGCGATTCCTTTTTCTTACACAAAATGAATTAAAGGTGTTCACACAAAATGGCCGCCAATGGATTTTATGTGAATCTTCATACTTTGTCCGTTGACTCACAGAGTTTCGTATCTCGGAGTGGACCCTATAATTATTTTTTTTAAAACTTTTGCACTCATATATCGTTTTCATATGTTGAGATAAACCTACATTTCAAATTTGAACGAAATCGGTCAAGAAATAAACATTTTAGCGTCATTACCCAAACAAGCCCTGCATGCTTGTTTGGGTAAAACATATTTTGAATATTGCACCTCTTGAAAATAAAAACTGAAATATTCAAAAGCCTCTGAAAAACTTATTTAATTTCTGAAATTAACTGTATTATTATGATATAAAGTATACAACACAGAAAATGAAATTTCACTTTGAAGCGCTACCCCAAGTAGGCTTTAGCTCAATGTCATGTGGGAATCATACCCGTTTTTGGAAAACTAAGTGGGTTTCAAATTTCAAGATGGTATTCATAGTTTCTGATAGCCTACATCTTTTTTTAATCGGTTTTGTTGTTTCTAAGTAAATAAAATTTGAGACCTGCACTGTTATAATTTTGTTAAAAATAGAGCCATTGGCTCTGTAGCTCATCAGGCTTCGTCGTCAATTACAATATATGCTGTTGAGTGTGGCAAATGTGATTCCCCCTTTGTAGAGGCCAAAGGGTCACCAATCATAAAATAAAGTATAATAGGCGACAAGTTACAGTTTTCAAGGCTGGCCTTATACTTCATTGGAGCAACAGGGTCACCAAACCTACAATTCATAATCCTCAATAATCAAGGAGTCTGTACACAAAGTTTCAGCTTTCTAGGCCTTATGGTTCTGGAGAAGAAGATGAAAATAGGTTTTTAGGGCGTGGCCCTTATTAGGGGTCACAAGGCCGCCAAAGCTACAACTTATAATCCTCAATAATCAAGGAGTCTGTACACAAAGTTTCAGCTTTCTAGGCCTTATGCTTCTGGAGAAGAAGATGAAAATAGGTTTTTAGGGCGTGGCCCCTGTGGCCCTTATTAGGGGTCACAGGGCCACCAAAGCTACAATTTATAATCCTCACTAGCCAAGGAGTCTGTACACAAAGTTTCAGCTTTCTAGGCCTTATGGTTCTGGAGAAGAAGATGAAAATAGGTTTTTAGGACGTGGCCCCAGTGGCCCTTATTAGGGGTCACAGGGCCACCAAAGCTACAATTTATAATCCTCACTAGTCAAGGAGTCTGTAGACAAAGTTTCAGCTTTCTAGGCCTCATGGTTCTGGAGAAGAAGACGAAAATAGGTTTTTAGGGTGTGGCCCCTGTGGCCCTTATTAGGGGTCACAGGGCCACCAAAGCTACAATTTATAATCCTCACTAGTCAAGGAGTCTGTACACAAAGTTTCAGCTTTCTAGGCCTCATGGTTCTGGAGAAGAAGATGAAAATAGGTTTTTAGGGCGTGGCCCCTGTGGCCCTTATTAGGGGTCACAGGACCACCAAAGCTACAATTTATAATCCTCACTAGCCAAGGAGTCTGTACACAAAGTTTCAGCTTTCTAGGCCTTTTGGTTCTGGAGAAGAAGTCGAAATTCCACAAAGTTTACGGACGGATGGACGGACGGACGGACGGACGGACGGACGGACGCCGGACACCATGCCATGCCATAAGCCAATCGGGCCTTACAGGCCAGATGAGCTAATGATGTAAATTGTGACAGAAACTTGATTTAAAAAAAAACATTTCCATTAAAATCAGAATAAAACGTTTGGTTTCTTGAGTCAAGAATCTTGACCATTGAGAGGAATATTAAGATTTAGATAATGTTTATCAGTTGAGATTTCATGTAACAATTTCGATAAGTGTTATAGAAACAATATGCATTGAGGTTTTGATGTATTGGGTAAATACACATTGTTATTCTAATTTAAACGGCCAGTTCGACCGCGTTTTCACCGATAAGCTTAGGCTGCTAACGAAGCTATTTTTAGATACAGCGCGTCATTTGTTTAGTAGATCTATAAATAGAATGAGTAATGTCCCTTCCCATAATGCAATGTAGTGTGCAGGGAATTCTGGGCGGCACCTATGTTTTCAGTGCCCATCAAAATTCGACAATGGCCCTTCGTTTTTTAAAAACAGTCACTACTTTAATATCATGGAATTTACATGGTTATATGTGTAAAAGGGTCATTTCATCCTTAGAAAAATCTTTGTCGTGTGAAACACAGTAAAATCAGTTGCATTTAGGAAACTTGCAGTGACATGTCAACTCATGATTGTAAAGCAAATTTTAAAAATGTTTATCCAGTTAAAAATCCGTAAATTTAATGTAGATTTCAGTTTATTTCATTTTGAGGCAATGTCTCCCAAATAAATCTGCTTGACATTTCTCTCGTGTCTTCTCGCATGCGAATTTCAATCGTACTTTCGCGGTCGCCCTCGACTTCGCAGTTCGCACAACCTTACTCATAGTAAAACAGTTTTTTTCTTCAGAAATATATCTTAGTCACTTAATTCACATGAATTTTTTATGTTCGGAAAAGTGTAATACGTACTGTGTATATATATTGGAGTGCGGCAGCGCTGACAATTATTTTTTATATTCGAAAGCCGATGCGAATCAACTTTCTTCTTTGTGTCATAGCCATTTTAGGTGTTACATGTAGATTTCAATAAACAATCTGTCTGTCTGTCATATTTTCTTATGCAAACATTATTAACAAATCTCCTACAATTTAAACATCCAAGTAACTACAACACCGACCAAACAATCAGCTGACAATAATCCTAGTGGCCGCCATGATCAAGGCTTCGAGTTCGATCGGCTTTCCTCCGCCATTTTGAATTGTTAGCATTGCGAGAAAACAAATGTACTGTATCATGTTAATTCATTGAGTAAATCAAGAAAAAATAATTGATTGATAGAAAAGGTACATGTTTACACGTGTTTCATAATAAAGTTATCAGTAAAGACAATGTTTTGTGGCAGTAAATGCCAGTGATGCATCTCACGCTCGTAGCTCCGATGATTGGCTTCATTTCACGATGATTTTCTTCTATTTTTGAGCGATACACTTTATTCTTTGTCAAATTGTTAAATCATGAACAACTGAAATGATAACCCCATGAACATATTTGAAATTAAGTGTGAAATAATCATGTAATAATCGTATATATATTAGTTAACAGGAAAGTCCTCCTGAATTTCGTTTCCACAAAAAATACACTGCTAGAAGTGCTTGTCAGTGGCTTTGATTATTTTAGCTATTTTTTGGTTTTGAAGGGCGGATCAGAACTAATTACCAAACTTAACATAGTTATTAACATAACAAATATAAAACAAATAGAATATATAAAATTTGACGTGTCGTGTGCAAAAGGGAATTCCCTCCTGAATATTTGTGGAACAAAAAATACCTGGTTGAACTGGCCGTTTAATAGTCAATTTGTGGTGATTAACATTACGCAGACAAGTACTTTTCTTGCATATTTTGACATACTTTTACATTTGATATGTTACCTGGAGCTCTGAAATAGGACTGGTACCTGTTAATTAGGCACATATTTTGCATATTGAAATTGAACGGAGTTTCACTGTTTAAGCTGTTTAACTTGGAACTTGAAACAGTGATAAATGAAAGATGTTTAATGTTTTAACATATGTTGTGAATTATGAATTCGCTGGTACATTATTTACTGGATCATAAATATATTTGATTATTTCACATTTTTACTAATAACTGGATCAGGTAAATATTTGAACACAGTTCGCAGAACTTTACAGTTTATATTCTAAACCTTTGTTGATCTTTTATACAACTCAATAGGAAAATTGACATTTTTTAAATTTCTATTATTGAGGGTACTGTATTTAATAGATAATAATATAAAATATAGTTTTACAGAATATATATTAAACATGTATTTTCTCGTCACATTTTCATGAAAACAGCAAATTGTGTTTAAAAAGGCCACGGCAAACAATTCTCATAATAAAAATAAAAATATATTGTGGACATTCCCAGGTAAACATCCTATATTTTCCTACATCTTGATTTTCAATACAGATTTTTACAAAAGGTAGTAAATATACCAAAAAGGAACTGTTGCAAATGAATCTGGTCGACAATGAGTTATGTAGTTTTTGAAATGATGCTTCTGAGAGTATTTGTCATCTTTACTGGGATTGTTGCGAAACCAAGAATTTTTGGAGAGAACTTGAACTTTGGGTTAATAACCACTTCCCACAGAAGATTAACTTCTCAAAGTATTTGATTTGGTTTGTTACACTACATAAAAATGTGTTAATGACCCAAATCATTATCTTCGCCAAAAAATATATATCCATTTATGTAATATCAAAAAAATGATTCCAAAATTGCATCATTATAAAAAACAATTAAAACAGATATATCTTGTTGAAAAATTATTTTCATTAGAAATAATAAAACTGAAAAATTCCAAAATAAATGGTTGCCATTCATCCCATTATTCAACCAATTACGATTGCTGTAACCTTGTCTTTGTATGCTTAGTCTATTTCATACTTTGTTGTTTGTTTGTTTGTTTTTTTTGGTTTTTTTATGTCAATATGCATATTTATATGACTATGTAGTATGTAACAATGTAACTATGGGAACAATATAAAAAAAATTCCTATATTTTACTTAAAGACTTATAAAGGTAAGTCACAAATTAATGTATTACCTCTGTGGTTATGGTTGGATGTGCATAAAGTGATCTTCCACAGTGCTGGGACAAAAATAATATGACTTTGTTTGCAGCCTTGACTTTTTCAGTAAACACAAATTTGTTCAACCAACTCTCTCAAGTCAGCCATGCTGCTTCTCAAATATCAAACAAAATGTCAGGAAATTCATTAATGATCAATGATTTCAAAAACAATTTTCAAGGTCCATGATGCCACATTTTACATTGTTACAAATATTACTGTAACAAGTATGGTTTAATCAAGTTTTTGTAATTCCATGTTAAGATTTTTGACATTTTTTCACATCGAGGAAGGCGATTACTATCATCAACATATATGTAGTAACATTTTTAAAGAGATCAGGAACTCTACACATGTAGGAACTAATACCGGTAGTATTGTTCACATAGATTCTATGCCTGAAATTGAGTTCTAGTTATCTGCAATATTAAAGGAGTATCTATTAAAACAAACAAAATAAAAATCATATATTTTAAATAATTTAACTTTTTGTTTAACATGAAAGTATTGAGGTCATAATCAATCATATATGTATATATATATATCTAAGATCATCCCGGCACTGATCTCCGAGAAATGTTAAACTTCAGTTCTGACAATAAAGGAATAAATTGAAATTCTCATCCAAGTGTTTTTAGCTTCTGATATCAAATATACAAACACAAGTTGAGGCTACTTGATAGGGGTGACTATTGACCCCCAATGGACTATTGCGACAGCGTATCTATTGCAATATCAATAGTCTATCGCGGGATACTATTGCGATACTTTATGAATAATGATAGGCAAAGTCGGCAGCACTTGTTGAAGTCGTAATTTTAAACTTGCAACAAGAAGGTTTTCTCTTGTATCTTCCGG
This sequence comes from Steromphala cineraria, assembly GCA_916613615.1. NCBI lineage: Eukaryota > Metazoa > Mollusca > Gastropoda > Trochida > Trochidae > Steromphala > Steromphala cineraria. Next base: position 57,193,649 of record OU744731.1, on the reverse strand, counting down.
TATCTACTTTAGCTCTCGGAGATCTGTTTCATATGTTCCAGTATTTTCCAAATGTAAAAAGTTTTTATTTGATTTTTACTCCGAAAATTAAACTTAACAACTTAATTGACTTAAATGTAGATTGTTGCAATAATAAGATGTGCTAAAGTTTAATATATTATTATTAATATTGACATATCTTTTTATAAAACATAATTCAATCTTCTTTATTTCGGTACTTATAAGGACACAGGCCTGTAGTACATTCAAGAGTAGATCACATTACAGATTTTGTTCTGGTACAATGGTTTTTCTGTATAACATTGCATAGTGAATAAACATTGCAAGGTTCTGTAGTACTCGAGTATTAGTATTTGCTAACAATGATAATAGTTTTGTTACACTAGGGTACATGTAATAGTATGATTTAATGTATTTCGTCCAAAGACTTTTATAGATTGGGCAGATTAACAAGAAATGTAGTTCATCTTCGACAGCATTCAAATTACAAACTTGACATATTCTGTTATTTCTTGCAATGCCTACATATCTGTCAGTTTCAATAAACAATTCATGGGATGAGCAACGAAAACGAGCTAAGGCAGTACGAAACTTTTTTACATCAACTTTTAAAAGATAACTTTCAAGACATATTTCATATTTCCATTGTCTATAATATAGAAATTTAGTTGATAGTGACATGGATTCTGACCAGGATTGCAGGTATATATATCTTTCATTCTTTGTGTAAATGAACTAATAAACTGTGGTTGTAAATCTACACTTTGGCTGTGCCAAATATGCCCCATCTTCCTACGCAGAGCCTAAAAGGCCAGTTTCCAAACTTTCATTTTATGCCTTGCTGCAGAGACTCTACTTTTCTGTGCTGCTATAGTGCCCCTACAGACTAGAGAGCAAGCACAGAAAACTCAAGGCTATGCAGCAAGGCATAAAACTGACAGTTTGGAAACTGGCCTTTTAGGCTCTGCGTAGGAAGATGAATATGCCCATATCCTGTTTTGTTGAGTATCTCTCTAATATCGGTCACCCAATTACTTTTACCATTATTATCATACAGTTTCATCATATCATAACATTTCTTGGGAAATCTGTGACAGGGCATATTCAATAATCTTATCCAATATTTAATAGCTCTAATAGAGGAATAAATGAACAATGGAAATCTGCCTAATTCTCCGTAAACCATCGTGTTACATGTGCTTGTTTTAACACCAAGGAACTTTTTACATGCATATAAATGTATCCTTTCAATGTTATCATATTGTTTTAATCCCCATATTTCAGATATTTCATAATCAGGACAATTACATCAAGGAGAAATCATAACTAGTAGCAAGTTAAGAATACCATATATTAGTTAAAATTTTACCAATGAGGTTCAATTAGCCTGATAACATCATTTTGAGAATAGAACTTTGTCATGTCAATGATTGTTTTTAAACAAATTTATTATTCTTTTGATCACTGCATGAATATTTATGATTATTTTAATCTTTCTTACATTATCATGTGTTCATAACCTTATATTGCTATCCACATAGGATAAAAATGAACAGCTTTACATATCTAAACTTAAACAGTTCAAATTACTTTCCAAATATAGAAATGCACCATCTTTAAATAATACATATTTTTTTTCAAAACCTCCATCTAGGTGAGGAAATTCATCCTATCTCTTTTTAATAGCATCTAAATAGGTATTTTGTTTATAGGTCCACATTAATCCACAACTCTCCTTTCAAGGTGATTTGTGTCAAGAACTAATAATTATTCAAATTAATAACTTAAACATGACCAAGAACCACCTGTCAAAACATGTTATCAGTGATATACCGGTAAACCTATGTGATATTGAAACATATACACCAACTAAAAAATATACAAATTATCTAGGTCTGTAGATTATTGTATCTGTAATATCACCTAATGATATTAAACATAGATAGAAGTTAGGGCATCATTCCAGTGCCTATGTCGTTCAACATCTATTAAAGAATCCTCCTCCTGTTGTAACAACCGTGGCATTGTTTATAAATAATGTTGAATGAACACTGCTCACCGACTTTTGCCACAAGCAGTGAATATAGCCAGTTATACACCGGAACATTTGACATGGTGTTATCGACCACTGTTTTAGCCCACTACAAATGTCCACGTTGGGTCAATATTACCTGACTCTAAAACTGAATCGAATATCTTCCATTACCGATCTAAAGCGAACAAAACATCCAAAGGGACGACCAAAAAGCCACACAGTACTTACCTCTAGTTCTGACGAGTCGTCCGCCATCTTACTTCGCGAGACTTGACACAGAAATGTACTTTTTCCGGGTCAATGTCACCAAAGGTCAAGGCCGTTTACCAATGAACTCGGCCAATCCGGAATCTAGGTCGCCCTTATGAAAATATTCTCTTTTTGTATTTTCAACTTGAAGATTTCTGTTTTCGAACTTATTGTGTTTTATTTCATTTTTATCTACTTATATATCATATCTTCTTTATTTAACAATAAGTAAAAAGGAACTCCTCGATCTTTTATTTACCAGCTTTACAAAAAAAAAACGTTGTACTTTTATTCAAGTGAGATTAATATTAATAGGTTATTTTTTGTGGGGACGGAATTCATGTGGATAGTTATTCCATACAGAAAGAAATAGGTAATGGTTTTAAAATAAAATATGTTATTTTTCAATATAATTCGGTCAAGTGAAAATGTATATTTGTTTCACAGTTGAATGACGTCGTTTAGCTAAGAACTAACAAGACTGGAACCAGTTATACATTATCAATTATTCAGGAAATGAAATAGAATATGAAATACAGTTGTGAAATTTACCGTTTTCGTTTATATGGAATAAGTATATAATTAAAGCCATTCTGTTTATGTTGTTTGGGTAACTCTCAAGAAGTAAAAGGAAGAGCAATTTGTTCATTCCATAGAATTTCCTTTCTCTTCCTAACACGTTTTAATTAGCCAAATAAATAATAATAAATGTAGCATAATTGCAAATTAATTCATCTATAATTCAACCAAATCGTGTGACATATTGTGTTACAACCAGAATATTAATTAGATTACAATACGTATATTTACAATAGCCACCTGTTTCAATTACCAATCATCTGTCACCTTAATTAGTAAACCAACTAATCCATACTAATCCGGGGTTAATTAAGGGTTAATGAATTAAAGAGGACCTCCAGGTTGAACTCACAAAGATTTACTGATTATGGGTTTGGGGGTGGTTTTAAAGGGGGTTTGGGGGTGCTGTAGCTTAGTGGATTCATTAATCTCAATTTCTAAAAAAGACAATCATTAAGATGAATTTTAATGCCAATAAATATTAATCTACGCACACGTGGAAGTGATAAAGTCAGTTTGATTAAAATCGGAGTTCGAGTCAGAATAAAGTTCATGATTTTGGTAAAATATTCCTCGACACTCATTTTATAATATTCTAACCAGACAGATGGTGAAGTCAAACGCAGGCGATTTTATACTTTTGTTGCATTTTGTTTTCTCAAGGGTGCTAGTGGGTGGTTATGCAGTTTGTGTTACAATTTTTAAAATATCATGGATTTGTATTTTTTTATTTCAATTTGTGATTCTTAAACCTTCTATCAGCTGCTTTTTCAAATCGTTTACTTATAAATTTATTTAATTTCCGTTTTATGAAGGAGCCATACGATTCTGTTAGTAACAACTAATGCATTGTGATTGTTGGAAGCATGAAGACGTATATCACAAAAAAACCTGTCTTACACATCGACAGCTGCAGGCAATCAATTAATGATCTTGTGATCTATTAGACCAAGTGACAGACATGTTTTACTGCATGTGCTAAATTAGCCTTAGCTTCATTAGGCATGTGTAGGTCGCTAAGATGGAACCATACGGCTATGAGGTTTTCTTTCCCAGAGTAACGATAGAATAGAATAAGAACAATTGAACTAAATTTTTGATTGAGTAGGATATCTTTAAAATGCATTAAGAAGTTGAAATGACGATTATGAACTGGAATATATGGATGACAACTTCTTTATTAATAGTATGCGACGTTTAACACAGGCTCTCGAGTAGTCGTATTTTTTTCAATTGTCAAAACGTCGCATAAATTTAACAATGAAGTTGTCATCCTTTTATTCACTCTATCAGTCTAGCAAAAGGGAGTGGGGCGTCCTTTTTACGGATGAACAATAAAGGGTATCGAGGCATCCGAGAACGCCCGAACCCCCTTTGATCCCCCGTTGTTCTGTGACTGTAACCTGTAACAACCCTGTAACAACGCCCCACTGCAGTAAACCATCGACGTTACAGATGACATGTGTCAAAGAATTAAACAACACCATTTAAACGTAAATCCATCTAGATTCTTCGGCTTCATATACCACTAATTAAGTTCTTGTCTTACACCCTTGAGTTTGTCGCAATGAGACGTTATAGAGTATCCGATACCATTGATGACACTGCTAACACTACCGCTTTTCCTCTAATAAGCGCCCGGGCGCTTATTTTTTCAGCACCCCTTTACCCCCCGGCGGTTATTAGAGGCCCGGCGCTTATTGGAGACCCGGCGCTTATTTCATTCAAAGAGAATTGAACTATCGACGGTGATATCTGTGCTGTAATCAATCCATCAGCTGACCAGTGCGAGCATTGAAATCACCACATATATATATAGATATCAAATGCAAAATAAACAACCATACATTACACGTGTTCAAAATGATGTTAATTTGTACTACCATATACAGAAAGCAAGACTAATAACTCGAAACATACCGAATTCGGTCAGAAATGATTTTCATAAAGTTTTCTGTAACTCCATCTTTTTATTTGTTTTAGCATATAAGTGTCTACCTATGTTTGATTGGTGTTGTGAAAGTATGTAAATGATGAACACATGACAGGTGTATTTTATTCTGTTTTGATTTAAACATATTTCTATCCATGAACATGATTAAGGTTTGGTGAACAATTACGAAATCTATGTAAATTTATCTATATCGTAATGTCTGCAATTTTTTAATGATAAGTATAATTCGACATATCTTTGCTGGATTGTATAAAACCACAGTCTCAAATGTGATATGTGTAATAACATGGTAGATTTATTAAACAGCGATATCTTCAACGGGAAAGTATTAAACTACCGCCATATGGACATGTAGTTGTATGTTTTATACTGTTTTATCATCTCTCATAAATCGCTTGGCGATTGGTCGAATATATTTTAAAGTATTTTATGTATTTCAATATGTTTGTAAATCGAGTGAGATGTAAATAAAATTATCTGTCTGTCTGTCTGTCTGTCTGTCTGTCTGTCAGTTGTAAACTATTGGTAATAAAGCTGATTGTTGATGGTGGGTGTAAACCCTCTGTAAGTAACAGAGCAGGTAATTAGCAACGGTATCTGTCACTTCTCAACCTGCTAATTAGCCCACACAAGATGATTACACCTTGACTAATTAGTGCCACTGTTTCTAGGATTTCTAGCAGGTATACACCTATGTTGGTTGCTTGTATGAGGAGGTGGAAACCCGTGGTATTCAAAATTGGGCGTATCAGGTTAAATGTATATGTAATAGTTACTAGCATAGTAAATTGTATGCATCGGATAATGGCAGGGACAAAGTGTCCCTGCCATTATCCGATGCATACAATTTACTATGCTAGTAACTGACCTACATCTCACTTAATCCGAGTACAATCAACCATAAAATTTTAGTTTTAAATAAAATTTAAATTTTCGAAAACCTTCAAAGGGCCCCTTCACTGTTTTATGAATGAAGTTTGTAGTACTATGAATGGTGTACGAGCACGTGCTTCTTGCTTGTCAAAGCGCGAGGCACGTGCTTCTTGGGTGTCAAAGCGCAAGGCACGAAGTAAATGTTTTGGGCTCGCAGACTTCGTGCACTCCATGAATATGAGCCTGTTTCAAGACAAAATTTCACAGGTTGTCCATTTCTGTTTCGATTTTGAAGGTAGAAGACGCATGATTAGAGTCCTCATAGACAGCTAAATTTGACAGTGGTTTCTACTTATGAAACGTTTTCCTTGGATTTCTAATAAAAAGGTACTTTAATCATTCCCATAACAAGGTTAGCCAAAAAAATATTATCTTATCTATGACATAAATTAATTATGTATCACTATTAAATTATTTTGGATATTTCTAGACTTATTTTCCTAACATAACAAAAGTTTTGGTGCAACACAAATCTTATAATGTTTATTTCTTGGTATATTTGTTTTCTAGCGCAAACTAAAGTCTACAGTGTTATTAGGTGATTTTAATATTTTGATTCACGCAAAATGTGTTATGTGTTAAGTGTTATGATTGTTTTCCAGATTGTTTTATTGATTATTGATACTTTCAGTTCACTTCTATATATATATTTTTTGTTGATTGTTTGCTTTAAACCTTGTGCAGGAAAGGTCTACAAAAGTGTCCTTGCGTCAGATGGCAGGACTCTTTGGCCTAACAGTTCACGATATCGATAATGAACAGGACACTTTTATGAATGGTTGCCATGGACGACGAGGGCTAAGTGGGATGTAATGTCAAATATTGGTTTCAGTGCAATATGGTCGAAGCAGGAAATACAAAAGGATTTTCTTCCAGTTATAAAACGAAGAATTAATGATCAGACCATCCAGTTAATTTTCAGCCAATTATCGTATTCATCAAAATGTTATTTTTATAATAATATCATTCATCAATGTTCGCTTCAATATTACTTATGTAAATCAATTCCATATCTTTACAGGAAATATTTATCCAAATTTCGACTAAGCTCCCATAACTTGATGATAGAAACGGGAAGATATAATAAACTTGATCGTTTCGATCGTAAATGTCCAATGTGCAAAGATGACATTGAAAATGAATTGCATTTCATATTTAAATGTCCATCGTATCTTAATTATAGAAAACTGTATATAAAGCCATACTGTTACAAATGTCCATCAGTAATGAAACTTATCCAACTTTTTAGTGCAAACAATACAAAAATATTATGTAACTAAGGTAAATATTTATACAAGGCAACTATGTTGAGAAATAACTTAATTAACACAAATTAATGTATTTTGTACATCCTCCTTCATTATAAGTTATTTATTATCAACCTATTGTCACTATGTTCCAATTATACAACCTGTACCAATACCGTTATTATTATGTACCAATTATCTGTAAAGATAAAGGTAATAAAAGAATCTGAATCTGGTTCTGTGACTTAGTAGGCTGTGTTTCTTTGGGTCTAGGACAAAAGCCACCCGGACAAAAACTACCCAGAAAAAAGCCACCCGGACAAAATCCACCTAGGACAAAAGCCACCCAGACAAAAGCCACCCGGACAAAAACCACCCGGACAAAAGCCACCCGGACAAAAGCCACCCGGACAAAATCCACCCGGACAAAAGCCACCCGGACAAAAGCCACCCAGACAAAAGCCACCCAGACAAAAGCCACCCGGACAAAAACCACCCAGACAAAAGCCACCCGGACAAAAACCACCCGGACAAAAGCCACCCGGACAAAATCCACCCGGACAAAAGCCACCCGGACAAAAGCCACCCAGACAAAAGCCACCCAGACAAAAGCCACCCGGACAAAAACCACCCGGACAAAAGCCACCCGGACAAAAGCCACCCAGACAAAAGCCACCCGGACAAAAACCACCCGGACAAAAGCCACCCGGACAAAATCCACCTAGTACAAAAACCACCCAGACAAAAGCGACCCGGACAAAACCCACCCAATTTTTAAAAAAAAAGCTTTTTAACAAACAACACAGATACTGTAGTTCTCATGATATATTAGTCCTTTTACTAAAATGTTGACAATTCCTGCGTTCCACTTTCTACCATCTTCATTTAATCAGTAACAAAGATACAATTAATAAAGAAACATTTGATAAATAAGATAGCACTATCAAATGTAAATTAGTGCTCATTTTACTTTTCATAATTTTTTTCTTAAAATCATTACAGGTAGTTTTGATTAATTGTAGAACACAGAAATTTGCTCAATCTTTCTTTCCCAGTACCATTATGCTGTGGAATTCCCTACCAAATGAAATCATTCACGCCACCTCAATTTCTCAGTTCAAAACAATGTCAAATGATAACAATTACACTGAGTCTGAATTTAGATAAATATTTTCTATATAAAGGCAAGTGATGGAGTTACATAAGTAGTGTTTTAGTGAACATTGGTCAATAATGTTGACATAAAAATTATTTTTTTATGAGTGAGATGTGATTGGCTAAAAATAACTGGAAAGCTTTGTCATTAATTCTTTGTTTTATAACATTTAAAAAATCCTTGGATATTTTCTGCTTCAACCATTTTTCACTGAAACCAATATTTGACAATATACAGTTAACCTGAAACGCACAATTTCGAATAGCACGGGATTCTATCTCATTATACAAGCACTCATAACAACTCTGTAAAATGATATTATCAGACGCTGGGAGCAACATTTGAAATATTATTAATCTACTTGTTAACATTTACACATTTTTTTCTTAGCTTTTGAAGTTTCACATTTTCTTGTGTTTGTGTCCAGTTTTGTGTAACATGTATAAGAGCGGCGTTCAAATAAACCATCATAGCTTGTTCGCCAATCTTTGTTTCATTATTTGAAATACAAATATGTTGAAAGCATTAAACAAATATTTTGTGACAAAATATGAACTTATTCTTAAATACAGCAAGATTAACTTAAGATTAACCAATCAGACCCAAGTCCACTGCTTCTTTGGTATCGGTTTAAAAAATTGTTTTCAAATTATCATGTTTTTCTTGAGAATATTGTTAGTGGATGAATCATATGACTAAATAATATCGTATAGAATCATAATATAGTATAATTATACTCAAATTATTAGTATATTGCAATAAATAAGTGGGTGGCTTTTGTCCTAGGTGGCTTTTGTCCTAGGTGGCATTTGTCCAGGTGGCTTTTGTCCGGGTGGCATTTGTCCGGGTGGCTTTTGTCCTGCTCCCGTTTCTCTTCATGTGTCATGGTTTTCAAAATCGAACGACGTATCTCTTCGACTTCTCGTTGCCCGTGGCAACCATTTTTTAAAATGTCCTGTGTTTATATCATTTTCTGGTTAACTGTGAATTTTATTCAGATCTTATCTACAATATTTGGAAATACATATATATATATATAAATATCCTTCTTCTTCTTCTTCTTCTTTCTTCTTAGTCTTCTTCTTCTTCTTCTTCATATCCGTGGAATATAAGGTAATGTCAGGAAAATGAAAATTAATTGTTCCAATTGAAAGACAAAGTATTATAGAGAAGTCACAGTAAAAAGTAGATAAATTCAAAGTATAAAGAGCAGTTATAATTCAAATATATAATGTAAAGTTTAGCTGTGCGATTCCTTTTTATTACACATAATGAATTAAAGCCGGTGTTCACACAAAATTTAACCCGATTTTATGTGAATCTTCATACTTTATCCTCTGACTATGGCGGATTGGTTTGTGTAATGAGATTTATGACACTATCCAAATGATACATTTAGCATTAACGTACAATTATCAGTGAAAATTATAAAATATATATATATAATTATCAAAAAACATGCTACTTCCCCTTTAAAGACTCATAGGCCCAAAAGTCGCAAAGATGGTTTTCTTCGACCATAGTAAAACCAAGACAATCGGTCTAAAGCCTCTCAGAATGGACAAACTAAATATGTTTCATTGTCAAATTTATGTTTTTGCACACATTTTGAACAAGTTTAGTGTTATAAAGGCCTTGTAAAGTAAAACCAAGACCATCGGTCTAAATCGTTAATACTACAACCTAACCAATAATATGTACTACATCCATATATGCTCTGCATTATAACTTGAACAGAATTTATGAAAACCCAGCTTGTCATCAATGGACAAAATAATAGTATTTCATTGTCAAAATCTTGTCATACATTAAGATTAAAATATTGGTTCACAAATAAATATCAATTAATGTTCACAAGGAATATTTCAATACTTATGTGCCCTTCATTTCTAATGAGGTTAACTATACGACAAATGAAGGTTGTCCTTTCAGTAACCACTTGTGTCTTCATTCTGTCACATGTCACCATCTCCCCTTTCAATCAGAAATAACATCAGAAGAAACAGATGGAGCGAAGTGGTGAACTTTAACAACATGGAGTCTGTCAGGTCCACAACTGCGTTCCTTAGTTTGTTCATTAAATATACTCTTAGCATATATTATGTACATTATAAAAGTAATACTGTCTCTCATAAGTCGCTGAGCGACTGGTTGTAGTTTTACCTAATCTGTATTATTTGTATTCTACATTTGTATCTACGAGTGAGACATGAATAAAATATGTTTGTCTGACCTGCGTGTACTAGCGCAAAATATCACCAGGAGCTACAGACGGAACCAAGTCGTGAATTTTGACAAGATGGCGTTTGTCAGGGGTACCGCTGCGTATCCTAGTTTGTTCACTCACCTGCATGCATATACTAGTGCAAATATCATCCGATTTAGACATTTTTAGGCGTCCTAGCATTGCGAACACGAAATGGATGATGTTGGAATTTCACTACATAAGTTAAGATTAATCTTACGTTGACATATTCGAATGTCATACCTAACAGATAACCGTAACACTTTTGACAAGTGATTGAAGTGACCAAGGGTCAAAATTTCGAAAAGACTATAATTTATGTTTCTCTACACCATCCTTCATTAATAATCAACAGCATAAGGCCTGAGTTTTATTTGACGCTTTGCACTTAGTCATTGAACTTTTGTGTATATTGAATACTTTAAACATCCACTAACCTCGACCTTACCACTTCTCGATTTTCGTTCAAAGATTTTTCAAAAAAATAAAAGCTGGACTTATTTTTTGTTAATTTGTCCATTAACACCTTTAATTAGCCTTTCATTCAGACAGCGTAATTATCGGCTGTGAAAAAACCCACCTGGGTTAGGGGCCATAAAACTCGCGCGGATGTGACGTAATATACAGACTATACAGAGTAACGCATCATTATTCTTCAACTGAAATACCGCCTAAATAATTGTTTAATTACCATTGATGTGGATATCTTTTTTACACCAAATGCTTAGTAGTGTTACGTCGTCGAATGATTTATCTAACTGAGGGGAAAACATTTTCTGAAAATCGTTAATTATTAGTCTTTTCCCATGTGGTATTGTTACGATAGATGTATAGATAACGAGGCTGATTCTGTTTATGACGTCACATAATGGGGGCGTGACCAGTGTCAGATAGGTCTAAGCGGCCCATCAAAACTGGCTTTCAAAAAAGACTTTCATTACCAAACTAAACATATTTAAGTAGCGACCTTTAACGCACTATACAATATTGTAATCAGACTTTCTATATTCCAAAGAAAATAGTGACATATGTTTGTGGTTATGTGAACTTTAAAGGGGCAGTAGCACGTTTTTTTGATGATTTTATATTTTTAATTTGTCACTGATGATTGTAAGTTAATGTTAAATGTATTATTTTTACAGCCTCAAAAATCTCATTACACAAGCCAATCATCTATAGTCAGAGCAAAGGTATGAAGATTAACATTAAATCCTTTGGCGACCATTTTATGTGAACACCTTTTATTGATTTTGTGTAAGAAAAAGGAATCACAGGGCTAACTTTTGCGTTATATATTTGAAATATTACTGCTCCATTTAGTTTAAATACATTGTCTATCAATTGGAACCATTTATTTTCATTTTCCTGACATCACCTTGTATTCCCCCCCCCCCCCCCCCCCCCCCCAAGAACGTGCTACTGCCCCTTTAATCAAAATGAAAGAAAATCAGATTTTTCAAAATAAGACCTCATCTGTCTATATAACCATGAACATTTTCGAAATTCTACTCTAGTGACTAGACGGTCCCAAAATATGGTTAGAGATTATTTAACAAATGGACAATTGGTGGTCCTTTGATAATGCTGGTGAAAATGAATTCCGAAATTACGTGACCTTTACACTAGCCAGTAAACACACCTGCTGTCTATTGATCTAGGGAATGGGCTATTTTTAGTACTTTTATGTTCTTTTAAATATTGATCATTTTTTATTTCCCGTGTTGTTCACTGCAGCTACAAATAAAATGCGTATTCTCAAAACTGTTGGTTTTCTCATTTTTAGCTCATCTGGTCTGTAAGGCCCGATGGGCTTATGGCATGGCATGGTGTCCGGCGTCCGTCCGTCCGCCCGTCCATCCGTCCGTCCGTAAACTTTGTGGAATTTCGACTTCTTCTCCAGAACTATAAAGCCTAGAAAGCTTAAACTTGGTGTACAGACTCCTTGACTAGTGAGGATTAAAAATTGTAGCTTTGGTGGCCCTGTGGCCCCTAATAAGGGCCACAGGGGCCACACCCTAAAAACCTATTTTCATCTTCTTCTCCAGAACCATAAGGCCCAGAAAGCTGAAACTTTATGTACAGACTCCTTGACTAGTGAGAATTATAAATTGTAGCTTTGGTGGCCCTGTGGCCCCTAATAAGGAACACAGGGGCCACACCCTAAAAACCTATTTCCATCTTTTTCTCCAGAACCATAAGGCCTAGAAAGCTTAAACTTGGTGTACAGACTCCATGACTAGTGAGAATTATAAATTGTAGCTTTGGTGGCCCTGTGGCCCCTAATAAGGAACACAGGGGCCACACCCTAAAAACCTATTTTCATCTTCTTCTCCAGAACCATAAGGCCCAGAAAGCTGAAACTTTGTGTACAGACTCCTTGACTAGTGAGAATTATAAATTGTAGCTTTGGTGGCCCTGTGGCCCCTAATAAGGAACACAGGGGCCACACCCTAAAAACCTATTTTCATCTTCTTCTCCAGAACCATAAGGCCCAGAAAGCTGAAACTTTGTGTACAGACTCCTTGACTAGTGAGAATTATAAATTGTAGCTTTGGTGGCCCTGTGGCCCCTAATAAGGAACACAGGGGCCACACCCTAAAAACCTATTTCCATCTTTTTCTCCAGAACCATAAGGCCTAGAAAGCTTAAACTTGGTGTACAGACTCCTTGACTACTGAGGATTAAACATTTTAGCTTTGGTGTCCATGTGGTCCCCAAATAAGGGCCACAGGGACCACACCCTTAAAACCTAATTTCATCTTTGTTCTGTCAAAAACAGATAATCCTGGCCATGGTATGGCTTCTTAAGGGGTAAAAGACTGCAAAGTAAAGAAAATATCCAAATTAGGAAAATATTACACTTAAATAGCATAATCAAAAACCAAAGAGTTAAAAACTAACAACAGAAAGTCACAAGTATCAATTTTAAGAGATATTTTATGTGTGCTTCCCTAGAAAATTTCTGACAAGGAGAGGTTTACTGTTGAAAGATGATATTTTAAGGCAGCTTAAATCAATGTCAAGTGTCTACACAAGTATGGTAAAATAGTCTTCACATGAAGAACACAATGAGCTTACATTGCAAAATAAGTTTACAGTTAAAATATAATCCCAATATCTTGATATGAAATATTTCCATTTCTGTATTGATTACAAGTATCTGAAATCACATCACATATATAACTTAAGTCTAGGATTTGAGACTTTGTGGTCCCTACAATTGGGGAAACCACATTGGCCACAGCAAAATTAAATATGAAACCTGATGAGCTACAGAGGCAATGGCTCTATTTTTTGCATACAGAACCATTGAGGAGACATCGGACGATCCGTATGGAGAATGTCACGTCGTGGTCACGAGCATTCTCTCACCACAGAGGCAGATCAATTCATGTTGATTTAGCCTCTGTTATATTATGACGAGTTTGTGGGATAGAATGGGAGATGCCTGATCGGAGGCAATCAAAATTAGTTGTGCAATCAGCGAATCTGTTCTTAAATCCTCATTTTGGCTACTAAAACAAAGCAAAGGCATTGTGATATGAACCACCCTTTCAATGCTAGAAGCCTTGTCATTTGATAAAGAAATTTAAATGTATTGAGATGAAAGTTTTCTCCGCCAGGGGGAACTGCCGGAACCCACGGATTTCGGCGTAATAAAACAGAGGCTAAATCAACATGACTTGATCTGCCTCTGTGGGAGAGAATGGGTCACGAGATGAAAATTTGATAGCAGAAACACAATCGATACAATTCACAATATCGACATGAATCACGCAATGTCTTCTTCCAACTAGGCCATACTTTTGGATTATGGTTTGTCAGATTATCAGTTTCATTGAAATTATACTAATCCTTTGGATATGTTTCTGTAGTCAGAGTCAATTTAAATAACGCTATATAGCGTGTTCAAAGCGCTGAAAGTCTATTGTTCAGGAAAAGGCAGTGCTGAATAAATGGGTCTTTAGTGTCTTAATTTCAATTCTGAATGTCTGGTAGCAATGGCATATCAGTAATCAACGATGCACAAGAATTGGCCATATCTGCTCGAGACACTTCAAGGATTATGCATCCAAACTGGGTATTGATATATCCATAAAGTACAATCATGTGAATTATTTAGATTTTTGAGAGTTGTTCTACACTGCTGCGTCCTATGAAGCTCTCACCATCCCAATCTATACTGTCACATCTAGTTAAATCTTGTACCATCATTGCTTAGCGTGAGTAACTGTGTGATATCATACTGCTGTTGATAAAGCAATATTGAGTTGTTATTTTAAAATTTTACATGTATCATATCATGCTCTGTTGAATATCAGAAGAATTTCCTTTAGGGAAATGTGGTGCCCTGCCCTGCCCTGCCAACACGTTTTGTGCTTGTGCTTGTGTCACATATTTAAAGGGGCAGTAGCACGTTTTTAGGGGGAATATAAGGTGATGTCAGGAAAATGAAAATTAATGGTTCCAATTGAAAGAAAATGTATTTAAACTAAATGAAGCAGTAATAATTCAAATACATGACGTAAAGTTTAGCCATGCGATACCTTTTTCTTACACAAAATGAATTAAAGGTGTTCACACAAAAATGGCCGCCAATGGATTTGATGTGAATTCTCATACTTTGTCCGCTGACAATGGGTGATTGGCTTGTGTAATGAGATTGTTGACCCTATCAAAATAGTACATTAAGCATAAACTTACAATTATAAGTGAAAAATTAAAAATATAAATTTATCAAAAAACGTGCTACTGCCCCTTTAAGTGGTTATTTATAAATATAATATACCATTGCTATGGTTTGACATATGAGTGCGGGAACTATCAGTTTGCTGAAACTCGGGGCTCTAACACAATGTGACATGCGATCGATATGAAACAACATAGATATAGGAATGTGATAATCGCAGTCATAAGAAATATTACATGTAACAGATGCTACAAATACAAAAAATGAAATAATTGAACACAGATAACAGCTTGTGTCACATATTTGTGTTACATAGCCTACCATACTGCATACTGGTTTACGAAACTAGTTTGATTAAAAACAAATATTTGTTAGCGTATCGAGTATTGTGGAAATGCAATTATACAATAAGTTATACATGTATGTATCTGTCATAGTTACATAGAATATCGTGACAACATCGACTCCCGCCTTGAACGCAGGCTTGGGAAACTTCAATATTCCTCAGATGGACAAGTTGATAATATTGTTTACATCGAATCTAAATGCCGATGGAAAAGCTATATATATTTCACAAACTCTATGATAGGCCTAGTAGTAGTACATTCTGAAAAGCAGATAAATTCAACTTTATCTTCTTAAATATGAATTTAAATATATTTCGCAGTTAATTGTATATAATTTAATTGTATTTGAAAATTGTAATATGTGATTTGTAAGAACCTTTATTTTATGGTGGAAATAAAGATGATCTCTACAAAGACGCCGTACCACTCTCTTGACGCAAGGTGCAATTAAAGGTAAATTAGCTCACGGTCATTTAGAACAATTGCAAGAAGCAGTAATACACGTCAACTCATTACTCATTGTTTATACCGGAGCTTAAAATGACGGACGAAAGCCATAAATGGCATAAATAATGTACGATATGGACGTCTACCAAACAAGTTGCCTTGAAGAGAGGGATCATTTCGTTGTCAACGCAAATATTTGGATAAAATGGGTTGATATTGGTCTACATTTATAGAAACACACTGTGAACTGCCGCCCTAGATTTTCAAACAATTTTTAAAAGCAAGGTCGCCTTGTGAAAATATTTTGAAATATTATATACAACAAATGAAAATATGCTTACAAAATTAATTAATAGTATATTTAACGATTTATAACAGCTGGTTGAAAATTGATTATGATATTTCGTAACTGTTAGAAATTGCTTGTTAAGGAAGATATCTGAATATAGGCCTACTATATGACCAATAAGAAGTGCTTTGATATTTAACCAAGGATTAATCTATGAAAATCCTTGATTTAACCTAGAAAAAAAGGGACTTACAAGCTGGTTGATTGTGATATAAATTTAAGCTGCGTGGGCGGAGCCAGTCACACTCCAGTGAGTTTTCAAAGCGATCGTCTGTGAGATAAGGCGTGACTCTAAAAAAACGGGGTATAAAATGTCAAATTAAAGACTAATCAAGATGCATGTTGTGTCGATTTTATGTTCATGGCATTCCAAAAGATAATGTTAATGGAGGTAATCATCTGTTATTCTAAAAAAGAATGCATTGCTTAACCTCTTTAAGATAGACATTGAGTTATTGAGAATCCTATATCTATCTGTATATCATTAAATGGTTTTAGTCTCGCATAAATCACTTAGTTATGTACTTATATATTTGTAAATTTTATGGTTTTATGTATAAATACATGTACAGTGAGACTTGCATAAAAAAATGTTTGTCTGTCTGTCTATGTAAGAACGACGTCGACTCGATAGGATCCCGTTAGCACATCAACAGATGCTATCGGATTATCCTTGTGTTCGGTTTGACAAACGTTCTAGAAATACATAGGCTTTCTATATTTGTTAAACATAAACACTCTTAAAATTTCTCGATTATGGGACACAGGCAAATATAACATTACGTCAAGGATTGGGAAACATCTTATAAACAAAGGGCCGTTTTTACGTTTTTTACTATGTTTAGAATTAAGATTGCACCCTTGCCCTTTTATTGATAGTAAACTTTCATTTTTGGGAGGAATTTTTCATCTTATATGCAAAATAGCCCCTGGCTTTTCCCTGCGAAGTTTAAATCACAGGGACACTTGTCCCTTGCGGAGGGAAAACGTTGGGACATTTCAATTAAGAATTAGAATGTAGGCCTATACCTTGTTAAAGATCGGCCTACTTCGTTTAGTATGAAAAGGATTAGGGATACGTTTATATTTTACATACATAATATTACCTACCTTGAATTACTTTAACGAGTTCACTTGGATTATCAACAGCAAATGTACCAGTTTGAAATTGCAGATAAAACTTCGACCAATTATTTAAATGAAAATAATAACATCACCAAAAAGTGGGTTCAGATCTCATTGATGCTATGCTACCATTCATAACAGTTGCTCTTTTTATGGGTCATATAAATTTGATAGACATAACTCATTATTCTATCAGCCAAGCAACATAATTTCAACCTTTCATTTAGAAGGACATCACAAATTGCTCTTCGGGAAAAAAGTCAAGAACAATAGGGCATGCTCTTTATGTTGCCTATATTAGAAGTAAAATCTACTTAAAGGGACAGTCCTATCGGGGTATTTTTGTGGAAACGTTATTCAAGATTACTTCCCTGTTTATACTAATACATGATTATTTCCCAATTATTTCATATATGTTAATGAGGGTAACGTTTTAGTTGTTATAGATGAAACAATTTGAAAAAGAATAGAATGCATCACTGCGTCCGCTTGAATTTCGTTTCCACAAAAATACCCCAATAGGACTATCCCTTTAATTGATAATTCCCATCTGACAAGGAGGCCCCACACAGGAATAAAAAAAAAGCCATCTCACTTTTCTTTACGAATAAAGAGAAAAAACTATTTACAGGACAATAGGGCATTGCGCTTACATCAGCTAAATTTGAATCAAATAGTTAATTCCCATCGGACAAGTGGTTGATAAACAAGAATTCAGCTTCCTAGGGCTTCTTATACTTGAGTACAAGGCAATGTAACAGGAAATGTAGTCAATTTTAATGTTAAAACAATCAATAAACAAATACACATACGATGTAGATAAAATATAACCTAAAGTAGCCTATTGTATATGCTGATTATTCTCAATTTCAGTCCTGTGGACAATGCTTGAGAACCACACGAGAATTTGTGTCGAAACATCGCATATAATGAACAAAGAGTTGTCATCAATTTCTCAGCATTATTGTCATTCAAACTTCTAAAATGTCTCTCTCTAGAAGCATGTGATTAAGGCGGGCGGAATCTGCAGTTCTGAATATAGAAGCATTTACTTAGGTGAAAACATGACTAAGACTTGACCCATGCAGAAGCCAGAGAGATAACTGCTTGGAAAAACCATTATTCTATTTTTTGGGTTTTGGAGAGACAAAATAATGATTTGGCTGCGGGCGTGGCCTCTGTGGATTCCATAATACAGTGGCCATATAAAAGTCCCAAACCCAGTCCAAGTCCCTTAGCTTTATGAGAATATTGTGATTCTAGAAAAAGATGAAAGTCGGTAGTGTGACCAATGCGGTTTTATGGGGGGCCACGGATTCAACAGTAACCAAAGTGGCCATCGTTCTTGTTCACAACAGTTCGGTTGTCTAGAACCGATGGTTCTTCCAACAAACGAAACGGTGACATCCTGACTCTTTGTCACGTTATTATTGTTATTCGGAGAAACTTTAACACAGAAAAATATATATAATTCATACCCGCATAGAGGTACTTTCGAAAGAGTCGAGACACGCAAAAATTAGCTTATGCAAGATGAGGGGCACTGGTGATGTGCTTAATTCTTCAAAGCTCAAAGTATATATATGATGGATTCTGAAAGGACAGGCTTAACTACATCAATAATACAATAAGGTAAGAGTTGTAATGGTCTTACATCAAACATACAATATTGTAAGAGTTATAATGGTTTTATACTGAAGATTTCTAAAATTTATTCTAAATAATTTATAATCTGACGATTCATAATTTCAATTCTAAATCTGAAATTACATAATATTTCAAATAAAAGATGAGATGCATGTTAGTACCATTTAATAATGCGATAGAATGCGTTTTATGAACAGAATATGAATGTTCCTAAAGGGGCAGTCCTATCGGGGTATTTTATGTGGAAATGAATTTCAAGAAGACGCAGTGCACGTGATACATTATATATTCTTTGTCAAAATAGTTTTCGAGAACAATAAAATTGTTTCGTTAACTAATAATCAGGTAATATTCATATTTAAGTATAAACAGGGAAGAACTCTTGAATTAAGTTTCCACATAAAATTCCTCGAGAAGACTGTCTTGGATTCGCTGCAGATTTAGATTTTACTGATGCTTCAACTGCTCGGATTATTAGAGCTCCCAACATGACACTTTCTCTTGTCGATGTAAAGAGTTCAGGTTAGCTCTATGTAGCGTTTAGGCACCGCTTTCATCTGAATTGACAATAAGAATGGGATTAAGAGTTTTGTCGAAAACACGCACCTGTTCACTTCCGGGTTAAAACTATAACGACAAAACGACCTAGGTTCATTTGATTTAAACTTTTTTTAACAGCAGTATTAAAATCTGACTGAAATACCTTTTGCGAAAATGTAGAAACGAAGCTTACTCGTTTTGCCTTACGAGATGTCACGGTGAGATTTTACTTAAATCATTTAAAAACTTCTGTACAAGTCATAATATATTATTTGAGTAAATATGTTCATTAAATTTCAATAATGATTTAAAATATACAGAATATATAATTATGCAGAATATATTTTTCTATCATAAAAAATAATATTTCTGTAATGTTTTCACATATCATATATAGTATGATATATACTAATTGAATTGATGAACTTTTTGTGTTGCAGTGAATTAGTGGTATAAACACCTGGTGAATGTTGAACTATAAATATGAACGTCCTCACATCCCAAGACATGTGAGTACTGCCATTCAGTTCTACAGATAATTTCCATAGCTTTGCTTAGAGCTGAAATCTTCTGTACATCTATGATGTATGGGGATTGAAAAAATATATATGTACCCTAAACAGTTAAAGCTTTTAAAAGCAAAATTATAATGTGTATAGCGTATTTAATTGTTCATGTTTTGCAGTTTTTGTGATTTTTTTTGTTTTGATAAGCTATGATTTACTTTTGATAATATCTTGGAATAAGGCAGTTTTCACTGTTTCATCCAGAGTGCGCTATTGCCAAATTCTTGCTACCGGTAATCAGTCAATCCGACACACAATATATAATTCATAGTTGGGGAGATAACTTCACGCAAATTTAACATACTGATGTGGCAACTGCCTATATACTTTATTACAGTTATCACATACTAACATCGTCTTTGAAAATTCTTTATGTGAAACGAAGGAAATTCACTTCGAATTCCTGTTTCAATACAGATCTTCGTAAGTTTCCGAAATATCAATCATTTAACATTGTTTTATTTTGTGAAATGTCTTTTCTAATGTCACGTTGGAGGTTACACAAACTATGCTTTAAGTTCTGATTGTCAGGACATGGGCAGTTATCATATCCGCCATAAGTTTTTACTCAATCATCGCGTCTGCTAGGCAAAATGTTTAAGCTAACAACGAAAAGAACAACTGATAGTTTTACCAAAAGCCCTCAAGAACTTAAATGTTATTGAAATTAAAAGTGTTAATCGTAAACAAAATTCTTTGACATCGATTAGCAAATCAGCGGTTATAGTTACTCCCCCACTTTTATGAATGCAGGGAGGCATATACCCCACTTGTACTAAATCCTGGATGAAACACTAGTTTTAACACTTTCTGTGATTTAGTCTGCATGATGTAGGAGTCAGTTCAGACAAAATAATCTCCATCATTTTCTTAACATTTTCATGTGAAATTAAGATGTCATCCTTGTTTCTGAAACTAGTACGGGAAGTCTCAGCCAGTACGGAGAAGTAGTGCTGGAATGTTCAGTCCACATCTCCCGTGGCATCCACCAGTGCGGAAACAACACTGTGATGAAGTACGCATGCGCTCTGCTCAACTCGGGGGGAGGTCTGCTGCATATGAAGAACCTTGACTCCGATCAGCGGGTTCAACCAAAAGATCTCGACACTTGGTGGAGCGGCATGGAGAGTAACATAGCCGACATTCTGTCTGGCGATGATTTGTGTAACTACTTCGACTTGGTTGGTAACTATGACGACCGGAACCTGTACCTGTTTGTGAAGAGCGCGGAGCACCTTTGTACACTCGACTACCACTGCCGTCTTCCGACCGACACCGCTACCCACGAGGTATCCTACAGGTCCGCAGTGAAGCTTCTCTCAAGACGCGGAGAACCAACATCATTGGCTGATTTACCAGCCATCCCGACGTCCTTCACATGGCGTCAAACCGAGGACACACTGAAGCAGGAAGGTAAACAGATTCAGTTCAAGTACCTGACATCAGGGCGAGACTCCCACGCTAAGACTCTCCCGGACAAGATCAGATACTACTGCAGCAAATACCTCTCCGCCTTCGCCAACCACGAAGGGGGACATATATACTTTGGTATCGAGGACACGACCGCAGCGGTGTTTGGGGAAGCCTTAACCCACTGGGAGCAGGAGAAGACAGGTAGGTGAAGATGTGAAGTTGCTCTTTTGATTGAAAACTGGTGAACTGTAGTATGTCATTGAAATCGATGAAGTAGATTTAGATTCAAACAAGATCTTCTTAATTTTACTAACTATGAGCATTGAACGTTTGGTGCTCTCCTGATCAAGTTGAGTCAAGTTTGTTGAATTTATGAAAATAATGTTATTAGTAATTCTGTTTTTGTTTGTTTTTGAAGTTGAGAAAATAACAAACAAGATGTCGGGAGTTATCTGGGGTGACGAGGAGTTTGTGCCGGTTAGAGGGCGCCACTGGGATGTGTCGTTCCACAACATTGCTGATTGTCGCACGAGGGTGAGTCGTTTGTAACAAGCAAGAGAAAACACAATCTGACATTTATAAATAGTACCAGGATTAAATGTGCATTTATTCATTCAACATAAGTGTATAATGTGTAATGTATAATGCATATTATTGAAATACATTACCTCCCTTTACTTTCAAAGAGGTTGTCTCCCTTACTCTAATCTCGATGTGTGTATTACTCACATACAGAGCAAATGCACATCTATTATTTACCTTTTTATATCCAACACTAAAGGGAGGGGAGTTTGGGATATGGTAATGGCAATATTTGGTACAATTATCAATAACTTCTTTGAGAGGCATTTTAGAAGTTGGAATGACAATAATGCTGAGGAATATATGGATGACAACTTCTTTGTTCATTGTATGCGATGTTTCGACACAGATATGACAAATGTTTCTCTGCTTGAGAACGACACAAGAATCTGTGTTGAAACGTCGCATACAATGAACAAAGAAGTTGTCATCCATATATTCCTCAGCATTACAATTATCAATGTCTTTTCATGTCTTATTCATGATCAAATCACGTGTCAGTTCACACACAATGTGTTCCAGGAGCGTCGTGTTGTGGCGGTCATCTCGGTGTGTAAGTTCCCAGGGGGTGTGTTCACTGCGTGTCCCGAGAGCTACTTCGTGGACTCCCAGGCTGCCGTGCAGGCGTTCTCCTTCAATCAGTGGAAAACTGCAGTCCTTGCTGAGGTCAGAGGTGAATATCTTACTGACGCATCATTAAAAGTGTCTTTAGTTGCTAATTAATTTTATTCTAAAAAAGTTTTTATTATCCAATATTGTATTTTCCTTAGGAGATATCTATTGTTGAAGATCAGTAGATTTTGAACAATTCCCTGCTTTCGCTAAGTATATGACATCACAATTGTTTTCCATCAAGTAATTACGTCCAAAATATGAGCTCACCGGCTTGAGAGTCTTAATGAAGTGATCAGAAATGTACCATGGAAAAACAATTGAAAATGATTTTGTATGTAGTGAAAAGTTAAGAATCAGCAAGATATTTGTAAATGAGACTAATGGTTATTTGATATTGAAAAGACATTTGTGTCTCATATCCCTAGTTTATTCCAGCCCCCATTTATCATGTATATTTGATTGACATTATCTGTCCAATATCATCCAATTACATCTGGAAAATCTTTTCTGCATCAATTCATCAATTGTGTCTAAATATTTGTGTATCTGTGGCAGACAAGCCGGAACTCCACGCTCGCTTCATGAAGATCCCGCTATCCACCCCTCAGTCTCGTCTCGTGTTCGGTCTCTCACACACCGTACCCGACATCAAGAACAAAGTTTTGCCATGTAAGCTTCTTCTCATAGTAGTCACTGTATTCACATACAATTTGAAAGAGTTTACTTTTTAAATTTTTTTTGTTATCATAGGTATAAAAGTTTTTAACTGTTCAACTGAAGCGTCTTTTAACTTTGTTTGAGTGATTTAACAAAATTGTCGTAGCATCAGAAAGCAGGACTCTTTGGGGTATTTTTGGGGAAACGAAATTCAAGAAACTACAAGAAAGGGCGGCGCTAGACGTCCTGTCTAAAGGTGGTATATGATCGGGCTAACAGCATGTGGATCCACTAAGGATGCCGGAACGGGACCAACCGAAGTTGGGAAAACTAGGAGGAGGGGAGAACCGTTCACAACACACGGAGCTATCCGCGAAGAGTACCAGAATGTTGTTGTTACATGTTTCGGAGTCGTTTGACTCCTTCATCAGAAATTCAAGAGATGCATTTTATTCTATGTCAAATTGTTAAATCTAGAACAACTGAAATGTTACCCTCACTTGAATATATGAAAACAAGTGTGAAATAGTCGTGTAATAATCATATAGAAGTATGAAAAGGGAAGTACTCTTGTTATTTTGTTTCCACAACAATACCCTGATAGGACTGTCCCTTTAAGAGTCTCTGAAAATGATTACCATAGACCTCAGGGTCTCAGTGGGAAATAAGGTTTCCTCAACTTCTACAGAATGTTTTTGATCCACTTTTCACTTGTAATTTAGAAGAATGTATGTTAAGAGATCTTATATTTGTTTTCAATGAGCACTTAAAAATAATTTTTTTATCATGTAAGTTTTATCCTCAACTTCAACAGAAATCTCCTGGTGTATTCTTGTTCTTAACGTTTTTGGAGAGAGTTAAAAGATTTCCTTTCATCAGATATTTGGGCTAATGGGTCCCAAACATTGATAATGAACTTTTATGAATTGTTGCCATGGACAATAAGGTCAAAGTGAGATATAATTTTTCAGAAACTTCTTTAAAGAAACTGTCTCCATTTTGGAAGAATTTGTGTTTGATTTATGTTTTCAGTGTGCACAACATTTAATCTTCACCCAAAACACCTGCTGGACACGGTCAGCCTTCCAAAGGTGAAGGTCGCAGTTCAGGACATTCTAGACACCTTTATGTATGATGTTCATATTGCTCTATCCATTCACTCCTTCGCTGTCGGACATTGTGTCTCCAGGTCACGTGACTTTGCGGTTGAGCTGCTGGTGTTGAGTGAGACTTACGGTCTCCATCTTGTCTCCATCGCAGACGGACTCCCTAAGGACAAGTGTGAGTACTACAAGCACTGCCGGAGAGTTGCCTCTCAGCTCAAGCAGATGCTGGTGCATCATGGGGGCTGCACAGAGCGACTGGCGGTGCACATGCACATCGTGAACACGGAGGACTCATTGTACGTTCAAAACTTCCAGCTTGAGATAGACAAGTCTCTTTACCCGCCCACATTTGTTGTTAACGCGACAAGACTGGACCACATCATGACATCGCTGATTGTCTCTCTAGCTTCCTACTCTCCCCGCAAGGCTAACGGTAACCATGACGACTACTACTTCCTGTTGACGAGCGAGCAGTTTGAGTTGTTGTGGCGGCACCAGCTGACGAGAGAGTTATGGGTGCACGGACCGCCGGGAGCGGGGAAGACGGTGGCAGCTCTCCAGCTGATCCAGGAGATGAGGAGGCGGGGATGTGAGCAGCGGCAGGTCCTGTACATCGCAGAGAATCAACTGCTCTGTGCATACATCAGGTTCGAAATAACCACTAGCCCACTAGCCCAATGCTAGTTAAAATTCCCGCGGGCTAGTAAAATATTCTTGCAGACCTGCTAGTCTAAAATTTTCAAGTATTTGTCAAGAAAAAATCTCTTATTCACCTTTTTAAATTTTTACGTTGAGGAAGTTGAACAGAGGGACCAGAATTTGAACAAACTAGGTAAGGTAAACTTGTGAAGTGACTGTGTTTTCTATAAATTATTTGACTCCATAGCCAGTTCAAGCCCCCTGATGTATTGTTAATTCAGTGATTAAACTTACTCCCTTGAATTTCATGATATATTTAAATAAATGACAACCTTTGTAAGTTGTTTGAAATCTGTATTGGTCTAATAACTTCTCCTTTTGGCTAGTGACATTTTAAAGTTACTAGCCCTGTTTGCTAGTGACCTTGAAAAATTATTTCATACACTGGGTTCGTGTGTCATTTGTTATAATGTTGATAATTAAGTTGATGAGTCTAATATAAAGGAAATGTACCTCCAGAGTGGGAATAACAAGGGTAGAAAAAGCTGTTGTCCTTCTTCAGTGATGTTAGAAATAATCGCTGTATGATGAAAATGGAATAAGTTACAGGTATGTGTCAGGAAAGTTGAAAGCCTTTTTAATGAATACTTGAGTACTCAAGCACAGGTCAGGTCCAGCTAGACTCAAGGCCATTCACTGTTAAATCTGTAATGTATGAAGACAGGTAATTCACTTCACCATTTCAAGAAATTGATGTCAAAATATGCAAAATATTACCAATATACATATATATATATCAAGGCTGAACAACCATTTCAACAAATTCTTGGGTAAAGATAACATTTCAGGTACTCGAGTCTGAGTCGAGTCTGAGTCGAGTCTAACCCCTTGAGTACTCAAAGTCCAATTTTTTTGCCTGTGGAAGCCCTAAAAGGTGTTATATTTCTTTGAAGGAGGTATGGTTACAACGTCTCCTTTACTGGTCTGGCAGAGAAGTAGCCAATTTCTATAATCTTTTCCCTTCTTGTAACATAGTTTTCTTTAGATACAGTTGATATAGACAGTAGGAGAGAGCCAGCTCCTGTAGTCAGTGACTTTCGATTTGGATATCAATATTGTGTGTAATCACACAAAGGAGAAGAGAGTTTATCTTTTCTTAGGATGCTCATGGAAACAATTCACCCCCAAATTTCCTTAACATATTCCTTTGCAGATCATTTGGATGCTGTGAGGTTGTGACAAGACGAGAACTCATGCAGGTAGCTATGGACTCTGATGCTTTCCAGGACAGGTTCAAGGTCGTGCGTAATGTTGTGGTAGACGAGGCTCAGAACTTCAAGGATCGGGATGGGGACTGGTACTCATTGGCTGAGAGCTTAGCCAATCAGAATCTAGATGACAAGTCAGATCAGACAGCCGGCTACTTCTGGGTGTTCATGGACTATGCTCAGAAAGTTCACAAATTCAAGGCCGGACTTCCAGGTCTGATCGGCAAAAATAACTTTATGCTCAGTGAAATATCCAGAAACTCAAAAGAAATATTTGAGTATGCATCCAAGTTTATGAACCTTGGAAACACCAGTGAAGAGTATGTTAAAGATTCCCCGAAACTGAGTCATGAGGACGCATCAGGGCCAGGCGTGTCCATTGTGAAGTGTGAGAAGTCCTCTGTAGAGGACACACTGCTGAAGGTCATGAGGACATGTGCAGAGGGCGGGGTCAAGCTGGAGGACATGGCGGTCCTCCTGGGTAAGAGGACGGAGGCCGAGGAGGTCCAGAAACATCTGGAGGACAAGCTCCAGAAGGACCTCCGTTTCAGGAGAGTTGGATCTGGAGCAGGCCAGGCTTCTGATCAGCACACTGAGGGAGGAGAATCAGGAATGAATTCAGATGTAGAGTCTATACAATCTGGAAAAGTTCCTGATGGGGACAAAGCAAATATAGATATTGATCCTGAGGATATCAGCGGAAATTCAGGAATAGATTCAGGTTTGAAGGAAGCAAAAGTAGGAGGGAACTCTGATATGTTCGAAAAAAAATTGGGGAAAGTTTCTGATTCTGAAGGGGGGAAAGTTTCTGATGAATATGACGGACCATCTGGAATAGGTTCAGATATGAAGGGAGGAAGAGATTCAGAATGTGCTATGGAAGTGAGTGAAAATGAATCAAGTGGTGGGTGCGGAGTGACGGTGGACACAGTGAGAAGGTTCAGTGGTCTGGACAAGGCCGTCGTGATCGGTCTCGACCCTCACATCAACGAGGAACACGCTGACCTTGACAAGTTTATTGTCAACCTTGCCACCAGGGCAAAACAAGGCCTTGTCATCATCACAACATCAGATGAACTGCTGAAGAAACTCAAGTCATAATTAGCGCTCTTAAAAGCTAACCTTATCATAGCATGGTTTGGTAAGTGCACAGTCTTGTGCTATTCATGACTAATTGTCTTTTTACATGCTGGGGTTATGAGAAGTTTGCTCAACAAATTAGTAAATAGATATTAGACTGTGTGAACATTTCACCAAAACCACAATGGCGGATCCAAAGGGGGGGGGGGGGGAGGGTTTTTAATGAAAAGAATGTCTGTTAATTGACCAAGCCCCCCATCCTCTTACAAAGTTTCTTGTTACTTTCTTGTAACTCAACCACTGAATCATATGTAGTTCATAGAAGAATGCATAATACCTCTTGTCTGTAATGGTGATGCCACGGTCTTATTTTATCAATGTAGGAGACAGCAATTGAACCATTCAAACAGTCAGCTTAAAAAAACTTGAGTTGGGTCCAGTGTATGAAATAATTTTTCAAGATCACTAGCAAACCGGGCTAGAAAGTTTTCAAAGTTACTAGCCCAAAAGAAAAATAACTAGCCCAATTAAGTAAAGATAAAAAAATATTTCTGACATTCATTGATTAAAAATCAAACACATATCTGCTCAAGAGGTCTTGGCATGTGATGGGGGTGATCGGACACTGACACAAAATAATAACTGAATTAATTACAAAATTGAATGAAAAGTAGTCAAGATATTTTTGATATACCAATTCACATTAGCCAACCGGACTATCATTACTTTTTATCTACTAGCCCAGGCAAATTTCAACTGGCATCGGGCTACCAGGCTAGTGGTTATTTCGGACACTGTTTGGGTCATCCGTTCATGATCAAACAAAGACCAAATTGCTGAACTACTTCTGACCTGAGACCTTAGATGGTGTTAATCTTTAAGCAGTATCATTCTAGATAGACAGGCCTGACAAGGTTTAGTACTCGGAAAAATAAATTATACATGAAAACTGACATTTTTAAATTTGGCCATTTAATTTGATTTTGTGTTTCAACATATCACACTCTTAATCTTTATCTCTCTTTCAAGAATGGATATCACAGTCTGTCTTAACCTCTGTTTCACGAATAGATTATGCTAATTGTTTAAATCTCAAAAGTTTAGACCTGACCAAATCATGAAGTTAGGGCAACAAAGTTTGTTATTTTAATTTAGTTAGACCTGGCATAATCAAAAGTTTTTGTTAATCTGATTTCTGATATTTCTTAAATGTCATTCTCTACAATTTTTGTTATTGAAGTTGTTCAATTTTCTATATGTTTATATCTTGGTTTTATATATATATATATATATATATATATATAATTAATTCAACTTTATCTTCTTTTTAATATGTACTGCCATAGAGTTTGAACATTTTTTGTGATATTTCTATATATATAATTATATATATCTATACATTGGTTGGAAGCTCAATTTATCAATGTGACATATTTGATACATTCATACATATGATTTTTAGCTCACCTTTACAAAGTAAATGTGAGCTTATGTCATGGCGCTTCGTCCGTCGTCCGTCTGTCCGTCCGTCTGTCCGTCTGTCCGTCCGTAAACTTTCAGGAAAAAGACTACTCCTCCTAAACGAATCCAGATATCATTCTGAAATTGTAGTATGTTATACCCATGGTGATTCCTCACAGAAAGGTAGAGGTTTCAGTTTTGAGAATCCAAGATGGCCGCCATGGCAGCCATATTGAATTTTCAATTAGATTTCACGAAAAAGACTACTCCTCCTAAACGAATGCAGATAACATTCTGAAATTGTAGTATGTTATACCCATGGTGATTCCTCACAGAAAGGTAGACGTTTCAGTTTTGAGAATCCAAGATGGCCGCCATGGCAGCCATATTGAATTTTCAATTAGATTTCACGAAAAAGACTACTCCTCCTAAACAAATCCAGATATCATTCTGAAATTGTAGTATGTTATACCCATGGTGATTCTTCACCGAAAGGTAGGCGTTTCAGTTTTGAAAATCCAAGATGGCCGCCATGGCAGCCATATTGAATTTTCAATTAGATTTCACGAAAAAGACTACTCCTCCTAAACGAATGCAGATAACATTCTGAAATTGTAGTATGTTATACCCATGGTGATTCCTCACAGAAAGGTAGACTTTTCAGTTTTGAGAATCCAAGATGGCTGCTAAGGCAGCCATATTGAATTTTCAATTAGATTACAGGAAAAAGACTACTCCTCCTAAATGAATCCAGATATCATTCTGAAATTGTAGTATGTTATACCCATTGTGATTCCTCACAGAAAGGTAAACGTTTCAATTTTGAGAATCCAAGATGGCCGCCATGGCAGCCATATTGAATTTTCAATTAGATTTCACGAAAAAGAC
Organism: Steromphala cineraria; assembly: GCA_916613615.1. Lineage (NCBI taxonomy): Eukaryota > Metazoa > Mollusca > Gastropoda > Trochida > Trochidae > Steromphala > Steromphala cineraria. Next base: position 57,163,831 of record OU744731.1, on the reverse strand, counting down.
TACTCCTCCTAAACGAATGCAGATATCATTCTGAAATTGTAGTATGTTATACCCATGGTGATTCCCCTCGGAATGGTAGACGTTTCAGTTTTGAGAATTCAAGATGGCCGCTATGGCAGCCATATTGAATTTTCAATAATTATTAGATTTCATGAAAAGACTACTCTTTCTAAACTAATCTAGATATCATTCTGAAATTGTAGTATGTTATAACTATGGTGATTCCGCACAGAAAGGTAGACGTTTCAGTTTTGAGAATCCAAGATGGCCGCGATAGCAGCCATATTGAATTTTCAATGAGATTTCATGAAAATGACTACTTCTCCTAAACCAATCTAGATATCATTTTCATATTGTAGTATGTTATACCTATAGTGATTCCTTCCACAAAGGTAGACGTTTCAGTTTTGAGAATCCAAGATGGCTGCGATAGCATCCATATTGACTTATCAGCTGCAGATGACACATCATTATTACTAAATTTTAAGCTTTCATCAAGTGATCACTCGCACTATATAAATTCTCTAATTTGAACTTACTAATCATAATTTTATCTTGAACATAGAGTATTTAAGATTGTCATGCAAGTTGTTCTATATTTTAAGTGTCTAAAACATTAAGATGAAAGACAAACATAATTAATTAATTTGTTTTAAATATTTATGGCAACTAGCTGCAAAAACCCAATGACATTAAACATCATGTTAGATTTTGAACAATGGTATCTCCCTTATATTCCTTTAAATACCACACATAAGGGGTCAACCAGAGTTCAGATATTTCTGTTGAGTCCACTATGCTGTCTAATACACATCCCAATACAGGCTGCTAGCATCATAGTGTCAGCTGCTAGTCTGTTGCATAATCAACCTGACCCAATTGATATGGTAGAGCATTATGCTATATGGCCATGTGTATGCAATAAGAGTTATGGAAATTAGACTTGTATTCTCATGACAGCGATATGTTCTTTCTAAGAATAACAACTTACACAAAAAATTGTCACTTGTTTTGTGTTTAGCAATCTACATGATAAGTTGATGTGGAAAGAGTTATTTTGCATCAGGTTCCAGTTCCTGTGTTTTACTCATATTTGTACCATTTCTATATCTAACAGCAGTTCTTCTTGACACAAAATCAATTTAGGACATAAGCTAACTATATTTTGTGAAATTTATATATTTTTCACAACAATTCATGTTCTCTCCCGTCAAGTCTATTAATACCACAGATAAGGGCTTAGCCAGAGTTCAGGTTTACATGCTCAGCACACTAGGATGCTTCTCCAAATATACATACACAAAGCCAAATACACAAATTGCTACACTCTCCTTAAGGATCTGGGGCTAGCAGCCCTGCCTGCTTGTATATTGCATAGTAATTGTAATTGCAGAATTCATATAATTACATTCTCTGTATATACTACTTCTACAATCTCAATATTTTTCATGTGCATAATTATTTCATGACATAAAAGTATTCTCATATGTAACACTGTCTCCATAGCACAGTGCAACTGTTACTTCATCCTTATGATGATTATTATCTCCCCTGGATGTTGGCAACCCAGCCAGTGTGAGTTCAAACCTCACTTTCCACAGTAAACTTTTGCAGATTTAATGATAATAATTTCTATACCATAATACCTTCTTCCTGTCACATGACCCTAAAAAGCACATGTTTTTCACTGCTGCCTTAATGTTCAGTGTGTAGCAGTCCTCCATGTTGGAAAGAGGTGTCTTGCCTCTCTGATAACCCCCATGTAGTTACACAGGAACACAAATTTTTCCAAACCTCATCCACTCATCTACTAAACGTCAACGTTATCAACGGTCATGTGAATGTACAACGAAATTCATGATTTTGTCCATTGGTTAATGAACCCAACGTCGCCAATGTGTATCTTCCCACTCAGCGAATAAATCCCTGTGGATGCGAGTTTTGGTATTTGTTATCTTGCGTCTACAGTAATCCTGACCTAATTGATTAATAGAACATAATGGACTTTATGGAAAGTATATAAATTGTCTTTATGAAAAGTATACTTGTATTCTATTAATAGTAATACTTTTTACAAATAACAATTTAAACAAGTCAAGAATCAGCTTTTGTGTACAACAAACTGCACGATGAGTTAATATTAACAAGTCAAGAATCTGCTTTTATGTTCAGTAATCTACATGATAAGTTAATAATAGAGGTATTTTGTATCAGGTTCCAGTTCCAATACCATGTGTTTTATAAATACCTGTAAAAATAAATGATAATTGTATCATGCTGAAGGGGTTCTGGGAACAACATGTCATCATAGAAGTCATTATTTTTCAATTAGATTTCAGGCCAAGTACTACTCCTACTAAATCAATTAAGATATCATTCTGAAAAAAGAGTATTTTTATGCCCCCGAATCGGAGATTCCGGGGGTATATTGTTTTTCACCTGTCCGTCTGTCCGTCCGTCCGTCCGTCTGTCTGTCTGTCCGTTTGTCCACAAAAACTTTAACCTTGGTCATAACTTTTGATTGGTCAAAGCTAGGTCTTTGATACTTGACATATGGATCCCTTGTGATGAGACCTTTCAGATGACACCATGACATTTGACCTTGTGACCTTGACCTTGACACAGCGAGCCTTTTCCGAAAACTTTAACCTTGGCTATAGTTTCTATACTGTCAGTGCTAGGTCTTTGATACTTGACATGTGTATCCCTTGTGATGAGACCTTTCAGATGACACCATGATATTTGACCTTTTCCGTCCGTCCGTCTGTCTGTCCGTTTGTCCACAAAAACTTTAACCTTGGTCATAACTTTTGATTGGTCAGAGCTAGCTCTTTGATACTTGACATATGGATCCCTTGTGATGAGACCTTTCAGATGACACCATGACATTTGACCTTGTGACCTTGACCTTGACACAGCGAGCATTTTAAACTTTAACCTTGGTCATAACTTTTGATTGGTCAGAGCTAGGTCTTTGATACTTGACATATGGATACCTTGTGATGAGACCTTTCAGATGACACCATGACATTTGACCTTGTGACCTTGACCTTGACACAGCGAGCCTTTTCCGAAAACTTTAACCTTGGCTATAGTTTCTATACTGTCAGAGCTAGCTCTTTGATACTTGACATATGGATCCCTTGTGATGAGACCTTTCAGATGACACCATGACATTTGACCTTCTGACCTTGACCTTGACACAGCGAGCAGGATGCATCCGGGGGCATTCGTGTTTCACAAACACATCTTGTTTTATATAGTGATTCCTGACAAAGACGCATTTATTTTATTATCAAGAATCCAAGATGGTCAATATGTCAATTATTCATTGAAAAGAATACATTTCCTGATCAATCAAATCAATGTCATTATATTTGTATTGATATGCTTGTTGTAATATTTATCAACACTATAAATACAGTTACAAAAAACTATATGAATCATCTTTATCTGCGAACAGCCTGAAGCATGACTGTTTTAATAAATCCTTTCCGTTTTACATAATTCCTGACACTTCATATATATGGCAAATAACATACCGGTAGCCAGTGAGGGATAAATATACATTTTATAATCATCTATATCTGATTACGGTCTGAACAATGATTATCTAGATATTTATAATGATCATTCAATTCAAACAAATCCTTTTCAAAAGCATTTAAAATGATTAAATTTTTTCACTCCCAACACTAACTGTTTTTTAGTCCATTGTTCCCATGCAATTAATTTATTCCAAATTGAAAATTTTGGTTAATGAATAACAAATTATCTTTTATTTTGTTTGTCATGCTAATAAAAGATATGATTTAATATTCATCTTCAAAACTAATTGAACAGCTGTCTGAACAATTCTTTTTTTACAAAGTCTTTCTCACCAATTCTCTCTGTTAGTTAAGATACTTCAATAAACATATTACTGAGTTGACCTCCAGATTATTTCAATTGCAAACCTCTCTTCTACTACCCCCCCCCCCTTTCCCTCCTCCCCTTTTTTCTCCTGTCCTTCCATTGCAAACCTATCCCACATTCCTTCTATCCCCCTCCCCTCCCCCCCCCCTCCCCCAACCCCTTTCGCCATCTATCCTTCCAGCCCCTCTCCTGCAACTCTCCTCTAAAGAGTATATGTTTTGCATATTGAAATGAGGGGAGGACACTCACTATATGGAATAACAGTAACTTACATAAGAGGATAAGTTACATAAGCTACATGCAGGTGCAAGAGGTCATCATAGGTCATCATATCTAGTAATTAGCATAAACCCCCATGTTGCTAGCCTATTCTGACCAATCAGATTGCACTAACATAGGTCAAGATTTAAGATATTCAGAAATCTTCAGTTAGAATTACATGAGACACTGACCTGGACAGTTTACTTTGGCAATTGGACCTATCACTAGCTGAATTTGTGATTTGTGTCAGAGGGATATATTCCAAATGTTTATGTGCATCATCTTTTTAGTTCTTTGGAAGTTGAGAGTGTGACTAAATGAATACTCCTAAAGCAATCAAGATATCATGATGAAATTAATACAGATGCCCACATAAAAGTAGCATTTTGAAGATTAAAAAGTCCAAGATGGTCACCAATTTAGCCATAGATATACAAAAATGTTATACAAAAACCTACTGCTTGTTAACAAATCATGATTATATCATTCTTGTATTAATGTTTGTTCAAACTCTAGTGGTTTCCAACAGAAGAATAGCATTTTAAAAGATAAAAAAATCATGATGGCAGCCATAATCTATTATCATATAAAAGATGGTTACACAATTAAACCATATTACCACATCATTCATTTTAAGGTGAGCTTCTGTACCCTCGGTACTTTTATTATTAGACGTTTTGGAAACCTCCACTTTTTATCTTGTTTTATCAATTAAATCAAAATACATGTTCTTAATCTGTCATTAACAATACAATGTTTTCAAAGGCAATTTCTAGAATTTTTTTCTATGGGATATGTAGTTGCATGAATGTTATCTTCATATGCTTGATTTGTTAAGTTTGATTTATTGTTGTTTTTTTTGTGGTTAGATTAAAACTTAATCAGATTTATAATGGCTTTGAGCATTACCTTTTAGCGTCTGAACTGATAATAATAAACATCTTTCCCTAGATTTTTTATATACAAAATTATATCAAAATGTTATGTGATTTTAAGTTTATCTGTAAACAGATTAATAATTTAATTAGAATTTCAATATTTCTAGTGAGATTTTTGTTTGTGAAACGCTGCTCAGGTTCATTCACCGATCTCTTGTTATTTTAATCTTTGTGCCATTTATACAGATTAAAGAGTTAACCAAAGTGACTTGAAGTTGTATCTTGTGCAATCTAGTTAAAACTAGCTGTAATGTATACGTCCCTAAGTCCTCACGTTACATCTAGCTACTAACCCACCTGTTCCGTGTCATGCATGCGCGGAAATCAACCAATGGAATAAGAACCGGCTTATCTCTTTGAAACAGGCGTCGTTAGGATTTATTTTGCATTTTACACATTATGAGCATAAACATCAATAATTTAATGTGTGACTTAAACATAAACATTTCATGACCGATTGTATTAACTAGATTGTCCGATTCAAAGGGATCAGCCAGTTCTGATTTCCGCGCATGCGTGACACGGACCAGGTGGGTTAGTAGCTAGATGCAACGTGAGGACTTAGGGGGAGTATACATTACAGCTAGTTTTAACTAGATTGTATCTTGTAAAGACATCTATGTCTGGTGGTGGTGATTGAAGTGATCCATATCAACACTTGATTTTCAACCTGAAAATAGTCCATAGCTAGATTTTCAAAACTCTCTTAATGCTAAGATATCTTAAAGTACCGTACATTTACATTAGCCTAATTTAAGTCGATCTTATTTATTTGATGTTACCTTCTTATCCCATGGATTCTTCCCACTGAGGTAGCTCGGGTCACACTATTCTGATCTAACCTCTGTTCTAATATGAGCAGTTCTTGGGACTAGAAAGGGAAAAGACCGATTGCATGCAATCAAGTCATTTGTGCAATCTTTGACACTGTTTCAAAAATCATGATTTTGAGATAACTAGAATTGTTTCGAAAATAGACTTTACACTTCTGTACTCTTTTGATTATCACATGGTCATGTTATTTGACAAAGTTATATGGCATAGGCTCTGTGTGTAGCTCCATTGAGGACAGACATTCATGTCAAATCTAGTAAACTGTAAATCTCAACAAGTGTCTAAATGCCACCAAGTTTTTAAGATCATCAAAAACAAAATTCGTCAAATTCATAGATGTGTTTTGGTATATATTTGGTAAGCACATGTCTTTTGAAGAAGAATACACAGATTCATTGAATAGGAACTAATACTTTTTAGTGCCTGTTCAAACGCACATTGGGGGCTTAATGCGTTTCTGATCCAGAGCGTTTGAATTGATTATTTAAGGAAAATGATGTCGATATTAGGCACTGTATTTGACATACAATCGTCATTTCTAAAGTCTCGCCTAGTTTAGAAGATTCCAAATTTACGGTTTTCTAAAATGCATATTTTCTGCTTATTTGAAAAAATAATGTTTAAAAATTATAAATCAAGGTCCTTTGGCTTCTGGAAAAAGCATTTAACTATGTTTCAGTCATGCCGATCTCCCGTTGATTCAATAATCTTGTGATGTGGTTGATAGCGTTTCTTATGTACACTAAAAATCTTGGCTCCTTTTACGATGTCTCTAAGATCTTCAACTCAGAAAAAGAAGAAGAAAATTGTTTTATTAGAGTGTCACATGTTACAATTCTAAAATATATTCAAACATCACAAATTGAATGTAACATCCGGCCTTTAGGCCTACGAGATACTTAATAACGTTAAAACTATAAATTGATGTTAATAATTATATATTAAAATAGTTTACAACAATACATGTACACACAATCTTCTCAACTCCCACACACATACCAACACACATAGCATATTTATTCATTTAGATCCACTCAATTCCATACAACCAATTTAATAATACTATTCTCAATTCAACACAAACACACACACAACCTTCATCCGTACAGACATTCAGATGTGTAAACCAGTTGTGCTTATCCTTTCTCGCGAGTCAACTAATTGTTCTCGAGAAAGGTATAAAGGAGAATATTACGTACCTTTTGTCTTACAAGGTGATTTCCAGGAACAGTTTTGTTTGTATATGGCATTTTTTTAAAGAATAACATTTTAGTAATAAGAAAATAAGTCCCACTGCATTCGAAACTTAACCTTGGTGATATTTTTGGTTTGACAATGACTTTACTTAATTTATATCTCTTTGACATGGAAGGTGCAGATTTTGTTCTCATGACACTTTCGGAAACAACGACTCAAGTTGAGAGCGTACTCTTTAACAGAAAGTACTATATTGTGCCGAAACTATGAAATATTTCAAAGTACGAAATGGTTATTTGTTAGGTTTAGGTCCCATGTCGTGAAATGAGTATCACCTAGTACAATGTGTATTTCCTTCTACCTGATCGTAACAGTCAACATGTGAGTTTGCACATAATGATCTAAGCTTTTACCTATTTCATTAATAACTTTTGAGTTGTTCGGCGTCTTTTCCTTTTGTCTATACACATACATTCATGCAATTATTAATGTATGATTTTGCCGTTGTTATCTTTCATAACTCTATAGTTTGGTGATAAAGACTGACGGCTTATTGCTTTGGTGATCAAGAGAGAATTCGGATGTACTCTTTCTATTTCACCAGAGGTTTCGCGTTTCTATCTTATATCAATATCATTATCCCCCGACACAGTTAGCGCAAGGCAAAACTTCTTATTTAGCCTCTTTTGTAATTAGCAACACTTCCTGGGTTCCAAATACTTTCATCCGAAAAAAATTCAGCTAATGAAAACACTTCTCGCATGGAAAGTTTTCATGTTGTGTCTAGAGTTTTGCTTAGAGTGTCTTGCTGCAACTGTCAAAAGCTCCTTTAAATTGTTGCAAGTAATAGATACACCCACGCTTCCCGAGGTGTATCGCTCAATATACCTCCTGTTTGAATCGTGGATCTCCGAGGCGTAGCACATACAGGAGGTATATTGAGTGATGCACCGAGGGAAGGGTGGGTATATCTGACTTATACCCCACTCCGGTAGAGTAATATTTGACGAAAAAGAGCTATCCACCCTTCTCTATGTATATATGTCTTGACCTAACTAGATAAAAAAAATATTAACAACTCTCTTCTTCCTACGTTTTAAAAAACATAAATTGACTTCATTACATACAAATTTTAATAAACTAGTACCTTTACATTGGCTTACATAGGAAAATACAACAACTTATAGACATGACACAACAAAAGGTACCACTACCTGTATCAAGCCTCATTAGCTCAGTTGATAGAGGCGTTGCGTCGCACCATTAAGGCCCCTGGTTCGATTCCCGCTTTGGTCTCAAAAATTCAAAATTTTACAACTCTGTTGATTTGCCAGAGTTGAAAATCTCTGCACCTGATTTAATTTGGGTGTGCAAAAAAGAATAGGTGTATTAGAAAGGTTGTGGTGTATCGGTCAATATACCTACAGTTCGAACAAAGGAAACCATAGCAACGAGACCCATCCTCGATAATCCAGCGCTTTCGTTCCGATAAATCTACACTACAAGCCCTGGAAAACTTTACGAGGTTTTACCTCAAACCAAAGACCACCCTTTGCATCCAAGTTTATCCAATCAGAAACGAAACGCAGACACTACTTGCGTAAACAACTCGACTTATCAAGTAAGCGTTTTGCGGAGTCATTGCAAAGGGAGAAAATTTGGTTCGAGGTAAAACCTCATAAAGTTTTCCAGGGCTTGTAGTGTAGATTTATCGGAACGAAAGCGCTGGATTATCGAGGATGAACGAGACCGGAAGTGGGGTATAATCTAAAAATACTATCACATACGATCTAGCAATGTCATTGATGCCTTCCAAAAGGAAACAAGCATTTAGACCACTTGAATGTATCATGGCGTGTTGGCGTCCACAACTCTGCATTTCATTGAACAGGCTTCTTATGATTTTTTGCAAATGAAAAATACAATTGTTTTTGTATTGCTAGTTTTTACTTCAAGTTTTATATCTCTGTTTATGTGAGTGTATATCGTTGCATATACAGCAACTGGAGAAAAAGTGAAAATCACTATTAGTCTGGCCGCACACTTCGTCCGATTTTCCTTGCGATGCGTCATGCGATGCGATGCGTTGCGATGCGTTGCGATTTTTCCGCGCAAACTATACGCGATTGCTTAAGTATTAAATATTGCGTTTTTAGGATTTCCTTTGTGCAAGCCTAGCATACTTGAGTGGTGTGCTCCCAGCCTTTACTTAACAGGTCCGTCATTTGGATTTTCTAGACATATTGAATCTTAAAAACAAAAATATGTATACGCGTATATGTCGGTATCAGTTACATCAATTATTATTTTAATAACATATCTAATAACTGGACTTGTTATTATGGTACAAATCATGTTTGCATGCAATCGTGATACATACATACCTAAGATTCCTAAAAGGGAGACAATATAGTTTTAATGCTTCGGAGATCATTGTCCTTATTAGGGGAAACAAATTCACCAGGTCCCAATTTTAATCCTATTTTTAGCTCATCTGGCCTGTAAGGTGGCAACAGGAACGTCCTTCAAATCTATTTTCATCTTCTTCTCCTGAAGTATAAGGCCTAGAAAACTGAAACTTGTCGCCTATATACTTAATTTTATGATTGGTGACCCTGTTGCATCTACAAAGTGGGAATCACATTCGCCACACTCTACAGAATTATTGATGATGAAGCCTGATGAGCTACAGAGCCAATGGCTCTATTTTTTTGTAGGTAGTCTGTTTACAACAAAGCGGCTTTATATGCCTTTTGAATAAGATAAAAGTAGATTTAAAGGCGTGGCCCCAGTGAAAAGATCTCACTTATTTACTTAATTCACAATTCACAACTCGTGCAAGAGAAATTATCTATGTATTTGTAATAAAACGGAGAAAAAGTTCTTTAAAACGATTGAAAACGCACTCATGACGGTATTTCACGTACATGTATGTTTCGAATTTATATTTCAAACTTATATATTGAACAGTTTTTGAGATATGGCCCGGAAACGGAAGCTACCTTTATATGCACTAAGTTCAAACTGTTTCCATGGAAACCAGAAAAATTAAAAACATCAGAATATCCAAAATAGCAAAAGGCCTCAGCCCACCACTAGATCTAACCACATACCAAGTTTCGTAAAAATATATTGAACGGTTGTTGAGATATGACCCGGAAACGGACCCTACCCCCTATATGCACTAAGTTCAATCTTTATTCAATACTTATAGGCCACAGGCCTCTAGTACATTTGTTGAATCCATTATTAACATATTTGTACAATGAATGGAACGTTAAATCATTATATACAAAAGTCATCATACCATATAATACCAGCATTTGTATAAACATGAGTACAATTCATTCTAATCTAAGTATTCATCGTATTATGTCTGTATAAAGAGGCAAAGAATATATACATAGAAACATTCTGAACAATATTACTATTTGAACTTGACAACAATGCAACGAATTTATTTATATTAGGATATCTGAAATAATATGCTTTCAAGTATCTTTCCCTAAGATGTAAATAAACAGGACTCACAAGTAAAAATTGGTATTCATCTTCTACTAAATTCGAGTGACAAAGATTACATTTTCTTTCTTCACGAGATATGTTTACATAGCGTCCCGTCTCAATACATAGGTCATGTGGCCATAGGCCAAGTTTCGTAAAAAAAATATTGAACGGTTTTTGAGATATGGTCCGGAAACGAAAGCGTTGCGGAATTATGGAAGGAACCGAAAACATTATGTCTCTCGCAAAGCTTTGCGGTGGACATTATTATCTAAAAGAGCGAAAAATAAAAATTAACGACGCTAGTGTTCAAAGTTTCCTTTCCTGATACAACAAACGGCGCGTCTTACTATTACTTACCTATGTTATTCAACTATCCTTTTCGTTGACTAGATATTCATTATCTTAAAAGTCACATCAGTTTCCTTTATTAGGATTTCATTCGCAAATTAAATTTATGTTTTGCCTTTTGCTCTTTGATATAACTAAGTAGTAAGTTTGCTTTGGCTACATTCATCCCCATGCCGTAATGCTGGCCATCAAAACTCATCATCCCCTCAGTCAAGCCATATGTGTCAAAGATGGGAATATTCCAGGCTTGTAGAAAATTCTCCATTTCCCGGTTGAAGGCTCTCACTCTCTTGTCGGATTGAAGTAAATACACCGGCGACTTCAAGATGCCGGTTGCATGGTGCGACGCCCACAGAAGTTTGGGAGCTTTCTCTTTGCGAGACTTCAACAACGTCAACGTTGGCTTCAAGAACATACTTTGAATCTTGGAATGATTAAAACCGTCATGTACGCCTATCCCTGTGAAGATGAGAGATGGATTTTTGTCCTTTGTCAGCTGGTACAGATGAGCTCCAAATCCAGAACTATAGTAATACAACATGGAGAGTCTGACGCTCCCACTGCACGCCACCAGGGAGTACTTGAGGATGAGGCGACAGACCTTCTCCGTAAACATGTTCATTCCTTCACACAGCTTCTTGGAGTCTGCAATAAATTTATGTAAACATAAAAATGTAAAGAAAAATACAAACATATTTTGTATGAATTGGCCTTGTAAATATTTGGCAAAGTGCTCAACATTTGGGAAAAGGAGCTTGATAAGTATTGTTGTACCCGCGGATATGACACGACAAGACTTCTATAATAATCTGAGGGTTTATTGAAATACAATAGGTTGCGAGCGAGGACACAGACGTGTGTTTCCTTGGCTCGCTACATCAAAAACTGTCCTCGGTAACAGCCGGAAAACCGGAACTCGTCACAGGGCTGTATGCACGTGCATTGCGACAATATCATCGTAATACCGATATCATTCACGACTTGAGTGAATTTAATATTATATCAAAAACTCGTTGATTTTCGGCAAAAAGAAGTTGACCAAATATTATTTTGCACCATTGCACCAGTTCCTCTAACATCGGGGTATCACGTTTTTAACGTCACGTCTTTCGGTCCGGGTCTTTCAGTCCGCGGTAATAATTCGGTAAATTCATTAACAGCGATATCTTAAACGGGCATGATTTTAGATATATCATTACGTACGCCATTTAGTTACGAGGTTCATGAACTTTTTCAACACACGTATTTAGGACTACATTGAGTGAACTTCTACTTATAAACCGATAACTAAACGCAAATCCAGTTAACACCGTTTTAATGTTTTGCCTGTGAATGATGCCGTTAGAATTCGCTTTCGCTCATATCATGCCACAACAATAACTTCTTTCTTAAAAATGGCGCTATGTTACTTATAAATCTTTGTATGTAAAGTCACCAATTGTTTTTTTTAAATTTTTTTAAAAGTGACGGTACGCTACATTGCTGTTAAATTCTTCTAATTTTGCGAAGCCTTTAATCTATCATGTCTCAAAAGAGCAGTAGCGCGGTTGTACAAGTAAATAAAATCATCACACTCAAAAACGAAAATAAATGTTACCAATCGGAAAACAATGTTGAATGAATTAATGCAGTTCTAAATCTAAGATACCATGTCAAATAAGCTTAGCGCATCCATTTCCCAGTCATTACATAACAGGTGATCATTTTTGCTTGATATTTCCTCTACTTCTGCGCAAGATTGGATTGAGTTTGACCAAATGAAGATAACACATTTCTTATAAACTAAAATGTATTTTGGAACATTTAAAGAAATAAGGTTTAACAAGACGTGCTACTGCCCTTCAAAGAAGAAATATCTCACCATTGGCTGCGCCAGGGTTCATAGCTCCGTCCTTCTTGTTTCCTGTCACCACCAGAAGCAGGGCAGTGTATACATGCCGGACCAGGGAATCTCCTACGAAGGAAATGTTCAATCCTTCCAGAATATCACAGGCTTCCTCTGCAGTGTGTTCATGGTACCGACAGCCCGGATGTGATGGCTTCCATGTTGAATATTCTGCATGTTTCATATTCCTCATGTCGTAACAACCATCGCACTCACACTCCTCGGCCGTCTTCGAGGCACATTTGTTGTGGAAGCAGCATGGGGTCTTACCTTTAGGGTCACAGAGAGCTCGATAGTTCTTGGACTTCAAGTAGGTAACGTTGCCACATCGGCCGTCTTCCCTCTGGTAAGATTGCGGTAGACTATATCGAGAGTGCGCGTGGAAGAGAAAGGCAAAGATGGTCTTCTGTTCTTGTCTGGTGAGAGGTCTCGTCTCCCACGCGCCCGTCATCAACCCGGACAGGACTCCCGGACACGTCTCACGTAACTGTGGGAGGATTATCTGCTGCAGTATAATGTTGTGATTCAATGAACCGATGTAGATCACAAACGATGTGAGGAGAAATACTTTCAGTATTAATATCACACCCAACACTTTCCTTATCTCCTGGTACGTCATCGCCCCTTGGTGGACGTGTTGCTACCTGAAAACTGAAATAACAAGAAAAGCCTTTAAAAAGGCAAGCTTTGGGGCACCCGGTTATGTATCACTATATAGAACCAGGAGATTTAGGTTAGGGAGGACAGGGATTTTTACTTGAATAAATTGTTCCAATCGAAGACGCATGTTCTTTGCGCTTTGTTTTGATAGTAATCAACTTATCAGTACACTATATATGTACATAGTAAAACATCTCGTTCGTTCCGCTTTAATTCCAACAATGATAGATACGTCTCCTATCTCTTTATCAATCTTTATTTGCACTTATAGGCCACAGGCCTGTAGCACAATGTGCATACAATATATGTTCAGGCAGGATAGAGTACATTTTTTCTGAGTAAAAAGGCATAGTATAGAAACATTGACAGATTTTCTAAATGTGCTTTGCTAGAGTAAGTTAATAGAGATATAAATTTATAAATATTATGATGTGTAAAGTAATATTTCTTAATGTACTTATTTCTCAAAGTGAGATAGGCAGGACAAACACAAAGGAAATGATATTCATCTTCAATAAGGTTTAAATTACACATTTTACAAATTCTATCTTTTCTTTTTAGTCCAATATATCTGCCGGTTTCTATTAGTAAATCATGCGATGAGCAACGGAATTTTGCAAGCGAGATTCTACATTTCCGGATATTCAAATGCGATAGATAGCTTTCATCTTGTATAGATTGCTTAAACATTCTAAAATAAAAACATTTATTTGATACAGATAGGTGGTCAAGCCAATTTTGTAAATAAATATCTTGTAATCTTTGTGTAAACGAGATAAGAAACTTTGAATGAGAGTCTATGTGTTGTTCCAGCCATATATAACCAAAACCAGTAGAAAATAGTAAACCTTTAACATCTGTAACCCAATTACGTTTTCCATTTCTATCATACAAAGTCATCATATTGTAACATTTTTTGGGTAATCTATAACATGGCATATTCAATACTTTCAACCAATATTTTATTACTTTCATTTTTGACTCTATAGATAACGGAAATCTACCACACTCACCGTAGACCATTATGTTTGAGGTTGTAACTTTCACACCGAGAAATCTTTTAATTGCATATAAATGTACCTTTTCTATTTCATGAAATGTCTGGAGTCCCCAAATTTCGGAACCATAAAGAAGCATTGGACTTATCTTAGCATCAAAAATTCTAAAAAAGGACTGATGTGACAAGTTACCTAAAATGTAGATATATCTCATAATGCCGATTAATATTTTCTTTGCTTGGGTCGATGCTTTTTTTGCATTTTGCATGTAAAGACCACGATAAGTGATTTGTAAAATAAACTCCTAAATATTTGTAAGATGTAGTTATTTGAATAAGTTCACCTTTATAATACCATTTTTAATTTGCAGCAAGTTTACCCCCATTCTTGAAGACAACTACCTTAGTTTTATCGTAATTAACTGTTAGTTTCCATTCATTACAATGTGTTTCCAATTCATTTATTTCTGCCTGTAATCCTCGTATAGTGCTAGAGAAGAGAATTATATCATCAGCAAATAGGAGGAGAAATAACTGAACTATATCTGGATGTAGCTGAATACCATTTGAACAGTTTTCATGTATCTGTATTGCTAACTCATTGATAAAGAAAGAAAATAGGAAAGGGCTCAATTATGATATAAATTTTTAACATTAATACGGTAATTGAAATTTAAGTTACTTTAAAAGATAGCTGACGGTGAGTTTAATACAAGAGCCAATGATTAATTAGAAGATAAATAGTTGCGCTAATAAACTTTCCGGGATTCATTGTTTTCCAATACCCGCAAATTTAGTTTAAACCCGACGAATTTCCCATTGACTTTCAGGTTAATTACATGTTGCAAGAATAATTTTCCTTAATGGAGTGTTGATCGAATTACAGCCGAAAGTTGCTGATCAGTAAATTTTGATATGAGATCATAATTTTCATTATGTTTTGGATGACATTTAAGAATATTTTATCATACTTTAGGCTCTATGTCGATACTTTCTTCGAAAGACACCTTTAATCAGGAAATAAAGTAGCCCTAGCCATCATGTGTTTTGCAATAAGGCACATTTTTTGCCCTGAACTATTATAGTATGAGGCCGAAGGCCGAATGGTTTGACTTTATAGCAAAATATATTGCAAAACACATGATGGTTAAAGAATGAAAAACGATATCAGCTAAAAGGATAATGGAACATCTTCCGGAAAACAGTATTCTTGATAATTTTCAATCAAGCAATCATTCTATAGAATCTCTACTACTACGAGTGGTGAATGACCTTCGCACTCTAGTTGACTCTGGAAACATTGCAGCACTGGTCCTGTTGGACCTTAGTGCTGCTTTTGATACGGTGGAACAATAGAAGCTTCTTCAGAGTCTTGAACAAGAAGTCGGAATTTGATACAGCTCTCAGTTGGTTTAGCTCACTTTTAACAGAGAGAACCCAGACAGTTATCAAAGAAGAAACATCTTTTCTATGGCGTGCCTCAAGGCTCGGTTCTGGACCAAATGTTACTAGCAGTTCCTTCACACCGTCTAGCCTCATACGGAAAAAGATCATTTCAATATGCAGCCCTGGAACAGTCTCCCAATTAAAATCAAACTCTCCAAATTAATTGACTCTTTTGAAAACTCTCTAAAAACACATCTGTTCAAAGAAGCATACAACTAATATTTCTTATTTCTTTATATTATATTATATTTCTCTCTTTTAGCGCCTTGAGTATATTTTTCTGTGTAGATATAAGGCGCTTTATAAATATCCAGATTATTATTATAATTTCATCACGAATCATGAATAGTATTCCGTCACGAATCATATATGATATTTATGGTAATCTTTGCTGAATTAAAACAACGATAAATATTATGCGTCAACTTGATATCAGTAAAACATCTGATTTCAGACCCAGAATGCTATTTTGGCGAGATCTAACCGAGCAGTATTCTTGCGGGGTATTCTATGCACTATTTCCCATTCTTGTAATGAGTTCTCAAAGCATTTACTTTCCTTACCTATACCGAAAACAGCACCTGCTTAGAAGGCGTGATGGGAAGGAGAAGAAGACTTACCTGTGTTTTACCATCCTTTCCCATCTAACAATGGTATCTTCACACGAAGTAGACCTTTTGAACCAGAACTAAATTTGACATCCACCTTTGCAACTGATTGGTGTGTTTTAAGTTGTTTAGCGTTTACATTTCTTGACTAGCTTATCATTTTAGTAAATAAGGGGTCAATCAGGATTAATCAAGTTGAACTTTGTACACTTTCAAAAGTGTGTCAACCTACTTCGTAACTTCATCTGGCTTCATCTTCTGCTTCATCTTACTTCATCTTGCTTCATTTTACTTCATTTTACTTCATCTTCTACTTCATCTTACTTCATCTTCTGCTTCATCTTGCTTCATCTTACTTCATCTTCTGCTTCATCTTACTTCATCGTCTGCTTCATCTTACTTCATCTTCTGCTTCATCTTGCTTCATCGTGCTTCATCTTACTTCATCTTGCTTCAACTTCTGCTTCATCTTGCTTCACCTTACTTCATCTTCTGCGTCATATTACTTCATCTTCTGCTTCATCTTACTTCATCTTCTGCTTCATCTTGCATCATCTTGCTTCATCTTCTACTTCATCTTACTTTATCTTACTTCATCTTCTGCTTCATCCTCTGCTTCATCTTCTGCTTCATCTTACTTCATCTTACTTCATCTTCTACTTCATCTTACTTTATCTTACTTCATCTTCTGCTTCATCTTACTTTATCTTACTTCATCTTACTTCATCTTCTGCTTCATCTTACTTTATCTTCTGCTTCATCTTACTTCATTTTACTTCATCTTACTTCATCTTCTGCTTCATGTGCAATAACCCCAACAGAACAGAACAGAACAGAATTATTCGAAATTTTGATGGGAGATCTAAAAGATACGACTCTAAAGTGAGTGAGATTTTATATAAATGATAATGTTACCCTTCAGAAGAATTTTGAGCATCAGAAAAAACATAATTGTTTGAACTGGTTAATTAGTGAAATTTTAACATGATGTTTTAACCAGTGGGAGCTAGAGAAATGTTGTCAGATATAAGAAAGCCCGACATTTTGAAAAATATTCTGTACAATGATTACTTGATCGAGATCAGCATCCTGTTCCCCGTTTCACAAAGGCCTCCTAAATTTAGGAGGTCGTAGCATATACGACCTTGTTTACGACCCTCTTACGACATGCCTTACGACCGTTTCACAACGGGGTCGTATCCATGTCGTACGACCGGGTCGTAAATCCATGTCGTATATCCAGTCAGAGGTACATGTTGCATAGCAACAGATGATTTAGCCAGGACGGGCACCTGTTTCCTCAATTTTGTATATATTTCACCTCTCTGTCTCAACAATATAAACAATTTGATAAATTTTCATCAAATAATTCACTTTTTGAATGCATGTTGTTCTATAACAAAGTTTTAATTCAACAAAATAATAAACATTCGAAAACCAAAATTGAAATAATGATTAAAGAACAAAATAAAGATTTTCGGATAAAATCTTTGAGATTTGAACTTGTAAACACTTTCGTCTGAAAACAATAACATAGAAAGCATGAGTTAATTCCCTTACTTTCCTTCTGTCGCGTGACGGGAATGCCGACGGTAAATGGCAAAACACTTAAAAGATCCTTGATCGGTCACCATGAGCCTGTTAAACTTGGTTGAAGTGTTTTGAAAATATGAATCATCTGTCAACGGATACTTTGGTAGAACTCGGCCTCATTGAAAAATTAGGTAGGTGAAGATTGTCACTGTCTTATTTCAGGTAAAACATGAAGCGTTAATAAAATATCTACTGTAGGGATTTCAACATTTTAATGTATATCTTAATCAATAGCATATAAATAGATAACTCATGCTGCCAACTGTAAAATACTTTCCAATCTGAGTCACAATTGTTCATGAATACAATATAATCCTTTGCTTGAACTGTTTGATTTGTACTGTATACAGATTTGTCTAATTTCAAGCATTTCTATAAGATTAGTCTTGTAAACAAGACTATTACAATTATGATATTCTGTTTTGCATGTCAAGTGCAAGAAAAGTAATTTGATTTTAAACAGAATTTTTCAAACAAGGATAAAAATAGTTTTTTTTCAAATCAGTAATCTCTTTAAGTTTTAGATTGTCAAATAAAATTTCATGTTAATTTATCAATCCCAGTGAAGAAAAAACATTCACCAACAAAAGGAAAGGAATAGTGTATATTATGATTACATGTTCAAATAAGTAAGTAAACTATACAGGAGCACTCTTCAGTCTATCATAGATATTCTCAGTGAATCTAGAATCTAGTTATAATGACTTCTCAGCCTAGTACACACTAAAACAATCTATCATTTGTGTGTAGCAGAAGGAAAACAAATGCTGCATAAAATCCATGAATTTCAAACAATATTGTTTCAAGAATATAATATGCACATGTTTTGCATAAGTTACAAATTTTATACTATATAGGATTAAAATAAGAATTTGTTGTTTTTTAAAATGAAATAGAAATGTATCCTCTAAATGTACCTTATACTCATATTTGCACATATAATTTGTGCCATAAGCTCAACAGGCTCCAATTACAAGCTGAATTCCTAAATTAAATTTGTTTTAAATATTTGTTTAATTTAAAAGTTGTTGGGAATTATGTGTAAGATTTTCACTTTGTACAGCAAATCAAAAGATAAATCATTACTGACTGATCCCATAAGCTAACAGTGATTATCTTTGAGACATTGTTTTGGGCCAGTAACATGATCTATGAATAAAAATTTCATTGTTGGAAGATTAATACAAATAATTGTTACATAATTTAAAATGTTTCTTAACTGATTATAAAGTATTAACCTAATAGAGTTACTTGTACTAACACATCAGTGATTCCAACAAAATAGGCAATCAATAATATTCTGTGTGGCAATAACAGGTAAGTTTATTCACAGCTTATGAATATTAAAGACTATATTTTATCATCAAGTGCAGTTTGTTGATATCTAAATCATGTTTATCTACCACCATATGTGGAAATAAGGAAAGATAATCAATATTACAGAATAACACATTAAAATTGAGTATTTAAATATATATGAAATGATGAGTACAGTGGATGGACTATTTTAGTCTTTATATTACAAAAAATGTTATTTGATTATTTTCAAACTCCTGTGCTGGTGTTGTTTCTTGAGGTAGGATCTTTTAGGGATATGTTATAACCATTTTTAAAATAAAGCTTGTCTGTCAGTCCTTCAACTGGCTACTTTTTGGTCAGGACTGGTATTTTTCAAATTTTTTCTTTATTTTCTTCAAGGAATTGACCAATTAATTTTAAGATCAGGCAAGGTTTCCAGTCTTTTTCAACTACACTGATAGAAATTTAGTTAAATACTCATAGTAAATGCTAATCAGCAGTTGCTAAAACATAAAACATAAATAAATACACAAATAGACAAATTATATATTATCTATGAATTTAATTCCAAATATTGTTATACAATTTCTCTTTATCATATCAATATTTTATTGTCAATTCTGATTTTATACAGCTGAGCTGGAATATGCATAGAAATTTTAAGCTAGAAACATTTGTGGCTTTTTAAATGTAGACATTTTAATACATAAACTGACCATTTTTTTAAATCTAAAAATAGATGAACATATTTCACCGAGAATATGTAAAAAAGAAAGTTCAAGAACTACTAAATTTCATTAAAGAGATATAATTTACACTAATACAATGCAAATCGTCATAAAATTATATTCTTGAAAACAAGAGCCTATATAAAGTCTAGAAAAGTGACCAGCAAAGTGACGCTTCATCACAAATATCTAGCCTACTATCTACGAATTAAAGGCTAATTAAGCTACCAGTATGTGTGCTATTAATTCTTTTTTTCCCTTGACAATCATTCACTAACGAAAAACGTACTAATTATCTTCGAATATTATTAAAGTGCGCGGTACATTTAAGAAGCATTGTACTGAATAGAAATCCTCGCATGTTACAAGTGATTTTGACATGGAAAGGTGAAGGTCACAGAACCGGCAGTCGCCGCAGTTTTAGACGGCTTGTTGCATGAGTATGCTTTCGTGAAATTACATTGTCAGGCATGTCGGACCCTTTAACTACAGTTTTCAAAACTATTGTTTGTGACCCTCACATAACTCAATATCATATGAATGACTTATTTGCAACTACAAGAGTTTGGTTGAATGAGGGGTGAATCCATCCGTCAGTGAATGAAAAGATCGAAGTTCTGACGAATTTTTACTCGACAAAATGTTCGGAAACACAGATAAACTATGTTTTTTTTAGTCCAAGCGGGAGCTTGCCGCCATGTTTTTTTATAATTTACGACGTCCTTAATGAATTAGGACAGGTCAATCGGGGTCCTAAATTTTTGGCTGTTTACGACGCAGTGTAAATTTATGGGCTCTTTGTGAAACGGGTAAAAATTGTATGAGGTGGGCTACGACCTGCTTTACGAGATCCAAATTTCATTATGTTAAAAAGAACGTGGGGAAATTGACCAGTTTCAGTAATAACTTCACACTAATATAGCTGATGATTTGACTTTAAGAAGAAGAAGAAGAAGTTTATTCAGTTTTGAAGGCCTCATGGCCAAGAGTACAATCATTTAAAAAATAGTTTGAGTATGGACAGGATAACATCTAGTCTTATTACAAAATTTGTATTTACACAGGCAGATTGCGTTTAAGAAATATTGCAACAGGTTTCAATAAATGTACATTTGTTGTTGTTAGAAGTTGTTTTAATTTTAATTCAGATGGGAAGGTATGATAATAACTGCATGGGTATATACAATTGTCTATATACAGAATAGAAAGGACACACACATAGAAAATGTAATTCATCTTGTTTAACATTACAATCACATTTGTCACATAAGAGTTTACTCATTTGTGTATCAATATTATATCTTTGTTGTTGGATGTTCAAATTATGACTTAGACAGCAAAATTTGCATAAAATTCGAATAAGATCTTTATCAGTATTCAGTGCTAAAATGTATTTCTCAGGTTCCAGGGCAGATTTAAGTTCTCCATAATATTTAAGAAAAGATGAGGATGTTATTCTAGAATGCCAATTCTGAAGTTCAATATCTTTACATCTTTGTTTAAATTCATTAACAAATACATCAATATTACCAGTCTTGTGTAATCCATACATATGAGAATCAAATACGAAACAGAAGCAAACGTATATGGGTGACCCATCTGCAGCTGCCATGATCATCTTGTTGCTTTAACATATCATGACATGCTTTCGGAAGACGATGATCATCCATATGTAATATTCTGCACCAATATGTTATACATCTGCTGAAATATTTAACACATAAAATGTTCTTCCAATTTCACCAAGTATTGCATTGGAAGAAATAGTTTTATTAACACAAAGGAAACGTTTGAAAAAGAAACAATGGATTTTCTCAATATGAGTACAGTATGAATGACCCCAGATTTCACTACCGTATATAATAATATGGGAGCTATTTTACTGTCAAATATTGCTGATGCAACTTTCAAGGATATATTTGGAAAATCTTTAACATTCTAAAAATCGGAAACGAGGCTTTCTTGGCTTGTAAACCTAGTGTTTCACATGTCTTGGACCAGATCAATTTTGTAGTAAAAACAACACCTAAATATTTATAGTGGGATTCAACATTCATTCGTGTTCCGTTATAGAGCCATTTTTCTGATTTCTTAAGATAACCACCATTTCTGAATACAACTATACAAGATTTTTCAAGATTAACTTCAAATCCCCATTTTGAACAAAAAACATATAATGCATCAAGTTTTCTTTGCAAGCCAATTATATTGTCATCAAGCAAAGTAACATCATCTGCAAACAACAACAATAAGACATCACTTAAACCATCTTTGACAAATATTCCTCTTAATCCACAATTATTCATTTCATCTACAAGCTCATTGATAAAGAAAATAAACAAAGCTGGACTCAGCATACAGCCTCGCTTTATCCAAGTTGATGTTTCAAATATTTCTGATCTCCTATTTCCAACTTTAACACACGCAGATACCTTATCATACATGTCTTTTAATAAATTAAACATTTTACCATGGACACCTTTTGTAAGAAGGACATACAGGAGCTTATTTCTATTAACAAAATCAAATGTTTTTTTAAAATCTATAAAAGCTGCATAAAATCTATAAAAGCTGCATAAAATCTATGTTTTGGCTTTTTTAGGTATTTTTGGCAAAGAGATTGTAGTACAAATATATTGTCAATCGTTGAATAATTTGCTCGAAATCCTGCTTGACATTCATGTAAAATCTCATGTAATTCTATCCAGATACGAATTATTGAATCAAGGATCGATGTAAATATACTGAACATCTTTGAAAACGCCCCACCTTTAATAGTTTGGATTTCCAAGAGCATAAGCGAGCAATCCGTGTATATTGGCCATACGTTTGTAGACCAATGTTTGGTTAAGAAAAGAAACATTAACAAATCTAACAAAATGGTGAAGTTTTAATTCGGTTGACCATGAAAGAAAGGTGGTGTCCAAATGGAAAGTCAGTAACGTGTATGACCACCGTTAACAGCAACACAGGCTGTGCACCGTCTCCTCATTGAGCGGATAATGTTCTGAGGAATTCAATTCCACTCTTGTTGCAAAGCATTGTCACATTGATGTGCCAACCTGCAACATGCCCAAGGCGCGTTCTCGTTCGTCTGCTGACAATCTTGGCATTGCAAAATAACTTTACTTTGACAGGTACAGCTGAAATGAGGATGATTTAATGCTGACGGTTATTTATACCCCGACTCGGCATGTTTTCCCGCATGCAATTTGTGCTGTTCCTGTGTGTTGTGCATGCATTTTGTTGTTTTCATGTAATTTTTTCGATGATGTGTTCGGGCAATCCGTTCTCGGCTATATGTCGTTTTTTATGGTCTTTTGTGTTATTAGCAACATTTCCAACCTTCATTTATACTCTAAAAATAATAATATTACCATAATTCAAAATTTACAGATGGTGCGTTTTCAAAGATGTTAAGTATATTTTGCTCAATATATTCAACAATGAGATACCACGATAATTATTTGGTTCGTGCTTATTACCTTTCTTATATAATGGAATAATCATTCCGATGTTCCAATTGTCTGGAAATACGCCAGTATCTAATACAGCATTACCATTTAATTCTAAATATGGAATAATAAATGGTGCATTTTTAAAAAACTCAGGTGGTAACCCGTCAGTACCGGGGGATTTGCCAGTCTTAAGCATTCTCTCCCCACAGAGGCAACTCAGTCATACCTGAATTAGACTCTGTTCTATTACGGCTAACATACGGGATAGAAAGGTAGAAATCTGATTGGAGGCAATCGAAGTTAGTTGTGCAATCAGCGACGCCGTTTCAAAAGTGGTCATTCGCAAAAGTTCGGCTATTCCCGTGTGGATCCGCATCAAAGGGAGATAACTCTTCCTTCTACAAAACAATCGCTTTTTACCTTCTCATTGGTTTTTATTTGGTGAATTATTAAAAAAAAAAATTTTCATAAAACGATGAACAATTTACACAAGTATAAAACAATATGTTTCTAATGAAAAACCCTATACATATCTGATTTTGAAATAGTTTCTCTCTGTTAATGAAAAAGAAACCTAAAGGCATGATTCTTTTAAAAGTCACTGAGCGACCGTTGAGTATTCCCGAAGTCGTGGACATCCAAAAGGTGTTTTCATTGGCTGCAAATAAGGGAGATATCTCAAGTTACAACTTTTTGCCGCTAGGGCGATCTGCCGGAACCCCAGGATTTTGGCGTAATGGAACAGAGGCTAACTGGGGTATGACTGAGTTGCCTCTGTGGGGAGAGAATGGTCTTAAGGGACTTGATCGCGTGTTCAATTTCAGTTCTAGTTATTGGATCTGATAAAAAATCATCGTTGTTACAATAAATCGTTATTGAGTCGTCGAATATCTAAGCTATCGGAATATACACAAGTTTAGTTTTTTTGGTGAATATTTGTATGTTAAATGAACGATTAAAAAGGTGTCATTTCCCGTTGAAAAATGATCATTAGGTGAAACTACTCCCCTACTGCTACGTCATAGTAGGTAGACACGCTCGGGACACGCTTTAGTGACCACAGATTCTGTTCGCCGGGGCTAATTATAGGCAGTGTATTTTAAAAGCCGTATTTAGGCAGGTTACCGTCCGATTTAGAACATTCAAAGTTGACTCTAATTCAAATTGAAAGCCGCTTTTTATGAATCCCGAAAGTGGCCATAGACCATTTCAGTCCCCCTGAAAATCTATAAAAGCTACATAAAATCTATGTTTGGCTTTCTTAGATATTTTTGGCAAAGAGATTGTAGTACAAATATATTATCAATCGTTGAATAATTTGCTCGAAATCCTGCTTGACATTCATGTAAAATCTCATGTAATTCCATCCAGATACGAATTCTTGAATCAAGGATCGATGTAAATATTTTGCTCATTATATTCAACAATGAGATACCACGATAATTTTTTGGTTCGTGCTTATTACCTTTCTTATATAATGGAATCATTCCGATGTTCGATGTTCAAATACGCCAGTATCAAATACAGCATTAACAATTAATTCTAAATATGGAATAATAAAATGTGCATTTATAAAAAAACTCAGGTGGTAACCCGTCAGTACCGGGGGATTTGCCAGTCTTAAGGGACTTGATCGCGTGTTCAATTTCAGTTCTAGTTATCGGATCTGATAAGCATCGTTGCTACAATCCGAACAATCATGATTTGATACATATTCACGGGCTGTTTGTTCAAAGCCGTTATCGTTTGTATTATTGGTGGGATTGAGTAATTCCTTGAAATATTCAAGCCATTTTACCAATTGGGATACAATTATATCCTCCTTGCCCAGAAGTAAGGGATTTTACCTTAGACCAAAACTTCTTACAGTTACCTTTGGAAGCTGCTATACATATCTCTTCAGTATGATGGCCGAAACGGGCAAAATATTGAACCGACACCTTCTGAACATGTTTAAGCGAGAGAAATTTTCATTTTTAGCTTGCTCACAATCTTCATTAAACCACTTAGGTTGGGAGCGTTTTTGTTCAAGTACCTTCGATGTGTTATCAATCTAAATAAATTTAGATCAACAGGTTTTATATTTGGTCATGACAAAATAAAAAATCTGTTCATGTTAGAACACTTATTATACTTCCCTGGATTGATGTATTATGAACACGTAAATGACTACCAACATGCTGCATTAGTTCTACTAGCTTATCAGCTGCAGCATTGACATTTAAGTGGACCAAGTGTTAAAAATCATCAATTATTTTAGATGTTACATCAGACACTATATCTACATTACATTGATAGTCATTGCTCATGCATGTCTTGAATTTGGTGATTTCATACAATTCTACGTTTTCAACATCGTCATCGCTATTATCGAATATTCCGTGATCGACGCCGAGATCTAAAGTGCAATATAATGGTAAGTGATCGGAATCTGTCCGAGAATGCACAGTAATGTCTACAATAGTATTAAAACAATTTGTGGAGGCTAGTATGTAGTCAACAAGACTTGATCCGTTATGAGTAATACAAGTAACCGACCCCCTCTTATCTCCTTGCTTTCTACCGTTCACAATGTGCATGCCCCAATACATACTTCTAGGAGTGCTAGACCAAACTTATTTGTTACATCGTCTTCACTTGCTCTAGGTTCCTTGAAATAGTCAGACATGTAGAAATCAGAGAGAGGGAGATAATCTGCGTCCTTATCGTTCTCAATCAGATAATCTTCATTAGAACCGACTCGAGCGTTAAAATCTCCAAAAAGTATAATTGGTATATCTTCGCTATACTTTGTTCTTATTGATGCTAGTTTTGATTAACATCAGTAGGGTAACAATATACTACAAACCAACATGCAGCTAGTCTTAACACTCATTAAAACCAGTTTGCTTGTTCACACTATTGCATTATTTGGTGAAATCCGTGAATAGCAAATCTTTGTTTGGTCTAATCCAAAAAATAAAACAGAAAATAAATTAACAAACTACATTTGTTCATTAATCGAGACAAATATTGCTTACTCACACTATTTTGGTGATTTGGCGAGAAATGGGATAAGAATACATCTAGTGGTTTTTTTAAATGGATGGATTTGTCTGATTGAAAATATCACAAATAACGCAGAAAGAAAATTAACGAAACTACATTCGTTTATGAATCGAGAAAAATCTTTCTTACCTTTCGAGACAAATAATGTGCCGTGCAGAACCATGTTCACCAGATCAATCAATCAAGGCTGGGCGACCAGACCTGATGTTATCTGTAACCTGGTCAAACCACGTCTCTTATCTATCAACCCTAACTCTCACTTAGTACAATCCAATATCTACACTTTTTTAGATTAATGTACCGAGAGAAAATTGACTCTCTCAAGTGCATGTGTAAATCGTGTAATAGTGTTGCACCCTCTGCACTAGTGATAAATACTGTTCCTTCGAGGCTTCGTCATTGAACTGCTCAGCCGTTGCTGTGGTCTGTCTGTCGAATGGGGAAGGGGCACGTTTCCTTTGACGTCATAAACGATCATTTTTACGTCGTCACGGATGGTAAAATTGGGGAGACCAGGACAAAGCGCGCCGACGGGGCAAAGTGAGCAAGCGTTATTTCTCCTTCCCAATCGACAGATGGCGTGGTTCGTCTTTCTCAACCAATGAAAGCAAACGTTAAGAAGCGTTGTGATCCACGTTTGTATCGTTAGCGAGTTGGAGACTTACCATTGCAAAAAGTTGAAAAAACGTCATGTTTCTTTAAGGAAAGAATAAGACCGAATTCCAATATTTCATATAAACACAAAACGCAACATTAAACTCTAGGGCACCTATTATACAAAATTATATCACCTATTTATTAAATAATGAAATTTGTAGTTATTGATTTAATTATTTTCTATTATGCACAAATAGAATGCTACCCTCAAAGGGGGGAGCGCTTTGCCCCGAGTGATCTAAAACATTTGTTTATGGTCAACATATTATAGTTTCAGAGTTGTCAATTTATCTAATAAGCAAATATAGTAAAATAGAATTGTAATGTTCATTCTATCATATTCCTGTATTTTTAAAAATTGATATAAAAAATTAAGTAAAAAAATATATTATAGGCTTTTTGTTTCCTTTAGAAACACATGCACTTTCTTTGATTTTTTAACATTAGTTTGATATTCATCATATATTTTGTTTTATCCCTAAACAATTAAGAAGATAGGCTGTATGGGCCAGTCCGACAGAGATAAGATGTTTGTAATTTTTGCTTTCAACCAATCAATTTCTTTATTTTTTTATATATATTTACTGGTTTCTGATAGTAAATGACTTGAATTGTCAAGACTCCCAAAGTCATTAGAAATTCGGATATAGTAATCATGTAAGTTTTCGGATAAGAACTTCGAAAATATAGGCCTATGACATATAAAAACATAGTTTGTCCTTCTTTGCATACCGAGCCTAGGTTTATATTTTTTTGTATCACATGTGTGGGTCTTTTTGCATGGGGCGCTTTGCCCCAAACAACGGGGCAAGGTGCACCGCCTTTGTCGAAGAACATTTTCGTTAATATCTCTTTATGCAGGCATGGCAGGTTGAAAGGCATTTGTCTTACAATAGTTTATCTGATGAGATTTAGAGACATGCTGCAAGGTGCATTCTAAACATGTTGATATGCCCAGAAAGCACGCTTAATATATGTTAGGGGCGCGCTTTTCCCTGGTCTCCCCTACTTGTACGTTACTACAAGCGTTGATTTTGCACAGTGACTCAAGCAATCTATTTAATCTGATAATTATAAGTGATTCGTCTCACATTAAGAATATTTCATTAAATTTTAATTCAATAAGTTTCATTTCCCTCCTTTAGTAAATGTTTTATTATTTTTTTATCAGAACTTAAAGTCACAAAATTGGAAATAGAGTCTATTAAACATATTGCAATATTGTTTGTTGGAAAATATCGCCAAAATTTTTGGTGAAATATTCAGCCCTTGTATTTTTAACTTATTCTCACAATGAGTGTTACGATTAAGTCGTATAAGGAACAGTATCAAATGTTTCACTTGCAGAATCAACAAGCTTGTGCTAGATCCTCATGAACCACCTTTGTGTAGATCCTCGGGAACCACCTTTGTGTAGATCCTCATGAACCACCTTTGTGTAGATCCTCATGAACCACCTTTGTGTAGATCCTCGGGAACCACCTTTGTGTAGATCCTCGGGAACCACCTTTGTGTAGATCCTCAGGAACCACCTTGGTGTAGATCCTCATGAACCACCTTGGTGTAGATCCTCATGAACCACCTTGGTGTAGATCCTCAGGAACCACCTTGGTGTAGATCCTCATGAACCACCTTGGTGTAGATCCTCAGGAACCACCTTGGTGTAGATCCTCGGGTACCACCTTGGTGTAGATCCTCGGGAACCACCTTTGTGTAGATCCTCAGGAACCACCTTGGTGTAGATCCTCAGGAACCACCTTTGTGTAGATCCTCATGAACCACCTTTGTGTAGATCCTCAGGAACCACCTTGGTGTAGATCCTCATGAACCACCTTTGTGTAGATCCTCAGGAACCACCTTGGTGTAGATCCTCAGGAACCACCTTGGTGTAGATCCTCAGGAACCACCTTGGTGTAGATCCTCGGGAACCACCTTGGTGTAGATCCTCGGGAACCACCTTGGTGTAGATCCTCAGGAACCACCTTGGTGTAGATCCTCAGGAACCACCTTTGTGTAGATCCTCAGGAACCACCTTGGTGTAGATCCTCAGGAACCACCTTGGTGTAGATCCTCGGGAACCACCTTGGTGTAGATCCTCGGGAACCACCTTGGTGTAGATCCTCGGGAACCACCTTGGTGTAGATCCTCAGGAACCACCTTGGTGTAGATCCTCAGGAACCACCTTGGTGTAGATCCTCAGGAACCACCTTGGTGTAGATCCTCAGGAACCACCTTGGTGTAGATCCTCGGGAACCACCTTGGTGTAGATCCTCATGTGGAGGAGAAAACACGACTCTGAGGTATTCTGCTCAGAAGAAAACCAGAAGGGAGGGATTACTCCCGAGATTTGTTGTGTGCTAGATATTGGTTTGTAGGTCTGACAAATTAAAATAATTTCCTTTCGGGTAATACAGCATTATCTTACCTTAAATGGTAATTCTAAGTCGCCTACCAGATCGAGTTTGCTTTCAATCAGAAACTTGCTATTAGGTCTTCCTCTCAAAGTAAAACATCGGTTATTCTCGACAGTGTTATGTTGTTCCTAGAAAAGAAGCAACGTACAACAACAGACATAATGTGGTTTTGATTTACACCCCGTTTTCGATCAGTCCTGAGTTACAAGACGTCGCCCCACGTGCAAGACAGACAGACAGACAGATTTCTTATTAGAGTCTCACCTCGCAATTATATATACAAAAAAAGGTTACAAATATAGAATTCACATATAAATACAGCGAGCCAACCAAAAATAGGCTACGAGAGACTAAAGCTAAATAACCAAATATATACATTAAAATACAATAGAAAAATAATTCAGGTCCATATGACAGGTAAAGATTAGGTTAAGAGATATAATGTACATGTATATGATAGAAACACAATAATTGAGTGTAAGATAAAACGAACATGGAGCATACATATAAAAGAATATTATCATAAAAAAAGCAAATGAATAATAAAATATAAGTAAGAGAGAAAATGTTTAGCTTTGATATAAAAAGTCCTTTCGGATAGTTAAAATAGATTTGCAGGCCTTGGCACTGATAAAAGACATTTCAGGTAAGAAGAGAATAAAACCTACTTTCCTTAAATCACTAAAATCCGTAAAATTTGGGCACTTTAAAACACATTTTGCGAACCGGTCATGTCTAACTTCTGAATGGGTTGTTAAACCAATATTACCTCACCTCGCCAGATTCATAATGTCTCCTTGGTTTCAAAGGAACTTTGAACGCAGACTGTTTACTCACTGATAGTGACTGTGCAGGGTAAACGTAAACCAGCTCTTGTCGTGATCGACTTGCTGTCAGGAAGGTTTGTCAGACTTGCTTGTTTAATGGCTATTTGGTGTATTTATATGAAAGCGGTTAATTTATTGACTGATATAGCAGAGATAACAACCCTGCGTTTCTAAACCCCCTTCTAAACAATTGAATAGAATCATAATTGTAAGCCAAGTACTGCGATGACATCTTTTACACGTTAACTAAAAAATAATGATCTGTGTTTTGTAGCATACTCATATGAGCATTATGTCAGTACCCACTGACCTTACTACACTGACGAGCAAATGAAACATAAATCTAGGGGGAAAAGTGACAGGAAAAAGTTAACGGAAAAAAAGTAACAGGAAAAAAAGTAACCGGAAAAAAAGTAACAGGAAGAAAAGTAACACTTTTTTTATATAAAGATACACTTAAGAGTAGGAAATTGATTTTTAATTTTATTAGTTGTTGATAATCTGGTGATTAAAGAGGATTATGTAAACAAAATTTTAGAATCATAACAACATCACACTTAACATCCAAGGTACACTTGTTAACTATAACAACATAATTACAACTGTTTCCTTCTCACCTGCTCAACTATATTGACGTGATACTTCTCCCTTACTTGATCATCAGGACTGGCCTCGCTCATTTATTTATTAATGACCTATCAAAACTAAACCCCCCAGACCTCCCCGACATCCAAGGTTATATCAAATAAAAAGACCATATAGATAAAAACAATCCAAACCTAACCTAGCTGTCAGAACACCAGATTAAACAAAAACATTTGAACATTTGTATCGTATGATGATCTGTTTGTATATTATGTTATACTTTGTTAAACTTATTGAATTAAAAAAAAAAACACTGTTACTTTTTTCTCTAGAAAACTGTTACTTTTTTCCCGATCACCAAGAAACATACCCGTATCTATTTCAACTCTAGAAATTCAAGTTCAAGATCAATTAGAACCTTTCATATTAGATATCGTAATTCAGAGTTATTGTATACTATATATTTGTTAACATTGCGACCAGGGTCGATTCAACATGTTTACAGATCACTTGATTATGTCCGGTATTCGACCATGTAACAATGAACACAACACAGCATTTAACGAGGAGGAATATATGGATGACAACTTCTTTATTCATGCTAAGAGACGCCTCGACAGAACTCCTTGTGTCGTTGTCAAGCAATGAAGGTCACACGTTTTACTACACGTAAAAACTCTGAAAGTAAGCCTTCATTTTGGTATCTAGTATACTCATGACATGGAACAACAGTAGCATGTTTGAGAGCATCAGTAGTGAGATATGCAAAAGATATACCAACACTTCCCGAGAAGTATCGCTCAATACAACCCTTGTTTGAATCCTTGGTTTCCGAGCGTAGAGTAGCGGAGCCGAGGAAACACGATTCAAACAGGAGGTGTATTGAGTGATGCACCGAGGGAAGTGTGGGTATATC
The DNA here is from genome assembly GCA_916613615.1 of Steromphala cineraria. NCBI lineage: Eukaryota > Metazoa > Mollusca > Gastropoda > Trochida > Trochidae > Steromphala > Steromphala cineraria. The sequence continues at coordinate 57,131,710 of OU744731.1, read as the reverse complement.
TGACTAATAAACCCACTCCGATCGAGTGATATTTGTCAAAAAGAGCTTTCCGCCCTCTATGTATATACGCCTAACTAGATTAATAGAATATTAATAATACTCCTCTGGTTGCGGTTTAGTAAACTCATATACTAACTTCATTACATAAAAACTTGGTACAAACTAGTACATGTACATAGACTTTTATAGGAAACAATAACAATGTAGACGCAACGGAAAGCACTGCTTGTATCAATCCTCTGTAGCTCAGTCGTCAGAGTCACTGCTCTGCAACATAAAGCTCCTGGGTTCGATTTCAACCATCGTTGATTATAATTCTCAACAATTTAAAATTCGTAATTTTTGCAAGTCCGTTTATTTGCCAAAGTTAAAGATCTCTCCGTCTGACTAAGTGTAGATGTACAATAAAAAGTGGGTTATAAGAAAAGTATAGGTGTATCGGTCAATAACCTAGCATTGGACCACTCAGCGCTGGTTGGATGGAGTTGAAAAACATAGAACAGTGCCCGGCGTCAATGAGATAGTCACATTTGAGGCTGTGGATTAGACATTTATTAGAATAATCGTGTAAAGTAACCAAACATACCATAACTAGCAGAATGTGTGAGGCTATGTCATGACAAAGGAACCAATCGTAAAATCGTAAAACTATACTTGACTTTGAACAATCATCAAATTGATCCTCCTCTGTGATTCAATCTTTTCTTGCAAACCGTTCCCCTGTATATGCATGTATCTGTATCTGGACTATCATTTATCTGTATCGTCAGCTTTAAAACCAGAAACCATTGGCTAGCTGTCACCACAACCACAACGATTTGTATTGTCGAAAATAAAAGTCTACAAAGCAACTTGATTAGAAGTTCAAGCAGGCGCTTGGTCGTGAAAGCAAGCAATCTAAAAAAAATTATACTGTTGTCGTATGTCACAATAAACAACCTGTTGATTTCAAATTATTTAGATTGGAAAGCAAGCGGACCTTTTTCCACGCGCCGCAATCATACCTGTTATGACAACTACGGCGCCTCAATAACTGCTCAAACGAATGTGTTTTTCAAGGTTCCAGTGCAGTTTTAGTTACTTTATGCTTATCAACAGACGTACGATCTCGATTTTAATGATAAGATAACAGAAGAAAACAGTTGACCTTCATCACATTAGAGTGGAATTTAATTTATACTCATACAATAGTATATCGAGTCATATTCTGTTCCCGTTATATGAAGCATGTTTCATATGACCGTGAACCCAACATGAGATAAGCAGAAGACACGGTCGAATTTGACGTCCACTGAGTTTCCTCTGTACATCCGGTATAGGCTCACAACGGTCTTCATGCATCCACTGTTGTAGAGCTCTTGACTATGGGTGTTGCTTGAGGTAATGAACATGTCTACATCTTCCGTCCCTTTCAAATCTTGTAATAATCGTTTTAAGAGGGACCAATAAATATCAACTGAGTCTGCAAACAGCGGACCAATGAAACTACAGCCTCCAAGAACCCGGGTACATCCATATCCAATCAGAGAACCGGACTCAGACCGTGCCACGTGTACACTCCGCGCCTCGCCAAGAACCCAGCGCTTCAGGTACGCGCTTCTTGGACACGTGCACAACTCCTTATCATATCTGTCGATGTCAGCGAACTGTTCGTCATCGTAAGTTGAAACATTTGATTGAGCTGTGTCTGGTATGGCAGTCATCAGAGTGTCAACTCTCCCCCTGACATACTTGATGTCGAAGTCGTGCGTGAAGCCGCGCGTGTTGTAGAGCTGTACCGAGTTGGCGGACACGACCACGCTGCTATCTCCTACGACACGCTCAACTTCCGCCTTGAATGAGCGCGCAACACCCCTGCCCCTCATGTCTTGTCTGACGATCAGCACTCCCCCGGCTGTGATGCTTTCACTGACACGAACCATGGAGAGAGCACCTGCAAAATAAAGAATCACGGTTTCTAAATTTGCCTTGTCGTTCTTAGTAGGCCTACGGGACACTAACTAAAAATTATATGGATTGAGTCTCCAAGATACTAAAAGGTTGATGAAAGTGCATGAGCTAGAAGGCTCTTCATGTTTACTACATAAAGTATAATCTCGGAAAAACCTTTAGGTATGCCTACTAGCTCTGCCTGCATGATAGTGCATGCTCTAACAATGCACTATATACCAAGGAATGAAAGCGATAAAGTCAGTTTTACACCAAAGAAATTTATTGTTGTAATTCTTCCGCCAAAAGTTTAAGCAATTTTAACAATCCCAGGGCGCATATATATAGGATAAAGAGCGATCATGAGGAATTTCCGTCAAAAGAATGCCCGTTACCCTACGTAGAGGGCTCTCTTTCGACGGAAAGTCTTAGGGAGAGGTAGGCCTAAGTTTCTTAATTTCTTGTGTACCGAAGAAAAGTTCGTTATTGTTTCAATAAATGGATAGACAGCCACGCCCTTAAAATCACCCTTGTTGTCATGTTATTTTTTTGTTGAAGTGGACTAAATCTACCAGGTAAGCCGTTGTGGTAACATGATAAATATAATTGGTTTATAATGGCACAATTAGAAGGTATAAGGTCGAAGAGGTCTTTCGCTAAAAACATTTGCAGATTGGGTCTTGATTTCGGTGTTATTTTTCTGAAGAAATAGGTCATTGCACACACTATCTGTCACCTGAATGTAAAGCATCTAGAAAAACAAGAGAGTAAGCCCATAATGTACCTGCTGGGAAGGCCTAATTATAAATGCCGGTAGGGCTTAATTTGTTAACAAGGTCCTAACAATATACATGACCTACCCTTTCATAAAAAGCGGAGTTTTCACGGAGGCAGCAATGTGGACTAACTGTAAGAATGACAAAACAGTCATGCAGTATATTGAGCGAACCCACCGTTTTATGCCGTCTACGAACACACTGGCCGTGTCTACGAAACACCCCGTCTACGAAGTTTTGTCTATAAAGCCCGGTTTAAAGAGACACAGAGTATGTTAATATAGGGTCACATATGTCAAATCTTGAAATCGATGTTATTACATCGGGAACCACTAACTGTTACTGAAAATAACAAGTTAAAGGTCAATCAGTACATTAGAGCGAAAATACGGCCATTCAAAGTCGGGATTTTGATCGAAAACCGGATAATGTGGCTCCAACGACGCGCGCAAATTCGCCAAACGTAATTTTGAAACCTTGTCATAAGCTGACAGGAAGATATATTCGAGATTGTTTATTAGGTATTGTTACTAATAGGTAGATTAATTGGATGCATAATTTCGAAAATTAAACGTATTTGAGATGTTTTCTTGAGTTTTCCATAAAATCAAGCATTTTAGAGATATTATGCATAAATAGATATATTTGCAAGTCCAGTGATGAGATATGAACTTCAATCAGCATATAAGTTATTTTGTAGCTTATCAAAACTAAATAAAATGTTAAGAAAGATACTCTGTGTCACTTTAAGCTTTAGAGGCCGAGAGCTACATATTATTAGCTAGGGCTACAATTAGCCCTGTTATTGTAATAACCCAAATAACCCAGATTCTCAATAAGCATATCGAATTTGGTATCTATAGTTGACATGACAACGAGTAGTATGGATTACAACTTCTTTATTGTATTTGCATACGACGTTGCAAGGTAATTCATCAAAATACAAAACCAATGTGCCTGATGACACCTATATTACCAAATAAAGTACAAATATATACCTATAACATCCCCTGTTTCCGACTGAGACACAAACCACCCCCTGGAGTCTAGTTCGAACATGCACGTGAGAAACGTCTCGTCGTATTCGTCCCAATCGTCCGCGTCAAGCAATGTCTTGATGGCAGGTATGTCCTCTCTACAGGCCGGCCTTATCACACAAGGTATGGCTGCAGTCGAAGCCATTCTTCTTTACACTATAAGGTCTACTACAAGATTATGTTACGTTCACTTTGATTCAGCTGGTGCGTGGAATTCAAAAATTTATGTCCAAAGACATTTATGGATTAGTAGCAAAACTCGCGGATAATCCTGTGGAGAACACAAAACTTATGTTTACATGTATATTTTACTTGAGAAGAACTTTGGTTTGGTTTGCACAACAGACCGATAAAACCTATAAAAGAACGATTTGTGATCCAAACAATGCATAATGAACATCAACTTTAGGTTACACTTTACACTGCCATCGTGACCGTAAAGTGAAAACCAGTTGATAAATATTCCACGTTTTCTTTTATGATTAGGCTTCATGTATTGAGAGATTTAAAAAAAGGCAATATTCAAATATTGAAACAACATTGTAAATCATGTTTTCTCAATTGAGTTTTCGATTCTTTTATTTAGCTAAGTCACTGTAACTCTACAGTTATAAATTTCAGGATATTATTTGACTTTTCCGTATTTTAACTTCATTTCCGGTTACACCAAGGGCAGGTTACTCTAATGGGGGATGCGGTGAACTCGTAGACAAAACCGGCTCGTAGACACGAAATCCGGTGAACTCGTAGACAAATTGAGAAGTGATCTCGTAGACAGGTTTTCAAATAGGATTTGTACTAATAGTAACCAACTTATATTTATCAAATTCACGCTATTGAACACTCATAGGTTGGGTTAAACAAATAAAGAGAATAAAATCTAAATTTGTTGTGTTTTGAACTATTAAATGTATCCAATATCCATGTGTTATTTTTAATTTTTGGAGTTCTTGTTTGATCTTTAAATAAAATAAATAGAGGTACTGATTATATTTATCAACAACAACACAATCAACACCAGCTTAGAGACGAGAAGACACCCGGAAAGATGAAAGACGGTAAGTCACTGACAATCAAAACAAACGACTAATCATGTTTTTTACAATTTGTTTACAAATATATTGAGTCAAACAATTAATTTTAATCCACTTGCATGAGTAGAAGAGACTCAAACTTACCTGTAAAAACACCTATAGTATATAAACCACAAATTTGAATTCAAATTCTTGTCTTGATTAGACTGATTGAAAAGATATCAATATATGAATGAAATAATATATCATTAAAATAATAGAAATATCTATTTTATATTAATATTTAATATTTTATAATGACAATGAATAGTTTTTTTAGTTTCGTATTTTTTTACATAAAGCTAACAACATTCCAGGTAAAGTTAGTCATATTCTCGTGATCAGTTTTCATGCAACATAATATGAAATATTATAAACGTCAAGGATAATTAAAAATAATACTCAATATTGACTTAGAAATACAAATTAATTACTGTCTACGAAATCACTGTCTACGAGATTGTTTTGTCTGCGAAATTCCCGTGTCTACGAGCCGGTTTTGTCTACGACTTCACTGCAAGCCCTCTAATGTAAGCTTGATGTCGTTTTGCTCGTTGAAAGTTTTGTTGCTTTCGTTAAAAGTATGAAATCTAATAACCTGATGGGGTCATGAATTAGTATCTTAACAATTTATGACAGTGTCTAAAATTTGAGAACAGACAAAGGTGTTTTTAGAAAATGACAACATGAAGTTCAGTGGATATTTTGAGACAGGGCCGGTCACTGCTCTTGCAACGTGTGGCGATTTTGTGATTGCGGGTGAGTTATCTGTGATTAAATGTTTGTATTACACATTGTAAGTTGACAGTTAGAACTATGATCTCATTTTGCTTGTTATTGCTAAGTAAAACCAAAATTAATAGTTGAAATGTTTCTGTAAGCAAGCAAGATCGTTTCAACTTGTCAATATGTTCGCCACTAAAATAAGATATTTAGGGAATTAGCCGCTGGATTCACGTTAGACTGACTGTTTTAGTCCTTAGATATTTGTTGACTATCCTTTTTAACCCTTGAATCTGTATTGACAAAATTTTAGCGAGTTTGTCTAGTGTAAGGGTTGGTTACGTATTGTAGATGAAGTGGCGAACATATCGTAAACTTGCTTCGCATGATCAACGAATCTGTGACTGCGAGTTGTCTGACGCCCAGAACAAATATTGTATAGTGGTTGTCTGCTAGACTCGATATTCAAGTATCAATATCATAGTTAATGCAGTTTTTAGATGTTCTCACTTTGTCACATTCCATCACATGCAATGATGTTAAATAAAAAATATTTTGAGGCGATACATGATTGCAGTTACACAATATGATTCAATTTTCTCTCTGTACACATTTTGTTTGCTTTATCAAACTAAAATTATTCTGTATGGTTTGATGATAATGTTGTCAGGTATCTGCAATTCAGAACAAATGCCACAAAAAGATTTAAAGTTCACATCAACCACAAACATATTTCACTATTTTCTTTGGAGTACATGAAAGTCAAATTACAATATTGTATCGTGCGTCAAAGGTCGCTACTCAAATATGTTCAGTTTGGTAATGAAAGCCGTTTTTGAAGGCCACTTTTGATGGGCTGCCTAAATAGACCTATCTGGCCACAAGCCAGTGAATGATTGACTGGTCACGCCCCCTTTTTGTGACGTCATAAACAGAATCAGCCTCGTTATCTATACATCTGACATTTGACGATGTAACACCACTAAGCATTTGGTGTAAAAAAAGATATCCACATCAATGGTAATTAAACAATTATTTAGGCAGTATTTCAGTTGAAATAATGATGGGTTACTTCGATAGTCTGTGTATTACATCACACCCGCGCGAGTTTTATGGCCCAAACCCAGGTGGGTTTTTCACAGACGATAATTACGCTGTCTTAATGAAAGGCTAAATAAAGGTGTTTATTGGACAAATTAACAAAAATCAAGTCCAGTTTTTATTTTGTTGAAAAATCTTTGAACGAAAATTTTTGAAGTGGTGAAGTCAAGGTTAGTGGATGTTTAAATTTCTAACAACTCTTCACATTTTGTTCCTTATTAAATTTATTGTTGATATCATTCTGTAAGCAAGTATGGTTTTATGACTGTGTTGACAGGTGTTGGGGGCAGCGTGACTGTATACGATTCACAAGTGAGAAGAAAACTATGCTGTCAGAATGTTTTACCAAATCAAAACATCCATGGAATAAGAAAAAGTATGTATTTTGTTCTTTCTCATAATCTTACCATTGACTGTTTTTTCTAAGTTCCCTTATTCTAATGCAACAAACATCTTTGCTGTCCATAAATCATGCTTAAAAGACTTTATACATTAATTATCATTAACTGAGTTTCATGAGGCACATTACGTACTGTCTAAAAAATGTGTGGTCGGAATAACAACTTGAGGATCCACTGAAGGGTACAATGAAGGACCCAACATAACTTGGGATAGATATAACAGAGGAGGATAAAGGGGGAACAAGGGGGAAGAGGAGGGGGGAAATGTTGGCAGGAGGCTGAGCACCTCTGGAGTGACATGTTTGATATTAATGGTGAAACTAATATCATTAAGTTATTGCTTTGATTCATAGAATTGTAATTTGATGAAGTACCTTATTTCCTCGAATAGATGCCCAAGACGTCTATTTTTTCAGACCTCCTTTACCCCAACGTGTATTCATTTTTAATAGGAAATAGATGTACATAGATTGTGAAGAGAGAAAATACATTACTTGCATTCACCTACAGAAGAATTGATTAATGAACTAATCACCCAGCGTCTATTTGAGACCTGGCGTCTATTCGCGACCTGGCATGTATTTACTTAAAACAGCCATACCCCCGGCGTCTGTTCAAGGCCGGCGTTTATTCGAGGAAATACGGTACTTTATTAGTGAAAACCTTTAGATCTGCAGTTCTGTGATCTTTGTTCAGGAATGAGTTTGCGTACTGAGAACATTGTGGTTCAAGTGCCTATGACCTCAGGTGCACATGAATAACACTGTAAGAACTACCTTGAATTATTTTTATGTCAAATGATATATTGTTTCTTTTTCAGAATTTGATGAAAATGACTTCTGCATTTTTGGGGAAAAGTGTTTCAGAATAATCAGGCTCATTACTGATGACAAAAAGTGAGAATTGATGAATTGTACTATTGTGATTGTGATGATTTTTAGTTGTAATGTGTCCATGAGTCATGTTTTGAAGTTTGAAATCTTGTGAGGCTTTAGGTAGATAGATAGATAGATAGATAGATAGATAGGTAGATAGGTAGATAAATAGATAGATAGATAGATAGATAGATAGATAGATAGATAGATAGATAGATAGATAGATAGATAGATAGATAGATAGATAGATAGATAAGATAGATAAGATAGATAAGATAGTTAGATAGATAGAAAGAAAGAAATGACCTTACTAGAACTATTTAAGACATTATTATGATTGGATAAAAGAGGTAGGGCATTTCTAAAAGGTTACAACTTAAGTCTTATTGTAGGTTAATAAACTCAACCATGTTCTGAGGAATAGAAATTTGATAACATTGGCCCTACCAGAATTTGAACCCATTCCATCAGGGGTTTCCTCTTCAAAATGGTCCTAAAACACCACTGTTAGGTAGCCAATAATTTAGATATTCTATTCCTCAGAACTTGGCCAATTTTATTCAAACCGATTTTAATACAGTTCTGACCATAATTTTTTCATTTGATAAAATATAATTTTACATGGAACTCAATGTCTCTCTGAATCCAGGGTTGGCGTTGAGTGTCGCAGTGGAGTATCAGAGGTGGAGGACTGGATCCTGGATGTGGCCTGGTTCAAAGAGGTCGTGACTTTATTCGTAACATCAAGACTTCTGATAATGAGAAGATTTGTGTATTTTGATATGTTTTCTGCATCTTATACCATTTCCTTTAAATCCAAGATGTGTGTAAGGGTAAATATTTTTCTGCAAGTCTTTCATAAAAAAATAGCTTTCAAAGTAGATATCATGGGTGTGAAGACCTGAAATGGTAGATAAAGTTTGTTGAACCCTATGTTGCAGTGTGAGAGCAGTCCCTCCACAACCCTGGCACTCGCTGTCTCCCACAACGTGGTGCTACACTGGGACCTGATCACTTCCTGTCTGATACAACGCGTCTGCTGTGTGGAGAACTGTATTCTGTATCCTTCAGGCATAAGAGACATTCTACCATAAATGTGCAAAATACTCGTTTCTGATTGGCTGCTTTGAAACATCAGAGGGCGTATAATTTGGTTATTCGGTGCTCTGTTTACTTGGTCGAATGTGCAAAAATTCGTTTGTTGTCTAGCAACAAGTAGTTCTGAAATATTCTGATTTTTTTTATACAAAAAATGCAATTATTGCGTTGTTGGTATGTTATGTATAGACTTAATTCAAACTTTCCGCAAGCTTAAGGCTTGCAGTCTGTCAAAACATGTAAAATACACGACACTGACAACAGTTCAGATTTCCCGTTCAAACGGTCCATCATTCAGTAGCGTTAGACCAAAACAGGCTCGACAAAGCTTAACCGGCCAGAATTTCATGCGAACATGAATTGAAATGTGACATACACGTACCTTGAATTTATTTACAACACCAATGCAATTACACCGACGTCAAGTTTTGGAATATATGCATAACGCTAACAACCGTCACGAAATGATAAAACGTCTACTGAAAAGAGGGAGCTTCCTTTGCAGCATTCGGATAATTGTCGGTTATCTCCAAGGCTGCATATTTGTAACGTCATTCGAGATAACCAAATCCATAAATGTCGCTCCGTGGAAATCATACACTGGCATCATGACATAGCACACCCGAGTCAATGCGAAAGAACATAGTTCAATTTTAAATCGCTATTATGGTAGAATGGAGATAAACATACTGTGTTTGGAAATCAGCAGCATATAACAGAATTATTATAGCTCTAAATTTAATTTAAAGTCTAACGCGTCTGCATTTGTTGTCAGTATTCTGTATCTAAAACTCATTATCAATGACAACAATTTGGTTGGCTTTCAGTACCAAGTGACAGTGTGCAAAATATCTTTGCTTTATTCTGCACCATGGTCTTGTTGCACACAACACTAAGTGGTTTCCTAGGGATGACAGGGTTGATAATTCACCTACTCTAAATGGCTCTGTAGTAAATTGATCCCTTATTTATAAAAAATTAGCAATCCTGATAAATTTGCCAGTTATAATTGCAGCTGGCTTTATACATAAATCAGTTGTTGTCTGACAGACAGGCTGCTATTTTTAAAACATAAAATATTCTGTTACTCATTTTGACCTGTATCCATTATAACATTTCAAAGCAATTATTATTCATATCAAAAGTTAATACCAAATTTTTTGAGAATTTGTTTCACTTTGCATATGCAGAATATATCATCAATCCACGAATGCTTGAAAAACAGATGAAATATACTATTTGCAAATGCTATCAAATTATCTGTTTCTGATCTTGAAGAGTATGATCTCAGTTGTCTCCCTTGACCCAGCAGTTATTGTGCTCTTCTGATCGGCTCAACATGGTCCGGGCTGGTGCTAGCAGCGGGCACGGTCTTCAACCAGGTCATCATCTGGACACCAGGGGGCGACACCAGCTCCCAGCAGCAGCGAGACATCATACACACTCTTAGCGGACATCAGGTATGTATATCTGTGTTAGAACTTTGAATAAATTTTATGTTTGTGTATGAACAAAACTTAATTCAAGTTCATGCAGGATTTAAAAGTCTCCAATATATAGTGTATATTTATCTTTTTTACCAAACAAAGTGTTAGCTTAGTGAAATACGTATACAGGTTTTAATAATTTTTCAGGTTGGTAATAATAATAAAACATTTTGCCTCATGGAATAGGATGAAATATGAAGAACACTCAACCGATCTGAACTTTTTATGCCCCAGCCCCAGTCATCCCTTGTTTGCTTCATGCTTTTTACGTTTGCACACACACAGTGAGTTTCGCGGTAAATGTCTCTCTTCTCATGAGAAAGGTAAGTGGCAACTTAACTAAACTAAGTTTAGGTAGGTATTTAAATATCTAAAATATTTAGATTTTAATAATTTTCTACATTTTAATGGATATTTGAACTTAAGTTAAGCTAAAGATGTACAACTCATTTTAAATTCTATGGTTGAAAACATTGAGAGCTTTTTTATTAGCTGGGGCATCTGTGGCCCATGGACAAAAATTTTCAAGTTGGTCTTTGTTTTCTCCACAGGGCGTGATATTCTCCATTAATTACCTCCCGTCCAAGCAAGTCATTGCGTCGGTGTCTGACGATCGCACTATACGACTGTGGAGCTTGAGTTTCCCAGGCAATGGCCAGACTGTTTCTGATTGGTTGAGAGTTGAGAGCTCTCCTCTTCTGACCCTGTACGGACATTCAGCACGAGTGTGGGATGTGGAGCTTCTGGACACTGTGCTGGTCAGTGTCGGAGAGGTCAGTCTGGAATGTGGCCATAGCCTAGGAATATTGGAGACATTAGCTTTGTCATTCTTTTCATACAGTTACACTTATACTGCTAATAGCGTGAGTAGAGGGTAAACCTTCCTACAGACTGTGACAAAATATTTCCTATGGTCAGAGAGAGAGCAGTGGTCAGTGTGGCAGAGATCAGTCTGAATTTTGTCCATTGTCTGGAAAAGTTTGATAGCTAAGCCTGGTCAGTTTATCCATATTCTGGAATTACACAGGGAGTGAACAGGGTGCTGACCGGTGGTCAGTGTAGGAGAGGTCAGTCTTGAATGTGTCCATAGATGGAGAGGATGTGCAAGTGTGACCTGGTGGTCATCCTGCTTTTAGGGAGGGGGGGGGATTGTAAATTGTCTACAAATGTTGGAGAGTAGGGATGTCACGATACATCGATGCATCAGTGTTACAGTTTACGATACAATACACAATATAGTCAACTGTATCGTGATACAAATTTTAGTGAATATCGTTCAATTTTTTTGTGAAAATTGAGTCAATAACTCCAGAGTTGGTTGAATTCCTTGTTAAGATAGCTTTTATATGGCATTAGATGTCTTTTTCATGAAGAAGTTGTGTTTAAATGCTGGTTACTCAGATAAATCTCTTTAGGAATATTAAATTTAGATCCCTGAATTTTTTATCTCACCGCAATAATGTCGCATTTAGTGTATCACGATATGTATCGTATTGTGACCTCAGTATCGTGATACGTAACGTATCTCAAGGTACCTGTATCGTGACATCCCTATTGGAGAGGTCAACCTGATCAGTCAGTTTTCCCTTGCCACAATCTGTTTGAGACAAAAGCTCCCCTCTGAATTATTGAAAATTTCAAATGACTTCACCAAAGTTAATTTGAAAGCCATACCAACTCTGACAATTGTTGAAAAAAAATTTAATTGATTAATTTGATTAGATGTTTCACACTTTGTGACAAGGGTGAAGTGACACATGATATAACAGCCTGCTTATCAAGCAATAGATCAAAAGTGATAATATTTCTTTCACGACTTCCATGCCTGTCAAGATGTAGGAAGCTTTTAGTCATCTTCAATATTTGTCAGTATTTGACTAATACTGTGATGTTTTGTCTGCCAGGATGCGACGTGTCTCGTCTGGGACTACACAGGCAAGATTCAACACAAGTTCAAAGGTCATAAGGTTGGTTTGTAATCAGGCAAGTTTTGCTGTACTTCAATCGTATTCTTATATTTGATAAGAATCTTAGACATTCTCCTTATTTATGATCTTTTTATTTCAAATACCAGTTACAAATAGTGATTTCAAACCAGGCTAGTTGGAGCCCATTGATATATTAATATGAAAAAAATCAGATAACAGACATTTTGTTATTCTGTGAATTATCATAAATTGTAAATTAAGTGATTGTCTGGTCCCAAGTTAGGGCATGAGAGGCAGCGCTGATATTGGTATACATGTGTGATTTGTATTGTTCAAAGCCTGATGAGTAGCTGAGCCAAATCCTCAAACATATTTCCTTGTTATAATATGACCAATTTAAGGGGGCAGTAGCACGTTTTTAGGGGGAAATAAGGTGATGTCAGGAAAATGAAAATTTATGGTTCCAATTGTAAGACAATGCCTTTAAACTAATTGGAGCAATGTATTTAAGATCAATTGAGCAGTAATAATTCAAATATATAACATAAAGTTTAGTCATGCGATTCCTTTTTCTTACCCAAAATGAATAAAGGTGTTCACACAAAATGGCCGCCTATGGATTATTGGTGAATCTTCATCCTTTGTCCTCTGACTATGGATAATTGGTTTCTGTTATGAGATTTTTGACACTATCAAAATAATACACTTAACATTAAGGTACAATTATCTGTTGAAATTTTAAAATATAAAATTATCAAATAACGTGCTACTGCCCCTTTAAGAAAAGGAGATACTGTGTGAAATGAATTTGCAGCCATCTATCTTTGCATATTTTGCAAATAGATTTCTTGCACCTTGTTTATCAAAATATATGATTGACGTTTGTTTATGGTTGCAGGGGAAGAGTATCTGGAGTCTGGCCTGTGACAAAAATGAAAAGTTTGTGGTGAGTATCCTCCGCTTTCAGTTGGTTTGTTGGTCATTTCAAACCGTCGTATACTCTGAGATGGTGCACTGAATTCAAATCGATCTTAGCCATTGTGATGATACTCTACAAAGAAAAGTCTCTCATACTAAATATCAAGCACTTCTAGGTTTTAAAGGGGCAGTAGCACATTTTTTGAGAATTTTATATATTTTAAATTTTTCACTGATAATTGTAAGTTAATGTTAAATGTATTATTTTGACAGTGTCAAAAATCTCATAACACAAACCAATCATCCATAGTCAGAGGACAAAGTATAAAGATTCACATAAAATTCATTGGCGGTCATTTTTTTGTGAACACCTTTAATTCATTTTGTGCAAGAAAAAGGAATTGCATTGCTAAACTTTACATTATATATTTGAATTATTACTGCTCCATTTAGTTTAAAAACATTGCTTTCCAATTTGAACCATTAATTTTCATTTTCCTTACATCACCTTATATTCCCCCTAAAACATGCTACTGCCCCTTTAATGCTTCTGAGTAGCCAAAGGAAGAACCCACTCAAGAAAACCTTTACAGAATATTCAGTATTATAATGCTAAGTATAAAACCTAAAGGAGGATGTATTATGGCTTAACATGTGGTTTGTGAAGTACTAAGCATTATTCAATCAGTGACAAGTCATACAACCTTTACAATCACTCCTAATATTAATCATGTACCGTTATTCCTGTACAGGTGACCGGAGGGGGAGACTGTAGTGTGAGGATGTGGACACTGGGAGAGGAAGGGGGTCAGGGTGATACGCTTCAACGCACACTGACTCTTCCAAGTCTAGGACCGGTAAGTTTTTATGGTAATGGTTTACTTCTTGAAATAGGAATGTACAATACAAATGTAAATGTATACCATGCGAACCAATTATGATAATGTAAATGTGGAAAATATCTGTTACAAGACTATGATTATAAAATGTCATTTAAATGATTCAGTCATTCTAATTTTGTGTTTGCGTCTGTGTTAATCGAGTCTATTTCCTGATAACAATTGGGGATTGATTTTGGTAACTTGGTTGATAAATGGAAACCCATTTTGTGTATTCTGATATCATAAATTTTCTTTGCATGGTCGAATGTTCTTCAATTAACTTGTGTGTTCAAAATTATACTTGTAATCGGAAGACAGTTGATTGAAATGTTTTAAATGATATCTAATATGTTAATAGTTACAGGATGAAGAAGACTACCCAAGAATAGTGGCCATGTCTGATTTCAACACAGTGCTGGTGATGACAAATTCTGGGTAGGTAGGGATTGTCTGTTGCATTGTTGTCAAACTGGGATTATTGATATGATGCAATAAAAGAGTAGTTATGAGGTAAATAACTGTTTTAGAGATAAAAATAACAATTTTTACTCAAGAGTTGTTTGAGACTCAAGAGAAGTAATTTGCTTTTATGGCAACTGTCACCTGAACACCTCTACACTAGTTTGATAGCTTGATGATAATGCTTGAATTATTAAATCATATGAACTATTGTCAAGAATTTCTTGTTAATTCTCCTTTGACAGATGCCTGTTGAAGTACAGCATGCTGTCTGCCACATGGAAGGAAATCTCCCATGATCCTCTCTTCTCCTCCTATACCGTCATGGCCGTCTCTTCATACGGGAAGTATGTTGCTATTGGCAACATCACAGGCATGGTCAGAGTCTTTGATGTCAGTAAGTGTATTCTTACTCTCGATGTAAGATCTGTGCAAGATACATTTATTACCCTTTGGTCACAGGTCAGACCTTCGTAACATCAGAACACTCGACAGCACATTTGTGTCTTTCCATCTTTACCATACAAATCTCATGCCATCTTGCATATTCTAAGTAGATCAAAATAATATTCCGACATTGATATGTTTGTGCTTCCCAGTAGCATTTTAAGTATTAATTGATCAAAACTTGTTATTTGACCCCTGTAAAGATATTTCAGCTAAAGTCTTTAAGCAGGTACAATATTTTGAAATCCACAAACAAGATTTTAATAATGATCGCCACAAGCAACTGATTTCCGTTCAGTGAAATTTCAGTGCATGTCAGACACAACATTCAATTGGATTGGGGGGCGTGATAGCGTAGTGGTTAGCTCGTTCGGCTTCGGATCAGGAGGTCTGTGGTTCGAATCCTGCCAGGGCTCGGCAACTTTGTCTGCAGTAGAGAACTGTTCTACACGCAGTCCGTTTTAGGTGCAATGCTACACTGAATTTCAGTGCAGTACCACCCATGGTTGCTAGTTCCAGCCGATGACCGTAGGTTTCACCGCAATGCATAGCCAGGATAGTGTTGCAGGCTTTCTCTCTGCAATAATACTAGCAGTCGCGATATAAGTGAAATACTCTTGAAAGCCACGATAAACCCCACATCACCTCACCTCACCTCAAATAGATTGTTTTACAGCAACCAATGATTGGTGACAACCCTAGTTTCAATATTTCGCAGGTAGTTGCCGGGAGTCTGGAGAGGCTAGGCTGTACGCAGGGAAGGTGTTTGGACTCTCCTGGGTGGACAGTGGTCATCTTCTCATCACCGGACCTAATGGAGACATGGTCAGTGGTTAAGATAAATGAAAACAAAATATGACACTTTCATATGTGATATCATATGTGAATGTTACAGCTTTTAATGGTCATTTGAAGAATTTTTTTTAAATAATTCATGTAACTGCTCTTCAAATTGATCCATTTTTAAACCAAACAATAACTGGAAAAGCACTATTATATTGTTGTGTATGCGTTCAACACTTAAAAACTGTAGTTCTGATGAAAAAAATAGATGTTTTGCTCCAGCATCAATATTCACGGCAACAATTAGTGAAGATAGAGCCTTACTGTGCACATCACTTTTGAAAAATATTGCCTCAGAAGGATTTAACAATATGACTTTTGGAAAGTTTTAGTTTAATCATTTTTAGTGAAGATTTTCCCCAGGACATTTAATTTTAATAATGATCAAGATGTTTTTTTCACTGTTGAACTCGATGTCCTTATATTGTGACAGCCTAAATTGGAAAGTAATAATTAATAAAACAATTTTAGTGATCTAAGCATTATTTTCACAAGAACATTTTAACCACTATTCATGTCAGCAGGAATCAGATTCGATGATGAAAAACAAAAATGTGACACCTCCCAGGTGCTTCTTCCCAATGTTCACTATCGTTTTGTTTTCAGTCAGTGTTTAAAAATAATGTTGTTGTATTCAATGTATCAGACATTTTTCATCTCTTCAAGTGAGAGACTGGTACTGGGTACTTATTGAGTCTCATTGTGAATATTATTTTTTCTAGCTGGTGATATCAATGCCCAATCTGAAGACAAGAGCCAGACTCATCCTGCCTGTCTGCAAACAGAGGTGGGCGTCGGCTGGTGTCTTGTGTCTCAGGGAAGGGGCGTCGTCCAGTAGTCTGTGTGGCAAGGAAGGGGCGTCATCCAGTAGTCTGTGTGGCAAGGAAGGGGCGTCGCCCAGTGAGCTTCACCAGGCCGAGGTGTCAGAGACAGTGTTGGTGTGTGGGGACCGTGGCGGCACCGTCCATTGTTACAACATCGTCAATGATGCTTCGGTGAGTATGTCACTCACTGTCAGATGTTTATTTTTGTGTTTGATCTCTATTCTTAAATGAGACTCTGTGATCTCTAAAACCTAACTTAACTCTTACAAATCCAGGAACCATCAACAGTACATTTTAAGGCGTGTTTCTGACTTTTTGGATGGAAGCTGATAAGATTGGCATTGTTTTACCCAAAGGTACCGGTAACAAGTTTGTGAAATCGCATCATATTGACTTACAGTCAGCAATATAGAGCTGTGAGGAGGGGGGTCAGTCTATACATGAGATACTAGGTTTTGACTGGAATTTGGGGGGTTGAGAAAGGGGTCAGCTTATATACCCGGTCATATACACGTGATCTTTAGGAACATGATTGACATTCTTCATTTGTATAACTTCCAACACACAGGGAGAGCCCTGTCTGCCAGTGTCTAGTTTTGGGAAAATACACGGAAAAGCAGGCGTAACAGATGTCTGTTTTCATGGCAACAGAGTGTACACATCAGGGCGAGACGGGAGGTACAGACAGTGGGACATCACTGAGACGGGACTTCATCTCAGAACCACACACAGGGTGAGGACTCTTGTCTCTGCTCTCACTACATACATTGAGGATATTATATGCATGTTCATGATACAAGTGGCTGAATATTAGTATGTCCCGAGCAAGAATGAGGGATATACCGATATTAAGGCACCAATGAATGTCATGTATGTTTTTGCAGGGATATAATTTTCTGTTTATCACTCAGATGGTCAATGAAGGGAGGTGACCGAGACAGGACTTCACCTCAGGACCACTCTTAGCTCATTCACACAGATATGATAAAAGTCATGAATCAATGGTAGAAGAACGCATATCTTATCTCTTTTGAAAAAGATATGATTTCGAATATTTATGTTAAGCAAAAAGTTTATAGATAGTAGATTATTGCACTATCCCCAGGTAATAAAGAGTTGATATAGATGACACTTCTCTGAGTGATGAAGGGTTGATATTTATGATATATTTTCCCATGTGATGAGACGATATAGATTATATTTCTCCCTGTGTTGAGGGGTTCATGTTGATGAAATTTCCCTAGGTGATGAAGGGTTCAGTTGATATTGATGATATTTTCCCAGGTGATGAAGGGTTGATATTGATATTTCCCCAGGTGATGAAGGGTTGATATAGATATTTCCCCAGGTGATGAAGAGTTGATATTGATAAAATTTCCCAGGTGATGAAGGATTGATATTGATGATATTTCCCAAGGTGATGAAAAGTTGATATTGATATTTCCCCAGGTGGAGTTGATATTGATATTTCCCCAGGTGATGAAGAGTTGATATTGATATTTCCCCAGGTGATGAAGAGTTGATATTGATATTTCCCCAGGTGATAAAATGTATATATATTTTATTTCTCCAGGTGATGAAGGGTATATATATTTTATTTCCCCAGGTGATGAAGAGTTAATATTGATATTTCGCCAGGTGATGAAGAGTTAAATATTGATATTTCCCCAGGTGATGAAGAGTTAAATATTGATATTTCCCCAGGTGATGAAGAGTATATATATTTTATTTCTCCAGGTGATGAAGGGTATGGACTGGGTGGACCGAGTGTGTGTCAGTGATGAAGACACTTTCATCTATGGATTCCAATCAGTAAGTGTAATCAAACTTTTTCCAACTTAGCACTTTTATCATAACAAATGCCTTCAGCCAACTTCAAAATAGAGCAGTTCAGTGTGATATTTTGAAAAGATGTTCAAGTAATCTAAAGTTTTAGGGCCCTAGATCATGGTAATTGGCAAAGAGCTGTAACATTTAAATGTTTAAACTTCATACAGTGTGAGATTCTTCATTTAAACTGAAATGATTGAACACCAAGAGAAAAATTTCTTGAACGTTACTTCTTTTTCTCCTTTATTTATGCATTTGTAATTAAATAATTATGTATATATCAAATCTTTGCAACACTCAACCTAACAAAGAGATTAGCATTTGTTGTTGAGTATACTTGACTGATCTGACCCATGTTCTGACCAGTCGCGCTTCACCCTGTGGAGTGTGGGGGAGAACCTGAGACTGGTGGATGTTGAGTGTGGGGGCGGTCATCGAGCCTGGGACTGTAGACTGGACGCTGGTCAAGCCAGGTTTGTCTACCTCAAGACCAAACACATCACGGTCTGCGACACGACATGCACATCTCGACAGATCATACTCAAGGTAGGCCGGATAATTTACAGATTTGGGACAAAATTCTTATAGGTTTTGAGGAGAAAAAAGCAAATTTGTCTAGTGTAGATTAAAAATACTTAAATGCTTCACGAATGCAACAAAGGAGCAGAAATGGATAAAGAAATCAAAATATCCTCACTTTTTTTGATCATGTGAAAATTTTTGCAACATTTATATTTCAGTGATAGTGAGTAGCATTATGTCTTTCAAATAAGTCAAAATCATCATTGAAGATTCAGTTAATCAATTTGTGAAGTTTTTATTGCCTTGTTTTTGTTTGTCACATTTTAATGACATTTTTTAAGGATGTTGTAGATAACATGGTGAGTTGACGGTACCGTCAGTGCCTGCAGATATTGATGTACTTTTTGATGTGATGTGCCTTCTTACCATATTTGTTATAAAAAATATTAAACTCTATACAATTCATAACAAATGTTGCAGGAAAGTCTTCATGGCCGTGAGATGTGTGATGTAAAACATCTGACAACATTTAGAAACAACACAGGTGAGTTGGAGACATCATTAAGAACTTTTGTAGGCTGTCTTATGATCACTGCTTTTCATTTGACAAATAGAGGATATTATATGAGTGTCCATGACATACTATGTTTACAACACGAGTGGCTTAATATTAGTATTTCCCGAGCGAGAGCGAGCTAAACATAGCATGTCATGGACACAAATATAATATTCTGTTTATTACCGTAGTCCCAAAATGAAAGAAAATACTCAAAACCTACTTCTCAGCATAGGCGTATAAGCCGCCGCCGGCCCGTAGAGATTGTGACGTCATAGGTGAACCGTGACGTCAAAGCATTGCTTATAACGTGACATCACAATGAAAAGGTGATATTTTGCCCTGGGGCAACATATGAAAAATATGAACCTCGATATGACTGCCCTCGTAGGTAATAAATGCCTGTTTTGCCTTTTGCATTTTTCTGTATTATGTAATACATGTATATTAGAAAGCTAAAACTTCCTACCATTTGATGCTGTTGTTTTGGTATCAAACACACAAGTCATATCAAAAGTCTTTTCAAATAATAAAAACCTTTTATTCTAACTTGTTAAATAAAAATGTGATGAATTGAAGTTTCTTTAGTTTCCTCTGAAATAAACTATCAATGTGGTAAATTGCTGTGTGTAACATAATATGATACTTTGTACAATGTAATGTGTCACCCTGTATTGACGTTACTGTATTTTATTTTGTATATCACCAGGAGAGCTGAAGCACCTAGTAGCTATGTGCAGTGAAGATACAACAGTCAAGCTTTCTTCTATCTCCTGTATCCTTTCTACAAGTTGCAACAACCTGGATATTTGTTATGATACATATATACAATTTTGGAGAATGTTTTTATGCCATAATTGCAAGATGATAATACCCTTTTGGACTTGACAAACAACAAAGGTAAATTGTGAAGTATATATACATGTGTGAGGAATCAGATTTCCACGTTATTTCTTATGATAATCCTTTCGGCCGTAACATGAGTTTTGCAAGGTTTACTTGTATCTATTTCAAAGTGTCATTTTGCCCCTGTAAATATATATCAGCCCTCATCATATCTTTTATTTATTCCAAACAACTTCCTATCATAAACTAACGTAAATACCTCATGATTATCTCACAATCCTCTCCCATACATGTGTGCCTATCCGTGACATTGTAAACATTGTGAGCTGCCTTGACCCCATGACCTAGGTCAATTGGTGTACACATCCGGGTCACAGACGTCACTGCTTCCGCTGTAAGCTTTACTGTTTTGAACTGTCATGATAACATTTCTTTAAATATTTACTCTTCATGATGTTTTATTATTGCCTTCAAGTATATTTATTGCTCTTCCAAGATAAGTTTCATAGTTTTATCTTTTTGTTGCTGATTCTGCTAGACTTTGTCGATCTATTGATTTGACAGCTCGTCGATTCTTGCTGGTTTCTCGTTGGTTTTGGTCGGTTTCATCGAGAGTTTGGTCCCGTCGGTTCCTGTCGGTTTTCTTGTCGGTTCTCATCGGTTTTTTTGTTGGTTCTTGTCGGTTTCTTGTTGGTTTTTGTCGGTTTTGGAAGACTATAAATAGAGGCTGCTCGCAGTCGCGCGCCAGTCTAGCTTTGATCTCCGTCTTGACAGGTCATATCGATAGGTTAGTTGGTACTTACTTGAAATTTTAGAGGGTTATATTTGTAAATGTGCTAGTACTCATAAGACTATTTGTAGGAGAGAATTAATGATATTTTGATCGATAATGTGGTAGCAAACACTCATCTTTATAGGTAAAGTTTTACGATAGTGTTTGGGGGATTTTTCTCATAAAAGTTTACGATTACAAAGCAAACTGAATAGTTTTCAAGGTGCTATATTTGTATCGTAGTTTCATGAACAGTTGATCGTGCTCCAGTTGTAGTACGTAGAGTTGATAATCGTCCAGAGTTGTAGTGCTGTGTCCATTGTGTAAATGGAGACATATTAATTGTTGTCAATATTGATATGTGCATTTCAGTATTTGAGAGTTATAGTACAGTGAAGGTTTATGCTGTAGATACCTGCTATAAATACTGAGGTTCAAGAGTTAGTGCTAGATAGACATTTGGCACTTTGGTTCAAGATTGTAGACATTAATTGATATATTTGGTATTGACGTTTCATGGTTAGTTAAATGATTTAATCTGAGTAGCAGAGTTGCAAACAAGCTACTGTGATACACTTGGAAGTTTATTGTTTTTGTTGCAAGATAGTAAATTAAAGCACTTATATATATTTCTATTCAGAAATAGCATATATCTACTTGCCATTATTTGTTGAATTCTGTTGTTACTGAATAAACTTTATTGAACTTTAAGAACTTGTTGAATTGTCTTTTGCCTTGAATGAGAATTCATGAATTAAGAAAGATTAGCCATCCTGACAGAGGCTATTTCACATGGTCGTCACAACTTTTTGGTGTCAGAAGTGGGATGTGATTATTCTTATACACATCCAGTGATTCGATCCCATATCCTTTCTGAAATTTATTCAAAATTGATGGCTGATTAGTTTTGTGCATATTTGCAAATAGTTATATCAAGGCAAAAGGTAGTTTTATCAATATTAGTGTTTGGTATCTTGTAGGGATATCTAATGGCTTTACTTTATTCCAGACTTGGTGAATAAATAGAGAAATCTTATTCTTGTTAAGAACCAGGTTCTTTTATTTGAATTCATAGTCAATAGGGAAAACTGTCTGAATTTATAGGTAATTGTGTAAGATATTTTAGTTGGTCACAACAAGAACTCAGTGATAGGAATAGGCTTCAAGGCCTTGCTTATCCGTAATGACTTCCCCTGCTGAAAATAAAATCAAAACAAGATCAATGACCCACAGAACCAGCCCAATGCAAACCCAGCAACATCCCTGCATCATCATCCCTGAATTAATACAACTTGAGGGGCATCACACTGACACACATGAACAAGTTCCATTGCCCAGTCATAGCATGCACTCATCCCAACATGGCGATATGTCCCAGACATCCCAGCAGACAGGCATCGCAGATAATGACCTAGAAGCAATGAAAGATCAGATACATCATGTTTGTCAGGCAATGTCAACACTGAGTGGGGCAGTTGAAGGCATACACAGGGATATGGCAGAACAAAGGTTCCAAGCTAATCGGAGAAGACTCCGACACACTCGTCATTTTGACTCACCACACACAAGTGAATCTGAGGGGGAAAGTGAGGGGAATAATACTTCATTTCGTAGCAGACCTAGTAATAGGTCACACAAACACATTAAGCTCCCACCATTTACAGGTAAGGAGTCATGGACCGTATGGTTCAACCGATTCCAAGAGGTCACTGCACGTCAGGGTTTGAGTCCGGACGAGAAGCTGGATGAGCTGCTGCCGAGACTACAGGGTCACGCCGGAGAGTTCGTGTTCGAACAGTTGACGCCTGAAACAAGAAGAAGTTACAAGTCCCTCTGCAAAGAACTTCACAACCGCTTCAGAATCATCGAGACTTCAAAAAGCTACAAGACACAATACAGTCGTCGACAACAAAAATCTGGGGAATCCCCGGAGGACTTTGCAGCTGAACTGAAAAGACTCTACGACAAGGCTTACCCGCGACGTGACCACGAGACCAGACAGGAAGACCTACTGAGGAAGTTCTTCGACGGGGCTTACGACGACAAGGCGAGGTTTCACGTGGAATATATTAAGGAACCGATCACCATTGATGATGCTGTGTATGAAATGGTTTGTTTCAGGGAGATGCAGAGGAATAACAGCGACACCCGAGTCCGGGAGAAGTACACCAGAGCAATAGCTGTAGAGGAGGAGGCGAGCGCAGCAGAAGAGGACGAGACCATCATCGCCAGGACGCAGCCATCAAACAAGAATAGAGTGATAAAGAAAACCTTCAGCTCGAATACCGAAGCCGAGAAGAAGCAAGAGAGTTCGGAGATGGAACAGATGAAACGAGAAATCAAGCTGTTACAAGAGGAGTTGAAGAAGCAACGTGGCGTCATGAACCAACCCAACGTAAGTGGCAGATTCCAAGGATCGGCGATGCAGAACACCAAACCGAGGGCCTGTTACCACTGTGGTGACCCATCTCACTTTATCCGAGAATGTCCAAATCGTGGAACGACCAATCAAGGCTACGTGCAACAGGTGAAGCAAGCGACCACTCACTGCCATCAGGACAGCGCTTTAAACTTCGAGGGACCAACCCATCAGGCCTAAAGTTGGTCGACAATTCAAGAGGCCAGGATCAGCATGACGACGTGGTAGCTGATCAGGCAGAAGTAAAACAGCAGGGAGACATTGAAACCACAGTAAGAAGAGAAGTGTCATCTTCACAAGATGCAGTAGTTAGGGGGAAACTTTTAGATTTTAAAGAAATAATTAAGACTTCAAGCGGAGAAGACGAATTGACAGTTGAAGAAATGCAGCCTTCCTGTAGTAAACGGAGAAAGAAAGTTGGCAGGAAGCAGAATACTTCACCTGTGATAAGAAGAACTCAGACTTCAGACTGTGTGTCTAAGGAAGTTATTGGAGCGCTTCAATGTGAGTTTGTCTGCTTCATTCTGCTGATTATTTGTGTACTGGGCTTGAGCATGGGTTGCTCATGCGGTATAACGACTGTCAAGAGAAATCTACACGAGACGCAGAATAATGCATCTGTGATACAAGGGACTTACACTTCAGACTTAACTGCTTGTAAAGGTTTGCCTCAGGCAAAAGCTGTAGTATTCAAAGATAAGTTCATCACAGTAATTTTGTTGCTTGTTGTATTATTGTGCTTGAGAGTTTGCAGTTGGTGCATCATAGCAGCTTCCAAGAGGAATCTGCCAGAGATGTTCGGCAATGCAGTGAAGTTGCTGATCGAGCTGAGACGATGTATCCTGGGGGAAAGGAGTTATCTGCTGAGCGGAGGGTTGCTGAAGAACTCGCTCATCAGATTAAAAAGCATGTGGAATGCCTGGTCACTGAGAGTTGGTGACATTAGTAGAGGAGTGTCTACGCTACATGGAAATGGATCCAAGGAAAACTGGATTCCCTGGAGCGGCATCACTCTTGATGAAATTCATCGGAAGCAGACTACAGACGAAGATCTGCAGCCGATACTGAGATGGATGAAGGAAGGAAATCATCCATCAGGAGAGGAGCCATCTATGATGATTCCTAGCGTAAGACATTATTTGCTGTCCTGGGACAGCCTGATAATTCTAAATGGTCTCCTTTTCAGAAGGGATACCTGTGGAGGAAAGATGGAATCGTTACAACTCATCGTGCCAAGCAGCTTGAGAGAAGATGTCTTAAGCCAGGCCCATGGCAGTTCGTCATCTCGTCACTCAGGACGTAAGAAGACGAAGGCCAAGTTGCTGACGAGGTTTTATTGGTACAGAATCAGGGAAGATGTGAAGAAGTGGGTGACACAGTGTCGGGAGTGTTGTAAGAAGAGCTCGCCTGATGATGTTATGAGTCAGCGGTCCACTTGATACAGCCATCCGTCCCTGAAAAAGAGATTGATTAATTAGTATTTGACACAAATGAATGTATTATATTGAAAGATGTTTTTTTTTACATGTATCATTAATAGTTATTGCGTTACAGCTCATCAAGTCATGCAGTCCATGGTGTCAGTATCACCAATGATGAGACAGTTGCATCGGGGTATGTAGCTTGTCAGAGTGCTACAGCAAACAGAGTCAGAGGATGCCTTGATGGCAAGGAGCCGGATTAGAAGAAGACTTCGCAGCATCCTCTAAGCCGACAGAATTGAGATGAATGATGACGTTGACAGGTCCTCGGCACTACTGCTTTCTGACTGGGATAAGAGTCGACCATCAGAACGTGGACGACACACTGGCAGAAGTGTGACTGAATTGTTGTATATTATTGTTAAATTGAAGTTCTACAGGTTTAGCAATTTACTATATATGCTAGATAGTGTTTTCCTGTGTGAAATTGTCCAAGACTGTACATCTTTATTAATTAGGTTTTGAAAAGTTGTGTTTGCGAGGGCGTCAAACACTTAAGCGGAGGGTAATGTGAGGAATCAGATTTCCACGTTATTTCTTATGATAATCCTTTCGGCCGTAACATGAGTTTTGCAAGGTTTACTTGTATCTATTTCAAAGTGTCATTTTGCCCCTGTAAATATATATCAGCCCTCATCATATCTTTTATTTATTCCAAACAACTTCCTATCATAAACTAACGTAAATACCTCATGATTATCTCACAATCCTCTCCCATACATGTGTGCCTATCCGTGACATTGTAAACATTGTGAGCTGCCTTGACCCCATGACCTAGGTCAATTGGTGTACACATCCGGGTCACAGACGTCACTGCTTCCGCTGTAAGCTTTACTGTTTTGAACTGTCATGATAACATTTCTTTAAATATTTACTCTTCATGATGTTTTATTATTGCCTTCAAGTATATTTATTGCTCTTCCAAGATAAGTTTCATAGTTTTATCTTTTTGTTGCTGATTCTGCTAGACTTTGTCGATCTATTGATTTGACAGCTCGTCGATTCTTGCTGGTTTCTCGTTGGTTTTGGTCGGTTTCATCGAGAGTTTGGTCCCGTCGGTTCCTGTCGGTTTTCTTGTCGGTTCTCATCGGTTTTTTTGTTGGTTCTTGTCGGTTTCTTGTTGGTTTTTGTCGGTTTTGGAAGACTATAAATAGAGGCTGCTCGCAGTCGCGCGCCAGTCTAGCTTTGATCTCCGTCTTGACAGGTCATATCGATAGGTTAGTTGGTACTTACTTGAAATTTTAGAGGGTTATATTTGTAAATGTGCTAGTACTCATAAGACTATTTGTAGGAGAGAATTAATGATATTTTGATCGATAATGTGGTAGCAAACACTCATCTTTATAGGTAAAGTTTTACGATAGTGTTTGGGGGATTTTTCTCATAAAAGTTTACGATTACAAAGCAAACTGAATAGTTTTCAAGGTGCTATATTTGTATCGTAGTTTCATGAACAGTTGATCGTGCTCCAGTTGTAGTACGTAGAGTTGATAATCGTCCAGAGTTGTAGTGCTGTGTCCATTGTGTAAATGGAGACATATTAATTGTTGTCAATATTGATATGTGCATTTCAGTATTTGAGAGTTATAGTACAGTGAAGGTTTATGCTGTAGATACCTGCTATAAATACTGAGGTTCAAGAGTTAGTGCTAGATAGACATTTGGCACTTTGGTTCAAGATTGTAGACATTAATTGATATATTTGGTATTGACGTTTCATGGTTAGTTAAATGATTTAATCTGAGTAGCAGAGTTGCAAACAAGCTACTGTGATACACTTGGAAGTTTATTGTTTTTGTTGCAAGATAGTAAATTAAAGCACTTATATATATTTCTATTCAGAAATAGCATATATCTACTTGCCATTATTTGTTGAATTCTGTTGTTACTGAATAAACTTTATTGAACTTTAAGAACTTGTTGAATTGTCTTTTGCCTTGAATGAGAATTCATGAATTAAGAAAGATTAGCCATCCTGACAGAGGCTATTTCACATGGTCGTCACACATGTATATATACAAGCAAAACTTTTTGAGGGCATAATCAATGGGGAATTCTAAGATGCAATGAAAACATTAATGATTGAAATATTAGATGAAGTATGATTAGTATGGCAAAAGGACAAATATGACCTCTGGTAGCATGCTCATGAATATTTGCTCAGCAAAACTGCTTCTATGACTTGAACAATGAGAATATGAAGCTATTCTTCTTGACCTCCGAGTGACCGGTCGAGATCTGATGGACCTGAAGGTTGAGCACTCTCTCCAGGGACATCTGTCTACAGTGAAGTCTCTCGCCTTCAGTCCATCACTCTCACAAGCTCCTTCATCCCAACAGGCATCAGGCCTAGAAGCAGACGGCAACTGTCAGCCAACAGACTCGTCCCATCAAGACAGTCCCGATGTGATCATGTTCTCCGGGGGAGGACGAGCTCAGATCCAGGTGTGGAGGATTCAGCTCAAACAGTTGTGCGCGAGTGATGTTCAAAAGGAATCTTGCAATAATGTCAACAGAAGGACCAAGAGTTCTATACCTGTGAACAGTGAAGTATGTAGCAAAGTCCAAGTAGATAGTGAAGAAATAGACAATAGCATGTTCTGTGATGAGAAAGATATCATTCAAACAATGGCAAATAGCTCTCAATCCAGTGGAGAATATTCAGAGAGAACTGAGTCAGAAGGTGATGTAAACTGCAGCAGCAATCTCTCCCACAGACCAAATAGTGATATTAACACCAGTGATCTCTCCCTGATGTCAGAAGGTGTTAATTCCAGCAAAAGTCTCACCGAAGGACCAAAGGGTACAAACTTCAGCCACAATCTCTCTTCAGTGTCCGATGTGTCTTGTATCTACGAGCACCTGGGAAGCATGTTCCTGTGTGGGGCGAGGACCAGAAGAGGTTCTGTACATTCCGACCCCGAGACTCGGGTCATGTGTCTGACAGCGCTGTGTCTACGTGATGTGTCCAAGGACTTCTCTCAGTCTCTTCACATCCTAGCCGCTGCGTGCTCGGACTCCTACCTCAGGTGCGTGAAGTTTTGTTTCAGGCTTGTATTTGTGCAATAATTCTATCTGACCAGTAAAAATTCTAGACAATATTTCATTGTGTAGAGGTAGATAGTTTCCATTATTTAAGTGGTCCTTTGCATTGCTCAGTTTACTACTATAAGTGTAGTTCAGCAACAATTGGCCCAGCTTCCTGGATGTATGGGTGACCCTTTGTGGATTCAGTTTATGTAACCTTCATGTTAATATTATCCAACTTTCAATTGATAGTACATATTGTTAGATCCAAAAAATATGGTATATTTATTTCAGAAATACTGCAGAATTGAGAAAGCAACTTTAAATTCTAAGTGGCAGTCAACAGGTGTAAAGAAATATATTTCAAAGCAAATACATATATATAACTGTAGATCTGCATCAGATATTTAATAGCTGAATTAATGAAAGATATGAATACAAAATCGTTTTTTTTCTTCAGAATATTTGGTTTCAACGAGGACAGCAGAACCCTGACTCTGTTGCAACAATCTGGTTACCATGACAACTGTGTACTCAAAGTTGCTCATATCATATCAGGGTCAAAGGTCATCATTATCTCTGGAGCGTCTGAAGGGAAAATTGCATTCTGGGACATCAGCCAACTTTGTCTCTCGTATTCTGAACATGTCGCCAAAATGCAGTCATTGAAGGATGGAACTACGAAGAACAAATCCACCAAACATTTTGTTGAGATATTGGACTCTACATTAGAGATTAAGTTTGAGCCGGTTGCCTTGGTGACTGTACATCAGTCAGGACTCAACAGTATCCATTGCTTCTCTTGTGGAGGTGGGTATTTGCCTTCTGTCATTTCAGTCGTTAGATTTTTAATTTGTATCAGTGTATCATATGAGAATAGTTTGTCATTTTTGTTTTAATCATATATCTATGTTATTTTGTCAAATGTCCTACATTGAGAAAGATTCTGGTAATGAATGTCTTGATTTCAACAAAGAGTGATTTAAAAAATTCTTATAAAACTTGTGTCATCAAATAAAAAAACCTTTATGTTAACTAAAAGGCATTTGATGTTAAAGTATGACTCTGGTTAAAAGTCATGTTTATATGCTTGAGTGTAACATCCTTCTATAATATGGGAATAAGCTGGAGTTAACATGCAAAGCCACTCACACACATCCTGTTCATCACTTCAGACACCAATACGCATCTACATTAGTTAATATTTGATTGGTTGACTGCAGGTGGGCGCCACCTAGTGGCGAGTGGAGGAGACGACAACTGTCTGAGTGTGACCAGCATCTGTGTACAGGAGACAACGGACATGAGCTGTGTGCAGGTTGAGAGATGTGTCAAGAACACGCACGCACATGCAGCTCAGATAACTGGTGAGTTAGGGTCAAATGATGCTGAGCAGATTTTGGTGAGGTAGGATCAACAGCCTGGATACAGTTCAGATTGTGGGAGCATTGGCAGATCCAGGGGGTTGGACAGGATACAGAATGTTTGGTTGGTAGGGTACGACGTTTTGGTGTCCATGGTACAACTATTGAAATGGTTAATGTTCATCAAAGAAGGTTTAATTAATGCCATACACTTCTGTAGGATACTTTTATCACGTATGAGAAATATGACTGTACTACATTTTGACTTCGGAACTCTCTTGGGAGGGGAGTGCATCATCGCATCCTCCATCTCCTCCAATGTTCAACCCTCAACCCTGCTAAGAGAGTTCCAAATATATGAGTAAACATTTACTTAATACATATTCTTTGATCCAAATTAATAAATTGAAAACT
Source organism: Steromphala cineraria (assembly GCA_916613615.1). Taxonomy (NCBI): domain Eukaryota; kingdom Metazoa; phylum Mollusca; class Gastropoda; order Trochida; family Trochidae; genus Steromphala; species Steromphala cineraria. The sequence continues at coordinate 57,101,679 of OU744731.1, read as the reverse complement.
TCATTGACTACAAGTAAATTAGGAACAGAGGGTTTCAGTTCATGAATACATGGGAAGTAACAGACAAGACATTTGAGGCACCCATGAACGATGTTCTCTCCCCTGCAGGTGTGTGGGTGCTGTCTCCCGACTCTGTGGTCAGTGCGTCTATAGACCAGCGGGTCTGTGTCTGGCAGATCCCTCACTCGACGGAGCAGACCTTTAAGGTACATATCAACTTTTATTACCTACGTGGGCAGACATACCGAGGTTCATATTTTTCATATGGGCAAAATATGACTTTTTCATCGTGACGTCACATTATAAACAGTGCTTTGCGTCACGGTTCACCTATGACGTCAAAATCTATACGGTTCAACCGCCGCTAGATCACCTATCCCGAGCAGTAGGTTTTGAGGATTTTCTTTAATTTTGCGACTACAGTAATAAACAGAATATCATTTTCGTGCCAATGACATACTATGTTTATGACACTCGTGCCAAAATATCAGTATATCCCTCGCTCTCGCTCGGGAAATACCAATATTTAGGCACTTGTGTCGTAAACATAGTATGTCATGGACACTCGTATAATATCCTCTATTTATAACTTGCCTTTGTAATGGTCAGCCTAAGTAAACCTAGACTCAATATCATCCGTTTCACTCCTATACTGAGTCTAGAAAGGTCTAGTAGAGGGTCACGTCAGCCAACCTTTCGGCGACCTATGACCATCCAACGTTAAACATGCGAAGGCAGACTTTTGTGGCTTAGTAAGCTGAGTTCTGATTGGTTAAATTCGATACGTTGGCTGACACGACCCTCTACTAGGCTTTTTTAGACTCCGTATAGGAGTGAAACGGATAATATTGAGGCTAGGTTTACTTAGACTGTTGTAATGGTATTGTGTGTCATTTTTGTAATATCAAATAGTACACATGACTGCACAGAAAATGAAGGCTAAGTAAATGTGAGCTTATGTCATGGCGCTTCGTCCGTCGTCCGTCTGTCCGTCCGTCCGTCCGTCCGTCCGTCTGTCTGTCTGTCCGTCCGTCCGTAAACTTTCAGGAAAAAGACTACTCCTCCTAAACGAATCCAGATATCATTCTGAAATTGTAGTATGTTATACCCATGGTGATTCCTCACAGAAAGGTAGACGTTTCGGTTTTGAGAATCCAAGATGGCCGTCATGGCAGCCATATTGAATTTTCAATTAGATTTCATGAAAAAGACTACTCCTCCTATACGAATCCAGATACCATTCTGAAATTGTAGTATGTTATACCCATGGTGATTCCTCACAGAAAGGTAGATATTTCAGTTTTGAGAATCCAAGATGGCTGCCAGTGCAGCCATATTGAATTTTCAATTAGATTTCATGAAAAAGACTACTCCTCCTATACGAATCCAGATATCATTCTGAAATTGTAGTATATTATACCCATGGTGATTCCTCACAGAAAGGTAGATGATTCAGTTTTGAGAATCCAAGATGGCCGCCAGTGCAGCCATATTGAATTTTCAATTAGATTTCACGAAAAAAACTACTCCTCCTATACAAATCCAGATACCATTCTGAAATTGTAGTATGTTATACCCAAGGTGATTCCTCACAGAAAGGTAGATGTTCCAGTTTTGAGAATCCAAGATGGCTGCCATGGGAGCCATATTGAATTTTCAATTAGATTTCATGAAAAAGACTACTTCTCCTAAACCAATCTAGATATACTTTCTAAATTGTAGTATGTTATACCTATAGTGATTCCGCACAGAAAGGTAGACGTTTCAGTTTTGAGAATCCAAGATGGCCGCAAAAGCAGCCATATTGACTTTTCAGCTGCAATGACACATCATTATTATTAAATTTTAAGCTTTCATCAAGTGATCACTTGCATCAAATAATTTCTCTAATTTGAACTTACTAATCATAATATTATCTTGAATATGGAATATTTAAGATTGTCATGCAAGTTGCTCTATATTTTTAAGTGTTTTTAAAAAAAAATTAAGATATATAAGACAAACATAATTAATTAATTTGCTTAAAATCTTCATGGCAACTAGCTGCAAAAACCCAATCACATTAAACATCATGTTAAATTTTAAACAATGGTATCTCCCTTATATTCCTTTAAATACCACACATAAGGGGTCAACCAGAGTTCAGATATGCCTCTAGAGTCCACAGTGTTTATTCTAATACACATCCTGATACAGGCTGCAAGCATCACAGTGTCAGCTGCTAGTCTGTTGCATAATCTGACCCAATTGATATTGCAGAGCAATATGCTATATGGCCATGTGTATACAATAAGAGTTATGGAAATTAGACTTGTAATCTCATGACAGTGATATGTTCTTTCTAAGAATAACAACTTACACAAAAGTTGTCATCAATAAGTTTTGTGTTTAGCAATCTTCATGATAAGTTGATGTGGAAAGAGTTATTTTGTATCAGGTTCCATTTCCTGTGTTTACTCATATTTATACCATTTCTATATCTAACAGAAGTTCTTCTTGACACAAAATCAATTTAGGACATAAGCTAACTATGTTTTGTGAAATTATATATATTTTTCACAACAATGCATGTTCTCTCCCGTCAAGTTTTTAAATACCACACATAAGGGCTTAGCCAGAGTTCAGGTTTACATGCTCAGCACACTATTCTTCTCCAAATACACAAAGCCAAATCCCCAAATTGCTACACTCTCCTTAAGGATCTGGGGCTAGCAGCCCTGCCTGCTTGTATGTTGCTTAGTTATCTTTACTTAAGTCAAGAATCTGCTTTTATGTACAGTAATCTACATAAGTTATTGTAGAAAGAGGTAATTTGTATCAAGTTCCAGTTCCAATACCATATGTTTTATGAAAACCTGTAAAACTAAATGATAATTGTATCATGCTGAAGGGGCTCTGGGAACAACATGTCAACATAGAAGTCATTATTTTTCAATTAGATTTCAGGCCAAGTACTTCTCCTACTAAATCAATTAAGATATCATTCTGAAAAGTGAGTATTTTTTTATATAGTGATTCCTGACAAAGACGCATTCATTTTATTATCAAGAATCCAAGATGGTCAATATGTCATTTATATTGAATTTTCAATTAGATTTCATAAAATTCATTGAAAAGAATACATTTCCTGGTCAATCAAATGAATGTGTTTATATTTGTATTGATGCACTTGTTGTAATATTTATCAACACTATAAATACAGTTACAAAAAACTGTATGAATCATCTTTATCTGCGAACAGCCTGAACCATGAGTGTTTTAATAAATCCTTTTAAATAAAACATCTAATGATATCAGTGGGTTACATAATTCCTGACACTTCATAAAAGGCCAAATAACATAGCCAGTGAGGGATCTGATTACGATCTGAACGATGATTATCTAGATAATTATAATGATCATTCAATTCAAACAAATCCTTTTCAAAAGCATTTAAAATGATTAAATTTGTTCACTCTCAACACTAACTGTTGTTTCCATGCAATTAATATTAAAATACTTCAATAAACATATTACTGAGTTGACCTCCAGATTATTTCTATAGCAAACCTCTCTTCTACCCCCACCCCTTCTATCCTCCCTTCCCCTCCTCCCCTTTCCTCTCCTGTCCTTCCATTGCAAACCTCTCTTCTACCCCCCCTTCCCCTCCTCCCCTTTCCTCTCCTGTCCTTCCATTGCAAACCTCTCTTCTATCCCTCCTTTCCCCTCCTATCCTCCAGCCCCTCTCCTGCAACTCCCCTCCTAATATCTGTATTTCATACTGTATTAAGGGGAAGACACTCACATTATGGAATAACAGTAACTTACATAAGAGGATAAGTTACATAAGCTACATGCAGGTGCAAGAGGTCATCACAGGTCATCATATCTAGTAATTAGCATAAACCCCCATGTGGCTAGCCTATTCTGACCAATCAGATTGCACTAACATATGTCAAGATTTAAGATATTCAGAAATCTTCAGTTAGAATCACATGAGACATTGACCTGGACAGTTTACTTTGGCAATTGGACTTATCACTAGTTGAATTTGTGATTTGTGTCAGAGGGATATATTCCAAATGTTTATGTGCATCTTTTTTTAGTTCTTTGGAAGTTGAGAGTGTGACTAATCTAACATTGGATTAACCAGTTTGTTGACTTTTGTGATTGTGTTTGAAAACTTTGGTACTGTACAAGTACTTTTAAGAAAGAATTCTTGAGATTTTCGGGACTATTTCTTGACTTCAAGAGTCACAAAACCTGTTATTATTGATTGACATTTAAATGAATACTCCTAAACCAATCAAGATAATAAAATTAATATGGATGCCCACATATAAGTAACATTTTGAAGATTAAAAAATACAAGATGGTCACCAATTCAGCCATAGATATAAAAAAAAGTTATACAAAAACCTACTGCTTGTTAACAAATCATGATTTATTAACATTCTTGTATTAATGTTTGTTCGTGCTCTAATTTTTTCCAACAGAAGACTAGCATTTTAAAAGATACAAAAATCATGATGGCAGCCATAATCAATTATCATATAAAATATGGTTACACAATTAAACTATATTACCACATCATTCATTTTAAGGTGAGCTTCTGTACCCTCGGTACTTTTATTTAGTATTCTTGAGATGTGTTGAAAAAATTCTATTTTCTGCACTTAACACAATTAACAAAAAACACAGATATATTTCACAATCGAACAAGTCAAATCAGAGAAATTTTTGATCTCATGATGAAAAATATATTTTTTAATATCCTTGACCTGACTTGCTTCAGATGCTGGGGTGTCGCTACGTCCACATCTCTGATATCTCCAACATAGACGTGTGGAGAGATGGGTGAGTAGTCTAGACGACCTGACTTGTCAACCTGATTATCGGAGCACTTGACAATCCTTCCACGATGTTGTTCCACATAACCATTAAAGTGACACAGAGTATCTTTCTTAAAATTATGTCTCCCCCCGAAGGGTCTGGAGACATATTGGTTTTAGCTGAGTTCCCGTCGGCGTCGGCGTTGGTGTTGGCGTCGGCGTTCCCATTTCATTTCCGGAGCAGATCTCTAAAACTATGTGACAGATCATCACCAAACTTGGTATACTGTCTCTCCATATCATGTAGATGTGCCTTTTGGAGGTTAGATTTAAAAAAAAAAAAAAAATTTATTTACATGGCAACAGTTTGGACTTAGTCTTTTTCAAGGGTAGTGTTCGTTTCCGGAGCAGATCTCTAGAACTATGTGACCGATCATCACAAAACTTGGTATACTGTCTCTCCATATCATGTAGATGTGCCTTTTGGAGGTAATGGATTTTTTAGAATTTTTTTTTTTAATTATTTCCATGGCAACAATTTGGATTTAGTCTTTTTCAAGGGTAGTGTTCGTTTCCGGAGCAGATCTCTAAAACTATGTGACCGATCATCACCAAACTTTGTATACTGTCTCTCTATATCATGTAGATGTGCCTTTTGGAGGTTATAGATTTTTTTAAATTTAACTTTTTATTTAAATGGCAACAATTTGGACTTAGTCTTTTTAAAGGGTTTCAGCATCAAATCATTTAGAATTTTGAATATTTTGTTTGCTACAATTGTGGAGTTGATAGGTTATTTATTCAAGTTGAATTATACAGAGAACATTAATGGTGCTTTATGATAGTATTGTTTAGAGGTTTGGAGCATTTGAGGAAGTGGGAGACATCTGTTTTTACGGGTAAAAACACTTTCTAGTTTTATTTGGTTTTGATAAGCTACAAAATATCTAATATGCTGATTGAAGTTCATAACTCATCACTGGACTTGCAAATATATCCATTTATGCATAATATCTCTAAAATGCTTGATTTTATGAAAAAATCAAGAAAACATCTCAAATATGTTTAATATTCGAAATTATGCATCCAATTGATCTACGGTACCCATTAGTTAAAATACCTAATAAACACTATCGAATTGAATATATCTTCTTGACAAGGTTTCAAAATCATGTTTGGCGAATTTGCGCGCCCCACTCGAGCCACATTGTCTGGTTTTCGATCAACATGAGTTGCGGTTTGTCCAACTGGCGTGAAATAGGGTCTGTCTAACCATCTCACCAACTTCTCAGTCAATCTCTAATTTGACTTATGAAAAGTTGTCAAACTCATGTTGTTCAGAGATGACCAATGGCACAGACATTGTGTCCTCATTTGTATAACATCGCTTTCATATCAAGTTTGACAATAAATGTTTAACATCTGAAAATGCAAGTTTAACAATACCCGTATTGCAAAAGTTTGCTCAAATGTGTTGTCAAACCTAAGTTTGTTGTGTGAAGCCACTTTGCAGTTAATGAAGTCAATTTAAAAAGAATGGTTTAATATTTATCATAAAGCAGCAAGAGTTCAAAGAGAGCAGCAACTGGGACTAGAGTTGAAAGTCTAATTATTCCTACCATATTCTCGTGTTTGATAAGGTAAAATAATTAATTGTGAGTGAGAGAATTTGACTTAACATGCTCTCTGCATTCTTATAGAACGTAAGATGTTGACATGTTCAAGTTCAAGTTCGTTTACCTGACCATGTTATATTGCAGGTGTGATGTTTACCTGTACATCTGTGGACAAGGACTGAGTGTCATCAAGCTCCATGTCAGCTGATGGTGGCATTATCAATAAACTTTTACATACCAAAATATTTTTTGTCATATGTGGGATATTTTTGGAACAATTGATCAAATCAAGTCTATGATATGTTTATTTTATTCTTAATGAGATAAAATTGTTTCCTTCAATCAATTATGAAGTTAGAAAAAATCAAAAGTAAGATCTGATCACTTAATTGACTTATGGATATATATATATGGTAGCACAACTTGTTATGTCCCCCGAAATATTTTTCGGGAGACATAATGTTTCACCTCCATCCGTGATTCCGTGATTCCGTCATTCCGTGATTCCGTCATTCCGAAATGCTTTCTTTTCCGGGCCATATCTCAAAAACCGTTCAATATTTTTTCACGAAACTTGGTATGTGCTTAGACCTAGTGATGGAGTGGTGCCTTTTGCTATTTTGGTTATTCTGAATTTTTTATTTATTCTGGTTTCCATGGAAACAATTTGAACTTAGTGCATATTGGGGGTAGGAACCTTTTCCGGCCTCTATTTCAAAAACCGTTCAATATTTTTTCACGAAACTTGGTATGTGCTTAGATCTAGTGATGGAGTGGTGCCTTTTGCTATTTTGGTTATTCTGAATTTTTTATTTTTTATGGTTTCCATGGAAACAATTTGAACTTAGTGCATATTGGGGGTAGGAACCTTTTCCGGCCTCTATTTCAAAAACCGTTCAATATTTTTTCACGAAACTTGGTATGTGCTTAGACCTAGTGATGGAGTGGTGCCTTTTGCTATTTTGGTTATTCTGAATTTTTTATTTTTTCTGGTTTTCATGGAAACATTTTGAACTTAGTGCATATTGGGGGAGGGTTTCATTTCCGGACCATATCTCCAAAACCGTTCAATATTTTTTCACAAAACTTTGTATGTGGTTAGATCTAGTGCTGGAGTGGTGCCTTTTGCTATTTTGGTTTTTCTAAAAGTTTTATTTTCCTGGTTTCCATGGAAACAGTTTGTACTTAGTGCATATTTGGGTAGGGACTGTTTCCCAGCCATATCTCAAAAGGTATTCAATATTTTTTATGAAACTTGGTATGTGGTTAGACCTAGTGGTGGAGTGGTGCCTTTTGCTATTTAGGTCATTCTGAATTATATGATTTTTCCTGGTTTCCATGGCAACAGTTTCAACTTAGAACATCTGGTGTGAGGACCATTTCCGGGCCATATCCCAAAAACTATTTAATATGATTTTACGAAACTTGGTATGTGGTTAGACCTAGTGGTGGAGTGGTGCCTTTTTCCGTTTTAGTTATTCTGAATTATTTTCCTGGTTTCTATAGAAACAAGTTGAACTAGGTGTATATGGGGGGTAGGGTCTGTTTCCGTACTTTAGCTTAAAAACTATTCAAAATATTTTTACTAGACTTGATATGTGGTTAGAACTGCTGGGGAAGTGGTGCCTTTTGCTACTTTGGTTATTCTGAATTGTTATTTTGCTGGTTTCCATGGAAATTTGAAATTTGTACATAATGGGGGTAGGGTCACTTTCGGATTAAATGTTAGCGGGGGACATCACAGTGCATCACATGCACATATTTCTAGTTTATCATAACTTCTATGAGAGGAATTTTAGAGGTTGGAATGACAATCTATATGTCATCCATATATTCCTCTGCATTATTGTTCATCATACTTTTTTGTCAAAACTTAACTGAAAATACTGCTGATTTTGACTTCTTGAGACAAACTTAGTATATTCCTGCGTCTGGATAATACACTTTACAGGTATCAACTGGCTGTTCTACTATCAAGAAGTGAGCTGCAGAATTTCAGCATTGTATGGGAATATTTAAACCTCAACATAAGAAGCTCAACTCATCAACAAGACAGCAGGCAGACATTACAGGATAGATGGTTAAGAAATGCAGATATTTCAAGCCAGGATGTTCCGCCAAAACACACCATTGTGACATTTTTACAAATGCGCAAGTGGGTACCAATATTATCGGCACAAAACAAGTTGAGGAGGGTGGGACACATTTCTTGATCGCTTCCGTTTGACTTTCAGACCACAAGCACTTGGGGCATGGATATTGCCCATATACTATATATATGGTATATGAGCACTGGCCATGCATCAAGTGATTGTGGTTCAGACCTATCCTAAAAATGAAATACACACAGGGTGAACACAAAATTGGTGATTACAAACCACAGTTAATAATCTTGAGTAAACATTTGAAACACTATGATATCTGATCTCCTTGACAACAAACTTCATCAGGTGTCCACTGCTAGGTACAATGTAGGCAGATGAGTTATTTTAGACCGCTCTTGGTGTGCTTGTAATTATTGACTACTTTGAAACGTGTAAACCAATGAACCAGGAATATTTTGCATCAATCTAAATTAATTTAGATCAACAGATTTTATATTTGGTCATACTGTTGATCTAAGATTGGCCCGTATATGCGGGTCATCCCGCTGACCTCTGAAAATTGAAATCAGCCGCTCGGCCAATCAGAAAAGTTGCCCTAGCTCGCTGGAAGTTTAAAAAACTCAGCAGCACATCTTTTGAAAAGGATGATGTTCGGAGCTCTAGCTATCATTCGGAGCGGAGCAGAGCGACCATTTCGATGAATAATCCGATTGCTTGGATGTATTAATAGATTATATTTTTTTCATTTTAAAATGATTAGCGTATTTGCTGGTTGTCAATGACAAATGATGATTGCACATCGCACAGATACTAACGTGGCGAATAATAATCACAAAGTTAGAGCATGATAAATGTCAATATTTACGAACATCCTCATGCAAGGGGAGGTAACTCTATTTTATAAATCTCGTTTGAACTAATTTCTTTCGTTTCCATCCAAATGATTTAAAAAATAGTGATTTTTTTGTCAATCATAAATCTAAAAATGTTTCATACAACCAAAATAAGGCCAACCTACTGATATTTTTATTATCAGTATCAAAAACAAAATCTATTTTTCACAATGCACACTGTTACTGAGAACAGGCCATAAGCTATCATATGTTTCTTCCGTTCACACATTGAATGAGCGACTATGAATTGTTTGTGACGTCGAATTTGATTGATCAAATCGCGAATTCGTTATTTGTATACGAGAGGTCACCGGGACGACCTCTCACACTGGTCAATCTTAGATCAACAGTATGACAAAACAAAAAATCTGTTGATCTAAATTTATTTAGATTGAATGTTTTACATGGCAATTTCATTTGAGGTTGATTTAAAGTTTTAAATGTTATGGTTTTCAAGGAATATTCCAAGAAACCATTTGTAAGGACAACAGTAGATGTTTTGGTCTCTTATTCCAACTTGCCATTACGTAGATTCAAAGTTATTAGGTTCTTTATCTGCAAAACATGATTGAAGAATGATTGGAGATACATTAATTGAAAAAATGGGCTTTATCCAGTATTTGTATGTAATCTACTTTTGTATGATGGTATTGGTATATTATATTACAAACTAAACGTCCATTTCCTATTTTAGAGTCATAATAAAAGTATAAAAGTGTTTCACACTTGATAAAAGGATGATAAAGATTTTCCCATCATTACTGATGTTTCACTACCATCTGTCAATCAAATAATAAAGTGGTTTAATTATTAAATATCATTTAAGGATTGGCTATTTGTACTATACTATATATATACAACAGTATGACAAAACAAAAAATCTGTTGATCTAAATTTATTTAGATTGATTTTGCATCAAAACTGCAAACTAAAACCCCCTAATGATATATTTAACTTTTTCTAAACAACGTTTCTGTATTTGCATACTTTGCGACAATGTGTGAAGCCAACATTTGTGACCTAGAACTGCATGTGACCTTTTCCGATTAAAACATATCGAAGATAACTTTTAAGTATCGTTAGGCAATCGGAAATGGTGGAGTTTCTTACATTTCCGTTAGAAGCAAAACACCGGTAGACGTTGTAGCAGATTCTCTTAGATAATATCTGGATCTCACTAAAGCAATAAAATGTGTCCATTTGCCTGCATTAATTTTTATTCCAAATAATGATTTCTTTAAGGGAATATCTCTCTAGTGTTCAAACTGAAATGGCTGCATATATATTATTATTATTATACGCCTACAGATAATCGTGTTGCGTAAATTGATGTTTCATATTTGCATACACTAAAGATAAAAAGGGAAAGTTTGAACAAATAGAATATCTTAAAACGTACTACGCTGCCTCTTAAATCTTCTATAATGGAACCTTGACGTAATATGTATGGAATGAAAATTAGGTGACAAGAGATTACACTGTCAATGACATGAAAACCACTTGGTTGGAACAGGGATGTTATAATGTATTATACCAAGAGGTCCGTGGTTCGAATCCCGCAAAGGGCTCAGCAACTTTGTCTGCAGTAGAGAACTGTTCTACACGCAGTAAGGTTTGGGTGCAATGCTACACTGAATTTCAGGGCGGTCCCCCCCGGTTCGCTAGTTCCAGCCAATGCTCGCAGGTTTCACCGCTATGCAGAGCCACAATGATGTTGCGGGCTTTCTCCCTCCAATAATACTAGCAGCCGCGATATAAGTGAAATACTCTTGAAAGTTGCTTTAAACACCACATCACCTCACCTCAGCTCTGGTTGATAGTACCTAAGTCTGTCTGTACCCAATTTATCAAATGTCAACACGGTGTTATCATATGTTATCATTAGCTTACGTGACATTAAAGGATAGCGCTAAATAATACTATGGTCGTATGATAACTTCAACTGAACTTGACACGGATGCTTGGGTTACCGAGCTCTGCAATAGAGTTCATCTGAAAACGTTACGGATAGCGTTCAATTTAAAGAGCCACTCCGTGATGTTCAACACATATTATGCTTTTAAACTGAAGTAAATGGCGTGATAAATGATATGAATTCAAAACATCACCCATATCCATGCCCTAATGGCAATTGTTATATAGTTCCATGGAAATCAAAATGACATGTCCAAATTACATGATTACTTGTTAAATTACCTATCAAACATTTACAACTCATATCCATCCTGACTGTTTTACCACATGTTTCCAAAATATCGTTTGACTGATTGACGCGCGTCATTATCCGGTTTCGACTATAATCACGACTTCATACCTTCAAAATGTTACTATTAAAGGTCGATTGGTTCTTAAGTGATACATTCCTGAAATAGTCGATACTTCTCGATCAAATGGCACTATTGATAAAGTTTGTCATCTGTGGCCCCAACAACTCGCCTTGAGGCTCTATAGTTAAACTATGTAGTATTATCTAGATGCTTATTTTCTTTTTAAACGATATATCCTCTATTTACATAAATATAGACACCAAATAATTACTTTAGACTACACAGACTAATTTATAGCTGCTCATACTGACTCATACTAATTAATGTGTATAATTGGTTGTTCCATATAAGCAAAGGCAAAATGGAGTTAATAACATCAATTATCAATGGTCTGAACCGATGTGTATGACTCATGGATTGAAGCTACAGTTGCAATACAAGGGCAGTAGCACGCCTAGGGGAAAGTTTTTTATTTCCTCATTTTCTCCCCTACTGAATATTAGACCATGCCAAATGTATCTTTAGATGGTCAAACATCTCATTAGCAAATGACATTAAACAGAAACGTATCTATAGGTTCTCTTTTAACTACTACACTTGGTTTTTCTTTTCGTGGCATACCTAGATACCCACCCCCATGAGTTCCAACCATCAAACAATACAAGGCAGGTCTTCAACAGAAAATTAGCCCCTATCTTGGATTTCAACGCATCAATGATTCTTATACAACTATGATATGTATTCATAATGACCTTATAAGGCTATATCGAACGATACTAAACCGTGTCAATTAATGAAAAATAACAAATCTACATCATTAGCTTCCTAAATGCATCTTGTGCTAAAATGTACAATATCATATATACAAAAACCAACAATTAACAAGTTTCAACAATGAAGCATGATTCATGATATGTTTAAATGATACTGTTTTCATCTTTACAACAGATATTTTTAATTAATTCTTTCAGAGGAGTTTTCCATGACCCTACCTTCTGCCAACTATTGTACTCATTCTTGACATATCAACTGCTTTCGGACAGACACGTACCTTCTGAGAAGAGCGCAAGTGGCCACCACTAAATACACCATCACTCACTTATATGCTTTAAAGATACATAATCAAAAATTTTAAATTAAAAGTAATTTTACTGTTTTTCTGATACTTTTGGCAAAAGTTTGCGACCAACTTGTGAAAATCGGACCAAAATTCATTAAATAGGATATAATTTATCAAAATTACCGAAATTAGGTATTCGTTGCTGCCAAAGTTGATATCCACCGAACATAATTACGGTAGTTGAGACACGGTGTAAATCCTACACGCACAATGATTACGTCACCGAAAGCGGGTTCGTTAAATGCTATGCCCTTTCCACAGGGGGTACTGTGCTCTTGGCGTCGAACTAAGTATGTTATTGGTTATAAAAAAAATGTAATTGTGATATCAAAATTTCGACGAAAGATTTTTTTACAGAGTGATGTATTTATATTCTCAATAGCTACATTTCATCCCGAACCGCATGCAAGTATGATAATGCATCTTTAAAGCGTACATGTGTATCTATACAATGGAGTGTGAAGGTCGAATCTGAATAAAACGATGAAGACGTTGACATAGCACCAATGTTACACCTCCTCGATGGAAAAGGAAGTTAGGAAAGTGAATTTAAAGCAAGACAATCAAGCAATCTCATTAAACAAGGATTTATCTTTGCTAAGATCCGTCAAGGCTATTTGGCGGAATCCTGCGAGCTACCAGTGGCAATTTGGAAGTTGATATGAATAAAACAACAAAAATGTAAATCCTTTTAATCTATACTTCTTTTCTTTATCAATGGGATCTTTTGAAAATCCTGCAAGGTCGTTAAGCAGTTGCATCGGGTCGGATTTTTGATCGTCATGAAAGGTTTCCATTACTTTGACCTTTATGAAACGTAAAGATCGTCAATATGACAAAAATAAACGAACACGACCATCCTATACTTCTTATGACCGTAAGGTACGGAAATCAGACCTTGGTCCAAGGTTAACCTAGCATAGAACGTCACATCGTTGTAAAAGCTGAAGATACGTACCTTTGCTGAAGATAATATTTCAAGTCATATATAAACCTTCTTAAGTTTACATTGATAGAATAAAATATGTATTACTTGTGACAAATCCAATTCATAAATTTATTCGATCCTACAAACATTTCATGAACCAAAGATGTGGAAGACTTTTTCATGACGGACCTGGTTGTATTCATAAGATAGCAGATATTTGATTAATAAATAGAGTAGCCCTACCCACCATGTGTTTTGCGATGAAGTATATTATATAGTAATACCCTGGACCATTGTTAACATGCGTTATTGACAGCATTACATGCTGATGATCTTTTCGAAGACAGTTCTCGAATACTTTATAACTGTTACTAGACACACTCGTAAGATAAAATTATTTGTTAAGATCAGCACTATATTTGTCGTAAGCATCACGTCGGTCAAGTTTTCTGATGATACGTAGATATGAAGATATAATATATATAGTAGATATGTAATCAGTCAATAATAACGCACTAAGTACACTGATAAAACCTACATAAATACTTATATTGTGGACCAAGAATACAAGTGGCATACATGTTGGATAAGGGCCTATATCATATACGAACATTTTTAAAGGATCTTATTGCATGCTTATCAAATGTTGGATACCGAAATCATATACTAGTTTACGTAAATGTAGGTCTATAGACTGAGCAAAATGGATTTCTACCATGTCGCGGTAAGTTACAAGAAGTATCATCAATAGTAGACTCAATTAAGACTCAAGTTGATGAGTGTGTAAATTTCATAACTTATAAACTTATAAAACTTAGTTTGATAGATTAGTAAAATACCCGAGCATTAATTTCCAATTTTATTCGGCTCTTTGTGTTTTATCATTATATATCTAAACTACCTATCAACGAGAACCGTAATTTATCTAAACTTAATTAAATTTTCTAAGGCCCCTTTCTCTAGCACGGATTTTCATATGTGAGTAAATTTATTTATGTGTAAATGTATTGGGGTATGTAAAAGTGTCATGAGAACGCAATCCCATTCTTGTGTATTTTTGCACTATGAGCAAATTAACATGACCTTGGGAGGTCATGCAAATGTAAATTTACATATGTACATAGTTTTACACACTATGTAATTAGTGTCATGAGAAACGAACAGACTTTTACTCCTGTATGCAAACGCATAATATCTATATAAAATTTATCAATAGTGATTTCGTAGAATAAAACTGGTTAAATCCCAATTTCTGAAACTAAATTTTGATCTGTGGTGTTGATTACTTATACTTATACATATAATTACTTAGATGCGTGATAGATAATTATGTTTATTTACGTTGTTATGTGCATGACTGCATCCTTAGATTGCTCTTGTTAAATAATTAAGGTATTGAGTACGTGTATCTATGGAAAGATAATTATGAAAACAATCACTCTGAAAATATTTAATTCATCATCATTCATATCAATTTGATGAAGAAAGAACTAGTATTTCACAGTGAAGTTGGACATGCATCAAACAACGAAAATCTGTATCCTCCTCCCTGTATGACATGACAATTTATATGATAGATTTAATTCTATTATTACCACATTTACCACAGCCCTGCCAAGGGCATATAAATTCAGTGGCACTGGCGTTCAAACATCGAAGACAGCAGTCCAGACTGTTGGCAGTGTATACAATAGATTGGAAACTTAGCCTGTCCTGAAAAATTATTGGTGCAATTTCTAAGGGGAAAAAAAGAAATAACATTGAAAAGTTACCAGTCCTGACCAAAAAGTAGCCAGTCAAGGACTGGTGGACAGGCTATATTTTAAACACTGCTGTTGGTGTTCCAACGTTACTCAAAAAGAAATTCCAATCGTGCCATATTCTGCAGCCGATGACATCCAATAACTGATTTTGCCACTTTTCTATTCCAATGCGATTCCAAGGTCGCCTTGCTTATTCTAGCTTTTCCATCCGCTGATCATCATAAAAAATTTATTTGATAATGTGACACAACTAAACCCCTGTCCTCTCGTTTGGCCGCACTCTCTATTCTAGAACCCGATCCAGGACAAGAACTCTTGGAAAACATGTATAGGAACATCCTCTTGGAGGCAAACGGTCTAAATATCAGGAAATATGGCACTAGAACAAAATATATTAACCTTTTGGTTTATCATTTGTATAACACTGATGTATGTAATTGACAAATACAACACATTGTTTACTAACATGTGAACAGTTCTAAAGTATTTTTAATATTACACGTGTATGCTTTATTACGTAGTGTGTAAATTTGTTCATGTATGTAAATTCGTCCATGAGAAAAGGGCCTTAAAGAGACACTCCGCGAGTTCTTGGGGGTCATATATGACAAACTCTATAAATAGTGTCATCTGATCGAGAATTATCCATTCTTAAAGGAAAGAATCATTTTAAAGCTTATCGATGTCGTCTAGTGTCAAGAGGGAGGTTTGAAGTCGCGATGATGATCGAAAACCGGACAATGACGCGCGCTAATCAGTCAAACGTATTTTTGGAAACGTATGTAAAGCAGTCAGAATTACAGCTACGAGTTGGATTTGTTTCATAGGTAATATAACAAGCATTCGTGGAAATTATACTTGTAATTTTGATATCAACGAACTTATATTACTGTTTTAAGATTTTCGTTGAAAACAAGTATTTGTCATATATTTGTCATTTAGGAGTGAATACACGAGATGTTTTGAATTTATATAACAAATTTTATCATTTAAGGTCGTATCAAAGCAAAACACTACGTGATAAAACTCACGGAGTGTCTTAAGACAAGGTACGTACTAGGCCTACAATGCAATTTTTTAGTAAAATTATACTAATTGTATTTAACGGTATCCTTTTGAAGTTTTGAGGTTCCTTATGTGTGATGAACTTGATATTAGTCAGCCTGAAACAGTATATATATATATAGTATCCCAAATTCGCTCCAAAGGATCGCGTGTACCTTGACTGTCCTTGAGAAACTGAGGACAGACCACAACTCTTGCTACAATCAAAGACGTAAATAGAATCGTCTTTATTTACGTCTTTGTTACAATAGAGCAAGCCTAAAACCAACCAGTGATTTTATAATAGAATGAGGCAACCCAAAACAATGAAATATTGTATCCAATACACGTTCAATAAACATTTGTCGAATTTGCATTAAATTCAACCAGTTTGCTTACCGATAAAGTCTTTATTTATTATGAATGAATTATCATTAATCAAGGTACCTTAATTTTTGTCAAATAAAGCAGAGGAATATATGGATGACAACTTCTTTGTTCATTATATGCGACGTTTCGACACAGGTTCGATCGTGTGTCGTAGCGAGAACGACACAATAATCTGTGTCGAAACGTGGCATAAAATTATGTCTAGCCTACATTTAACGCATACTGTCGATAAATAAAGATATACCTTCTTAAAATTAAACCACGTCACACCCTTATTTTTGGGAGTAAGGCGATGGTATCTTCAAATCCATGAATCAAAGACGACGTCGATCGACATTCTACAAAATCGAAATCGTCAAAAGTCAAAATTTAAGTTACTCTTTTGTTCTTTGGTTCGTTTGATATACTATTTTTCCTTAAATTATGTATTTAGAAGGTTGGATGATATTGTATTTTAAGGGGCAAAGCAAAATTTTATCTTCATTTGATAAAAAATATATGTCTTTAATTAAAATCATGTTTAATATATAAAGGAGCAGTAATGAAAAACATTGAAATGTATAAAGCATTTATATTGTCTTTGAGGATTGAAAGTATAGATTTACAATATAAAGATATCACAACCAATCAAACGATTTAACCTCCTTTATTCCTTTGTAAAACTCTTTCGATTTTCTTTAAAAGGGATATGATGACTGGTTTTCTCGCACCTGCCAAGTGTCATTTACGCTGTGTAAGAATAAGTCTGATTGGCTAGCAAATTCAGAACAACCAATCGTCTGGCAGCTAACATCTGTTCAGTAAATACATTATCATCAGCAGACAACATTATGAATACACGTGCTACTTGATGGGTGAAATTATTGTGTTTATTCCCTCGACAGTGGATAATACCTTCAAATGAAGCTACATTTCGTCATTTTCGATTCCTAAATGTCACAGTGGATGTAAATGGCCGAACAAAGACACAATGCGGGTGCCTAACTCGGGCTGTGCAACAGCTGAGAAAAAGATCTTCTGCACCGAGCGGAGTCTGACGTTGTTTACTCTCAATGTCATCTAGCAGCTCGGAGGGTTAACTCGCCCTGTCTATTCTTCCATTCCACAGATGACCCGTCGACATCCTTGCGTCACCCTGTTTGTACAGATGGATGCTTTTCCCGGCCGATATTCGATCTATTTATGTAGATAAGCTGATCATCGCATCAGCAGGCATAACCGACTATCGATTCGATCGACAAAATGGAGTAACCAAGTCTTGCCCTCAAAAACATTTTGAAGATTTAGCTCTTGAAGAATCTCTAAACATAGAATTTGGATACATGAAATGAGAGGTTTGTATGTGCGAAAGTGTCACGTTGCTGTCAGTTGATTTCGCCTCCATTGTCAGGCGACATATGCAGGGATGTAACAGCAGACTAGCACTTTCTTATGCTGTCAAAATTTACAGCCATTTAACTTTGCCAAGCTGTTACTTGGCCTGAACAATGAGTGGTACTCTAATTGTTTATGTTTATATTTCATGTTAGAGATCTATGTTTCAGTTAAATAAAACATGGACATTAAATGACCAAAAAAATAGAATTAAATTCTGCAAGCCCCGAACATAACACAATAATTATTGCAATGATATTATTTGCAATAATCAGTTACAGCCGTGTCGGGTAAAAATACGCAGAGGGTAAAGATACGCACTTACACAAAACTACTGTCAAAAGTTAACGTAATAATTGCAAATAAAGTGTTAGCTTGTAATTTTTGTCTGTCTTTACATCTTTTATTTTCCTGACATGACGGATCATTTATCTCTTAGGTGCGTATCTTTACCCATCAGCACTGTATATTGATATATTTTTACAGTAGAAAGATCATGGCCAACAAACAATTTTACCCTTTTTAACCCCAGTAGCCGTGTAGGTAATTAAATTCTCATTCTCAACCCCCTGAGAAGTATACATCCAGTGAGGCTGACAGGTGCTTGACAGTAATTGTTCTCTTTATCTTTGCATACTTGACATATCAACAACATTTTGTCTTATCATTATTACTGCATTAATAATGAATTTAATTTACTCTTTTTAATCATCATCATCATCATCATCATCACTTTTATTACTCCATTTTCTTTAAAACAAAATGTCAAATGAAAGATTTAATGATTTATAGAATTTATGGAAACTACATACTTGGGATAAAAGTATTTGCATCATAAGTAGTACATAATTTATAAATTTTAGTGTAGCAAAAATATTTTAGTGAAATAAGTTCTTGTTTTATAATCAGGGGTCTAAATTTGTACTATTGGGGTACTAGCCATTCGGACTAGTGCATTCCTGAATCCTGAGATGCACTGGCCCAAGACATTCTGACTAGCAAAATACACCAATATAATCATATTTTCTTTAAATTCAACTAGTCCATCGGACTACCAGTCATTGCACTTTACTAGCCCAGCATCTTTTGCACTAGCCATGGGTTACCGGGCTAGTGCTAATTAGGTATCCTGATAATTGTAACATGCAGTTTGTATCAAAATCATTTTAGCTTGAAGTACATATAGGATAGATATTCCTTTAATACAAATGTACAAAAGTTGAATTGGATATAAGGAAAAATCAATCAATTGAATCTGATGAAAATTATTTATAAATGCTACACCAAATTAACATGCAAGTCTATGGAGATAGTGTCACCGTTCGAATACATGTACTTTTGTCCCCATCTGTAGATATTATTTACTTGACGAAGTGAGATCAATATATTTGCCAATTTTGCATCTACTGCGAATGTTTATCATATTGATAGATTATAAAAGGTCAACTTGCTGTTACATCACTGTTAACATTAATCGGTTTGAAGATTGAAGAATAGTGATGACTTATGTATAGATAAAATGCTTTATGAATATTCATCATCATTGTTATTATTCATAGGCATGTTATTGATTTTGCACAAGTAGATAAGCTAACAAATTGAAGTGTCATTTATTGTTGTTAGATGACAACAGGTCTTCAATACTGTCACATCACTGTCATGATCAAAAGAATAGTAGGGTTCTAAATTAACACTAATCCAATTAATAGCCCATGGCTAGTGAAAAAGATAAAATGCTAGCAAAATGCATAGATTAGAAGTGTAAATAATTGTTTGAATTTAAGGATGAGGTTATGTAGATGTATTTGGCTAGTTGGAATATGTTTGGTCTTTTGCTCTTAGAAATGCACTAGTTTAGTTTAGCAACAGGGCAAATTTTGACTCCTAAAAAGTAAGTACTCCAGATAATATTTTTGACCTATTGAGTATTTACTTCCTTCCTGTTTTATTCACAATTGTTGATTTTGATAGTATTACGTTGTAATGAAGCAATTGAGCATATTAGAAGCAATGAATATTTTTCTTGTTACATTTGTTTTTGACAAATTAATTTATACTGTTTTTTTATGGTTGAGTTTGAATGTTGTTGTTGCTGAAAATAGTTATATAAACTCTCTCAGAATTATTTTGTATTCTCTCATGTCTGCATAGATAAAACAATTCTTGAACTGTCTAATGTGATTTACTGAAAGTTATTTTTGTTTCTTTTTAAAAACATGTAACAGCATGTATAGGAAATATCAACTGAAGACAATCATAGTTTGACTAACTAATAACTAGAATCGATGAATAGGCTGTGCTTTTCACAAAAAAACACTGCTGTAGAGTTTAATTAATTCCCTACTCGTTAACATTACAAAGTAAACAACATGCCTAACAGAGTTTTGATGTCCATTTTAAACTATTCAGTAGAATTGTATGTTCGAGTATGCTAGTTTTTACCACTTGCTGCGTACAGGACGCAAGTTTTCTAATTCTTTTGGCTGTCAAAGAAAATGTTTGTGTACCGGTACTCCCTGTTTTAAACAATTTCTTTTTTGATGATTTGTGTATGTCAAACACACAGATATGCTGCTTATCTTGAGCTCTAATAGTGATACTTTAAAGGCTTTTATGGATATATTTCCTAAGACTTTATGAACTTAGCCTCATTATTATTATTGTTAATCATCAGTATTTTATGGAATTGTAGAAGAGGTATTAACTTGACATGTATGGTATTTCAGAGACGGAAAGCAAGATGGGAAGCCTCCACAGATCTGATCCCGTTTCAGCGCCGCTACCCGGGCGACGACTAAAGAGAAGGCATCGTACAAAGTGCTCCTACTTCGAACAGGTTACAACTCTTGTGCTAAACCCCTTAGACATCATATAAGATGTTTTTGGAGCCTGACTTGTAATTGTTTTAAGGGTTAATTAAGATAGTGCCATTCAAAATATTGCTTAACAAATGGCATAAACTACCTTGTTGACAAGTTTCTCTCATCTTCTAGTTCTTATGACACTCTTGCCATTTTTGTTCTCAGTTTTTTGTATTGTTTATAAATGGTTTTATGTTCCTACAATATTTTAGATAATATTAGGATGATATTAGTATTGATCCTAGATTATCAGCTTAGGGGGTTATTTTGGTTAGGTATGGATTGATGGGCCCTGTGGAACAACAGTGAGCTTCCATCACCATTATTGTTGTTGCCTTCATTATAATGATGATATCAAAATAGCTATTGCACTGTTCGTCTGTTCATCCGTTCACTATCATTTTGATTCTGGAGCGAACTTATAAAAAAAAAGAGATCAGGAAACTTGGTATGTAAGTAGCATACATTTTCAACACATAAAATGTGAGTAATTTAAGACAAGATCTATATATTTTAGTGTTTTCCCAGTCACATGGGTTATAGATATTTTTCTTGATAACCATATGATCTGTGATTTTAAGATATTATTAGGTGAATATTCCGATATATTGGGGGACCAGCGTCATCTCGAATGACTCTTGTTTCCAGTACAACACAAGTATCATCGCTGCCTTCAAGTCTGTGCCGTCATTCAGAGCAGAGAACTTCAAGATACAGCGGCCCATGATGGGGCAGTGCTGCAGTTGTCTCCCTTCAAGCAAGGTTTGTCTCTCTTTCTCCTGTCTTATTCAGGTTTTCTGTCAGGATTGTTAAAATGGACTAAAAATAGTGAAAATAATATCTCTTATCGGGGTTCAAACCAGCCGGGATATTCTCTCATTATCATGCTAGGGGCAGGTAACTCCAGTGTGCCAGTTGTCTCCCCTCCAGCCAGGTTTGTCTCCCTCGTCTTGTCTTATTCAGGTTTTCTGAGTGAAGTCAAAAGTATCCAAACTGGCTTCTGCTCGAGGTATATATCTTTAGACGAATCAGTAAATGTTTCTAAACCTTCAGATCCAAGATTCAAAATCCAGCTGAATGTGATTTTTGAACCACAATCGTTTCATGTGCATCATAAAGAGTTCGGTCACATAACACTGTATATGTATATGAACTTATTTTGAATGTAGCTAAATATGTTAAACACTCCCTGTCTACGCAAGTATTGTCACTTTTTGCAATAATGTTTGTGTTTCAAATGCTTTGTACATGGGCTGTTGGCCTAAAAAACAAATAAACTATTATTATTTATGTATATGGTAGATGTATAGACTTTTCAGTCTAAGTGATATGTGGCCCTCTGTTTGGACTATTCATAGTCTATGACTAGAACCTTTTCTGATGAACACAAAACATCACTACAGTAGACTGTGAAAGTCTGTAATCATTTTGAAATATGCAAGTTAAACTGCTATCAATGTAAGAACCATGTATATATTCAACAGCCTAATAAAGTTAATTGAACTTCAAAATGTTTGGCAAGTGATAAGCAAATTAAAAAACATGAGCATGTTATCCAACTCGAATGATTTCAATCTGTTTATTTAGTAGAAAGGACATTACTGATTGTATGTTATTTCTGAATTCACAGAAAGATCTGTTCAACGATAGGATATGTGACGCGGGAATCCGAAACATATTTAATGTCCGCAACGAACCAGGGTAAGATTAATCCTTGAACATGATCATCTCTGAAATGATGATGGTTAATATGTTGAAGTTTTTTTGGTGAGGATTATAATGGTTTTGTTGGGTTTGGTAACATATGCTTGCCTGTCGAAAGAAGTTATGATGAAGAGGATAATGAAGATTGTATCGTTGAGTCATCTCTTTTCAGTCGTGTGTTTTGGTTTTGTCATTTTGGTTCTCTTTTGTAGACAATTCAAATTCAACTTCAGCAAAGGAGTAGTGAAAATTTGAAATATCTTGTTAAAAAAAATATATAATCATGGCAAATACAAAAAGCCATCACATTACAACTTTAATGATTCAGATTTTTAAGTGAAAGAAAGTCTTTTTATTTCTCATCCTTTTTCTCCAAAATTGATTGTTTTAATAATTATAATGAAGGATTATGAATTAAGGTGATTGAATGTAATGATAAGGATTAACATGTTTGGAATAATGATAATGATTTTTTTTCAGCGAGGGTGGTTTCTCTTCTTGGTGTTTTCCCTACACATCCTATGGATTGAGACGACGATCGCAGGGAAAGTTCCCGGATGTGTCTCTCGCAGTCCTTACAAACAAGAGGTGAGAGGATTGGTTCCCATCCTGATAATGTCATCATTCAAAATACCCCTTTCCAAAACAGCTAATAGTTGAGCAATGATATTTGTTCTTAACGCTAATATTTAGACAAAAAGCATCCAAATTCTTTAATTTGAAAAGTACCAATATACCGTATATTTTAATGTATAATCCAAGTTTTTTATGCCAGAAATTGGGGGTTCAAAGAAGGTGGTTGCCCAATACACAAGGTCAAAAACTAGAGGCCAAGTGAGGGGTATCTGCCGACCCAACAAGTCAAGCGAGTCAATGTTTACACCAGATGTCCAGCAGCATTTATTCTTTACACCGGTTAAGCTTTTTCAATATGCAATTTGTGTTAAATTTTCTGATTGGTGCACTATTACAAATTCCGTTCTTTTAACCAATGAAAAGGCTTTAACAAATATAGCATTACCAATACGTTGACTGAACGTTTGTTTAGATTTCTGAATGAGAATGATGAAAACGAAACATGACACAGTTATCAGAGTTTGTTGACTGTAGCCTTGCTCGTATCAGGAGCAAATGATAAATCATTGAATAAAATAACAAACACCATACGTAACTTATTTATTTTTTAATTACACATGAAATTTCACTTAAAAATTATCGACCTAAATTTACCCTTATGCAATCTTGCTTTAAGGGGGGGTCGCCTTATAAATGAGATATATGATTTTGGCAGCAATTCAGGGGGCTGAGAAAGGGGGTCGCCTTATGTACGAGGTCGCCGTGTACATTAAAATATATGGTATTGCAATCTCCTTCTGTACCAATACAGAAATGAGGAACGATACCTATCCCTTACATTTAGCCTTCAATCTGTTGTTGCACTTGCAACATACGTCTTTCTCACCAGTCTGCTGGTACCTGTATGTATTTGTAGGTAGATTACGTCCGTCCCACATCAAACATCATCCATGTGTGATAAGGGATTACACCGAGGGTCAACATAATGTACTAAAGGTTCACCTACCAGCAGATAGATTTATCAAAGAGAAGACAGAATTTTACAATAACAATATGATGTTCACTCCAGTTATCTTTACCTGATAGCATTGTCACAATGCTGGTGCAAACAAACTATTAACGAATGTAATCGCTGCTCATATCGGGTAAACCAGTCTGTCTGTCTGTCTGAGGTGATCACATCACAAGAGTGAACCTGAAGTAGCCTAGATAGCACGGTCACTTGTATAAACAAACTATACAAATTTAAACCTTGGACAGACTGGTTGGATGTTCTATTGTCTTGTCTGTCTGTGTTTCGAAGTCTCATTGCAATATGTTGGGGATTTTTAGATTACCGTAGACTGTAGTAATCTCAAGCTGATAGCATCAGAGTCACAATCCTGGTACAAACAAACCTTTATACCAAGGCATTTGATCGAACAAATATGTTTTTTTTGGACAGACCGGCTGGATGTTACGTTTTTTTGTCCGTCTGTGTGTCAAGTAGTCTCATTTCTGACACAGAAGAGCATTTTGCAATGCTTAATGCAATATATTGGTTTTTCATAATTTACACTGTAGTAACCTAAAAATTAGAATTGTCACAACTTAACTATGCAAATATAACCTGAGGCATTTGATCAACCACATCTGAAGTCTGTTTTTGTTTTGTTATTTGAAAAATGGGATTTTTCTTGGCTTATCAGAAAGACAATATAATACTGTATTTAAGTGCTCAATTCTTAATTGGCTGTGACTGATATCATGTTCGAACCTAGATTTACTAATGCATTAACCAATCTGATACAAGGATTATAGAATGTCAAGTAAAACAATAGTTAAATTTGAGCTAAGATTTACAAATATTATTTTCTGATCCCAGAGTGGTGGAGGCAGTTCAACAGACTCTGCAGGAAGCAAGCACAGAGCATGCCGGTGAGTTTCTATCACTTTGTTTTATCCCTTCTTAGTTGTTCTATGTGTTGACTTGCCACTCTGTTGGGTTCTCAATCTCATTTTTAGCTCATCTGGCCTGATTCTAAATTATGCATTTGGTGATCCGGTGGACCCTACTAAGGGGTGAACCACATTTGCCACATCCTAAAAAGTGATATGAAGCCTGAGTGATGAGCTACAGAGCCAATGGCTCTATTTTAAGCAGCACATGCTTAACTGTCAGAAACTGTCCTTACTGGCAAGTTGGGATTGAATTGTTAACAGTCTATAAGAAATTAGGTTACGAATTCTCATTATCATTATAGTGAACTTTCTGACTTTTTCTACAACAAGCTGAAATTAACCAGCTTGTGGGCTATAAACTTTTTGCAAACTCTTGAACACCTGGTTGTGTTTCTGATCAGAGTAATCCTGAATTTGCTACCTTGCCTTCAGGCAATCAGAAACTAAGCTACAGATTTTTTTTCAGAAGGGTATCCTCCTTGGGGTACTTACTGCATAAAATCTGTATTTTTGCTATATGACAGGTTGTGACTATTTTTTACAATTAAAAAAATACCAAAACATCGTTAAAAACGTGTTCTGTTATCTGTTGTTACCACCCTGCATCCAGCCCTAGCCCTAGCGGCGTCCTTAGCGACAGGGGCAGATAACTCTAAACCTGCCTCTTATCAATCTGTCATTCAAGACGAACAGACGTTCTGTTTTTTCACTGAAGAGTTTTGTTGTTTTGACAAAGTTTGAAGCTAAGAAAATGTCCGAGGACAAAGACAAAGGTTGCGTAATGGCGGAGAAAAATGACAAACATGGCGATTTCTCGAAAGTCCTTTTCCTACTAGAGGATAAGTTCTTCTTTCGTATGGATTCCGCTATTGTTTGGCACTTGCTAGTATTTATTTTTCTAATAAATAAGCTCCCTTAGACTTTGAGATTTTTTCTTCACCTTCGTGAATTTACTGGGTGTTGTAAATTTCTCTAGGTCGGCAAGACATGTTGTTTACATGTTCTTTTTATTTCAGGCTTTTGTTATGAGCTTGCTTTGGGAAGCTTTTATACAAAACTTATATGCCTTAGAGTAGGATTATTATTATTCTCTCTCTTTTGTTGTCATGCACACATGTATCTTTCTATCTACATACGCGCATGCACGGTTGTAACTTTTCTTTGATATGATTGCTTGCAGTCATTCAAGAAATGTGCCAACTGCGGGAGTCGCATTCCCGAGTCAGATTCCCATGACATATGCATCATCTGCCTCGCCCTTGACGACCACGACGACTCCTCCTGTTCATCGTGCTCGGGCTTCTCGGTCAGGACGAAGAAGCGTCGCAGCCTGGATCTGGCCTTCTTCAAGAGACTGCATGCTGCGGGAGAGGATGTAAGAAATGCTACCCCCCCCCCCAGTAAACAAAAGAAGCGTCAGGTAATCTCGCCTCCCATCCCGTCGGGCTCTCAGAGTTCTGACTCGGATGTGGGGGTGAGGATGGTTTCTGCCAGGGACATAAATGCCTCTCTCACACCTACTGACATTAATGCACTCATTAAGGGGCAAATGAAGGGTTTGTTGGGGGAACTGATGCAGGAGGTCCGTAAGGAAATCCACGCGTCTCTTCCCCCTTCACGCCCCGATGCCCCGACGCCCGGTACCTCTGGCACCGTGGACGTCGTCGGTTCCGGTGCTGGCTCGGGCATGGGCCCGGGCGGTGCATCGGGAACGATCAGTCGAAAGCACCGGAAGGCCGGTGCTCCCTCGGCAACCATTACACGACCCACCTCCCCTATGCCTGGTACGTCCGGGTTAGGGGGTACGGTCGGCGACCCCAAGAGTCTTGTCCCCGGTGCTTCGGCGCAGGGGACGGCACCTGGGCTTGGGACTCGACCATCTGTTGTGGAACAGGATGGGTCGACTGCGTCGGGGTTTCGTATCCCTCTCCTGCCTCCCGGTTCGACTGTGGGCGCTCACGACGACAGCGAGTCGGATTCAGACTCATCGTTGTTGTCGGAGCGTTCGGAGTCGGACATGGAGGTTGAGAGTGATGCGGGATCGGATGCGGTCGACCTGTCAATCAGCTCTGCTTTGCGGGAGTTCCGGGGCAAGATTGCCAAGGCTTTCCCGCAGACCGCCGTTCCCCAACAGGAGGCCGACTCTTCTGAGTTCCGGCTTCCCGGTGGGGCTTTCGCTTCGCGGAAGTCCCCACAGGTGCGACTCCGCATTATCGATCATGTGAGGGACGATAAGATCACTCCTCTCCTTTTGGGTACCCGCAAGCGCTTCGACCTGCCGGAGCTTCACAAGCGGTACCCATTGGGTGAGGAGGGATTATTTGACGTGCCTTCGTGTGACGAGGATGTGTTGGCCTCCGTCAGCCTGGAGTCTCTTGGACTCCAGGGCCGGTGCGTGCCCCCCTTCCGCGCCGGTGACGCTCTCTTGAAGCAGCTGTTCAGGACGTTCGAAGGAACGTTCCGGGGCAGCTGTCAACAGATGCGCGTCGCCGTGCACTCGGCCTACCTGGCTTCACTCCAGGCAGAGTCCTTGGCAGAGGGTAAGGGAAGAGCTCCCAAGCTCTTCTCCAGAGGCAACTGGCGGACGCGAATGGTTATCTGGCAAGCGACTCTATCCGGAGCTCCGCAGGCCAGATAATGGGCGCAGTGATGGGGCTGCGCTGGGTGTGGCTAAATTATTCTACCTTGCCACAACCCACCAAAAAACGACTGATGGCTCTCCCGTTTGAACTCGGTAAAACCTTGTTCCCGGGTGCAACCACAGTCATCAAGGACACCGCGGACCAGCTTTCTCGGATCAAGGACGTAAAGGGCGTCCTTGGTCACGCTGGCTCCAAGCGGAAGTCCCCCCTGGTTGATCCCCCTTCTGGACCACCGGCCAAGACCTACTCCGAGTGGAACTCTTCCATCCCACAAGGGGTAGGTCGGGGTCAGCCAGGGAAGCGGGGCAAGAAACAGAAAGGGCAGCACCGCTCCAAGGGGCAGCAGCAGCCTTTTCGGGGGAAAGGGGGCGCCAACAAGGGTCCCTAACTCTCCCACCGCTTCCGTCTGTGTACCGTCGGGAGGTCGTGGAACCACCGATGGCAGACATTGCCTCGACGAGCCGTCAGGGGGCCTTAGGGCCGCCGGTTGCGGCAGACAGTGCCTCGATGAACCGCCAGGGGGCCGGAGTGCCGCCGGTTGCGGGGATCCAATGTCTGGTTCCGAGTCTTGCAGTAGGAGGCCGCCTCTCTCATTTCCTTCCAGAATGGGAGAAGGCCACGTCCAATGCCTGGGTCCTGTCCACACTCAGGGACGGACATTTGCCTCTATGGAAGAGTGGGCCACCTTCTTCTACAGGAGTAAGGAGCACTCCGGTGCCGTCCTCTCCAGAGAAGGCGGAAGTTCTTCGAGCCGAGGTCGTAGCTTTGCTAGACAAGGCAGCTATCGAAGTAGTCCCGAAGGGACAGGAAGGAGTCGGGTATTACTCGACCTACTTCCTGGTCACCAAAAAGGACGGAGGCTTCCGGCCCATCCTGAATCTGAAGCATCTCAAAAAAGGGGCGCCACACCCGAATCCCAACATTCAGTGGGTGGCTTGGCCTCTGTCAGGAGTCGCCTCCAGGAGAGCGGAATTCCTGCACGAGTTGCAGATACAATTCTGGCTTCGAGGAGGGATTCCACGAACGTTCAGTACGAGGATAGATGGGCCTGCTATGCGCGCTGGTGTGCAAATAGAGGGCTACTCGATCCCTTTTCTGCGGGTCTGATCCCGGTGCTTGAGTTTTTGCAGTCCAGGCTCGATGACAGCCTGGCTGCCTCGACCGTCCGAGGCTACTCGACGGCTATCTCAGCATTTCACATTCCTGTGGACGGCACCGTTCTCGGTAGCCATCCCATGGTCCAGCGTTTCCTAGCGGGTGTGGACAGGATCCGTCCGCCTGTGCGGCGGGTCAGCCCGACTTGGGATCTTTCTTACGTACTGGATTGGTTGTCGGGTCCGTCTTTTCGGGACCTTGATAAAGCCTCTCTTCAGTTGTTGACTTGGAAGGCGGCCTTCTTAGTGGCGGTTACGTCTGGCAGGCAGGTGGGGGACATCCACGCGATGTCTTCCGATCCCGAGCTGACTGTCTTCCATAAAGACAGAGTCAGCATTAGACTGCCAGACTCATACCGCCCGAAAGTGGCACATTCTTTTCACGTGTCTGCTCCTATCGAGCTTCCGGTCTTGCTCCAACCGGCTACGTCGGGGGCAAGGGCTTCGACGCCGCCGGACACTGAAGAAATACGTTCAGAGGACAAAAGACCTGCGTAAAGACAAGCAGCTTTTTTGCTGTTATGGTAGAGGGAAGGCAGGTGATCCTGCTTCCAAGCAAACTATCTCTAGATGGATAGTCTCCACCATCTGTCTGAGTTATGTCAGTAAGGGGCTTCAACCCCCTGAGGGGCTGAAGGCTCACTCGGTTAGGGCGGTAGCGACCTCTAAGGCCTACGCTGCGTCCCTGCCCATTGAAGAGATCTGTTCGGCCGCTATTTGGAGCCGGCCGAGCACGTTCATCAAGCATTACCAACTTGACATGCACTCCAGCGAGCGTGCTCGGTTTGGCAAGTCGGTTCTCTCCAGTGGGCAGGGGCGTGTACCCTCTAGCTGATTGAGCTTTCAAGGTTAGCGGGTACTTACCGTACTAACCACTAACCACTAACCATTCGCACAGTTATTTCTCGAACCCTGGCAGAAATCATCCTCGGGTGTTTTTCTTTGGGGTTAACGTTACCTTTTTCGAAAGTCCCCTAGTAGCTTCTTTCAAAAAGAAGGGGGGGGGGGGGGGAAGGGACGTTTGATCTAAACTCTTACTTTTGCCGAGTTTATCGGTGTAAAGCCATTATTACCCAGGGGTAGCCCTCCACGGTCATTGCAGTGGCAAGGTCACGTGACTTGGTGAGTGTGCTTTAATTCCTTGTGTTTTATTTTAATTATTGCAGACAGAATTCCGCTTCCGAAGATTAGTCTCTGGGAGTCTTCTTATGCAGTAAGTACCCCAAGGAGGATACCCTTCTGAAAAAGAATCGAACAAACCTGCAGAGGTTTCAGATTCTTTGAAGGGGATCCTCCTTGGGGTATGGCCACCCACCTCCCCTTATTCTGTTAAGTTGCACTTTGAATGGTTGCCTTGCACTTGAACTCCCTCATTAACATATATATATGGTATGTATTATATACATTTATGAATATAAATGGAAACAGCTGTCAACTAATTATGTGTGTTTATGATGTAGAAAATAATAAAATAAATAAAAATTGTTATTAGTGTATTATTATTAATAATAATTGCCAAGCAAATTGATCATATCTAGCAGCTAATTTGCATTTATATCTTATTTTATGATACTATCAAATTTGTTTACAATGGATAAGCAAATTCAATTTCTCTATCAATAAAGGTCTAACTAGTTTTTCTGTTGTACATCTTATTAGTATTTTATCGCAAGAATGACTTTACAATGTCTAGTCAATAATTTTGAATTTATTTTAAGTTATTTTTTGTTGTGTTTATTACCACAATTGGTCAGAGATCAAATACTTTATAAAAATAATTTCATTTTAAATTTCTTTAATATTTGGACTTGAAATTTCACACAAGCAATCCTTCCAAAATATTTCTGAAATAGATGTAATGATAAGTTTCATAGAAGTATTTTGTAATAAAATGTTAGATGAGAAATTTGAAGTTATTGAAAAGATATCCCTGAGTCAATCAGGCAAAAATTCATGATCTTTTTGTGATGTTACTCGCAGACTCAGGTTCGAAAAAGCCGCCTCCCACCCTGGGTGTGTACAAGCAGTCAGCTCGCCGTATTCTCCGCAAGATGCAGGCCTCAATATCAGCTGGGCTCATAAGGTAGGTTTGTCTCCTCAATGTCTGATTGCTGAGGAAATCTAACACCAATTTAGGCTTGGAAATACATTACTAGCCATTCAGACCAGTGCCTATTAAACCTAATAGCCCAATTGCATTCCAGCTAGCTGAAAACATTTGAATGATCATGATGTCCAAAGCTTTAAAGGGACCATTCGAGCGGGGTATTTTTTGTGGAAACGAATTTCAGGAGGACTGTTCCTGTTTACAATTATATATATGATTTTTACATGAAAATTTCACACTTAATTTCATTTGCGTTTGTGAGATAAGCATTTTAGTTGTTAAAGATTTGACAATTTAGCAAAGAAAAAAGTGTATCGCTCAAAAAATAGAAACATCTTGAATGAAGCCAATCATCGAAGCTACGATCGTGGAATGCATTACTACGACAAAATTCTGTCGCAACTGATAACTTTTATTATGAATTATTTGTAAATATGCTCCTCTTCTATCAATAAAATAGTTATTACTTAATTTTGTTAATGAATAAGCATATTACAGCACATTTGTTTTTTTGCATTGCTAACCTTGCATTGCTAATGGCTGACGAAAGCCGCTTGAGTGGTGCCTTAAAGTAGTCCTCCAGACTTCCTGTAAATACATTCTACAAGCACCGCATAACTACTACTAGCCATGGGCTTAAGTGACTATCAACTTGCCTCAAACTGACAATTCAAGTAAAAAATGTCCAGATTGATGTACAGCAACTATGCTGATTCTTTAGTTCATTGTGGTAGGTAAGCAATAGTGTTATGATTACCACATAAATATCTAGGCATTAACAGTTTTGCAATATTACATTTTTGTCACTAACATTTAAATTGCTTGTCACACCGTTCCCCAAAGCAAGACAAGCATACAATTTGAAATGACTCTGATATTCCCTCAGACTAACGGGCTGGTTCCTTTTGACGTTCTTGAGCCAGTTCCTGCGGACCATTCAAGTTCACCGTGGACAGCTCAAGATGGTGGAACAGGCCGCACAGGTACAAGGAAGTGCTTTATTGTCCCTCGCCGCACAAAGTGCTAAGCGGGGAATATAGTATTCAGCTCCGTACGTCCGCCGTCCCGCTTCTTGTTGGCGCGATATCTCACAAACCCTTGCACCTAAAGCCTTCAAACTTGGTATCAGTCTTCATTGGGTGGATACACAGACACCAGTCGGTTTTGGTGACCTTAACCTAATTTTCAAGGTCACGACAGGACGTTGACCAGGGTGTAAAACCTTCTTAGCGCGATATCTCACAAACACTTCCACCTAGAGCCTTCAAACTTGGTATCAGTCTTCATTGAGTGGATACTCAGACACCAGTTGGATTTGGTGACCTTGACCTAAGTTTCAAGGTCACGACAGGACTTTGACCAGTGGGTAAAGCCTTGTTAGCGCGATATCTTACAAACACTTCCACCCAGAACCTTCAAACTTGGTATAAGTCTTCATTGGGTTGTTACGCAGACACCAGTCGGTATTGGTGACCTTAACCTAATTTTCAAGGTCACAACAGAGAAACATAGTTATCCTGATATTACACAAAATCTTGCACCAAGAGCCTTCAAACTTGGAATCCATCTTCATTGGGTGGTTATGCAGACACCAGTTGATTTTTTGTTTTGGTGACATTGGCCTAATTTTCAAGATCACAACACGAGTTTGACCAATACATTATCCTTTTTAGCCCGATATCACCAAAAACCTTTGTTTCAGTCTTCATTGTCATTGTTCATTAGATATGTAGACACCACTTGGTTTTGATAACCTTGACATCGTTTTAAGGGTAATTATGAGATACCAACCGGCCATCCGTTTTAGTCAGTTTCTCTCTTACGGTGGGGGACATGGTCACGTTAGTGACAACTACTCTTTGGCATTGTTTGCTTTATAATGTCATGCAAATAACGATCCTCAATGTCATGATGCTGAATGGATTACTTATCATTATTATATCCTTGACTGAGAATGGCGACAATAAAAGATTTGAGGTTACATTAACAATGATATTGATTAGATATAGATTAGATATATGACTAGATTTGTGACAATACAGACCTGTTATGGTATGATTCATTTATTATTAGGTAGGATGTAGTTTGATATATTTCATAACACCCTATTTTCAGGGTATTAGATTGAAAATTTTATAAGCAATAATAATGCTATTTCTTGGTCAAGATGTAAAGATAAGGAATGTGTTTCACTATACAGACAATGAATCATAATACGTATATTTTCAGGATGTTTACTTGATAAAAATATATTTAACAAAAAGCTTGATTTTTATGCAAAATAAGCAATTTTATAGTCAACATACCTATAAAGATGAAAACAATGTATCAAGAAACGGATAACATGGGAAAAAAACAATACTTGATTTTGATACTCTTGATTTTGGGTTTAAAAAGCTATTTTATAGTTAACAATTCTCATCACAATAAGACATTGATTTGCAATATATTGATGTGTTGTTACAACTTTTTTGATCACAGTACCCGAATTACTAGTTTTGTGTTGATAAAGATGTTATATAAGAATATGACATCATCTGTTTCCACATTACTTCAGCGAGGAGTCCCCGTGATCTACGTCCCACTCCACCGCAGCCATCTCGACTACATCCTGGTCACCTTTGTACTGTGGAACTATGGGATACGAGCTCCGTACGTGGCGGCGGGAGAAAACCTTGACATCCCCTTCTTCAAGTGAGTTATCCTTTGGGTAGTGCACTCATTTTGTTTTTATTTTTAAAGATGATAAATAAGCTTTATTTAGAATTTGGTTTTGCATTGATCAACAAGATCTTGTTGCCTTGTTTTGCACAAAACATTAAAAGACATGAGCCATGCATAACCTGGTAGTTTGCCTGTGCACAGAATAGATTTCCAAATCAAGATTTATCAAGGACAATAAAGAGTCTTTGTGGATATTATTACTGTTTTCTTGTAGATTTGAACTGGCACAGCATTGTGGCTGCATGGTGCTCAAAGTGAATTTCAAAAATAAAAATTTATTTACATGGAGCTAAAATCATTAAAGAGAAAATATTATGACTCCTTAATTTGACAATATCATTATGAAGATATGACTGGTTTCCTTACAGCATGTTGATGCGAGGACTAGGTGGATTCTACATCCGCCGCAAGCTGGACAAGGGAGGGAAGAAGGACCACATATACAGGGCGATCCTTCACACGGTTTGTATACTTAGGATTGTATGTTACCAGTATTAACTAGAAATAACAGAATCTTTGTAAGAGACTACATATTCAGTGTTGCATCCAGGCCACACAATTGCAAGAAATGCGCTATTTCATAAAACCTATATAACTCAAAGAGTTGTTGAAGCTTGTTTGTGACCACAAAATATCCCTCTGGATTATCAAAATGTTATGCCATCTGGTTCTCATGAGAAAGTTGATGTATTCCGCAGTATATGCAAGAGTTGTTGAAGAGAGGAGAAGCGTTTGAGTTCTTCATCGAGGGAGGACGGACGAGGTCAGGCAAGGCTCTCACACCCAAGGGGGGACTACTCTCTATTGTGGTGGAGTCTTGTATTGATGGTAGGTGTATGTTGAGGTAAACAGTGTTTAAACATTTTTAGATACGGAACACACTTATTTGATCAGGGCAAGATATTGAGTGACATTCTTTAATGCTGAGGTAATGATAGAATGTTGAAACTTATTTGTAGCAAAATGGCGATGTTTTGTTGTACAAGGTGGTTCCTGTTTTCGAGCGGTTATATCATCTGTAAACATTCTCTTTCTCATTTTTTAATTCCCTTTGTTTGCTTTTGGAAATCTATGTGTGAAGTCCAGCTTTCCAAGATCACAGATTTGGCTTTCATGATGCGATTTAAGGACTTCTTTTGTATTCTTTCCAGGTTTGATAAGTGACGCTTACATTGTACCAATCAGCATTAGCTACGAACGATTACTGGATGGGAATTTCTTCCGAGAACAAATGGTCTGTATTGTGTGCATTCTGCCTTCCTGCATCATACCGAGTCCCCATTTTCATGAACATTTCAATTGTTTAAATTTAGTTCTACATATAACTGTTATTTTGTATGAATTTATGGCTGTAAAGTGAGTTTTATTACTGACATGATACTATGTATTAATTACTTTCAATCATGTTTTTCAAATAATTCTGAATTTGAACCTATTTCTATCAAAAATTTGGGTGTGTACAGGATTAGTAAAATTTTTCAATAATTGAGATGAAAATTGATATGATCATTATATTCATTTCTTGTAATGAGATAATACCCCCTGTGTAAACTTTTTAGCTTTTATGAAACTTCAGGGGCTTCCGAAGGTGAGAGAGTCTTTCCTGGGAGCGTGGAAGGGGATACTGCGTGTACTCTTCCAGAACTTCGGCAGTGTCAGGATGGACTTCGCACAGCCGTTTTCAGTCAAGGTATGTTTTTTCTGTACTTCTTATAGTTGACTTATTATCATCATATGAAAAGTAATTGTTGTAAAATATGAAGAAATCATCTTCGTTAGAATTGTATTAAATGGCAGGTCATTAAGTATCTTCTATGTATGTTATTCTGTCTCCAGGAGTATATCCAGTGTAACCCCGCCCAGTTGAATCGTCCGCTATCGCCAATGGCTGCCTCCTCGTCCGGTGAGAGTTCCCCCGAGTCCTCATACCCGAGTCTCAGCACGGCGCTGACGTCCTCCTCGTCCCGCGCCAGTCTGCACTTTGATGGGATGGAGAACACACGCGGCCTCGTCAAGAGCATGGGACAACACATTGTACATAGTAAGTACTAGGGGTGTAACGATAGATCGAACTATCGACTTAACTATCTTATGTTAACTATCGATAGTATCGACAATTTGAACAAATCAGTTGTTAACTTGAATGTTAAAAGTAAAATCAACACACAAACACGTTTTTTTACATTTGGAAAATACTGGAAACTGCAAACAGATCGCCATGAGCTAAAATAGCAACAGGAAAACACGAGTTATCTTTCTTGTTGCTAAGAGCGACTAGTTACAAAATGGCGACTTCCACAAGTGCAGCCGACAAAGTCAATAAAACACTGTTTTTCTTGAAAATTGTTTTTATTTCCTTTATTGATAAACTATCGCAATAGTACCCTGCACTACACTATCGCTATCTCAATAGTCCCTTGGGGGTCAATAGTCACCCCTAGTAAGTACATTCCAGTAGTTTTGTAGCCCAGGATTTGTTATTATTTTGGTTTATTCATCTTTACACCATATTGGAGTTGTTGACAATATGTTGTCCTTGTCAAGCGCATGGGTCAACATATTGATAAATAATCAGGAAAAAAATTAAACAACTGATCAAAAATTTATGTCTTTCTGTGTTCAATGTAAATGTAAGTTAGGAGTTGCTTCCCTTGTATTTCGTCAAGAAACCTTTTTGTAATTGTAACTTTGAACTCTCCCCCAGCCGCGGTCCACTCGGCAGCTCTCACCTGCACCAACATGGTCGCCTTCCTCTTTCTCATCAAGTTTCGACAGGTATGTTATTATTACATGGTTGTGTTACAAAGTTGGTAAGAGTTAGGATGAAACTTATCTTACCTTTCATACCAGATCATACCAAACACAAGTTTCTGATCTGAGCAATTTAAAAAATAAGAATGAGTTGTCAGTCATAAACTTGCTTGAATAAATACTAATCAAGAAATTAATGCACTTTCTATACCATCAGCATTTTGCCTTTCTATTGATGCATGAATGTTCCCTATCAGTATAGTATATTGCAATGCTGACTAGTGAGATGCATCAAGTCTGAGGGTAAAAAGTCTATTTTGATGTTATGACACAGTGCCAAGTATCTGATATATATTTTTGCAAGCTAGGTTATAGAGGACCATATTCTGTTGCAGGGAGGGAGTCCAGAAGAGCTGGTGAGGAGTTTTGATTGGTTAAAGCAGGAGCTGAAGATGCGAGACCGGGACGTGGCCTTCTGTGGGGAGTCGGACGCTGTGGTCCACTACGCTGAGGCGCTGCTCGGTCCCTCACTGGTCACACGTAGGTGAGTCTACACACACTTGGTGCTTGGCTGGTTATTTCTTTCTGTTCACACATCCTATATCAGTGTTGTTCCCAGAGCGGATCCTTAGGACATTTGCTTACCCTTTTGGCTTGGTGTCCCTTAACATTTTTAGATGTAGGATACTTTTACCGTTTTAAAGGGGCCCATCTGCTGAAATAATGCTAAAATGGCCCCCTTATCCGATCACCTAGAACCAACACTGCTATATTTATGATTCAGAGTAAATATTCCCATAACTCGCTGTTCGCACTGAGGAGAGAGGACACGCTGTTAAGGCTTGGTTTTTTCTTTTCATACATGTATCCTATATTATAACGATAACTCACTGGTCAAAAGGAGGTGAGAGGTTGTTTTGCCATGAAGTGGCTTGGGCTCTGTCTGACCTTCAGTGTGTCCGTCCGTTCAGGTTAAAAGGACAACTTTTGTCAGAAGCTACTTAAAGGGGGTCGCCAACCTAAATTTTTAACTTCCAGTGTCTTATTAGCAGGGCCCCCGAAAGAGTCGTTAATACTCGGTAGGGACGAAATCGTTTGGTTGGAAACCGCTTACAGCTGACAGTCAGTACCAAGTTTGTGTCATGTGACCCCCCTTACCCGTCTGGATGCTCTTTTTAATGATGGTCAATGAGGTTTCACGAGCCAGGTTGTTGATCCCCTTTAAGATAGGATAACCAAATTTGCTATGTGTCTTTTGGATATCAATGCCTTGATGGAGCTAGCAAATCGGGGTATATTCATGACTTATCTTCTTGTTTCTTTCCACACATTCTATATTATTCCAAATCTACTATTCATTCAGAATGTTCAGATAACTCACAATTATTGCGCATTTCCAAAGGACAGAAGGTCGGCCACATTAAAGTAATAATATTAGCAGGTCAAGTCTACAAAACAAAATAGCAAAACTTATTTGAAAATTGCCTCACTGCCTTGTCTAACTTAATGATGTCTCTTCAGGAGTGATGGTGATGAAGTTCGCCTCATCCCGACCCTGACGCTGCCAAGTGTGTTTGAGATGACGTACTACGGGAACAACTGTATCTCTCCCTTCCTTCTCGAGGCTGTTATCGGTGAGCTGTCTTACAGTGTTATGTGGTTGCTTGAAGTGGCAAACAAAATCACTGGCTAACACGATTTGTACGTCAATAAAAGAGGTCATTTTAATTTATGAATCCAAGAGAATCTGATTTTTATGAGTGAGTTGGAATTTTATTCCGCTTGGGTAGTATTTTTCCCAATAGCGGCAACCTGATTTTAGAAGCTTTCACACAACGCAGTTGTCGACAGTTGTTTTCTTGGTATCAATAATATTTCGGCAATTCTGATAGTTTTCAAAATTTTCAAAATTAGATTGTGAATCAGTTAATAAAATCAATAGTACGTCCTCACTATCTTTGCCATAGATCAGAAAACAACAATCTTTTTCTTGTTTTAAGCCTGAGAATTGCGAAGAGAATTGAATCTTTAAATGAAAAAGCCAATCCAAGTAAGATCCGGATATTGGATTTTAAATATTGTCAATTTTCTTTGCCACAGATAAGAAAACTAGTCTACAATGTTTTCTTTTGTTATGACTGAGAATTACATAGAGAATTGAATTTTTTAATCATAAGCCAATCCAAGTTAATCATGATACTGGATTTCAAATATTCGTCATGATTTTTACATCAGTTCATTAACAACATTATAACCAACTCTGTGCACAGCAAATGCTCTGATGTATGTGGGCAAGTTCAGCTTGAAGTCACCCATCCCATCAGAAAATGGACCGATCCGCGTGTCGAGGGAGGAGGTGGTGACAACAGCAGAGAAGTTGTGTAAACTTCTCCAGGAAGAGTTCATTTTTGCTCCGGTGGGTGTCAGAACAATTTGTCAAAGTTGAGTAGTGATTTACATTTTAGCTAAATAAGCCTTAAAGATAATATTGGCTCAAGCTTCAGGCATTTGTAACTTTATTGTAACTTTTGGTTTTATATATGTGATATCAGAAAGAGGATGAGATAAGAGATGTGTTCTCACAAACAGGTGAATATTAACATATAAGCACATAAAGTGATAATGTCTCTGAATGTTGAATAAAGTGATAATGTGTCTGAATGTTGAATAAAGTGATAATGTGTCTGAATGTTGAATAAAGTGATAATGTGTCTGAATGTTGAATAAAGTGATAATGTGTCTGAATGTTGAATAAAGTGACAATGTGTCTGAATGTTGAATAAAGTGATAATGTGTCTGAATATTGAATAAAGTGATAATGAGTCTGAATGTTGAATAAAGTGACAATGTGTCTGAATGTTGAACTATGTGTCACTGTGTTGCAGCCATGTATGAACCTGACAGAGATGTTGATGGAGACTGTTGAACACTTTGTATCCATGGAGATCTTGGGTCAGGAGGAGACAGAGGTAAGAATGATTGGAACGGTTGTTTTGTGAACCTTGGGTTCACAAGAAAGTTACTTCCTTCCAACTAGCATAGGACAGGGATAAATCCCTGGGGTACACCGGGATACGTCCTGACTATATCACTTGCTTCAGGATTAGAGTTTTCTGGAGTTCATCATATCGGATAAGGATTGTGATTTTTCTAGACTCTTGATTGGTAAAGCAGTGGGAGGGGAGGAGGTTGTGTGTTTCCGGGGAGGGTGTTTTTTTTGGGGGGCCGATTCCTTTATGTTAGACATGAAGCTAGGTTTTGAG
Organism: Steromphala cineraria; assembly: GCA_916613615.1. NCBI lineage: Eukaryota > Metazoa > Mollusca > Gastropoda > Trochida > Trochidae > Steromphala > Steromphala cineraria. The sequence continues at coordinate 57,061,645 of OU744731.1, read as the reverse complement.
GGGCTTTGTTGTGTGGTGCACCTTGACCTTTCATTGGGTTTGGCTTCAATATTTGTAATCAAGTCCCACCCCCTCTTAACCATCTTCTCATCTATCAAATAATTGATGTAAACTTGAGGCTTGTGGTGTTGATATGCCAGTTGTAAATATTAGGTCAACTCTCTCAGACATTAAAAGGTTTCAACCTGAAACATTAATTGTGCAAACCCTAATAGGCTACAGGGACATGATAACTTTTGATACTGATAAGACATTTGATTTAAATGATCATATTTGCTGTAGTTGGACATCCTGGACCAACTCTCTGTACCATATAGTTTAATATAAGTTTATAATGGTGATGTTATGTTTAGCTGGACAGCCTATACACGACGTACGACCGGCAGTGGGCGGACCGACTCTCGGCGCAGGTGTCGTGGGGGGGGGAGGAGGATGAGGAGGAGGACACATTCAGGGAGGAGAAACCTCTCCAGGTACGTAGATCTTCATTATTTCATTATTTGGTACTGGTGCAAGGTACTGGAGATGCCCTCCTGGTACTTGAGTCACCTTGAACTAGGTACGGGACGAGGACATGTTCAGGGAGGAGGAACCTCTCCAGGTACTAAACTAGATAGTTAGCTTTGACATTAGGAAAATCAATTTGCACCTGTGCTTAATTATTTAATAGACACCATGTTGATGATTTTCAAGGTACGTAGATCTTGATTATTTCATTATTTGGTGCTTGTGCTGGTGCTGGTGCAAGGTACTGGAGTCACTTTGAACTAGATAGTTAAGAGTTGACATGGGGAAAATTGATTTTCACCTGTGCTTAATTATTTGATAGGCACCATGTTGACGATTTTATCTTATCAGTTCTTGATAGAAAAAAAAGTATGTCTGCCACTCATGGTTTACAAATTGCCAAGTAGGGCTAAACTCCTATCACTTTCTTAATAATTTCAAATAATTTTCACAAAGCTTAAATAGATTGGAAAGAAGGCTTTTGCAAAAACAAAATGATTATAGCTGTTTGAGTGGCATTCTAGAAGTTGATGGTTTAAGTAAGAGTTACTCTATGGATGAAAAACTTTTTTGTTTGACACCGATAATATAGAATTGTTCATCCATAGAATAAGTCTTGCTTCCTTAAATTGATTATATTGATATCAATATTTGGGGAAGTATAAATGATCGTGATGACAGACATCAGTTGTTCCAATTCTAGATATGTGAAATTCGGGCCAGACATCCTATGTATTAATGTTTTCAAAAAGATGTTTTCTTGACCCTATCATAGGACACACATACCTCTATGAAGTCAAATTGATCAAATACAAAACTACCAATATTTGGGAAAGCGTAATTGATTGTGATGACAGACATCAGTTGTTCTAATTCCTTATGTTTCAACCAGGTGAACCTTGATCAGAGAGAAGTCCAGGACAAGCTGCAGTTCTTCCAGGGGATGCTGGCCCCCATCCTGGAGACGTACCTCGTCACGGCGTACCACATCTCGGGCTCACTCGAGGTCCAGATGCCAGGTCAGAGGTTTTATGTACACAGTATTGTGCCAAAATTAGGGTGTGACGATGAGTTTTAGTATTCAAGAATCAAGATACTTAGTCTGACAATATACATATCATGATTAATGCTCTGTGGTGTGATATTGCTGACTTTTTCTGCCAGGTCGGAGATATTTCTCTGCTGAGCAGTTGGAAAGAATTACAGCTATGTACATATCATTATTCAATGTGGTCATTTGTTTGGATGCCAGGTCAGACTTAATAGCCTGTAGATATATGAAACTGTCTGAAACTGACAAAGTTATGCTGTTAAGATTTTCTTAAAATCACAATTGGTAGGAACAACTCATGTATCAGACTGAACATAACTTGTTGAAAAAATATTTTGATATTTACGCTGATGCAATTTGTTATAATTTCAGAGGACGACTTCATGAGGAACCTTTTGTCGTACGCTCAGGAAAGAGTTACAAATAACTCTACCATCTACGGTGCGTTAATATTTTCACCATTTGTCAAAATTAACTAAGGATAATAGCATTTGACAAGATTATTAGACAGCCGTAAATGTAATGTAATAGTATACGGTATATATTATGGACATTGTAAGGTATTTAGCATTTGCCAATGCTATAAGTTTTACCTTATTCAGTGCCCTCATGTTCCCCTTTGCTGAATTGCTGAAATTGTATGAGGATTAAGCATTTACTTGGGGAATCAAAGTTGGAAAATAGGCCCTTTCATTTAAGCCAGCAACTATAGAAAAGGAGCAAGAAATGTATTATTCGGCTGTAAAACAACTAATATTGGGATAACAATTTTTTTGTCAAATTCTTTTTGGTCATTTTGTCAGTTTTGTGGGTTAAAACATGACTTAGTTAGGTGCTTGAAATGTCTAACTATAATTCATTGTCTATTCAAGCGGAGAGTGCTTCAATGGACACACTGAAGAACGCAGTAAAAGCCTTTCAAGCGTTGAGGATCGTTGACTGTTACTGCAGTTCAAACCTGCGCATCATCGGACTGGCTGAACACTACCAAGTGCGCGAGAAACTCGGACAGTACATCGACATCCTGGAGAGACTCAAAGAGTAGTCTCCCTTTGAAAAGTTCTGTCAATGAACATACGACAGCTCATATGAGATGATGTTGCCTCCCGGTGGAATTGTCAAACTTTACAGAGTTGATTCCCTTATAAGGAGTTGTCTCCCTTTAATTGAGTATTCCCTTTTATGAAAGTTCTCACGAATTCTGGAGCAGTGCTCCTATCATTTAAATTACAAACCAACATACTGAACTATGCCTCTCGGAGGAGTTGTCTAACTTTATAGAGTTGCCTCCCTTTGATTGAACTGTCTCCCTCGGATGATTCAAATCTTAACTTAACTTTCAGTATTGCTGTTATAGTGTGATGGCAGAAACGGTTGTCCACCATGCTATTAAAGTTGAATGACTGATGAACTCCTTCTGACACTGTCGCTCAGAACTCGGACTCTTCCAAGTGACTCAAATCTGTTATGATTTACTGAACTTTCAGCATTGCTGTTATAGTGTGATAGTAGAAAGGGATTCTTCTGATCCAGACTATTCGTGATGAATTGGAGAACTAACAAACTCTTTCTGACATGTTTGCTCAGAACTGTTCCCTGTAATAAACTCATGAGATACGGGAACTCACCGAGAACCTATGTTGAATACTCATGTTCTTAATGCTCCAGGACTGTTGACAGTTGCACCATGAACTATACGGTTGCACAAAGTCAACTGTGTGTGATTCTGTGAGGAGTGAGAGATCATTAACGTGGTGACAGTGTGGATTGGAAACGTGAACAGTATCTACATAACTTATTGCATTAATTACCATGTGTTTGACTTGTATTCTGCATTGAATGTTTGACTTATAACCTGCATTGAATGTTTGACTTATAACCTACATTGAATGTTTGACTTATAACCTGCATTGAATGTTTGACTTATAATCTGCATTGAATGTTTGACTTATAATCTGCATTGAATGTTTGACTTATAATCTGCATTGAATGTTTGACTTATAATCTGCATTGAATGTTTGACTTATAATCTGCATTGAATGTTTGACTTATAATCTGCATTGAATGTTTGACTTATAATCTGCATTGAATGTTTGACTTATAATCTGCATTGAATGTTGGAGAGTACATTTGAGCGACTGTTTATGTATCTATATATCTATATATATATCTTGATGACCAATGACAACTTACCATCGAGGCATAACTTTCACAAGTTTCAATAAATGACTACTTAAAGCCTTGCTACACCTCATCAAAATCTTGAATTACGCTCTAACTGGTGGAGGTTGATGCAACGTTGTGGTTTAGTTCAAAATACAAAACATGATACAGTTGACTAAATCATGGTAACATTTAGTTGAATATTTTTTCAATTACAATAGGTATAAAAAAATCTAGAAATCTCAATTTGTGAAAATTCTCGATAATATAGCATTTCTGTAAATGATCAAGTTGGAAAAATAATATTATATGAGATATTTGTACAGAAATAACCTTTTTCTTGTCTATAACTGTTCGAAAATCAAATAACTCTTGTTTGAATATTAATTTAGGATCAATGAAATGGTACATATTCGCAATAATCTTGCATTTACTGTATCATGATATGTATCAAGAAATCTGAATTTGTGAAAATCCTTCTTAATAAAGCATGTTTGTAAATTTTCAAGTTCGAAAAAACATTTAAGATTTTCATACAGAAGTTAGCTTGTTTTTGTGTCTAACTCTTGTTAAAAATATTAAGTTAAGATCAATGAAATATTGTCGCATTTATTTAATGACTCTAGCCACCAACAGAAATTTGCTGATCTACTTAAGTTCAATTGAACATTTTTTACAGAGAAGTTGGTGTGATGCATCAAGGGTTTGCTCAGCTAGACATTGAGAGTTGTGTTAGTTCTGCCTTGCTTGAGAAGTTGGACCAATGTGTGAGTTGAGTTGAGGTGAGGTAGACTGGGTCCAGATATTACTAATTAATCTAAGTTGTTGATTGGTAGATTGTGTTAAATCTAGCGTGTGCTTCCAGTCCTTGCATTCAGGTGTCATAGCCATTGCAATGATGGCCATGTTTCTGTGATAGACTATGATACCTTACTATCTGTTTAATGTCGCGTTCTGTCTCTTTGTGATGTTGTTCTCCTAAATCTGGCTTTGTGAATGAGGTTGTGGAATATGGAGACCTTAAAGGGACAGTAGCACGTTTTTAGGGGGAATATCAGGTGATGTCAGGAAAATGAAAATAAATAGTTCCAATTGAAAGACAATGTATTCAAACTAAATGGAGCAGTAATAAATCAAATATACAATGTAAAGTTAAGCCATGCGATTCCTTTTCTTACACAAAATGAATTAAAGGTGTTCACACAAAAATGGCTGCCAATGGATTTTATGTGAATCCTTATACTTTGTTCTCTGACTACGGATGATTGGTTTGTGTTATGAGATTTATGATACTATCAAAGTAATACATTTAGCATTAACTTATAGTTATCAGTGAAATATTTAAAATATAAAATTGTCAAAAAACGTGCTACTGCCCCTTTAAAGTCACCATACTACTGATGTCACCAAACAATTAATACCTTTGATTTAATAATGTCATTGAACTATTTACCAGTTTGTCATTGTATGCTTGATACACCCGATTATAATAGATTAAGATTTATATTGCTTGGGTTACAAGGTGATCGCTGATTGGCTGGATTTGAATGACATCACAGGTCTGTCTGAAGGCTTGATTAATGGAGCCTTGTGAGATCTATACGCTTACGTAGTGAAGCAATATAGATCTTAATTTGTTGAGATTAGACAACACCAAGAAAATGATGTCACTTAATACGTCACTTTATGGGTAATGTAACCCAACATTCAAGAGCACTGGAAGACTGTTATTTAACAATTTTTGTAACAACTGGTTAAATCACGCCTTTAGTATTAACTTACCCTTTGATGGGTTTGCATTTACATATTTGAGAAAAACAATATTTCATTATAAATTTCTGTGGTGAAAATATGTAATAGTTATCAGAGAAATGAAGTGAATTAAATGTTCTTAGTAAGAAAATTGTCCTTCAGAATGTCTTCCTTTTCTGACTGGTTAAATAAAGTAAAAAAAAAGTCTGTCACGGATGTCAACATTCATTTACAGATGTCATTGTAGGGTTGATAAAAAAACAAAAACTGTAAAAACTGTCTTGTTACTATGTCCAACTATGCTTTCTTCATGCAAAATCTGTGTTCAGTCTTTGTCTAAGCTATATAAATTAATTACTTGACCATGAAATGCTATAAATTCCATTGTCTTGTTGGAATATATTAGTTTATGAATGCCTTTGTTTCTTAAATTTTTGTCAAACCCAAAGTTATGAATCATATTATCTATTTACCAGAACATAAGAGTTCGTGAGTGCCTGTGTTTGTTTGCTGCACATTGTTTTCAACAAATATCCCACATTTTGTTTACAAGCAGAGAGAACTAGGTTCAAGGGAAAAAATCATGCTTTTTAACAGACAAAATGTTTTTATGTTGATAATTCCAATCTTGCTAATTGTAGTCTTTAAAGGGCCAGTAGCACGATTTTAGGGGAAATATAAGGTGATGTCAGGAAAATTGCAATGTATTTAAACTAAATGGAGCAGTAATAATTCAATTGCATAACGTAAAGTTTAGGCATGTGATTCCATTTTCTTACAAAAAATGAATTAAAGGTGTTCACACAAAATGGTCGCTAATGGATTTTATGTGAATCTTCATACTTTGCCCTCTGACTATGGATGATTGGCTTGTGAATTGAGATTTTTGACACTGTCAAAATAATATATTTAACATTAACTTACAATTATCAATGAAAAATTTAGAATATAAAATTATCAAAAAACGTGCTACTGCACTTTTAAGGACTTTTTTGTTGATTAGTCCAGTGGGCTTCACTATCACCTTTGAAATATTTTATAATGGAAAAGTAATTCTATATATCGTTAATTATTAGGAAACCTTAAACATCTGTTTTTGGGTATATTATTCAGAACACAATGTTGAACAAATGTAAAGCTAAATTTAGAAGAGAAATGGTTTTCAGGCACAGTACATCACCTGTATAATTGCGTTCGCATTTAAGTTTTCCTTGTTATTTAAGAAAATAAATTATCATGAAACAAAAGCAGCATGGCTCTGTTAGAACAAAAGTGATTAAATAATATTATCTTTCAGCACATCTAAGTTGTATATATGATTAATAAAATAAGAAATGTTCTTTTTTCTTCAATATTTTCTAAAAAAAGACACCACCTTAGTCATGTTTGTAAATAAATTGCCTCTGAAACATTTTTTTAAAGATGCAGATTCAGACAAAGACGTGATCACTGTAGAAATCATCCTCAATAAGCCAGGGCTGACTGTTCCTATTCTCTTCTCTATATCACCTCTAGGCCTTTTCATCAGCAAAATCTGAACAGAAATAACCTCTCCTTGGTTTGAGGTCCAATGAAACTACCCGTTGATTTGACCTGCAAACCTCTCGAAACATGTTTCTTGGCATCTTATGATCTTGTGTTGAGTAATATGACTATCACTTCTAACTCTTGACTCACTATTTGCTTTTCACAGTCTTTTAGAAGGGATTTGTTTTTTAAGTTTCAAATTACAATTTTCTCTTAGCTGAGGTGTACTGTTTTTAACTACTTGTCCAATCTTTAATATCTAGCCATTTTTTGGATTTAATTGTACTATTTCCACATGCAAGGTTAGCTAGTTCAATAAGAGTTTCCTGATGAACATTGTGAGGTGAAATTGTGAAGAGAAACATCGGCCTTGTTTAAATGAGGAAATACAAGAAACAGGTTATTCCGAATTTGGGAAGAAACCCTATCGAAGTAACAATGATCACTATCCAAGTTTGGGAAGAAAAAATTCTCTTCAGATCTCCAAAGAATAATCACTATCCAAGTATTAATAAACATTTAGCAGCTGTTTAATAGGAGAGCTCTCCTTGCTCTTATATTATGAACATTAGTATTAGAATTTTATTTTCATGCTTGCTTGCAGAGTGCTTTGATCTCAAGATTTATTTATCTGTTATTAAAAGAAGTTGAATTACATAGGCATAATATAAGTTGCAAATATGATAGAATTTAGTTATCACAGGAATAAAGATTGATTTATTTATGATTCTGGTCAGTTTTTGATGAATAATTTTATAGATTCGGGACTTTCCCTGTTTTATGAGTCATCAATCCTGTCGGGCGTAATGGGCGCATGTCATTGCATTTTGATATGGCTGATCTCATGGCATTTTATCTTCAATAAGGAAAATTATTTTATGGTTGATCAATGTTTTTATTCTGTGAAACCTATGTTTCAACATAGATCCTAAAGTCGTTGTCAAGCAAGTGATGATGGCGACGTCAGGATCTATGTATAAACATCTCTTTCAAAGAATAAAGAAGTTGATTGTCCTTAAGATAAATAGAGAATCTCACCCAAGTGTCTTCTGATATCAAATATATCAACACAAGTTGATAAAAGTAACAAATATCCAAGGCTTGCCGAGGATTTTTTACTTTTATTAACGAGTGTTGATATATTTGATATCCGAAGACACGAGGGTGAGATTCTATTTATCATCCAAAATCATTTTTCATCACATTAGCATGGAAAATCTACAACTTTGAACACTGCATAGCCCTAAAACTCCTAAACCAGTGATGTCACAACATTGTGACGTCATAGTATTATGATGTCATTGTGTTTGTGGTGTCATAGCATTGTGACATCATTAATGATGATGCAAAACGTTTGTGTTGTCATGTCCCTTCTAAAGACAGGGCATTGTACAAAATCTTCTGTCAAAGCGATATCTCCTAGGAGATATGGCTTGATCTTCCACAAGCGATATCTCATGTGGAACCCAGTTTTGGATGATAAATTTCCTTATTGATATCACACCAACTCTTAAAATGCAAATTTAAGAGTTAGAAGGCATTTTTTCTTGCTGTTTACCTTACAGTAAGAAATAATCACAATCGTGCCAACCAATATGCTGTTTTAATTCTTTTGAGGATCCACATTTGAGATCAATTGCACAGTGCCTCGCCCTCAGCAAAGCTTTCCTTTCTTCTTCAACAAGGCATGATACCTCCTGCTTCATCAGCCTATGTGTCTCTGTTGAGCTCCAACACATACCCTGATGTCCATCACACAAAAACCCTTGTTTTGCTTGTGGTTGGTCAATCAACACAAATTATAGCTTATATGTTTCCAGCTAAACTATTTTTGAACTCCATTCACTGTTAGCTAACAAAGCCTCTCGTTAAAAAAATCTTATGGAAGGATGATTACAAGCTAAGCAGCAGTAGTATGAGATGTGATATATATATGTTCAAAGCAATCCATTTGGTTAACTTGAATCACACTGTTATGTATTCTCACAAGGGTTGGTGCCGATTATTGCTGAAGGTGCATCATTTGATTGGCTTGCTATATATAGCCATATGAGGGTTTTGGCTTTGGTAAATTGTTTCTAGGTGGTAATTTTGCCTTTTTCTGAGCAGATTGGACCCTTTGCAGTGATAAAAGTATCCTTCTTATTCAAATTTTAAGGGACACCAAGCAAAAAAGGTGGTCAAATTTCCCAAGGAGCAACACTAAGGGTGTGAGTGCAAACCGGAGAGCAGTAGCTGACGTAGCAGTATGAACTCACTCTGCATGGTCTTGCTGCCATGTGCCAAAATAAGTCGTTTGATTGGAGCATACTTATTTATAAAGAAATCTCATGGCACTTTATCTTGCTGTTAAGAAATTTATAGGATTACTTGCTAACCACAATGCTGTTCTCCTATAGAGGCATCACATTTGACATTAAATGCACATTGATTTGCCTTCAGTCAACCTCTCCTTTACTTCCTGAACATTACTGTAGTTACTCCAGTCCCCATCAATGGCAAGGTAAGACTTGCTGCTGTGTGTCAAAATGCATGGTATGGTCTAGCATTCTTATTTGTAAGTTGGAACTTCAAAAGAACTGTGTAGGATTTAAGTTCAGGTGCAGTGGGTTATAGAGGTGGCACAGAATAGTTGATAAATACTGCAAGGCTAAAAAGAGCTATTGGCTGAGACTGGTTAGTAATAGTTCCCTGAGAGAAGAGGACGGGAGTTCTTGGCAGTTATTATCAATCCATGCTATCAAGCATTGTATGCATTTCTTAGTTTTATAGTTTATCAAGTTGCTTTTCGCGTCTATTTAAGAAATGAATTTCATAATATGGTTGTCTACACGGATATAACCTGTTTGAAACTTGTAATATATAATATAAACTTGTATAACTGGCGAACTTGCGTATACTCTACATAATTATACAACATTATTTATTTGTAACTTAATGTTTATTCTTCAAACATCAAATACAAATTATTAGGGCGAGTGATGCTCATAAACAGAAATAATATTTGTATAAAGTGAGTCAAAGTTATGAGATTGACCATCAAGACTGAGGTCAGGCTTGGATTGCTGTAAGATCAGGGAAATCCCCGAGAAATGTAGTTCCGGCACGATATCGTATAACTTTCATTTACTGAAAGTTATTTTGTATAACTTAGTGGTCATTGAAATGTATACCGATCACATGACCTTGTTAGAACCAATCAGAATGGAGCATATCGTTTACATTTCAAAGTCCGAATTAATTTTGTCTAATGCAACATTTTCCAAAGATAACTCGTTCTAGCTTCTGTACAAGGGAAATATGTATTTAGATCATTGCCCCTTATACCCCCATTTCACTGAGCTACGAGCCGTTGCCGACTGAAAATAGGCCAAATGTCGTCATTGACTCGTAATTAAGCGTCTCTGGGTCCTCTTTAGTCGCCCCTGAGCGTAGTTGAGCTAGCTAGTCTGTATGAGTCTGGGAGAGTCGGGAGGTCAAATTTTGTTCAAAAACATGTTCAAAAACCCACTCCCGACTTTTTAAGTCCGGCGAGGTTCGTACTTTTCAACCGGAAATTCCAGAAATTCCATTGACGTCGTATTGAGTCGTATGTTGCTCGTATCTGAGTCTTATTGAGTCGTATTGAATCGTGAATAAGTCGTACATAGTTGGATTAAAACGTGGCTGTCGGGAATGGTTCTTTCCCTAATTTACATGCCGACTCACTTCCAACTAGTGCAAACACATGTACGACTAACCAATACTCAAAGACGATCAGTGACGACCCGTTCCAGACTAATCATAACAAAAAAGTCGGCGGTTGTTGGCCTTTAATATATGCCCGATTCCGGTCTAAAATTGCCGATTTTATCGTACGTGGATCGTCTGTGACTCGTACGTGAGACGTTTCTGTGTCGTGAGGAGTCTTCATTGTCGTGAACGAGTCGATCTCAGTCGTATTGAGTCGTATCTGAGTTTGGATGAGTCGTAAGTTCCTCAGTTTATTGTCGGGGGTGCCTCGTAGGTCTGTCGGGAGTTCCTCTTCATTTTGTTGTATGTCAGTCGTGTATGTCGTAGGTAACTCTTAAGAGTGTCGTTAGTTACTCGTAGAAATATCAAATTTCATAATTTGACCTCTATTTGCTCCCGACTCATGCCAACAAAGTCGTAGTTGAAAAGTCGGGAATAGTCGGAAAGAGTCTTGAACACTTTTCAAAGTCGTAGCTCAGTGAAATGGGGGTATCTGGTCTGATTATGATCATTTTTTACAAAATGTAGCCAATGGCCAATGAGCAAATGATCTGGAGTGGCGGCTTTAGATAACCTAAACCTTTAGATAACCGCAAAATGATAAAAAAAGACACGGATTAATCTTATAAAGTTGCAATGTAAGAAAATCTCTATCACATTGGATGTAAACGAAACAACCTTATGACTGGTAAGGTAATAAACCTTTGATAAAAATATTAATTCCTGGAAATATATCTACGGCCTCGCTGATGAGTTTTGCGATGTCATGACTTCATATTGGTTTATTTTCCGCACAAACGAATAAATACACAACGCAAAAGTATTCCATCGACACTCGCCAGTAAGCGCTCACGCAACTTTTGCTTCAAAAATATTTTAAACGGAGAAAATTGGATTTTGATTGAGATCCATCATCTCCCGACGGCAAATAATATCGAGATAAACGCTTGTCTTTTTTCGGTACGAAAAGAGTTTGAAACTTTTGATTCTGAAGTGACATTTCGAAGTTGTCTTACGACTGACACCAATAAAAGTGTCTGCACACAACTAAGTAACTCCTATCTGAAATTCCAAGCACTAATGTGCATAGCTTGATTCCCAATGTATACCCCATCGACCAAGCACATGAATACATTTTCAATTTGAATATACCTTAAAAAAGTCGAAAATGCAAATGGATGGGAGACTGAAACACCATGGCATATAGAAAATTCATTGGCCTGCTAAACAAAACGTACAGGAAGAAGGTAGAAACCTCTATAAACACAGAAACGGTTGATTAATGACAGTCACGTTGCAGTTCAGGCAAGGAACAATCACATAAAATGAGTCTCCAAATGTTACCTGTATATTTAAAATGTGCTTGGAAAATGGTCTCTACTCAGAACTCTTCTTTCTAGCTACTGAACCTGGAGGCACGGTATTTAGAGCTTGGTCCCTATGGCTATTTCAGGAGCAATCACTTTTACGACAGATGATTACACATGAACGGTTCTTTGATAAGTATCAGTTGGGTACAAAGAAACAGTCACGTGACAGTTGGTGCCAAGAAGTACTGCCATGACAGTTGGTGCCAAGAAGTACTGCCATGACAGTTGGTGCCAAGAAGTACTGCCATGACAGTTGGTGCCAAGAAGTACTGTCATGACAGTTGGTGCCAAGAAGTACTGTCATGACAGCTGGTGCCAAGAAGTACTGCCATGACAGTTGGTGCCAAGAAGTAATGTCATGACAGTTTGTGCCAAAAAGAACTGTCTTGACAGTTGGTGCCAAGAAGTACTGTCATGACAGTTGGTGCCAAGACGTAATGTCATGACAGTTGGTGCCAAGACGTAATGTCATGACAGTTGGTGCCAAGAAGTACTGTCATGACAGTTGGTGCCAAGAAGTACTGTCATGACAGTTGGTGTCAAGAAGTACTGCCATGACAGTTGGTGCCAAGAAGTACTGTCATGACAGTTGGTGCCAAGATGTTATGTCTTGACCGTTGGTGCCAAGACGTAAAGTCATGACAGTTTGTGCCAAAAAGAACTGTCATGACAGTTGGTGCCAAGAAGTAATGTCATGACAGTTGGTGCCAAGAAGTAATGTCATGACAGTTGGTGCCAAGACGTAATGTCATGACAGTTGGTGCCAAGACGTAATGTCATGACAGTTGGTGCCAAGAAGTAATGTCATGACAGTTGGTGCCAAGAAGTAATGCCATGACAGTTGGTGCCAAGACGTAATGTCATGACAGTTGGTGCCAAGACGTAATGTCATGACAGTTGGTGCCAAGAAGTACTGTCATGACAGTTGGTGCCAAGAAGTACTGTCATGACAGTTGGTGTCAAGAAGTACTGCCATGACAGTTGGTGCCAAGAAGTACTGTCATGACAGTTGGTGCCAAGATGTTATGTCTTGACCGTTGGTGCCAAGACGTAAAGTCATGACAGTTTGTGCCAAAAAGAACTGTCATGACAGTTGGTGCCAAGAAGTAATGTCATGACAGTTGGTGCCAAGAAGTAATGTCATGACAGTTGGTGCCAAGACGTAATGTCATGACAGTTGGTGCCAAGACGTAATGTCATGACAGTTGGTGCCAAGAAGTAATGTCATGACAGTTGGTGCCAAGAAGTAATGCCATGACAGTTGGTGCCAAGACGTAATGTCATGACAGTTGGTGCCAAGACGTAATGTCATGACAGTTGGTGCCAAGAAGTACTGTCATGACAGTTGGTGCCAAGAAGTACTGTCATGACAGTTGGTGTCAAGAAGTACTGCCATGACAGTTGGTGCCAAGAAGTACTGTCATGACAGTTGGTGCCAAGATGTTATGTCTTGACCGTTGGTGCCAAGACGTAAAGTCATGACAGTTTGTGCCAAAAAGAACTGTCATGACAGTTGGTGCCAAGAAGTAATGTCATGACAGTTGGTGCCAAGAAGTAATGTCATGACAGTTGGTGCCAAGACGTAATGTCATGACAGTTGGTGCCAAGACGTAATGTCATGACAGTTGGTGCCAAGAAGTAATGTCATGACAGTTGGTGCCAAGAAGTAATGCCATGACAGTTGGTGCCAAGAAGTAATGTCATGACAGTTGGTGCCAAGAAGTAATGTCATGACAGTTGGTGCCAAGACGTAATGTCATGACAGTTGGTGCCAAGAAGTACTGTCATGACAGTTGGTGCCAAGAAGTACTGTCATGACAGTTGGTGGAACTTGGTGCCAAGAAGTACTGTCATGACAGTTGGTGATTGGGAACAAACTCTGTGACAGAAGCAACAATCCTCTGAGTATAAATAACCAATCAGGGCGGAACTACCGCAACTTCCTACACAGGTTTGATTTTTCCGAAGGAAGAACCAATGACGAAAACAGTACCATGAACATGAGGGTCAGGTTATGAAAAAGCAATCACATGACAGTTTATAAAGAAATAGGCATGAAAACAAAATAACATTATGACAGTTGGTATAAACAATCGCATGACAGATCTGATGGCAACCAGGAAACAATCATTGCAATTTGAGACAAAGAAACAATTCCGGAACACATCAAAACTATATTAAGAATGTTCCCTTCCTTCAAAGTCCTGATATTCATTCGGGAAAAACTTATGAATATTCCCACCGTTATCAGATGATTATGATAAGATGCTCTTGAGTTCTTCTCAATGTGTGGGACCTACATATATAAGAACACGGCATAGCTCACGGGCCAGAACTAGCAGACCTCATCGCATCTTTTCTTCTAATAATGTCAACTGATATGTAGAATACATCGATCAGTAACGGATGTCATTATCGGATGACATCTATAAAGGACCATTTGTCTTTAATCAACTTTCACTCAGTTATAGAATTTTTTTCCAATGGCACCCTTTAAAGCTGTATCACTGAATAAATTGCAATCCTGCAAATGTTTTTTTTTTATCCAATCATAAAGTTGCTAACGGTAGTTTTTGAGATCACCACACCGTAAGAGGTGCAACAGAAGCATCTCCCTTTCTACGGCAAAACTCAAATCATAAAGATAAACTGCTTCAAAGGAAAATAGAGAGAAAGGCATATATATACTGAATTTTCATGAATTTAAACAAAATGTCCAAGCTTAGCCTAGGCGACTCACAGAGTAAACAAATATCCTGTTGGCGAATCAACAAATAAAAACAATAAATAAAGCCACTTTCAAGTATTAAAAAACGAAAATATACAAACCTGAAACAACTTCAAATCACGTAAACAAAATATGACTTTTAACTTTTATGACGCAAGGTTTAGAAGCGCTTTTTTCTTGAAACGGTTTTCATAGTTAATTATAATTTTTGGTATACAATCTGTTTGTTTTTAATTTTAAAAGCTGTCGAAAATCATTTAATACTTAAATTCATAACGATGTATTCTAAACAAGGAAAATAAAGTAAAAACCCTAAAACGCAATTCGAAAAAATCTTTGTGGTACTGGAATGACCATTTTTGACGAGTTGTCTCCCCTTACAGCCAAAAATGGTTCCTGGATTCACTTTTGGTGGATCTTTCGATGTTTAGGAAAGGCAAACTTAGGAAGCCTCCAAATCGAATAAATTGATGGAGAACACTACATCTATTTCCTTTGAACAGAAAACTTTAGGTATTTTTTGTACATTAACATTAATGAAAGTTTTCTTGATACAAGTGTATTTTTGTTGTAAGCAATCACGTTATCATGGTTTTGAATCTGTAAGATTTTTATTTTTTCCTCCGTTAAATTATTGATCATAATGCATGGACGTGTATAAACAAGTCCTTGCATTAATAATCATTCCTTTGTTCCAGTAATTAATCCTTTGAAAATTGACGGACTTTTTAAATTACATTATGTTGAATGGGTATTTTGATGACATGTCATGCATTCGTTCATCGCTTTCATAAAGTTCCTTTCAACTTTATCACATTCGACATGCACAAAACTCTTTGATCGCTTAGTTTTTATTAGATTTGGCTTCTGACAATGGTTTGTATTTTTATCAAGTCATATACTTTTTTGGAAATCCATCAGATTTAATAATCAAACTATTTTGAAACAAATTTACAAAATTCAGATGATAATTGATTGAGGCAAGGAACTTGATGTTTTCTATTCTTTCTCTAAAGAACATTGTTTACGTGTAATATTGATAATCAAATGATAAAAATGGAAAAAGAGGACTTGTGAGACCCTCCTCATATTCGTAGTTATGTATAACTAAATCAACAGCCTTGAATATCATTAGTGTTGTGGTCATTGCCCTTTCTGATATCAATTTCAAGAGCAGAGCTCCAAAACCATTTATCACATGTTTTATAAACATTTCATATACAGTAGAACACAGATATAGCGAACCATCGGATATATAGCGAACAAATTTTCAAGTCCCTTCCCTATATGATATCATTTAAATTATATGCGTATAGCGAACACCGGATATAGCGAACTAAATTCTTTGGTCCCTTGGAGTTAGTTATATCCGAGTTCTACTTTATTTATAACAGATATATACTGTTTTGGAGCCAATGATGCTGGATTTCTGCAAATATTCATATGTTTTCCCGTTAGACTAAGTTATTTTATTTCAGTAACAGAATTGAAAAAATATTCCTTACATATATCTTACTAAAACTTCATATGTATTTTACCAACAAATTGAGGTTATGACTTTTGAAGTTTCCATTGAAACAAATTTTAGTTGGACTCTTCTCTGAGACATTGGTGTTTCTAGAGCTTGTGTATTGGTACCTTGCCAATGGTGATAAGAAAGTGTTGTCAATCTTTGGTCATGCCCTATGCTAGTGAGATAAGTTTAGTAAGCTGAAACTCTGTAAACCCCTAGGTGATTAGGAGAATATTTTGTAGATAAGGACCAAAAATAGCAGGTTTGAGAACCCATCGTTTCATTTATTTTTCAAAAACTAAAATGTTAAGAAACCCATCTTGTATGAAAATTTCAATTTTGGTGATTTTATGGCCCATGCCGAGAATCATTTTGTTATGCACCCATTATAGCTGATAAATCAGTGGATCTTATTCTAAATGAATAAAAGCTACTTTGTAAAGCAACAGCAAATTTTAGCCTTTGACATTTTTACAACCTTTGCCAACACTTTTGGCTCATCAATAAAGATCAGCAGTATTATCAATATACCGTCGCTTTTATTGCAAAACCTTGAATATGCAACATTGGCCAACATGAGATTTTCAAGGTTTTGCAATAAAGGCGACGATACCGGTATATTGCAATAACGAAACAACTAATTGTTACACAATCCTGAAACTAACCGGCCCAATTTACCGTGTTTCTAGGTGGTCAACTGAGGGGGTCATATTGGCAAATTTTAAGCAGATTGGGCCCTTTGCAGTGCCATTATGGTAAAAGTATATTACATCTAGAATTTTAAGGGACATTAATCGTCAAAAGGGTGGGCAAATTTCCCCAGGTACCCCACTATCAACAACACTGAAACAATCCAGCGTTGTTCTAAGAGGTGGTCCTTGAACCGTTTGCCTACCCTTTTTGCTTAGTGTCCCTTAAAACTAGGAGAAGTAGGATTCTTCTACCATTGCAAGGGGCCCCATCTGCTCAGAAAAGCCCAAAATGACCCCCTTGACCCACTTAGGAACAACACTGCAATCTATTGAATATTGTAAAAAAAAACCATTCTATTTACTTCTGAGAGAACTAGCCCAAAACATTTCAACTTACCAAATACATCTACATTATCATATCTTCTAAAACTTGAACTAGTCTTCAGACTGACAAGTCAATGCATTTCACTAGCCCAAAATATTTTTTACTAGCCATGGTCTAATGGACTAGTGCCAATTCAAACCTAGTGTGTCAGCCAGACCCTAAAATTAAATAAAAGCCTAAGCAAGTCTAAAATAAGGCTTGAGAGTTTTGAAAATGAAGAAATCTCAGTCTCCTTTTCATTATATTTATTCATTTTTTTTAAATTTTAGTTTTATTGAAAAAAAATATTTTCAGAGTCTTAATTGCAGAGTGCTAAAGACTCCATTTATCAGCCAGAATGGACAAGCAGTACTCGCGAGAGTTCTTCTCCAGTCTGGTGAGCGCCCTGCAGGATGTGTGTCGGGTGTACCTAGATTTCACCGAGAGTGTCGATGTCAGCGGATATCTGGCCGTGGAGCTGGATGGAAGACAGCGGGAGAGGTGCGTTTAACTTCTTTGATTGAAAATGTTTGAAGGTTGTTTCCCAATTAAGTTAATCTGTAAGTTTCAGTTATTAGTGATCTGATTCTTTACATATGAAGTAATTACCAAAGAGGCTGGATCTTTAACTTTTATTTTAAAAAGTGTCTATATTTCTGAATATATTAAGGACGGGTTACCGTTTACTTTAAATTTGCATTTTGTTCACAACTTTAGTGTGATTAATTTGAAGAGAAATGATTTTCTAGTTCCAAATCTATTAAGATGGTATGGAAAAATCCAGAAAAACGTCTGCTTTGAAGTATTATTGATATCATGAGAATTGTTAAATGACATGGCAGACAATGAAACATAGGAGCATCCATTGAAGCAAATATTGTTGCTAGGCAAAGGGGATATGTGCACATTTGAACAATATGCCTTTTAAACTTTGACCCTACCAGGGTTTTACATAGTCAATCCCAACTGACAGTCCTGGGGACTCAAGGTATATATTTTTGGGAGTCCTTTTCCTAATTCTGGAGTCATTTGATGTTTCATACTAGATACAAAGGTTGCTAAAGATTTGCTTATAATGGGATGGATCTTGATTGATGTTTCAATACCATCTTGAAATGCAAATCATATTGAAATGTGGCTTTCATTAATTTAAAGGATTAGATATTAGCATCAGAATTAGTCACAGAGGACCAACATGATTATTTTTTTAGGTCCTGTTGACATTTTCTGCGTCAAATACTCAGGAAAGTTGAGTCCTGTAAAACCCTGCCCTACATTTTACCCTGTTAGATCTGAAGTACCATGTAGTATGTACACAAATTTGACAACACTATTCCAGTGTTTGATGATTGTAATTTATATGATTGTTGTTGAACCACCAGAGAATATGTGAATTAAATCTTATTGTTACTATGACTATTTTCAGATATGTCTTGTCTGAGCTGATCCATGCATCAGGGACCGGTGTGAGCGAGAGTTACTGCATCAAGGCCTTCAAGATGATGAAGCCGATGGCTCGCAGCTCCACTGAACTCATGCTTGGTGTCAAGCGGCGGCGGAAGGACTCTCTGGAGAGACAGCTGGACATGCTCATCCCTCAACAGAGCCCTTGTCCATCCACCAGCGGCTCCGATTGTGGGGTGAGAGGATATCGGAGCTCCCTGGAGGGCGCCAGTGTAGACACTGGGATCAGCGGTGGTCACAGCCGAGACTCCTCACCTGTACAGAATCTACTGAAGGCTCTCAAACACTCGAGTAGTCGGACCTCAGAGGTGGTGTCAGGATCTGATGCTTCTCTTCTAGAGAAAGAGTCTCCAATTTCTGATTCAAGGCAGGGCAAGAGAGAGATTTTTGTGCACAGACAGCCAAATCAGAAGAGTTTGACTACATCTCATAAGACTTGCCAATGCTGCCAGCAGGGGAATGATTCTGTTCAGTATGTTACAGAGACACAGGAAAACCAATCATTGAGTACCAAAAGAAGACGTTGGAAGTCAGATACGTCAAAAGCAGACCCAATGCAGTCTGAGCAGAAATCCCCAACAAACTCATCTTCTTCAGATTCAAGCAGGTCACAACAGAAACTGTCACATCAAAGCTCTTGTCCTGGAAAAGCTGGAACACAAAGCACTGTGCACACTGCTCTGAAGGCAGACAAAACCTCCAAACACCAGGGCTGTTGGTCTGCTGGCAAAAACTGCAGAGATATACCTCAGATTCCCAACCACCTTGATGCCAGCTCCAACAATAGGCGGGGTGTGACAGCAGACTCTGACTTGATTAGCACCACATCCATTCAGGAACCCAGTGAGCGGAATACTTGCAGGGAAATACCTCATAGAGCCCCTCCACTTGACAGTACCAGCGACAACAGATGTGCACGGAATACAGCTTCTAACAAGATGGGAGTGATGACTGCTACACATCGATATCAACAAGCTCAACCAAACACAGGTAATGGGATTGACTCAGTTTTAGCTTGTCAAGCGTGTGTCTCTTGTTGAACCTATATGGTAAATTGTCCAACTGTAAGCCTATTGATCCATCCTTTGGCCCGTAAATTTGACTTCTTGGTTAATGGGCATTGATTGTATTGGTGACCCTTTGACCCCTTGTGATTGTCACAGATGCCTACTGGATAAGGAAGCTTAAATCTTGACTTTGGAGTTTGGACTCCTTAAGACCTTAGCTATTGAGGGTTATAATATTTACGTATTGGGGCCCAATAAGACATAAAGGGCTACAGGGTCATGCCCAAAAAACTATTTTCTTCTTCCTCTTACAAGCCTGGTGTCATCTGTATTTAATTATCACTTGTTCCCTCTTGACAACATTTACCCCTTGTACTACTAACCTTATCAAAAATCTATTATAAAAACATTGCATTAGAATGACATGCAGGTAGTATTTCATAGTATTCCATCTTATTTCATTGATTATGATTTGATTGAAATTTTCAAATTTACTTATGATCTCCTCCAGGTGACGAGGCATCAACACCAAAGAACAAATCCCAGAAGAGACATCTCTCACCAGAGTCTGGCCTGGACT
This sequence comes from Steromphala cineraria, assembly GCA_916613615.1. NCBI lineage: Eukaryota > Metazoa > Mollusca > Gastropoda > Trochida > Trochidae > Steromphala > Steromphala cineraria. Next base: position 57,041,195 of record OU744731.1, on the reverse strand, counting down.
CCCAGCTGACTGTTTCTTTGTGCAGGAGTAAACACTTGGAGACCGCTGAAGTGTGCTCAGACTCGGATTCATGTGCTCAGCCAGGAACAGAAGGTGATCCCGGAGATGATTCTGATGAGGAGTCCAAGCAACAAGAGGATCAACATGATGCAAGTGCTGGATGTCAGTCTGATAGGAAGAGGTTCATGTCATCAACTGGTGGGAAAGTTAAAAAGTTCAAATCAGCAAAAATGACAGCTTCTGACCTGCTGAAAAGCTTAAGAAAGGTTGGGGTTTCACAGCATCAGACTGAAGACAACAAACCGTCTGAGAAGCTGAACAGGTGTGGAACAAACAACAAACAGTCTGAGGAGTCGCTCAGTTTGCAAGCAAAGAGAACAGATTCTGATGATCACAGAACTAATGACAGGAAGAGATCAGAATCTGTGGTCAGTGAAAGTCGTGGCTACATTCCAAGTCAGATTATAGTGTCGGGTGAAGACATTGATGATATTGTCATCAAGGAGGAGTTGAGCGACATCAAGTCGGAGGAGGATTCTCAGCGTCTGGTGATTGATATGGGTGAGGAGGCGCTGGATGTTGATGATGATGATGATGAGGAGGAGGACACAAGCCATCTGTGTGCAGAGACTGACTCGGAGCTGGAAGCTATTGACCGCAACGTGCGGACGGCCCAGAAGACGCGCTACCATCTGAACCTGCTGAGATCCCACCTGCTGACCTGGGGCGAGACTCGGGTTGTGGAGGACATTCCTTCCAACAAGCTGGACACTTTCCTCTCTACTTTCTTCGCGACAGTACGGAAGGAGAGCGGCGAGGACTATGAACCAATGAGTCTGAGTAGCATCCAGTCAAGTATCGACCGCCATCTGCGTAAGGCTCGATACCCGTACTCAATAAAGAAGGACAAACAGTTTGATCACTCTCGCAGCGTATTGGAAGCCAGACAGCGTCTGCTGGGGAGTAGCGGGGAGAAGAAGCAGAGGACCCCGGCTGAGATAACTGAAGGGGAGATCACTCTTCTGTTCAAGACAGGGCAACTTGGGATGGAGACACCCCAGGCTCTGCTCAATACAGCATGGTTCCTGAACAACATACACTTTGGACTGCGCAGCTCCATGGAGCACTACTATCTGAGATGGGGCGACATTAATCTTGAGACAGATAATGATGAGCAGGAGTGGCTTCTGATGACGCGCAGGAAGCCCGGTGGCGAGGAGTCTGTGGTGAGAGTTCCAGCTAGTGAGGGGGACCCGACTAGGTGCTGTGTCAATGTCTACAAGAAGTACCGCAGCGTGCGACCTCTCGAAATGTGCAAGCCTGATTCACCGTTTTACCTGACCGTGAACATCCACCGCAAGGAGAGTGACTACTGGTACAAAGCACAGACCATGGGCTACAACAAGTTCGGATCAAATCTCAGGAAGATGGCAGCAGCTGCGGGACTCTGTGCTCAGAAGTTCTCCAGCACAGCTGTGCAGCTGGCTCCAGAAACGTGATTCAGGAAGTTTTCCCGTCCAACTCATTTCAGATGCAAGAATATGCTCAAAACAATATGAGTCAAGAATTTTTCCTTGACAGCAGCTCAACTGTCTTTTGTTAGAAAATGCAAAAAGATCTGTTGTACAGCTGGCTCAAGAAACAAGATTTAGGAAGTGCTTGACAGCAGTGCAGCTGTCTTTAGTTTTGCAAGAAGTTTTTAGTTGCAGCTGACTCTTAAAACAGCAATCAAGAGTCCCCTTGACAGCAGTGCAGCTGTCTTTAGTTTCCGGAAACATGACTGAGGAAGTTCTTGACAGCAATGCAGCTGTCTTTAGACACAAAATAGAAAACATTCTTCTGCACAGTTGTGCAACTTGCTTCAAGAACATGATGCAAGAAATTGTGACAAAAGTTCACCTGATGTCAGACCCATGCTGTATGCAAGAACTGTTCTCCAATACAGCAGGCTTCAAGACAAAGCAGAACATTTCTCCTGAATTGATGGTCACCTATTTGCAGACACATGCAATTTAGGAGAAGAAAAACATCTTGCAAAATGTTTTCCTCTACATCTGGCTTTTATAGACACATAAAAGATTCATTTGTGCCAAACCATTGGAGTGCCAATTGTTTACAATTGTTGTTTTTGTTCAAATGTTACCTAATTTTGTGATACAAGTTATGAGTGTTGACAGTTGTCAAACAGCCTGTTTTCTTTTTGTTAACTATATAACTTGCAAGGCTAAAATTTCTTTGTAAAGCAGGCCCAAGGTAATCAATATTGGCTTTCTAGCAGACTGCAGAGCGTGACGTAACCATGTACTTAGACATATTACATGAGGGAGTCCTTAAAATATAAATAATAATTCTGACTACATGTATACAAAGAACAGAGGGTCTTTTTTGTTTTTTTAACTTTTTTTTTCAAGTTATCATTTACAAATATTGAAAACAGAATTTGGTTAATAATTCAATTTTCCTGAAATAGTTTGTTCATAAACTTCCTAATAAACTGTAAAGTCCTTGCAGGTGTTCAAAACAATCCAACAATTTTCTAAAAAAATCATGTTCAGATATGGATAAGGATAAAGGGCCTGGAGGTTGTTTAAGTTAAAGCCCTTATACATGTTTTTTGAAGAAATTTGCTTCAAAATAGAATTGGTGACTTGTTTGTTCCTTTAAGCGAAATCTGTTGAATCATCTTTTTTAGAGTGACCTACAAACAAGAAAACAGATCTTTATAATTGAGAGCAAGTTTAATAAGGTTGTCATATTCTCTCTATAGCTTATTAGGCCGGAAAGGCCCCTGGGACATACATTCATTCTTCAATCTATCTATCAATTGATTTTTAAAGTTTCTTTGTTTTTTCCCTTGCACCAGAAGCAATATTGAGATTATCTTCTCGAAAAACTATAAAAAACAAATAATACTTTGCATGTTATACTTGTATATTGAGAATATGTTTAAACAGACTGAGTTCCTTTTAGCCTGCCCTTAAAGGGGCAGTAGCACCTTTTTAGGGGATCATAACATGATAAGGTGATGTCAGGAATATGGAAGTAAATGGTACCAATTGAAAGACAAAGTATTTAAACTAAATGAAGCAGTAACAAATCAAATATATAATGTTAAATTTAGCTATGCGATTCACAAAATGAACTAAAGGTGTCACACAAAAATGGCTGCAAATGGACTTTGTGAATCTTTATAATTTGTTTTCTGACTATAGATAATTGGTTTTGAATAAGATGTTTGATGCTATCAATATAATACATTAAGCATTAATACACAAAAATCAGTGAAAAATTTGAAATATATAATTTTCAAAAAACGTACTACCGCTTCTTTTAAACCCCTTTTTGTCAAATGTAGATCCTAGTCCATTCTCTCCCCTCAGAGGCAGCTTAGTGCTAGCAAGCCTCTGTTATATTACGGCAAGATTCCAGGGTTCCGGCAGTTTACCCTAGTTGCAAAAATTTGTAACTCAATATATTCCGTTATTTGCAGCCAATGAAAACACCTTTTAGATATCCATGACTTGGAGAATTCTTACAGTCGTATCGTGACATGGAAAATAGCATGCCTTTATGTTTATTTTTCATGAACAGTATATGAGATGGAAATATTTTAAAAATCAGATATGGATTTGATTTTTCATAGAATATAAACTGTTTTTTTAATTGTGTAAATTATAATTTGTTTTCTGATATACTTTATTTTACTAACAATTAATGAGAAGGTATAAAGCGGCGTTTTGTCAAAAGACTAGTTATCTTCCCTGGATGTTTAATTTCAACCATAGCTTTGCCGAAGTATACGGGAATGACCATTTTTGAAACGACGACGCTGATTGCACAACTAACTTTGGTTGCCTCCAATCAGATTTCTACCTTTTTATCCCATGTATTAGCCGTAATAGAACAGAGGCTAACTCGGGTATGACTGAGCTGCCTCTGCGGGGAGAGAATGATCTTAAGTATTTACATTGAATATTGGATAAGGTCATTAGATTTTCAGTCTAAGTAGCTGCAGATGCAATGTCTCCTTGTCATTTGTTATTGTAATTGATTTTGAAATCTCAACATTTAAAGGAAGTTTATTTCTGCTGTTTAAGACTTTAATGGAAAAGTTGGTGAAAAAGATAAATCTATTTTTCTCAATTGTTGGTTTTTTGTTAAACTTGTTGGAAACTCATCAACATATTTTGTAATTTGCTTTGTTATGTAATGAATCTGTTATTCTTGTACAGAAAGCCATAAGGTTGGTCTTAAAGTTTGGATTTTAAAGTTGTTCTAATTGAATAAGAGAACGTACATTTTAATCTCCAGGAGGATTTAAACATGTGTGAAGTTTGTTAGAAAGCCAGACAATCAATCGGACTAACTGTGAACTCAAATCTCCCTGGACTTTCAAACTGCAGTATCAATTTGTTCTATTCGACTCGATCTATTCTTTAAAGCCCAATGTAAAAGTTTCTAGAATTAAATGTCTAGTCCCTAAGACCCCTGAAAGAAGTAAATGGATGTGGCATGGCATGTTTAAGAAGCTGTACGAACTTGATCAAATTTGAAATCTCTTTAGCCCTGGATGTTTTGAAGTTAGCTTAAGGGGCAGTAGAACATTTTTAAAACAACTACATTATTTCTTCAATAAATATTAGTTTATGCCAAATGTATTACCGGTGTCTTCAGAGGGGCCAACATCTCATTAGTCAACAGAATACTTGTTGTTGTTGAAGATGTTATCAAGTGTCAAGCACAGACTTCTGGCAGCCATTTTTGTGTGAAACTTTCAATCATTTGATGTAAGGAAACACAGATTAACTGAACAGGTTTTGTTGATGTTAGAGTGAGTTGTAGTTTTGCACTGCTTGGGCAATGTTTTATCCATTAGCAACATTTGATTTAAGAACTGCTGACCTAGTTTGAAATTTGTCTGACAATTCGTTGGATATTTTTTTATTTCATCATTTCCCTCCCTACCCTTTTGCTCATGCAGCAGTAGAGACCCATTAGGTTATTAAGAAATTCTATTTCCTTCTGACTGCGTGTGTGCCTACATAAAGTTCATGCTGAATATTCATGTTTTATTCTGAAAGTAAAAAACTTAGCTCTGATGAAAAGGTTGTTTAATTCATGAAGTAAAATGAACAGATAGTTTATTGTCATGTCTTAAGCTACCATTTATAGTTTATGTTTTCCTTAAGTTTCAGCAACTTTCATTAGCGTAAGTTTTATATTGAGTTATTTGTCTGATTAGGGTCAAAAGAGCTCAAACCTTTTCTGTTAAGTAAAAAGCTCTAAAAAATTTAATCATGTGCAAATGTATCTTGATTTAAATTGATAAATTTGTGACTATCAGAAACATTATTGTCAAATCCCTTAAATGATTTCAGCGATTACTTATTATAACATTAGATATAAAAGCTCATGAAAAACCTGTTTCCAGCTGAAAGTATACATTATTCTTATCTTTAGTGTGCTTGCAATGCAAGGGCATACAGATTTTGACAATGTAAAGAAATTTAGATCCATGTTCCATGTTTGTTAACTGGTGTTTATTTAGATAGAGATTTTGATGTTTTGTTTATTCAAACTTCATGTTGTCTATTTTAGTTTTCAATGTGCCTTGTCATCTTACAATACATTTTTAGCTCATCTGGCCTGTAAGGCCCGATGGGCTTATGGCATGGCATGTTGTCCGGCGTCCGTCCGTCCGTCCGTCCGTAAACTTTGTGGAATTTCAACTTCTTCTCCAGAACCATAAGGCCTGGAAAGCTGAAACTTTGTGTACAGTCTCCTTGACTAGTGAGGATTATAAATTGTAGCTTTGGTGGTCCTGTGACCCCTAATAAGGGCCATAGGGACCAAGCCCTAAAAACCTTTTTTCATCTTCTTCTCCAGAACCATGAGGCCTAGAAAGCTGAAACTTTGTGTACAGACTCCTTGACTAGTGAGGGGATTATAAATTGTAGCTTTGGTGGCCTTGTGACCCCTAATAAGGGCCACAGGGGGCACGCCCTAAAAACATATTTTCATCTTCTTCTCCAGAAGAATAAGTCCTAGGAAGCTGAAACTTTGTGTACAGACTCCTTAGCTAGTGAAGATTATAAATTGTAGCTTTAGTGGCCCCTGTGACCCCATATAAGGGCCACAGGGGGCACGCCCTAAAAACATATTTTCATCTTCTTCTCCAGAAGAACAAGTCCTAGGAAGCTGAAACTTTGTGTACAGACTCCTTAGCTAGTGAAGATTATAAATTGTAGCTTTTGTGGCCCTGTGACTCCTGATAAGGGCCACAGGGACCAAGCCCTAAAAACCTATTTACATCTTCTTCTACAGAAGCATAAGGCCTAGCTGAAATTTTGTGAACAGACTCCTTGACAAGTGAGGAATTTGAATTGTAGATTTGGTGACCCTGTTGCCCCTAATAAAGGCAACAGGAACATCCTTAAAATATATTTTCATCTTCTCCTCCTGAAGTATAAGGCCTAGAAAACTGAAACTTGTCGCCTATATACTTAACTTTATGATTGGTGACCCTGTGGCCCCTACAATGAGGGAATCACATTGGCCACACTCTACAGCATAATTGATAATGAAGCCTGATGAGCTACAGAGCCAATGGCTCTATTTTTACATACAGTATGTTGAATGTTCAAAAGTGCTTATCATTATTTCCTTCATTAAAGTTGTTTTATCAATCTGATTTTCTCATTACTTCATTGTTAAGATTTCATGTTCAACATCCTCACATGCAAAAAGGTTTGATTCTTGTCTCCCCTTATTTTTGTCTGAACACTTTTTGACACAGGAACAAATACTATCACCATATATTCCTTTGAAATGATACAAAATCAAGCTCTTTATTCCAACAGTTTCCTCCGCAAGTAATAGTTACTAGCATAGTAAATTGTATGCATCGGATAATGGCAGGGACACTTTGTCCGAGAGGCCAGTACGAGGCGGAGCCGAGTACTGGCTCGTGGACAAAGTGTCCCTGCCGTTATTTGATGCATACAATTTACTATGCTAGTAACTGACTTACATCTCACTTATTCCGAGTACAATCAACCACAAAATTAATAGTTTTAAACAAACTTTAAATTTTCGATAACCTTCCAAGGGCCCCTTCACTGTTTTATGAATGGAGTTTGTAGTACTATGAATGGTGTATGAACACATGCTTCTTGCTTGTCAAAGCGCGAGGCACGTGCTTCTTGCGTGTCAAAGCGCAAGGCACGAAGTAAATGTTTTGGGCTTGCAGACTTCGTGCACTCCATGAATATGAGCCTGTTTCAAGACAAAATTTCACAGGTTGTCCATTTCTGTTTCGATTTTGAAGGTAGAAGACGCGTTATTAGAGTCCTCATAGACAGCTAAATTTTGACAGTGGTTTCTACTTATGAAACGTTTCTCTTGGATTTCTAATAAAAAGGTACTTTACCATTTCCATAACAAATTTGGCCAACAAAAAAATTTATCTTATCTATGAAATAAATTAATTATGTATCATTATCAAATTATTTTGGATATTTCTAGTCTCATAAAGTTTTGGTGCAACACAAGTCATATGATGTTTATTTCTTGATATTGTTTTTATCAAGTGCAAACAAAAGTTACAGTGTTATTAGGTGATTTTAATATTTTGATTCACGCTAAATGTGTAAGTATTATTATTGTTTTCCAGCTTGTTTTATTTGATTTTTTTATACTTTCAGTTCACTTCTATGTCTATGTTGTTGATAGATTGTTTTAAACCGTCTGTAGGAAAGGTTTACAAAAGTGTCCTTGCATCAGATGGCAGGACTCTTTGGTCTAAGAGTTCCCGATATCGATAATGAACAGGCCACTTTTATGAATGGTTGACATGGACGACGAGGTCTAAGTGGGATGTAATTAAAGATAATGGGACAGTTGGTTTGAGTCTTCAATACATAAACTTTGACAGTCAGTCAGGTGAGTTATTTGCAAAGCCAAACTCTGGTAAAAGAAATATGTGAGGAAAACAATTTGGAACTTTTTTTAAGGTATCATGGGTATTTCTCTTGAGGCATTTCCTCTTAGTGAGGATTATAAATTGTAGCTTTGGTGACCCTAATAGGGGCCACACCCTAAAAGCCTATTTTCATCTTCTTCTCCAGAACCATAAGGCTAAGAAACTGAAACTTTGTGTACATAGTCCTTGACTTGTGAGAATTATGTCGGAGACATATTGGTTTTGGCTAAGTTCCCGTCAGGAAAATGAAAATAAAGACACTGTATTAAAACTAAATGAAGCAGTAATAAATCAAACATATAAAGTGCAGTTAAGCTATGCGATTCCTTTTCTCACACAAAATGAATTAAAGGTGTTCACACAAAAATGGCTTCCAATGCATTTTATGTGAATCTTTATAATTTGTTCTCTGACTATGGATGATTGGTTTGTTCAATGAGATTTTTGACACTATCAAAGTTATGCATTTAGCATTAACTTACGAGTATCAGTGAAGAAATTAAAATATAAAATTGTCAAAAAACGTGCTACTGCCCCTTTAACAGTACAATATTAACATTCTATTTCAAAAGCATGTATATAATCAACCAACATGCTTAAACAAAACAAAAATCAAGCAACCGGTAGGATAAAACTCTCAACTCAGCTAGATATCATGCTAAAACTCTCAACTCAGCCGCTAGATACCATGCTATAACTCTCAACTCAGCCGCTATATACCATGCTAAAACTCTCAACTCAACCGCTATATACCATGCTAAAACTCTCAACTCCGCCGCTATATACCATGCTTAAACTCTCAACTCAGCTGCTAGAAACCATGCTAAAACTCTCAACTCAACCGCTGGATACCATGCTAAAACTCTCAACTCAGCCGCTATATACCATGCTAAAACTCTCAACTCAGCCGCTATATACCATGCTAAAACTCTCAACTCAGCCGCTATATACCATGCTAAAACTCTCAACTCATCTGCTATATACCATGCTAAAACTCTCAACTCAGCCGCTAGATATCCTGCTAAAGCTCTCAACTCAGCCGCTAGATACCATGCTAAAACTCTCAACTCATCCGCTATATACCATCCTAAAACTCTCAACTCAGCCGTTATATACCATGCTAAATCTAAAATTGGATTACATAATTGAATTTCCCAACCGACATGTCTTCCAGCGAAATATCAGGATTTCCCAAACCTGTCCGAGACACTCACATTTCTCCACGTTTGATATTCCCTTAAGCCTCGAGAGTAGCTCTTTGGTAAATGAATTACAATGAGTAAGGCCAGCACTCCATGTGTCTGCAATGCGTAACCAACACTTTACACTAAAAGAGTAGAAGTTGATTTCATATATGTGTGATGCGTAAGGCGCAGTGCGTGTTCGTCAGAACGCTCACGAGAGTGTCCGAATACGCAATATGCACTAACACAGACCAAATAAAGGCATCACTTTACGCATTAGGCATAACGCATCACACGTAAATAGAATCAACTTCAAATATTTTAGTGCAAAGTGTAAAATACTCATAACGCAATTAATGTAAAACTGGTTACTCACGCCACACTATTACGATACATAGAATCGGATATTACGCATCACGCACGAATACGTATGCATGGAATGCCAGCTTAAAGAAAGCTAATTTAATTTTCTTATTTCATTTTCTTCATCGTCGGTAGGAATAGGACTCGCATTGCTGAAGTGAACAGGGTTTTAGATTTCACTCTGTACTTTGATTTAGCTGGTTACAACTTCTTTTCTTTCGTGAGACCGTTACAGCTACCTTAAAACGTGATAATGGCCCTCTAACCTACACTTATCCTGAACGTCTTGGGACTCCAACTTCCGACTCACAATAGGCTACATAATCATCCTGCTACAACGACCATTTCTTCAATTCTGGATGTCAGGATTAAAATTTTCATTAACATGTCTGTAGAAACTTGAAGTTTTCTACCTTTGGTATTTCCTGATGATGTTTCCCTTTTGTTCAAAAAGAGTTCTTGGAAATTTTGCTTTGAAAGTTAATTAAGGAAAGAAAGCAATAACGTATTTGTTGTCAGGTTATTTACACTTTGATGAATTACTAATCTACTGGTGTATATCAACGTTTGTTCTCATACAAAGATACATGTTACAATGTCATCACAGTTAATTGAAGTTAAGATCAAGTTGGATCATTTCGTCAGTACTGTTCCAGACAGTATCATCTTGACACATTGAAAGCATGGATGAGACAACTGAATTTTCATCCTAAAACAATATGTCTAATGGAGAGAAAACATAAAAAACAACTTACACCACAATTGCAAGAAAATGTTATCAAAATTGTCTCGATAATATTGGCCGTAATTTAAAATTCTCAAGTGTTTTAAAAGAAATCTCTCAACGACTTTTAATCAAATGTATCCTGACTGCTTCAGTTCATTATATGTTCCTTCTCTCACGCAATACAAGCAACTTTCAAAGGAAAAACATCGACAACAGATATCTTATAGGATGCTTAAAAAACTTCATTTTTTTGTTTGTTCCAAAACTTACCTATCAATAATTGTTGTCAAAGTTTTTTCTGAAGCCCTCAAAAAAAGACGTTGATGGTACTAAAGAACTAAAGTTAAATAAAAAAATAAAAAATTTAAGAAACACAATAAACAGAAATTTGAAATTCAGATATTTCAGATAAAAATAATAAAATAATAATGATAATAAAAATTTAAGGCAGGTAAAATATTCAGTTCAGAGATAAACACTTCTGACCATACCATTTCAATATTTTGAATTCAATAGCATATTTACAATCAACAAACAAGCAGGATATAAATTAAAACGCAAATTTGGCAAAGAATAAATAAGGCATGTCTGAAACTTTTCATGAATGAAAAGAAAGAAACATATACAGTTGATATTACTGCTTCAAAACAGTTTCAAGTATTGAGCTTATCAATTATTACCAACTAGTAAATAGATTAATTATGTTTTTTATAATACAAGTAATTGTCACAACGGTGACCATGTCCCCCGCCGCAATCAAGAATATTTCATTCAATTGTTATTATTCTTATGAGAATGTCATTGGTTTTTAGCATCTTTGACATTGGCGTTTGCATATTCCGAAATAAAGATTAGTACAGATTGGTGCATGCGTATTCTCCAAATGATTGGTATCAATTTGAAGATACTTAATGCAATGGTTCACGAGATATCGCGCCAGCGGTCAAAATGGTCACCCAAATCGATTGGTGTTTGCGTATTATCCAGATGAAAACTGGTACCAAGTTTGAAGACTCAAGGTTGAAGGGTTCATGAGATATGGCGCTAACAACATTTTCAAAACTGGTCAAAGTCTCGCCGTGACCTTGAAAATGAGGTCAAGGTCACCGAAAACTTTTCAGGTCTGCGTATTCCCCAGATGAAGACTGGTACCAAGTTTGAAGATTCTAGGTTGAGCAGTTCATTAGCTATCGGGCTAACAACATTTTTTAAACTGGTCAAAGTCTCGCCGTGACCTTGAAAATGTGGTCAAGGTCACCGAAAACTTTTCAGGTCTGTGTATTCCCAAGATGAAGACAGGTACAAAGTTTGAAGATTCTAGGTTGAGCGGTTCATTAGATATCACGCTAACAAAAAGCGGGACGGACTTACGGACAGACGTACGTAGCTGAATACTATGTCCCCCGCTCCACGCTTCGCGGCGGCGGGGGACAATAAAAGAAAAGATCGCCACGTCTGACCATACCATTTCAACATTTCATTCCAATATCATATTAACAATCAACCAACAAGCTTAAACTAAATCAAGCAAACATCCTGTCTCTATTCTATTATTTGAACTGCTAGATGTATATTGACAAATTCTCAACACTTACGACATGATAACTACATGCCAAACCTTCAAACCTGCCACCACCGTTTTCACATCTAAATTGTACTCTAATGGAAGCCCATTCCTTCATGGTAAAACTCAGCATCTAGATACCATGATAAAATTGGATTACATAATTGACTTCCACAGCACAATGCCACTGGCTTCCAGACAGATGTCAGGATTTCCCAAACCTGTCAAATTTCTCCACATTTGATATTCCCTGAAGTCTTGAGAGTTGATATCTTCCGTCAAAAGAATATATTCGGAAATTTGGCTTAGTTGCCCTTTGGTAAATGAATTAAACTGAAAAAAATATACCTGACTTAAATTTTCTTGTCATATTTTCTTCATCTTAGGTAGGTGTAGGATTCATGTAGCTGAACTGAACCGGGTTTTAGATTTCTCGCTGTACACTGATTAAAAATACGCTCGTACAACTGGTTACAACTTCTTTTCTTTCTCGAGACCATTACATCTACCTCAAAACGTGATAATGTCCCTCTAACCTACACTTATCCTAAACGTCTTGGACTCCAATTTCCGACTCACAATAGGATACATAATCATCCTGCCACAGCGACCATTTCCTCAATTCTGGATGTCAGGATTTCATTAACATGTCTGTAGAAACTTGAAGTTTTCCACCCTTGGTATTTCCTGAGGACAATTCCTTTCGTAAAAATTCTACTTTGAAATTTAAAAAAAGGAGAGAAAGCAATAACAAATTTCCTCACAGGTTATTTAACCTTAATGATTAACCAACCTTATTGTTTTTCGTAAAACGTTTGTTCTCATAGAAAGATGCATGTTACAATGTCATTACAACTGATTGAAGTTAAGATAAGTTGGATAATTTCGTCAGTAATGTTTCCAGTCAGTGTTTCTGGACACATTGAAAACATGGGTGAGATGACTGAATTTTCATTGTAAAACAATATGTCAGATGCAGACAGATCTATTAACTTACACCAGAATTGTAAGAAATGTTATCAAGGCAAAATTGTCTTTATTTTATTTGCCTAATTTAAAATTCTCAAGTGTTTAAAAAAGAAATCTCTTGATGACTTTTAATCAAATGTATCCTGGCTGCTTCACTTCATTATCTGTCCCTTCCCCGCAATATAATCAACTTTTAAAGGAAAAAGAAATGACAATGTATCTTTAATTGGATGCCTAACGAAAGTTCACTTAATGTCAAATCTTTTCTTCTGAAGCTTTCAAAGAAAAGACATTGATTGTACTAAAAAACTACGGTTTTATATAACAAATTCAAGTTTGTAAGAAATTTTGCAACAAAATTTATATTTCAGATAAAAACAATTCTCCCTGAATAACAGCATGTTTACTAAAAACCTAATTTGCTTAAGGATATTTTAAAGGGAGAGTAGGACGTTTTTTGATAATTTTCTATTTTAAAATTTTCAATGATAATTGTAAGTTAATGCTAAATGTATTATTTTGACAGTGTCAAAAATCTCATAACACAAGTTAATCATCCATAGTCAGATGACAAAGTATGAAGATTCACATAATATCCATTGGCGGCCATTTTGTGGGAACACCTTTAATTCATTTTGTGTAAGAAAAGGGAATCGCATGGTTAAACTTAACGTTAACGGTTTTAATTATTACTGCTCTATTTAGTTTAAATACATTGTCTTTCAATCGGAACAATAAATTTTCATTTTCCGGCCATCACCTTATATTCCCCCTAAAACGTGCTACTGTCCCTTTAAAGAAGCAACAGGAAATGAGCAGTTGCTCTTTCTTAATCATGTTCAGGAAAAGATATTTTAAAAGAATGACTTGAATTAATTACAATTTGGGGAGAAAAGGAATACCCTATGTAAATTCTGAAGAAAACATTGTTTCATTTTTGTCATATTTTTTCCAAAATTCAGCTCCAAACAAATACGCATATTTCACTTTAAACAGGCATTATGTGACTTCTTTGAGAGGCATTGTAGAAGTTGCAATGACAATAATGAAGAGGAATATGTGGATCGCAACTTCTTTGTTCATGGTATGCGACATTTGAGAACAACACAAGAACCTGTGTCGAACGTCGCATACCATGAATAAAAAAGTTGTCATCCTTATTTTCCTCTTCATTATAGACGTAACGTGAGTCTAAGGGTTACATGTATTTTCCGAAATCATAAGATATTTCAGACCCATATTCTAAGTGTAATGAAGTTCAATACTTTAAAAGAATTTTTACAATATTCATTGTTTTTTTGAATTTCTTTTCTACGAACCTAGAGAAAATCGGACCAAAATTCATTTAAAAGGAGACAGTTTACAAAAATGACAGAAACAGTGAATCAAGTGTGGCAATGTCACAATTTGAGTTTTCTAGGCGTATGCTTGAAAGCCGTCTTAGTCGCGCAAGACCAGATTTTTGTCTCCGAATCAGGTACTTGTTGTAAATCCTACACAGATAATGATGACCACACCGAAATGCTCTGGCACTTTTTTCAGAGGGTAATATACTCACCCTGTTCTGGAATTGATGGATATAAAAGATGAACCTAAAGACGCTGAATTCCTTATGTTGAGGCTAACAATGGACTAATCAACTACAAACTGTCGAATTGCTTTATGTCTTGATGTCAGTACTCGTTAATGTCCGTAAAGGTACGAAATTCTTCACTGTTAGTATATCTTTGGCTTATTTCCTCTTTATTAACTACAAATACGGGAAAATTTTACTGTAGTCTTTAAAAAGAAAATATTAAAAGGACCTGACTGTCAGGTTTATAAGAAATCGTTCAACATTTATGTACACAGATTGTGCTCACTGATAAACGCATGTTTGAATGTCATAAACACTAATATAACATGAAGATATCGGAAAAATGTTTTGCAGTTCATATGTTCCTAGTCATTATTTGTAAACCACACGGTCACAGGTAAACAATGTGCTTGTTGTAGAAACGAACCAGAAATAACATTTCACTTGCATTGCAAGAGAATAGTATCAAGGTGAAGTTATTGCCTTCGATTTAAGTCCTCACGTTTTTTTCCATTTAAAAACATGTTTTGATATCTTTTTAGCTATGCAATGGTTACTGCTTCAGTTCAATCTGGTTCTTGTTTCACACTCAATGAAAGCAACTTATAGCAAATAAAAGCTACAACGCACCTTTATTCTGATGAATTAGAAAAGTTCCTTTCCTTTCTTTCTTTGTCAATTTCTTTTTAAGCTGCAAGCTTCCTTTTTTTCCACAACTGTCTAAACAAATATTGCCAAACCTTTTTGTCTTTATATCACAGTCTTTAAACAATGAACGTAGGTTATTGGTAATCACTTGTGACTTGAAGTTTAATATTTTAATGACAAAGTTCTAATTTACCAAAAGCATATGTTAGTTTGAATAAACTACAGAAAAAGTGAAGTTCCTCTTTTTTTAAGTATGTTCTCATTTAAACAGCCTGACTTAATAAGTTAAAAGGTAACAGTAAATGAAGATTGTCGAGACTTAAACTTGTTTATAAATCAGACAGAAGAGATATTGACGTTTAAGTAATCAGAATGAAAACAATGTGCTGCAAATTCCACATGTCAACGAGAAAATTGTATTTCTGAAACTTTAATTCATTTTTTAAGCAATAATAAGACATACTGACCTTTATGACATGTAATGTTTTGCTTCATCACTCAAACAAAGCTCATTACCGTTAAACAATGTTCCAAATCTAGAAATCAATCTTTTTATGGTGACTTCCTCCAAATGTTATTTCTCTCATTTCTTTTCAAAACATATCTTTAAGATTTTTTATCAATGCAATCATTACTGGTTCTGTTCAGTTGTAATTTTTGTGTCAAATGGTAATTTTTGCGAAATAAAAAGCAAAGACGAATCTTTTATTGGATATCTGAGGAAAGTTCCTATGCTCTCTTTCTCCCAAGCTTCTTGCAAATCAATTGTTGTCAAAGCTGTTTTCTCAATCTGCGTACTTCCCCTTTTTCAAACACCTGTCCAATCAAATGTTGACAAACCTAATTTCAATCTTTATATCACAGTCCTAATAGGTGGGGTTTATTGATAATCACTAGTGACATAAATCTAAGGTTTTGAATGACAAAGTTTTAAACAGTTTGTCGTTTCATAGCGTGTCTGTCATTAAAAAACCATTTTCAGAGTTCAAGTAATTTTACTGTTTTCCTTGGTTTTTTTTTGCAACCTAGGGAAATCGGACCAAAATTCGTTTAATGGGAGATAATTTATCAAAATGACCAAAACGGCAGCCGACATGAAGGGGAATCAAGTGTGGCCATCTCACATTTTCCGATTTCTAAATATAAGCTTGAAAACAGTCTTTGTCTACCGTATGACTAGATTTGAATTGATTTTTCTCCAAATAAGGTATTCGTAACTGCCAAAGTTGTTACCCATAAAACGCAATTGTAGCCTTCTTACAGGGGGTACTGTGCTTTGGGCGTCGAAATAATATGTTATTGTTGTTAAAAAATGTAAATGTGATACCAAAAACTCAACGAAAGATTTTTCGATAAATTTATATTCTCAATGGCTAACTTTCATCCCGAACCGCATGCAAGTATGATAATGGTGCTTTTCACTTCCAATTTTGACTGGTAAATGAAATACAATGGTTACATTTTATTGTCAAGTAAAACATAATCATTGACTTTGCTATCTACCCACTTTGAATAACTTTTACCAATCAATCTTTTCTATTTCAAGAGGATTTTGCGTGTGAAAAGTTTGTTTGACCAATATCATACCAAAGGCTAATGCTCTCATAATTGAAACATATTGATATCATGAAATCAATTAAGCTTTAAAAAGTTCCTTAACATAGCATGGTTGAAATACATATCAAGCACTTTTGTAGTGACAACATTTTTTATGCTTTATATGCCTTGTCAATAACGCTTAAGTCTGGATGACGAAACTTTTTGTAGAGGGCTGTCACTGACAGTAAGTTTTATAATGCCATGATCGGTTTATCAAACTGTTTAGTGGATGACGTGAACTTATCCTTACAAATTACAAAGTTCCTCATGATTAATGTGTCTTATCATTTATCAAATTTATCATTTCCGACAAAAGATACAATTTACATAGTTATACCTCACTGATAGAGATGACAGATGAGAGTTATTGTGTATGATTAATTGAGAAGAAACTACCTCCATTTTACAGGCCTCCATTCACGCCAATAATGAAGCAGCAATACACTCACATACAGACACTATAGAAGTTGTGGCTTATGTAGTCATGGCTCCGGTTTCATAGAGGATGGCAGTTTTGATATATTGATACAATGTTAGTAACAAGGGGCATGGTTACCAAATTCCAAGTTTATAATCTTTATATGTTATCTTTGATGTTTCCCCCCGGGAGTTTATATTATGAAGACATGTCAACATCGATATAAAATCGAACAAATACTAAATTTCATTTTCCAGCAATAAGAGTTGTTTACGAAATTCGCCTAAAAATGTACATGCCAAGTTCTGCAGACAATATATAACATTCTTTATATTGAACTAATATTTTAAACAAGAATACTATTATTCAGTAACAGTACTGTTTGTAGATTGCACGTATGCTGCCAATTTGTCTCATGAAGTAATAAAGATGCATTAAAGTTATTCATCATCAAATATACTTTTCTATATATTTGGATTGGTCTCTCTTTCAAGTAAAAACCGAACGAATTAACAATCTAAGGTAATCACTTCAATGTAATGTCGTCTCTTAGTCTTTAAATTATGTATGAAAGCTAGCAATTGCCATGGTTGTTGAAGTCAGCGTTTCTACCATGGGTGCAAGTAAGTCGGTATGTCCAATGCTTATATTTGAATAACTTTCCTATTTACATAGTCTAATGTAGTTGACAAGCAAACAATGTCTTTACTGTTCGTCCCTACAAGTTCAAGAATACCAATCAAACAAGTGCAACGAAGTCAGTACTTTTATTTATCGTAGTGCAGAGTTTACACAAGCAATCACTTGTCACAGCTGGGAGGGGTCTTCTGCAGTCTGATAATGTGTCTTCGAGTCGTACGAAGCTAATTAGTGTGTCGGCACTCCAACTGAACGTGCAACTGAGTCATTAATTATAGTGTATTCTTTACAACAACTTACCAGGTTGACAACCTCCGCCCTATGCAAAGAACAAATTCAAGTAAATGAGATTTAGGCATTTTCTCAATTATTGTTGAAAAAAGTACTAAGAAAATTCAAGTCAAAGAGATTTAGGCATTTTCTCAATTATTGTTGAAAAAAGTACTAAGAAAATTTAATGTTCTGCTAGCCTATTTTCATGAATGATAAAAAGGTTTGTTAAATATTTGTCAAAATCTAAATTTTATTGTGTAGTTTCTTCCCCAATGACAACAATTATTATCAGTTTTCTCTCAATTTTTCTCATATTTGGAGATTTTTGGTTAAACTATATAGTCAATAAAAACGCTATTTCTATATATAGAGTGGCCAATACATCAAGTTATAATTAGAATATTCAAAGAACACCAAATAATTTAAAATATAGGGGGTGCTTTATAAAGGTCTTTGTGCATACATCAAAGGTCAGATATTGTCAATTTCTTTTAAGTGGAAAGAAACGTCATTTCCGAGGATAATCGAGATATATAAAAGTTTTGAATGTAATCAGAATTTTAATTATCTTCTCTCCATAGGTACATGTTGATAAAATATAATACAACATATGCACAACATTTCATGCAATTGTCACCTTCAGATAGGGAAAATCGAGGTGCCTAACAAAGTATTTTATCCATTGGAAAGAATAAAAAACTAATCCAGCGCCACTTTCAAACCTTCATTTTCTGAAAATTGCTTCTCAAGCAAGCTTGTTTACTTTTTCATTGAATTTCTTTTTGTTGAGCTTTCCTGTTTACATTTCTCATTGCTATTTGTCTTAAACCTTAGGCACTTTACCGAAAAGACATGTATCACGATAATTGAATTTAATGGTTAATCCTGCATGATAAATTACTTAAGCCTCACCGTTAAAACGTTAAAATTAACAAGCAATTGATCAGCAAAAGCTAACAGAGCCCCTAGGTTCCAGCAACAATTTCACATCGGCCTGAAGACGTTCACAGTTCTTCACCTTTTTTATTTTCCTGAGGTCTCAGAAGTCATTTCTGTTGTATTGTTTCATTAAGAATTCACCAATAAAAGAACAATACCCAAAGAAACAATTCTTTGTTGATGACACTAGTGCATTAGAATTAGTATTTCCTGACTGAAATGAACATCAATGAAACTGTATCTGATAGAAATATTTTATTTGTTATACAAAATTCAAACAAGAGGACATGGTCATCAACGTCCACCACAAATTAGTTTTCATTACAGATCGAACTATTTTCCAACATGGGCCATAATTCTGTAATATGGAATTGCATTAACCTCACTAGAGTCCGCAAACACGGAACAATCGCATTAACCCTGTGAAAGATAATTGTACAATTCTGAGTTTATAACTCCATCAAGGCATTGATGCTCTGAGTACAGATAGCAAATTTCTTGAATACATTTTGAGAAAATTTATCCCCTTAAACTCGGAAGGAGGGACGCCAGACGCATGGACGGAACCCAAACCTATAACCGCATTCCACTATGTGCCCCGGGAATAATAATGTGATGACAAGGGAATAACTATAACCTAAAGTCAAATTGAAAGTCTTATTAACATGAAATAAAGTTCAATTGTTTAATGAATTGAGCAAATAATGAACATGTTATTGTCAAGTGGCTCATAGCATGTCTGTAACTCATAAAAATCAATTACTATACACTATTCTTAATATTACAATTATAATCTCAGTTATTTTTTTGGTAAGAACGAACAAACTTTCATGTTCGTACCACTGTAATCACTGGTGTTTTCAGTGAGTGTTTCACCAGAAATTGTTTTTTTCTTGTCTCATCTTCAGTTACATGTCTACTGTCATTCACACCTTTTTGAAAGTAAACCATGATCAATTAATCAATTTGACAGTTTTTGTAAATATTAAATACAGATGTAAGAGTACAGTGTTCTTTCATGGTAAGCCACCTGTCTGATGGGGAAAAGGGCTTACAAAATCTTTGATAAGTTTTGATAAGCTTTGATAAGTTCCTTCAACATATCAAACACTTTACACAATACATATCAAACACTTTTGAGTGACACAAATATTTATGCTGCATTTGCCTTAAGGTCCTAGAAAAAATATTACTTATTATGTTCACTATGATTCATGTATAAATGACTACAACTCACTATTTCCAAAACGTACAGCATCATGTTCAAGTTCAAAGTGTTTGTCAGTTTACCTTTGTGATTTTTAATTTTAAGAGATGATCGAAACATTCACATTAAGAGAGTCTGTGTACAATGAATTCGAGACTTATCTTTGATGTTTTCCCTCTGGAGGATATGTTACTATTACAGATGACCTTGTCTTCTATATAAATCTTATATAACTCTATGTGAACCATTTTGATATTTCATCTTCTGATGCTCTAAATCTGGTTTATACCCAACAGTTTGTAGATACTGATGCAAGTAAAATATTGTTTTAAACATGAAGCAGAGGTGAAAAAAAAACCCCAAATACTTACAACTGTGGCATGTCTTATGTCTAGAGTCGGGTAAAGAGTAAATATGCCATCCTAGAAACCTTTCATGAACAAAAGCAAGACAAATAATCAGTTGCTATTTCTGCTACAAAACAGTCTGAAGTATTGAGTTATCAATCATTACTTTGGCCCAACAGTTAATCAATTAATTAGGTGACTTTGTAATATAAAAAAGATCACAAATTCTGACTAAACAATTTCTATATTTAAATATATACAATCAACAAAATAATCTAATCAAACTGGTAGCTGTTTTATTATTTAAACTGTTTTAAACATTTATTGACATTGGAATCCCATTCCCCAAGCGCTATTCAATTATGCTACAATGCTAAAAATCTCAACTCAGCCGCTAGATATTATGCTTAAAGGATTTCCCAATTGCCCAAATTTCTCCATATTTGGCATTTCCTGAAGCCTCGAGAGTATATGTCAAAAGAATATTTTCGGAGATTTGGTTTAGTAGCACTTTGCTTAATTAATTAAACGAAATTAAATGACATAAATAAAGTTAGCTTTATTTATCTTATCTTATTTTCTCCATATAAGTTAGGAATAGGATTCGCCCAGCTGAACTAGACAGGGTTATCATTCTGTATTTGATTTAAAATTCACTCTTTTCTTTCGCCAGGTCATTAAATATACCTAAAAACGTGATAATGTCCCTCTAACCTACACTCATCCTAAATGTCTAGGACTCCAAATTCTTGCTCACAATAGGTTACATAATTAACCTGCCGCAACGAACATTGCTTCAATTCTGGATATCAGGATTTTGTCAACATGTCTGTAGAAACTTGAAGGTTTCCGCCTTTGGTATTTCCTGATGATATTTTCTTTTTATTCTGAAAAAAGTTTTTTGAAATTCTTCTTTGAAGGTTTAAAATGGAAAGAAAGCAATAACATTTTTGCTGTCAGGTTATTTAACCTAGAGGATTATCCAACCTTTTTTGGTGTATTTCAAACCTTTGTTCTCATATAAAGATACATGTTACAATGTCATCACAGCTAGATGAAGTTAAGATAAGTTGGATAATATCGTCAAAAATGTTTCCAGTCAGTGTTTCTGGACACATTGAAAACATGGGTGAGATGACTGAATTTTCATTGTAAAACAATATGTCAGATGCAGACAGAACTTGAAATATTAACTTACACCAGAATTGTAAGAAATGTTATCAAGGCAAAATTGTCTTAATGTTATTGTCGTAATTTAAAAAGAAATCTCTCGACGACTTTTAATCAAATGTATCCTCGCTGTTTCACTTCATTATCTATACCTTCCCTTACGCAAAAAAAATCAACTTTCAAAGAAAAAGAAACGACAATGAATCTTTAATTGTATGCCTAACATAAGTTCACTTAATGTTGAAGCTTTTCTTCTGAAGCCTTCAAAGAAAAGACATTTGTTTTGCTAAAGAACTACGGTTATTATAACAAATTCGAGTTTTAGCAACTTAATTTGTATTTCAGATAAAAACATTACTCTCTGAATAACAACATGTTTTATTTACTAAGAGCAGTTAATTTCGCATTTCATTTTTTGGGCAATTAAACGTTACTTGAACAGATGGTCATTTTATTTTTTAGATAAGAGTAATGTGCGTTAGCAAAAGCGAAAAGACTTTCAGTTTAAATAGGTGAGGTTTATTGAAACTAGTGACGTGAATATGGTGCTTCAAATGAAAAAACCTAATTAGTTGCTCTTTCTTAATCATGCTCAGGAAAAGATGCTCTAAAATAATGACTTGAATTAGTTTCAATTTGGGGAGAAAATTCAAAAGAAAACATTGTTTCATTTTTGTCATACGCAAACAAAACAAACACGCATATTTCACTTTAAACAGGCATTATTAGACTTTAGAGCCAGTTTAGAAGTTGGAATGAAAATAATGAACAGGAATATATGAATGACAACTTCTTTATTTATGGTATGTGACGTTTGATAACAACACAAGAACCTGTGTCGAAACGTCGCATAACATGAGTAAAGAAGTTGTCATCTATATTTTCCTCGTCATTAAAGGCATAACGTAAGTTTTGAACAAAGGATATCCACCCTATTATGTAATGGATAGTAGCATGAATAATTTCAATGCTACTGGTTCAATAAATATCATATGTTCTGTGACTGGAGCATTATAAGGGGTCAGAAATTGTTTCTGAAATTTGAAAATATTCCTAAAGCAGACACTTTCGTGTTTGTGTAAAGGTGATGTGTAATTCTGGCTATAGCACTCGAAGTTGTTGTTCGATTGTAACACAAGATTAACTGTGCATTAGAAGATGAATAGTTTTCTTTGAAAAGAAGATTGTTTGTCTTTGTTCATTGATCCGACGCTTAGGGAGACCAGAGCCATCCATCAGTCACCATCCATGTCTTCTCTACATAACATGGTAATGTGACAAGGAGTCAAAGTATTTGTCGAAGTCAGTGCTTTTATTCACTGAAATCTTACAGTTTGTGGATAAATGTGTCAGAAACCCGAAAACTGCTCGAATTACAACAGAGATCAGACCAGGATTTAATGATTCGAACTGCCTCTGTTGGAAATGAGAATACATTGTACATTGGAAATTCCTTGTGTATTATATCTGGCAGCCACTGTGCACCAGTTAAACGTTGTTCTGACTTCATAATGCTGAGTGTCAAGCAAGGCAGAAACAGCTCCAATCTCTTAATGTATCCTAGTAGCTCGCAACCTCGACTCAAATCAAAGTCTTCCGGGTGGGTAGACTCACTCAACTTGGCTACATCACCGCTGCAAGAGCCTCAGACTGAAAATGGATTACATAATTGATCTGTCACAGCAAACGTTGTTTCTTGTCAAGGTGTCAGGGTTCCACAAATTAATCTGCAAACATTTTAAGTTCTTAACCTTTTATTTCCTGTACAAACTCTATTAGTACAAACTCAGTAAGTCTACTGCTTTTCTTCAGTTACATGTTCCTTGACATCTAT
Source organism: Steromphala cineraria (assembly GCA_916613615.1). NCBI lineage: Eukaryota > Metazoa > Mollusca > Gastropoda > Trochida > Trochidae > Steromphala > Steromphala cineraria. The sequence goes on along the minus strand of OU744731.1, from coordinate 57,017,757 downwards.
ATCATTTTGAGGAGACCTGTCGTAGGGGGTTACATGTATTTTCCGACATCATAAAATATTTCAGACCCAAATTCAAAGTGTAGTAAAGTTCAATATTTTAAAAGAATTTTTACTATATTCATTGTATTTTTTATTCTACAAACCTAGAGAAAATCGGACCAAAATTCATTTAAAAGGAGACAATTTACCAAAATGATGGAAACAGAGAATGAAGTGTGGCCATCTCACAATTTGATTTTCCTAAACATATTCTTGAAAGCCGTCTTAGTCTTGCAAGACCAGATGTTTTTCTCCTTATCAGGTACTTATTGTAAATCCTACACAGATAATGATGACCTCACCAAAAGGGGTTTGTTAAATGCTCTGGCACTTTTTCAGAGGGTAATATACTTTGGACGTTTAATAAAGTATTTTGTTATTGAGTTAAAAATGTAAATTTTTTACCAAATTTTCGACTAAAAATTATCTTACCGAGGGATGCATTTCTCAAAAGCTAATTTTCATGATGAACCGCATGCAAGTTTGACAGTGGCGCTTGAAGTATGATTGCTAACAAGAGAAAAAAACAAGCTAGAAGATGATGGCTCACAGTTGAGTTAGAGGGTCTATCACCCTGTTCTTGAATTGATGGATCTAAAGGATGAATCTAAACCCACTGAATTCATTATGTTCAGACTTACAATGGACTAATCAACTACAAACTGTCGAATTGCTTTATGTCTTGATGTCAGTACTCGTTAATGTCTGTAAAGGTTCAAAATTCTTCACCCTTAGTATATCTTTGTCTTATTTCCTCTTTATTAACTCAAAATACGGGAAAGTCTTACTGTAGTCTTCAAAAAGAAAATATTAAAAGGACCTGACTGTCAGGTTTATAAGAAATCGTTCAACATTTATGTACACAGATTGTGCTCACTGATAAACGCATGTTTGAATGTCATAGACACTAATATAAAATGAAGATATCAGAAAAATGTTTTGCAGTTCATATGTTCCTAGTTATTATTTGTAAACCACACTGTCACAGGTAAACAATGTGTTTGTTGTAGAATATAATAGTATCAAGTTATTGCCCTCATTTTAAATCCTCATGATTTTTTTCTTATAAAAACATCTCACGATATCTTTAAAGCTATGCAATCGTTACTGCTTCAGTTCAATCTGGTTCTTGTCTCACACGCAATGAAAGCAACGTATAGTAAAAAAAAGAAGCAAAAACGCACCTTTAATCTGATATATGAGAAAAGTTCCTTTCCTTTCTTTCTTTGTCAAAGTCTTTTCAAGTTGCATGCTTCCTTTTTTTCCACAACTGTCTAAACAAATGTTGCCGAACCTTTTTTGTCTATTTTTATATCACAGTCTTTATACAATGAAGGTAGGCTATTGATAATCACTAGTGACTTGAAGTTTAAGATTTAATGACAAAATTCTAAATTACCAAAAGCATATTGTTATTTTTTAGTTATGTTCTCATTTATTAATAAAAGCATGACTTAATTAGTTAATTGATAACAGTGAATGAAGATTGTCGAGACTTAAACTTTTTTATAAATCAGACAGAAGAGAGATTGACGTTTAAGTAGACAGAATGAAAACAATGTGCTGCAAATCCCTCATGTCAACGAGACAATTTTATTTCTGAAACTTTTTTTAAGCAGTAAATAAATAAGACAGATTGACGTTTATGATGTGTAATGTTTTGCTTCATTACTCAAACAAAACTCATTACCGTTAAAAAATCCAAATCTAGAAATCAAACTTTTAAAGGTGAAGTCGTCTAAATGTTATTTCTCTCATTTTCTTTTTAAAACACCTCTTGAAGACTTTCTATAAATGCAATCATTACTACTTTGGTTCAGATCTCTCCTTTGTGTCTCGCGCAATAAATGGTACTATAAGCAAAACAAAAAGCAACGACGAATCTATAATTGGATATCTGAGGAAAGTTCCTATGTTCTCTTTCTCCCAAACTTCTTGCAATTCTTTTTTTTCAAAGCTGTTTTCTCAATTTTGCGTACTTCCCCTTTTTCAAACACCTTTCAAATCAAATGTTGTCAAACCTAATTTCAATCTTTACATCACAGTGGTAATAGGTGGCATTGATATTTTGTGACAAAGTATTTTACAATAGCGTGTCTGCCATTGAAGACCCATTTTCAGAGTTCAATATTCAATAGTTTTACTGTTTCCCTTGTATGTTTTTGCAAAATGTTGTCACCAACCTAGGGAAAATCGGATCAAAATTCATAAAACAGGAGATATTGCAGCCGACATGAAGGCGAATCAAGTGTGGCCGTCTCATAACTTCCTATCTAAATATACACTTGAAAACCGTCTTCATTATATTTTACTCTGAATAAGTTATTCATTGCTGCCCAAGTTGATACCCATCGAAAACAAGAGTTTAATGACATTTTATATACGGGGCATTTAATGAGCAGGAAATTTTTGTGTACCCCAAGTATACTGACGTTCACTGATCATGAAATTCGGAATTTCCTGGTCAGTGAACATCATTAAACTGCTATATTTTCTCCTGTGTATGGTGTTTTTACAGGGGGTACTGTTCTTTGGGCGTCGAAATAAGTATGTTATTGTTTAAAAAAAAATCTTAATTTGATATCAAAATTTCAACAAAACATTTTTCTACCAAGTGATGTATTTATATTCTCAATGGCTAACTTTCATCCCGAACCGCATGCAAGTATGATAATGGTGCTTTTCACTTCCAATGTTGACTGGAAAATGAAATAAAATGGTTACATTTTATTGTCAAGTAAAACATAATCATTGCCTTAGCTATCTACCCACCTTGAATAACTTTTACCCATCAATCTTATCTTATTTCAGAAGGATTTTGCGTGTGAAAAGTTCTTTTGACCAATATCTTACCAAAGGTTAATGCTCTCATAATAGAAACATATTGAAACATGAAATCAAATAAGCTTTAAAAAGTTCCTAAACATAGCATGGTTGAAATACATATCAAGCACTTTTGTAGTGACACAACTTTTTATGCTTTATATGGTTTGTCAATAATACTTTATTCTTGTTGACTTTTTTTGTAGTGTCCTGTCAATGACAGTTTCTTTTTTGATGACCATGATGGGTTCATCAAACTGTTTATGGACCATTGTGAACTTACCCTTACAAATTACAAACTTCCTGATGTTTAATACATCTTATCATTGATCAAATTTATAAATTTACCAAAGATAGAAACAATTTACATAGTTATACCTCACTGATAGAGATGACAGTTGAGAGTTATTGTGTATGATAAATTGAGAAGAAACTACCTCCACTTTACAGGCCTCCATTCACGCCAATGATGAAGCAGCTATACACTCACATACAGACGCTATAGAAGTTGTGGCTTTTGTAGTCATGGCTCCGGTTTCATAGAGGATGGCAGTTTTGATATATTGATACGATATTATTACAAGAGTTTGTATATATAACATGGTTCCCAAATTCAAATTTTATAGTCTTTATAGATTATCTTTGATGTTTTCCTCCTTGAGTTTATATTTCCACTTAATATATGTCGAACAAATACTAAATGTCATTTTCCAGCAATAAGATTTGTTTACCGCCAATAATAAATAATAAATTCGCATCAAAATATACATGCCAAGTGCTACAGACAAGATTTTACATTCTTTATATTGAACTAATATTTTAAACAAGAATACTATAATTCAGTCACAATTTGTAGATTTCACTTATGCTTCGAATTTGTCTCACGGAGTAGTAGTAGTATTTCTATCATCACGTGCCTCTATGAGCTTTTCAAAATGACTTCCACCATAGAGAATTGTACATCTTTAAAGAAAGAGTTGTATCCAAACTCAACCAATATTTCCTCTTGATGTTTCGCACAATCAAATTTTTGCCATGATATCGATTTATGAAAGCTATGTTTAAACTGAACTGATATCATGACACTCCTCCGAAAAAGATGAAACTGATATTGTTACGAATTAATTTTAAATAGGAAAATTTTCTAAGTCAAACAAGCTAAATACACATGTGGAACTTAATAAAGCAACACCCACATTTTGTCTGAGGAAGTCATATCTTCGGATTCTGATAACTCCATAGTGAAAAGAGAATATTTGAAAAGATACCAACTCATAAATTTTATTATCGTTGTTTGTTTATTGCCAGATAGTAAATATTACAAAAATGAAAACATTGTCAAGTTTGCTTTTCTTGCAGAAAAATGTTACTCCTGTTAGAAAAAAACGAACACTCCTTCAAGAAAGCAAAGTGATAAGGTGTAATATTTATGATTTTCAGGTGACGTAAAAATGTCAGATGAAGACTTTACGAATAAACAAACCAGGATGTTCTCAAATTTTTTTAGATCGTGATTGTATGTAAAAAATATATTGATAATACATTATTTATATTGGATCACATGAATACAAACATACACACGTGTTGCAGAATATTGCAGAACGAAGAAAGTCTGAATATTCAAATTTTGATCCCATGCCTATTTTGGTGAATGGTAGAATTCTCTCTGGCAGTCAAAATATCTGTCGTTTATGACGTGTTTGACGATAAAGTAATTTGTTAAGATATAATGACCAAATCGAAATTCCCACAAAATGACATTACATTGGATTTAATAAACAATGTAACAGTCAATGTAATGTCACCTCAAAATAAGATAAAACATAAAATATCCATTTGCATGAAAAAAGAACAAACAAGATGATATTAACTTAAGCTTTTGGTTACTTGTTAAAACATTTAATGTAAGCTCTTCAGAAACAAATTGATCAATCAAAGTAATCTCGTAATTGCAAAGGGTCTCCTATGGGATATCTTCTACTCTAAGATCTGTTACATTTGACCTTTAACCGTAGACTCCATTAATATATCTGCACTCTGCATTGTTCAAGTTGAGGTTTAACTAAATAGAATTGATGAGCATTCGTGGTATGGTGTCTTCAGCAGTCTGACACAGTGTCTGGGAGTCACATCTTAATCGACTAATAAGCATGTCAGCACTCTAACCGTGTATGCAAATAAGACACTGCTTTCAGTTATAGTCATGAAGAGATTGTCAAGCAAGCATTTGTCACAGTTGTGAGGGGTCTTTTTTGGGTCTGTTAGTCCACATCCTACGGAACTAATTAGTGTATCAGCGTTCCAACTCTGCGTGCAACTAGGTCAATGTTTTTATTAACCTTACCCCTACAAAATGATCTTCAAAGGAGAGCTGACCCCAAACTGAACAATATTAAACTTTAAACATCGACCCTAAACCTTCAACTACATGTGTCAATGTATAAAATATTATATGATTAAGGTATTTCAAACAAAAAACATTTTTTGCGATTGTTTTCAGATACTTAAGAATTTCGTAGTAATGAAACCATTCTTTTTGGTTCTTTTGAAAGGATGTAACTCAATCCTCAAAGAAACGTGAAAACCTTTATATCCTGAAGAAGAAATAATTCATCCCTATGTATAAAACCATAATAGATTAATTTGTGAGAACCAGATATCAATCAAATATAATCATAAGAATAGTGATGACATTGTTATACAATTAGTTGTTTGTTTCGGTAAAACATGGTACATGGTATATTCAATATGAACCAACATTTTTTGGGCAATCACAAATAAAAAATGAAACTTTCAGTGATATGATTAGCTTTTAGTGGAAACAAAGTAGTTGTTATTTAACATGCGACTCACACAAGACACATTATGCTTCAGTTTCAGATGATTCCAAATATGAATTGTTACAAATATAAGAATGTCGAGAAAAAGTCAAATGAATTAATTATCTTAAATGACATTCAAAGAAATTCTTTATTCCCAAATATTTGTAGATATGTCTTAAGTTGATATGTTTGACAAATAGCTTTCCATTTTGGATCAGTTTAGCAAAAACACAAAGAAATCAAGTCGACTGGGGTTAAACACTAATTGAACACTGATTGAACACTAAGAGGTTAAATAAGCTATTTAGAATGAAGTCAAATGGAAATGTAAGTGGCTAGATAACTATGTAATTGTTAACCACTAAAGCCCCTGTCACAACCCGTCGTACGTGCAGCTGCGTGCTGTCTACCGACAAAAATGTGGGGTAAATTGGGGAATTCGTGCGTCCTCGGTACCGACGCCGTACCAATTTTGGACAAATTTGGAGCACGCAGACTCGTCGTAGAACTTTTAGTGCATGCAGAACTTTCGCTGCGTGCAGTCTACGAACGGGCTGCGAATTTTCCTCCGTACGATCGACGTGCGTGCCCTGTACGACAACCGCACGCACAACGCACCGACATTGTGCGTTTTTTTCAAGCTTACCCACTCACACTTTCTCTACAAACGACGCACGTTGCACGTGCGTACAACGTGCGTTATGCGTGCGTAGTTCGTGCTTACTCGTCACGTCCAAAGTTTAACTATCAAATAATTAAAGAAAACTCACGTCGATCGTACCGAGTAAGCACGTACAAAGTACCGAGTAAGCCCGTACAACGCACGTTTTGGGCACCTTTTTTAGGATATAAGCCGAGCCGACGGACGATTGACATCATTTGAAGAGAACATGCCGCCAAAGAAGTGTGCTGCCATCTGAAGTTGCTCTTGCAGCATCAGGACCCGGAGCGGTGGAATGGGCGGCATCTTGTGGCGCCAGCACATGTGACATAGTGTACCAAGCACCTGTCAATCGGGCGGGAAAAACCTCATTGCACTCGCACGCACTTACAACGTGCGTGGTGTAAGGACACTGTACGTGAGACGCACGGCCCCCGTACGACAATGTGACAATCGCACATCACACGCACGTTGTACGCACGCCACACGCACGTACCACGTGCGCATCGTACGATGCACGCAGCTCCTCACTGCTAGACGTGGCGACGGGCCATGTACGTACGACGTGCGTTTGACGTGCTTACAACGTGCGTGTGGCAAACTCCCTCTCTGTTCTTGATAAATCCACCCTACGTTTTCAGAAAAACGTAGCGACCGTGGCCTCCCCAAAAAACGTACGAACGAATTGCACGCACGATGGGTTGTGACAGGGGCTTAAGTGATATTATGTGAATGGATGGTAAAATAGCATAGCATAAATTCATTACTGTGTATCAAACCATAATAGATGAATTTGTGAGAACCACAAGATTTAAAAAAGAAAGAAATGCCCATGTGAATAAGTCATCAAATGAGTACATTTGATATTTTTCTATCTTGATAATCACAAGTGTCGTTCCTTTGAGGGGTCTACGTCACTCCTCTAACAAGAGTACTTTGAGATACCTGATGGCTCCTTTTCCTGCAATTGCTGCAATCTTTGGTATAAGAGATATAAAAGTTTATGTCCAAGCATCTTGTGATAAATGTCCATTATCTAAGAACCAGGAAGCTGAAAAGAAAGGAATAAGCTAATCATAAATATCAATTCTGGCAAATTATATGCCAAAAGTTGTAAGAGCAGAAACAAGCTTAATAAGGAAACAATTATGTTTAATTGTTTGCTAAGGAATCTTGTGATAAATGCCTTTTATTCAAGAAATATTGATTCAGGAAGTATTAGCAAAACATAAACAACAAGTTGGGCATATTGCATGCCATATGATCTAAGTGATGCCTTACAAATGCTCAGAACCAGGAAGGTGTAAAGGATACAGTTTGTTTGTTTGGACATTGTAACTTCCTAGTTCTTGTGTGTCCTTCAGTGGAGATTTATTATTATTCATTTGTAATACAAGGAAGTGTTGGCATGGCAGTACAAAGGTCTTCACGTGGTTAAAATGTCAAAATTGTAAATTGCTATAATTGCTGGAACAAAAACAATATGACTTTCTTCATGGTTGTGGTCGATATTTTGAGACAGACTAATTAGTATCTCCTTGATCTTCAATCAAAATCAATAACGTTCTGATATATTGATTTTAAAATTGTTTGTGTCTTACTGACCCCATATTGAAAGTTTGCTGATTAAGTTTCTAGTTACCTTGTTTGAAAGGTTATATTGTGCTTGAATTCTTTTATTTGAAATCAGTGTTTAGTAACAAATTTATATCACGATAAAGGCAAATATGAATTAAAATATGTATTTAATAACTTTATTTTCTCTTGTATACATTTTCATTGAACATATCTATAAAAATATGAAATAACTAATTTTTGCTCGCAATTTTGCATATTTGTATGAATAACAATTTGAGGGTCATTTTGTCAAATTAGGAAATGCATTCAAAACTCCTTTTTGTAGGGGTGTAACGATAGATCAAACTACCGACTTATCAAAATAGTTGCTGTGATTTAAAAACGATTTATAGTATCGATAGCACATCTTACTATCAATACTATCGATGTTTTAATCAATTAAGTTGTTTGTGTTTGAATTTTATTTATATATTGTAACTTCCTAGTTCTTGTGTGTCTGTCAATGTAGATTTATTATTCATTTGAAATACCAGGAAGTGTTGGCATAGCACTACACATGTCTTCACATCGTTATCAGGGCAAATTTGTAAAAAATATTTTTAATTCCTCTGGTTGAACAGGAAATTGACGACTTTCTTCATGGTTCTGGTCAATATTTTGAATAATAAGAATCTCCTTGACCTCCAATGGAAATCAATAAAGGTTTGATATATTGATATTAAATTATTTCATACTGAACATTTGTGTCTTACTGCCCCAAATTGACAGTTTTCTAATTACGTTTTTGGTTACAGTTTTTGCTCGAAATTTTGCATATTTGTATGAATAACAATTGGAGGGCCATTTAGGTAACTTTCCTTGTCTTGCATCAAATCAGGAAATCTGTGCATTAAAAACTGCTGTTTTTGTAGGGGTGTATCGAAATAGTTGCTGTGATTATAAAAACTATCTATAGTATCAATAGCACATCTAACTAATTATCAATACTATCGATATTTTAGTCAATGCAGTTGCTTGTGTTTAAATTTTACTATTTACTTTAGACAAACACGTTTTTTAACATTTGGAAAATACAGGAACACAGCAAACAGATCACTGCAAAAACAGCAACGCTAAGATACCGTAATAGTACCCAGCAATATACTTTCGCTATTCCAATAGTTGCTCACAATAAACTATCGCTATTGAAATAGTCCCCTTTGAGTCAATAATCACCCCTTTCTATTTGCTGTCATTGTGTGATACAAACATCATAGATTTCACCCCAACAACACTACAATCAGTTATTATGAGGATGACACATTCACAGATACTTAAAATAGTTCCTTTCTTCAACAACGGTAATACAAAATTAGTAGACTGCCAGTCTATATTTGTAATTTGACCAATTTAGTGAGAAAGAATAGATAATCAACAAACGTCAGAACTGACTTTATGTTTCTTATCAAATTGACTGTAGTTATATGTAACTAACATACAACAGACACCTTGTCATGTTCTGATATTCATTTCTCAAATATCCATTGAACATGTGTCTCTCACTGGTAAGTGATTTGCATCATCAAATTCCTTTGGTATTGTGTTATTAACTCCCATTTCTGGTGTATTTATGTACGATTACTGAATGATGGAATCCTGAATACCTTGGTTAGCAAACTTGTTTCAATCATATTTACTTTAAATGAAAAATTATATTTAGAGGAAGAATTCTGTGTATACTTGTCATAACAATGACAGAGCAATCTGGATATTTTGAATTATCATCTTATGTACGTTGTATTGTCCTGCAATAAAATACATTATCTGTTTATCTGCTTATCATTTCAATGGAAAATCTCTTATTTCTTTTCTAAGTCTATGCTAAGTTAATATTTTACAGACAGATATAGCACATTCAGAACACAATGTTTACAATTCTATTCTATTCTACAATTTAACCTTCTACATGTCATAAGCCAAATAAACAAATATCAACGAATATTTGCCATGGTCCATGACCATTACTGCTTGCATGCATGGCAAAGGTGCCTATACGAGATATTGATGAATTCTACTTTTGTTGCTGTGTCTGCAACATTTGAATTCAGACTAATTGAAAAGCAGAGAATCTAAAAGTGAGAAAAGTGTTCCCACCACTGACCTTTTTTCAAGTGAGTGGCAGTATCTCAAAGGGTAGGATGTCATGTGTACAATGGTTTGACGTCACCTCTACAATCAACGTGATATCATCGTTGTTTAAAGGCAATGTACCAATGGTATGACGTCAGCACTCATTTCAAGAAGTCTCTCTTCTCTGGATGGGATATCTTTAACTCGTGGCTTTAACTCGCTGAAGCTCGGAGTTTATCACAATAATTAACTCAGGACAGATAATCCGTAATTCCTCGCAACTCGTTGATTATTCTTATATTATCACTCGTTCCTCACTCCATCAGATAAACATGGTATTTTTCAAGAAATGAAAACTATGCTATAGCTATTACAATACTATATTCTCGATTCCAGTTGGATAAGATAACAGTTGTTATGTACCATACAATTGAAATCCATGATTTGTTTGAGACATCGGAATTAAGGATATGACACCAAAAGATAAATTAGTAATTCAGATAATTTGCTTCGATCATTGCAAATGTGTATTTCATTGATAAATCATTAGTATGGAATGTTCATCTGTTGATATTGATGTGGTAAGTGCGACCTCTGTCCCTCATGATGTGTTATGTCAATATTACAGCTAGAATCTTTCCATCCCCTGAGTACGGGTATATGATTGATTTTCAGTTTGATTAAATGTTCTGACACAGTCAAAAGTATTAGAAACCTGATTCATTCAGGCCATTTTAGTGTTTTTTAATAACAAAATCATTTATGAGCTAATCTATATGCAGACAGGCTGCTTTGGATATTTCATTATAATTGTTTTAGTATTTAACACCGTCTCAAACGTGACCAGGTTTGGTATTTGAGTATTTGCAAACATTTCATTTGATTTTCAGATAAGATTAGGCATTTCTTTGGTCAAGTGTAAGCACAGTCAAATTTCTTTGAAACCTAATTTGTCGGTCTCTATCTCATATCTTTAGTTCGTTTTAGTGGTTCTTATTTCAATCAATGTATCAACATAAATATGTTTTGGGCATTCATAATTGATAAAATATGTAACTGCCAGTAAGAATTACCAAGTAATAACGTATTGGTTATGGTACGTTAATTAGAGAATTAAATATATTTAGAACTAAATTATTTAAATACAGACCCAACCAGGTTTTTCCCTTGCATATAAACAGGTTCAGCAACTAGTATCTCTATCAGTCGAAAAATGAGTATCTCTAGTCCAGTAAGCCTGTGGAAATTTACCGTTTCCCAAAATGGTATTCATGATATCAAAATGAAAATCCAATAATAAATGCATTTTACAGATTGTGTGATCAAAATGTGTTAAAGGAAGAATTCAGAAGCAAGGATTCAGAAAGTGTAGACGTTTTAAAGTTAAAATGTTCCCATATCGAAATGTTCTTTTTGTGTGTGCAAAAACTAGCCTCTCTTTAACTTGTATAAACATTTATTCACATTTATGAGAAAACTAACAGATATCTGAATTTATAAAAATCCTTTAACATAGCTCAAATAATTTTGCATTGATTGTTTGATTAAATCAAGCAGATGGTACTCGTATACACTTCATCGAGTAACTGACTGTGTGGTTTATGAATTTATGAATAAAATATGACGTGCTATTGAGAAATAGTTAATAACATTATTTTCCCGCTAGGCTTACACACATTGTGTATGTGACAAATGGACAAATCAAAAAGCTCTTAAAAAGGATCATATTTTAATGGGGATTAACTAATCATTTCTGCATGTGACTTATATTGTTTTGAAACACCAAAAGATTTGAAGGTTTTTTTATTCTATGTTAACGAAATAAGAAATCCATCATCCAACGAAGTCCATAAAATTGATTTTGGTTGTCCATGAAGTAAAGAAAGAGGTTTCGATATTGTCTCCCTCTGTCACGAACTGAATGTCTGTCTTTTTCTCCGTCTGTTTCCTTTTGTTTCTGTTTCTGTTTGTCTGTGTCATAATCAATGTTTCCTTACTGTTTATTGGCTGAAAATTTATGCTTTAACGATCGATTCATACAGCATTTGATTTCTTGTGTAAATGACTCATCCAAATGTAAATTTTACAAGGAGATCAAACTAAATAGTAATTATGAATGTTTTTTACTAAACTAGACAGAAGTGTATATCTACCCTATAAACTCTATTTTAGAATATCTTGTCATAGACTCCCCGCTGAAATGGGAAGATGATATAATGTTGAATGTATAAATAGATGTTGTGATACCAATGACAGTGGTGATGAATATTATTATTTGTTTATTTGTAAAGTATTTCATGAGTATAGAAAAATTTACATACATAAGTGTTTGGCGAAAATTAGCTAAATTCTGTAGCATTACTTTCAATGGTCTAAAATGTAATGCCCATTGACCTGTTCATTTTCATCTTATCCAACGTTATCCAAACATTTTCCCTCGTTTACCCTCAATATGCTATGTACATAGCCTTGAGTGAAATAAAGGTCTGTTCAGTTCTGTCTGTGTGTGTTTGTTTCCTTCTCGTTCCTTTCAAGTATCCCAATTAAATTGTGGAATGATTAGTAAAAGGCCACATTGAGTAAACTAATCCTTAACATTTAACGAATGGAGACAAAGCAAATAAGCTGTAAAGGGCTTGGATTGTCCAACAATCCTTTGAAAATTCTCATTTCACTAATAGCTCATTATAACTCTCGAACAGTCTGTAAGATACAGACATAACTTCCGTTACAAGAAATGTATTGTCAGTTGACGAATGGAAGAACATGAGCCATATACACCTTGTTTTCGAAATGTGTTCTAATTTCACTAATAGCTCATTAAAACTCTCAAACAGTCTGGTAGAAACAGACCTTATTTCCGTTGTGAGATAATATAATGTCAATTCCATTGATATTCAATTCAATTCCCTGACCCCTTATAGAAGAACAGAAAGTGAATATTTGCTAATGGCCCAAAGACGAAATCTGTTTGACATAAAGGTAATGAGCGCTGGTTACCAGGAAAATAATGTAGGCTGTAAGAGCTGCTGAAGGTCGATGGTGTACACGAAATGGCATTCAATGCCTAGATTAATGACGATTTTAAAATTCAGTTAACAAACTTTTGAATATAGGTAAACACTGACTGTAAATTGTAAGCAGCAAATGGAAATGTATGGCACAATTGCTTTACAAGCTCTTACATATATAATGGTATCAGTTGCTGAATCTATTTTGAATTGATTTAGTACATTGGTACATAATCAATGTAACTGGCGTTAGAACAAGATTTATATTTTAATCTTCCCTCTCAAAGCAGACACCAAACCACCTTACATTTTAGTTCATGTTTCAGTATTTTTTTGCATCACTTACTTGATTTTATGGTGTAAATGAGTGATTGCCTTCCTCAAATATCACATTATCATTTATTCTTTATTTTCAGCTTACAAATATGTCACTTGCAGAATAGGTGTGCATATGAGTGTTGTTAGGGAGAATACACATATTAGGAATGAAGCAATCTGCAACTTTTGCATGGTCTTAGTTGATAAGAGGCTTACATTTACAAGCAACAGAATCCAGTTAGGATTCCATGACCGTAATTTACCATTGAAATGAAGTAGATGTGTAAATATACAGAAAAGATGTTTATCTAATTTTTCACCTAAAAGTTATAAAATTATAACGAATCAAGTCAATGTCGAAATTTGAATGTTTGTAATAGTGCTTTTGCTATTTTTGTGGCCCCTTTGAACTATTGTTTTCTTACATTACTACAATATGTCAGTGTATCTATCATCGAATTAGGAGCATACTTTTTAGCTTACCAAACTCTCCAAGTAACCTTCGTTCCTCACAAAAATACTTTAATTTGCACAAAGTTGCTGGTTATAGTCTTTCTCCATCACTCATTTGAAAACTATTTTACAGCAATGAGTGAATAACTTCTTGAACAAACTACACATGTGGGATGCTGTAGACCACAAACTTACTCGGTTTATAGGAGCAATTTACCATATTATCAATATACATGTACATGAGATTACAATGTCTCAATAGGGCTAGCATGTCATGCAATTTTGTAGCCAGCGAAAATCCTAAAAATTCTTGAAGCTTCTTGAAGCTTGTGCATGATCAAATAATGATCTTGTTTAATGGCAGATTTGCTTATCGTCTTTTTGGCATGGTTTCAGTAACTTGTACATGTACTTATGGTATTTCTTGCTTGCTGGAATAGTGTGAAAATATATTAAAAAAATATTAAAATTATTAAGTAAGAGCATTAATTCTCCTTACCTAAGGGAATTTTTCCCCTGAAATGTTATTGTAGCGATTGTTTTTGTAAACCGATAGCAAAGTGTAAATGCAGATTGTCTATATATTGTACATACTTAATTCTAATGTATTGTAAAAGTGCGTATGAAAACTCCTTTATGTTTACTGATTTAAATTACGCATTTGTTTGGTTCGTAAATTCACTTTAACACGTTAATATATCTCAAATGTCTGGGTAATGTAAAATCTATAAAGGAAATGGAATAAGTCCTCAATATAGTTTCATATTCTATCACTATTCGTCTTGTTAAGGAAAAGCATTCAACGAGGATACAACGTATCTATTGAGCAGTAAATGAGATGTACCCTGAAACTGATGCACTTGTCTCGAAAGATTTAAGCAGTTCTATTTGGATCATCCCTCAGTGTACATAATTTCAGTGAGGTCGACACCAAATGCCTTTCATTTAATTACACATCAATCAAGTGGTTTGTCAAAATAAGTGTGGGAGAAATAGGCGTCTTTGAGAGAAAGCATAATAGTAATTGGGGATACTTTTTGAAAATATGAAAAGCTTAAATATTTCATTATTGGGCGTTTCTGGTAAGAAGATCACATACATCGTCCTCACAGAAAAAAAAATTGTACAGGCATACACAATACTTGGGTCCTTCATTGGTTCCTCGAAATTTTTCTGATATACTTATTTTAATTAACCATGCTGCTTGATTCGTAAATTCACCTCAAGACAATGGTATTTATCAAATGTCTCAGATAATTACTTAAAAATGGAAACAAGAAATGCTTTAGTCTTCAGTCCTCTCTTATCTTCTAACATTTTGTAGTTTAAATGATTGACCCTAAGTTACAACGCTCGATACTGTTCAGTCAATGTGATGAACTGCAAAAGGGAACTGATAGTTCAGCCTCGAGAGATACCGATTCCAGATTGTTTCAATTATCTCTCAGTGCGTACTAGTTTCAGTGAGGCAGACACCAAACGTTCTTACAATTAATTACATGCTTACAAACAAGCGGTTTGCAAAAAAATGGCTTGGGATGCATAGGCGCCTGGGAGATAAAGTATAATAGTTATTGAGGTTACTTTGAATTTCAACGGCTATAAATGGTCTTAGATTATTTAAGTGCTTCTGTTTAAAAGGAAACATAACAGTACCAATACTACTACTACTAAACATTTAAAAACGTCGCCTACACAGTACAAAGACATTGCAAAAACATGGAAATACTTGTAATTCTTTATTGCTTCAAATTAATCTTCTCATGTAATGTTGTCATTTATCATCAAAAGTATGTTTTGTCTTAATATATAAAAATGTTAAATACAAAAGTTGACGATTGAAATCTTATTAAAACATCATATATGTACATTTCGGTGATGTTATAGGGAAGCTTTTTCTTTGTCGGCATATTGATGCTGTCTGGTCTAGTATTTGGAATCTATCATCACATTACATTTTGTTCAATTTGCAGATGAATACCTTAGTCCCTTTCGAAATAGCATTAGCAAATACAATTTACGGATAGTGGAAACTTATTGTACTATACGTAAGAGTATGTTGTAATAGAACAAGTGACATCCTTAGCAATATACATTTATATTAAATGCTTATACAATATCTGTGTTCTTCTCCTTCACAACTTCATGTTGATCCTATCTATCTCATAGAAGTCTTAATGTTGATTGACTGACAATTTCTTAGTATCTTCTGTATGTCGTAAATCGAATTTTATATATGTTTTATGTACAAGTTAAACGACTGAGAAATGTGATTATTTCTAGTTTGCTTTTTATTCCCTTTACAAAAAGGATGGAAGACAAAGAGAAATGAAAATGTTCAACAAAAAATAAGTATAAAAATTTGAAATGATGTAAAAATATAACCTGATAGTTGTGGTATGAAGCATCATGTATTTTTAGATACATATTGGAGAAAATCAATTTGGATTTTATCCCCAGTCAATTTTCATCAATGTTTTTAACCTATCGAATGCGAACAATAAGGAATGTTTTTATTTCATACTTAACTTGAATCATCCTTAAATTATTACAGTTTCCAATACCCAACACCTCAATTCTATCTCCGATTGCATTTCAAATCTACATCATTGTTGTGAAATTGTTTTTAATAATGTACAGATAATTGTGGGACCCGAATTGATTCCATAGATATGATTATGTATTTATTTCATGAGATTGGAACGAAAGCCAATCATCTAAATATTGCCCCTGCTAGAACATGACTAAATAATGATAGTGTTTATCAGCTTATTTCATGGTAATCGTTTTTGTCACTGTTTCAGTAATCAGGCTTATGTGCATCTCGTGCTTGATAGTGCGGAAGGGTAGGATAAAAGTTTCCCAAAGAGGAATGTTATAATATAATATATCTATTATATAAGTACATGTAATCACTTAAGCGAACTTCACTTTATTCTATTGCATTTATATTTAGAAACTTGAGCCAGGACATTGTTTTTGAAATTTGGAAGTTCATCCGAAAAAAATCTTGAAAATTACATAGCAAGACGACCTAAGTTACCAACCAAGATAAAGAGGAACTTTTAAATGGACCTGTTACCACCCCCTCACAGGTAATTCTTTCTTTAGAGAAATTGTTTGTCCTCATTGTCAGTGTTATAAGCAGGACCTTGATCGCACAAGACTGAATTGATTCCAACAGCAAACTTACAAAATATCTCCTAGAGTATCCTTATTTCAATTAAAGAAGTGCCCTGGGCTTCAAAAGTAAAACCCATTTAGTATTGTGATTGAGAATTGTTGTCTTATAAGCTTGTCTTTGATTTCTTTGAGAGAACAAACTCGGAGACATATTGTAAAATAACTTTTAGAAGCTGGTTGGAACCTGCTTGGTAGCGATGTTGGTATCTACACTGAAATGTTGCATATCAAGCAAAAGTGAAGTGCTTCTGCTCTTTTCAAGACGTTAATTGAACAAATGTAAAACACAGTTGTAGGACATGTTGTAGAGGTTATAGAAACTCGAGTTGTTGACAGCGAATCTCTCAAGACCAAAGGCTAATTTGCATGTAGTTCTTTTGTTAAAGAAACCATTAAAGAAAGCCAGTTAGTTTTTAAAAGGTTTCTTGAAGCTATTACATGACTGATTGATAGGCTTGTTTAACAACGAATTTCATTTTCAATAAATCAATACTAGTATCATAGTCAAACAACTAACACATAGTTAGAAATGATCTGTAAATGAACTGATTACTGTAAACATACCCTTATTCATCTAGTTTCAACATTTGTTGTAAAAGGTCAACACTGTTTTAACAGTTTCCTTTAAAATTCTCTTATTCATTTCTAACAAAGGCAAATCATCTATAGCTTCCTATTTATCCGTTGTAAACAATTCACTTTAAATCTTTTGATGTTTTGTCAAGGTTCTTATTTTCTAATTTATCAAAAAAGAAAAGGTTACACATTCATAATCACACACTGGATATAATGTTATTATTCAGAAACTTAAACATAACCTTTTATCAGTGCAAGTATCATCATTTTAAAAATCTGTATCCGTTCCTTGTAACATGAAATACCAAAATGTGATTATGAAATACTTGGTACTATCTAATAGGTGAGTTCATTGGAATATTTGAAAAAGTAACAGCATTTAATCATAAATAATTAAATATTTCTATCGTTCATTTTGCAATGAATTTGTCACAAAAAGAATACAATTTGATAGTTATTAACAATTATTATGGTTTGTAAATATTGGGAGGGTAATTTGTAGGTATGTAGATATAACCCTGTGTGAATGTCAACTTATCCCAAACAGTCCTGACGAGTGTCATTGTAAACAGCCACAACTGTACATTGGTATGTGTCAATCTGTAGGTGATATTATTTTTAATTTGTACTTTTGATAAAATATGTAGCAATAATTTGCAAATATTGCATCAAAATGAATTTAATTAATTAATCCGCCACATTCCGTGTATATAAGTACATGAACTGACAGTAAAATTTTTACTGTTGGTATTCTTGTTACACACGTTTATGTTAGATGAAGCATTTTACTCTCAATGAAATACATATGAAAGTAATTTCCTTGATTTCCCATGATGATTATATGTCTTTAACTCTACTTATTGCTTCATTTCATACATGTGATCACACAAAAGTGGCATATTATTACGATATTAGCTACTGTCGAGTTGGTATTCGTGTGAAATATCAACTGTATCCATGTAACTCGATGAAATCAACCTGGCAATTCGAAATCTACATGATTTCTACCAATTTCGTTCAAATTTGATAGGCTTCCTTACATTGACGGGTCTACAAATAAGTGCATAATTATTTTCTAATAATAGAATTGTGTTCTAATAATGGAAGTTAAAATTGAAAAAAAGTTAATTCCAATTGCTGTCTCTGTTTAATATGGCATCAGTAGTATTATACGATAAGATTGGATATTACCAAACATGTACAGGAAGTATTGAAACACCAATCAGTCGTGTGCGTGCTTCTAGAAGCCATGTTGATGTAAATTCTTATTGCCTGTCAAGATTCGACTTTTTATTCTATTAGTATATGAAAAACAAACTTGTTTAACAATTTCTTTAGCAAAAGTTGTATTGGAAGAGACATCAATATTTATTCCGACTATGATTGTATCATGTTAAACTCTGACCATACAAATTGAAGATATTCAATTAGAAAAATAAAAAATCATTTTCAAGTTATTTGTAATATTTATGTGACACATTGTCACGATTAATATATTCCACAATTCAGTATCCAAAACGAAGATATGAGGACATCGTCTCTGATTTCACAACTACCTTTCATTGCATCCAATCAGGTATCTATCATTCTAGTCCTAAAACTCGGCTAATTGAAACAGATAATCGATCAAAATTTCATGACTTGATCTTCCTTTGGTCAGAGAAAATGACCCAAGCATGATTGATTGTAGAACTTTGAATCTAGCTCAGATTTTTGAAAACTTTAGCTGTTGTAATGATCAATCATATAATTTTCTATATGGTGTAGTAAACAAGTGTCGTGAAGCTTGCCATTGCCTTTCGGATCAATAATAGAATAAGAATTTAAAATAATATTGACAGTTTATTATCGGTTACTCAATTGTACATGTAGTTGATTATCAAAGTGGTTTAGATGTATTAGTATAATATTACAATTTACCATAGGGACATTGATATTGTGAGATGATGTTGGGTTTACGCACAGAGTGATAGGCAATTTAAGCTGATTATATGAGCCAGAGGTATGTATATGTAAATCGCCAAGAATGATGAAGGTTTATTTGATGGTTTGTATTTGGAATGCATAACATGGATGAGTAAAACAGACTATTAGATCTATTAAAAACAATATAACACAATTTGTAATTGGTATCAATTATTAATACTTCATGATTTAAAACAATCCTCGAGGGGAAGTCAATCATTCTCTTCCGCACTATTTAAGCAATTACGAAATGCTCATAAGACCAAACTCATGAAACCTTGACAAAAAGATTAGAATCAAATCAGCTGCTAAACGAAATCATAATTTAGTCATGAAGAAATATTGAGTTGATCCGTTTCTGTTGCTAATTCAATAACGTCATGGAAATATGAAGGCAGACGTATGCTTAATGAATTTTAGATGAGCCAAGACTTTGTCCTGTATAATTGTAATATCTGAAATTGGGGTTCTTCTTTTTGTTCATATTTATTGTTTGTCAGTGAATGTTGATCTTCCTAAATTGATATGTGTATCATTGTCCTTTTTGAATGTATTAAACTACACGATTAAAAAGTAGTACATTTTTGTCGAAAAATGTTTAGTGCATATCAACTTTGTCCATGACAGATTTTTATTTGCATTATACTGTGAAGTGGACTTCAAAACATATTTTTGGTTTCATTCATAAATACAAGATTAGGTCCTCGATTGTGTCCTTTCCTTCTAAGCTGACAATAAGCAGTCAGAAAAGATGATAGCAAGATGAACAACGTAAGATTACTTTCATAATGAAAATAAGGTAAGTGTCTATGGGTTAGATAGCTTTGATAAGACATATTGAGTTTGTAGATTAATATCTAAGTAACTTCAAATTTCAATGACAACATCTTTGTCATTATTGTTGAGTACATGTATTTGCTCATCGAGGATGAGGTTCTAATCCAATATGAAATTAAGTATATCTTTCTTACAGGTATTTTGTCTGAGGTAAATTGGAAATAATACAAAGCTACAAAGTTCTCAGAAGGTTAAATAATGTATATTCATTTCCTCTGTGTCCTGTACTCATGGAGTTCGTCATATAATAGATAACAAATATTTCTTGCTTAAGCAAACACCTCTTCGAGGCTATAAGATGACCAATATTGTAAAATGTCATATGGCAATCGTCATCATCTCTTTGTTTCCTTAGTGCAAAGAAGCAGGTAATGAAAGATCATTACAAATAACTTGACAGTGTTTTCAGTCCTGGTTTTTATATTATTAGGAAGCATAAGAGATATTAAATTTTTAATCATACCTAAAACTCAAAACATTTTCAAATCTTTATCTTTAATTTCCATATGTCAAAGATTTTCAAGAATGAAAATATTTTATATGTTCGTTCAATGTATACATGCTGATAAAAATGAAGGAAATTTGGTCAGTTCAAGTACATGTACTCAAATTTATATTTTTAAAGCTAATTCCAATTTCTAGAATGATAAACGTTCAGTTAAAACCTTTTTTCTTAGTAAATGATGGAACATAGCAATAAATCACAACGATAACACAAATTGAAGGATATGGTTGATGTTAAGGCAATGTTTCAAAGTAACCTTCCATCATTCTAAACAAATTCTATCTAGAAGTGTAATATGACATTTTGATTGTACGTCTATTGTAAGACCCTGTTTAATATACTGAGTATCTTTGAGTACTCTCTATCCAAAGTAAAATAAACAGACCATTTTTCAATTAGTCTTCAGGTTCCATGTTGATAGCTTACAAAGCCAAGAATCAAAGAGGACTTACATGGATTTGAAGAACAGACAGTAAGTTATATCATCGTTCCTCGGGGCGACTTGTTGACAGATACTTCATGACATAATGATATTCCTCAATCCCTTGTTTTATCAGACAATAAGTAGAACCAATTCTCTCTCGACTGCTTCATTACATCCGGTAAGGATGATGGATTGGTCTTTTATAGGCATTGCATAGTGTATTGCTCTCTTTTATCAAAGATTTACAAGGTCAGGCTGACATTTACAGTTAGAAATAACGAAATAAAGTTAGTTTTTATGCCCCCGAATCGGAGATTCCGGGGGTATATTGTTTTTCACCTGTCCGTCTGTCCGTCCGTCCGTCCGTCCGTCTGTCTGTCTGTCCGTTTGTCCACAAAAACTTTAACCTTGGTCATAACTTTTGATTGGTCAGAGCTAGGTCTTTGATACTTGACATATGGATCCCTTGTGATGAGACCTTTCAGATGACACCATGACATTTGACATTGTGACCTTGACCTTGACACAGCGAGCCTTTTCCGAAAACTTTAACCTTGGCTATAGTTTCTATACTGTCAGTGCTAGGTCTTTGATACTTGACATGTGTATCCCTTGTGATGAGACCTTTCAGATGACACCATGATATTTGACCTTTTCCATCCGTCCGTCCGTCCGTCTGTCCGTTTGTCCACAAAAACTTTAACCTTGGTCATAACTTTTGATTGGTCAGAGCTAGCTCTTTGATACTTGACATATGGATCCCTTGTGATGAGACCTTTCAGATGACACCATGACATTTGACCTTGTGACCTTGACCTTGACACAGCGAGCCTTTTCCGAAAACTTTAACCTTGGCTATAGTTTCTATACTGTCAGTGCTAGGTCTTTGATACTTGACATGTGTATCCCTTGTGATGAGACCTTTCAGATGACACCATGATATTTGACCTTTTCCATCCGTCCGTCCGTCCGTCTGTCCGTTTGTCCACAAAAACTTTAACCTTGGTCATAACTTTTGATTGGTCAGAGCTAGCTCTTTGATACTTGACATATGGATCCCTTGTGATGAGACCTTTCAAATGACACCATGACATTTGACCTTGTGACCTTGACCTTAACACAGCACCCTTTTCCGAAAACTTTAACCTTGGCTATAGTTTCTATACTGTCAGTGCTAGGTCTTTGATACTTGACATGTGTATCCCTTGTGATGAGACCTTTCAGATGACACCATGATATTTGACCTTTTCCGTCTGTCCGTCTGTCCGTTTGTCCACAAAAACTTTAACCTTGGTCATAACTTTTGATTGGTCAGAGCTAGCTCTTTGATACTTGACATATGGATCCCTTGTGATGAGACCTTTCAGATGACACCATGACATTTGACCTTGTGACCTTGACCTTGACACAGCGAGCAGGATGCATCCGGGGGCATTCGTGTTTCACAAACACATCTTGTTTTAAGTAAGTTTAGGACAAATGACTTCTGCAAGAGAATTAGAACACTTATCGCTATCACTTTGATATCTGACACAGTTGGTCCCCTTAATAAAGATTCAAAATATTCTTAAAATACTACTTAACAATCAATTATATAATAATATATACACTATCTAATCGAAATCTAAAGAGCAGACTAAAATACTTATGCAAGTTTGTAATACCCTAGGGATGTGGGTAACTGTCCGTACATATAACTCAAAAACTATGAGACGAATCTCATTAAAACAGAATGAATCAGGCAGCGTGCCTTGATGTAACGTTTTAGGATTTTAATTTGTTCGGATTTATATATGGAAGGACAAGGTAATGTTTTGTTATTCTTAAAAATATTTTTTTCTGTGTATTTACTAGCCCTGTTTATCATTCAAACCCGTTCATAAAATAATTAACTTCACTCTATAGCTGAATAGAAATTTAAGGATTTGGCAATTTATAAAAAGGGTAGCTTTGTCTTGATGCTCAAAGAAAATAATTTAATGGGTTAAAGTATCAACACGGAATTTTCTTAATGGAACGCGTTTCTCAAAAACTATTTATGTGGTTACACATCGAAGCATCTTCAAGCGCAAAGATTAAAACGCCAGTTTGAACTTACCCTTGCTGTTCAACCGTGACTTATTTTTTTTATCTTTGTTATCTCCCTTGCTGCAGCCAATCACTCACGCAAAGTAAGGAAGCAAAGAGTAAGAAGTTTCATCCTTGATTGTTTGTAACAAGCTGAGGAGAAGGCAGTAATCATTTGCACATGTTTATAAGAAAACGTGGACATCTTGAAGACGTTCTCCAGCTGATCAAAAACACATAATTTGAACAGGATATCTTAAACGACAAGAAAAACCATTGTTTTTTTCACTGTTAATTGGTAAACCTGCACAGAAACCATTGTCAACTTTAAAATCCAACAAACCCCGTTTCCATCGGTCCTCTAATAACAAAGATATCGCCCTTCAAAGTGGGCGGATTTCAGGCTGCTCCATTTGACAGGCTTCCACCGGATGAACGATATTGCCTTTACTGCGCATGCCCGAAGTGTTTTGAGACAGAACAGAAAAGGCAATAATCTTTATGATAAGTGAAATCAACGGAAACTGACTGTCACACACTGGAGTAATAACAGAACATGTATTTAAGCAAATAAAGGAAATCATTAACCCGAAATATACACACCCCCTCAGATTCACACACTTGACTCACCCTAGACACTGAATCACGCACCTTACATGCAACAAAACACACAATACATACTTCACACAGATACACTTTAGAACTTTTACATAATATAAATCAAATGATGTCTCTGAAAATCAATAACAAATTATTTCAGTCTTAAACTTCTCTTAAAGTCCATGCTATTTCAGCATATCAAACGGTTCCTTCACATTCTGCAATATTTCACATGCAGAACATCCTGGGCATCTCACAGAACAAACAAGGTACTTAAATGGACAGCACAGTTCACAGTTCATCCAACTGGAACTATCACCAGTCCATCCGACTGGATTCTCCACAGTCCATCCGACTGGATTCTCTACAGTCCATCCAAATGCCTGTATTACGTCTACAGTCCATCCGACTGCTACACGGACGCCTCGGTCCTTACCGTCCTGCCTCCTGTTACTTCCGTCTGAACAAACGGGAACATGTCATCCTCGACCTGTCAGATGACCATGTCTAGCACGGGAGGGAAGGCTACAACAAAAGGATACCACTTACAGTAAGCTACTCACGTACAACCCTTGTTGCCACATGAAATGCCTTTTACAATACTGCAGTGTAACCTTTACAAACTTTTTACTGGACACACAATCTATTCTCATTCATTAATGAGTATCAAGATTTAACATTTCAAAAACCATTTACACCCTCTTGTTGCTATTGAAGCGATAAAAATAGTATACAAAAGTCAAACAAAAACCATTTATCAAACCCCGTGAAAGAACAATACATTACAACAACATTTTAAACGAGCTGTTATCAAAATTGTTGACAATATCTTTAATATATTCAAACATTCAATATTATGCAATAATATCAGTGACATCAATTCAATTCAAGTACTCACGCTCAAAAAGCCAAATTCACAAACTGTACGAGTTGACTGTCTCTCACTGCACTCATCAGTCAACTGCCCAGTCACCTGTCGCACTCACACGTCTCGCTCGTGCATTCACACGCGGGTGCGTTCAGCGAACCCAACCCCAATTCGGAACCTGTTCTGATTGGTTTGACCTACCTGATCTTGACACTGACCTACTTTTATTTAAGAAGGACAAGTATAGCATGCCACCTCAAAAACATGGACAGGCAATCATTAACTCAGATATTGTACACACAACTAAATTTGTCACGCTCTATAGTTATAAGTGATCCAGTCATCATGTCCAGTGGCAATTGATTTTCATAATTGTAAGGTTTCGTATTGCTACTTAATACTTTTCAAAATGATTTCATGAAGTAAATTCTTACTTAATGGGCATAAGATTTCTTCTGATTCTACGGAAATCACATGGACGTATCCGCAAACCAAAACTAAAAAAACTACACAACTTGCTTCATTAAAATCTTAAAGGGTATCATGTTCCACCGCTTGAATATACTTCTTTTTACTGCATACTTAAGATACCTTGAGTTATAGGGGTCATATATGCAATACTATATGTATGGTGTCATTTGTTTAGCTGTCATTTGTTTATCGACTGGTGTAGGAAACTCGACGCTGAAAAGCTACATTAGGAAGCTAAAAAATCATGATCATGTTCGAAAACAGGACAATTTAACATGTGCATCAATGTGTCAAACGTATACATATGGCCATAGCATCTCACTGTAAGTGACATTTGGAGATGAAGGAGCGATATGTTTAGAATTAATATCATGAATTATGTCATCCCACATCGTTTCAAAGCAAAACAATATGTGTTGAAAATCACAGAGCGGCTCTTTTAAAATTAGGATATTCTAGTCATAACGCTTATGGGACCAAAACATACATTAAGAAAAACAAGTAAATAACCCATGTTTGTTCAAAAACAAGTAAATAACCCATGTTTGTTCAAAAACAAGTAAATAACCCATGTTTGTTCAAAAACAAGTAAATAACCCATGTTTGTTCACAATCGCGATGTAAAAGTTATCATATGATATGGTAGAACAGAAAATTTAAAAGAAAATAAATATTATTTAGATACAAAATATGAATTTTCCTATAAGAATGAATGTTAATATTTGCAGTAATGTAAGTAATGTTATCCTACTAGTTGCACCTTAGCACCTCGTCTTTTAGAAAAAGAATAGTTATAGGAAGTTCGATATATTCATTGATTTACTGCAGTACATGCTTCATTGCCTGTGAGGAAGTGGTTTTTATTACTTTCCTGTTGAACATATCACCGTTTAATAAATCTACAATGATATGACGCACATGTGTCATAACATCGTGCGTTGATGACTTCTAAATCGTTAAGTATTATGATACAATGTCAGCAGGCTGGCCGCAATGGTCATGTCGGCGAATTTCTTTATATTTTCTTTAACTTTACGATGTTATTAAGCAAGTAATAAATAAAATACTAAACTCTTGAATGTTATAGGTATTAAACTCGCTTTCGCTCGTTAAATACCAATCCATTTACTCGTTTCATAAAAATGTTATGAAACGGGACGTCGTTAGTATTCTCTATGGAACAGGAGAACCGTTTTGAATTATTGGTTGTGATGGAAATGAAAAATGAACAGGTGCTTCCACGAGCAGTAACATAACTTTGAAAGGGGATGAAGTCCATTATAAACACTGAATGACCAATAGGTTATGAAATCATGTTCAAGTAGATCAGTAACCATTGATTTAGCAAAGAAATTCTATCTTGTTAAAAAAAGCTGTTTAATCTCCTTTCAAGCATATCCCTTACAAGGAGAATATGTGTTTTAATCACTCTTTCTAAGCACCCAGAGCCATATGGGAGTACTTGAAGTTTTGTTTATAAATATCCTGACCACTATTACAAACTCATAATTTTAAATTATTTGTATTTCAATATTTCTTTCACATCTGTCATTTTATATTTCATTGTTTCTACAATGTTGAATGACTTCCAAAGTCAGAAATTATTTGGTATTTACTGTCCATGTTTCATTTCAAGAATGTTCACTATCATTTCAGAACCGCT
The DNA here is from genome assembly GCA_916613615.1 of Steromphala cineraria. Classification (NCBI taxonomy): domain Eukaryota; kingdom Metazoa; phylum Mollusca; class Gastropoda; order Trochida; family Trochidae; genus Steromphala; species Steromphala cineraria. The sequence continues at coordinate 56,990,784 of OU744731.1, read as the reverse complement.
CATTTGGCACCTTCCTCGTGATGGTATATCTTAGAATTTCTTGCTCATTTTGTTCTTAAATTACCATGTTTTAATGTGGACAGAAGCTGAAATTGTTCAAATGGTTTGTGGTGCCAATTTTGGAAGCTTTGGGAACCTAGTGATTTAGAGAGAGGCTCGCTTTGGGGGGACAATGTAATATTACTTGATGGCAAATCACATTAGATATGTTATAATAGTGCACAAATATTTGTCTGAAAGGTAATTTGATGATGGGGTCCGTGTTGTTATTGAAATACTGGTCTGTTGTTATAATCAAATCATTCATGTACAAGAAAGGAGGGCATAAAAGAGAAATATGGTATGAAGGAGATATTAATATTATTTGTGAGGAATGATAGATATTCACTGTTCTCGAAGTATTGATTATACACTTTTGTGATCTTACTTGAAGCAAACTAGGAAGTATCAGATCTCTCTGCAACAACAGAAGATATGATTATCTGAGATGTAGTAGAATATGTGATTCCATACTTTGTTTTTGCATTTTAAGTTTGAAACATGTAGAGAAAATATTTTTTTCAATATGTTTATCATTTGTGCTCTATGAAAGATATTCCATGAAGAATATGTTGTAAATAAAGTGTCTCTGTTCTGTCATATTTGTCATATTTGTGTAATGGATTGTTCATGAGAAACATTGATGAGTAAATTAGTTACCACAAGAAGTCTTTAAATGTAAAATATGTATCAATCTTTCTGTGATTTTGAGTAAAAAGTTTTCTTAAAAGTCCTTCAAAACATGAAAACAAAGTTCTTTCCATGTTGTTAGGACTTGCATGCGGTTTGGTATTTCAAAATCAATATGCTCACAGTAATTATGTTCAATTCCAATATAGGGTTAACAAATAGGTTTATGAAATGTTTCTTAAAGTGTTCAGACATTTTAACATACATTTTTATCCTGTTCCATATTGTGGCTCAAATAAGTGTAGTGTAGGCAAACGTTTTTCATTCAGCAGAACATTTGCTGTACTTCCTAAAGTGCATGACCCGTTGGATGAGGGGAATACTCTTACCTGTAATAGACACATAGCTCATACATACTGTAGCAGGCAATCATCAGAGAAAGGCTTCAATTCACGCCATGTACTGTAAGAGGTCTCTATTAGGTTCAAATTGATTTTGAAAACAATGTCATTTCTTGTAACTGTAAAATATTTAATCGTTAAAATGTTCTTATTATTGAATAATCTTGCCAATGTTCTTTTCTAACTGCTTGCAAAAAGAAATGTATTGAATTTGTATATTGGTTGCATGCAGAAATACTATGCTGATGTAGACATCTACTAATGCTTTTTCTTTGATTGAAATTAATGTTTAGGTTACCCAGACATCCCATGGGACTTAAACTTACACAACTTGATCCCTTGATAGTCATGTATCTATAAGTGTTTCGCTTTCTTCAGTAGTTTCTTTGCACTAGAGGGATGGCAGTAGATTTAAATGATATATCTGGTGGAGACTGCGGACTGTTATGCTTAGAAGTGCATAATCCTTCTTATAAGGAAAGGCTCAGATTCTTTGGTCCGGAAAGATGATATGAACAAGGATAATACTTGGGGACATACATCCAAAAACCTTTACTTTCTGGGATTAAATGTGATTGTTTGGAAGTTTACTTTTACATAAGGGGGGTTATTGTACAATATAAATGTTCTATTTCATTATTAGAAGTTTCAATAAAATACTAACTTTTTACTGTACAATAATGGAGGACATATATGACTGTTATCTTTGTGAGGAATGATAGATATTCACTGTTCTCAAAGTATGAGTTGCACCACTGTGTGATCTTACTTGAAGCAGACCAGGAAGTAACATATCTCTGTGCAACAACCTTCTACCCTACCCCTACGTTTTCACACCTTAATCGTACTCCAAAGATACCTTGCTTAAACTCAAATTGGATTACACAATTGACTTTCCACAGCCGACATGGCTTCCAGCCATATATCAGGATTTCCCAAACCTATCTGTAGATGCTCAAATTTATCCACATTTGGCATTGCCTGTAGTCTCGAGAGTAGATGTCTTTCCTCAAAAGAACATATTCGGAAATTTGGTTAAGTAGCCCTTTCGTAAATGAAATCAACTAAAAAAACAAAGCTGACTTTAATTATCTTATCTTATTTTCTTCATCTTAGGTAGGGATATGATTCGTGTAGCTGAACTGAAAAGGGTTTTAGATTTCATACTATACTTAATAGTTAAATAATAATATAATATTCTTAAAATACACTCGTACAACTGGTTACAACTTCTTTTCTTTCTCGAGACCATTACATTTACCTCAAAAACGTGGTAATGTCCCTCTTACCTACACTAATCCTAAACGCCTTGGGACTCCAATTTCCGACTCACAATAGGTTACATAATTAACCTGCTACAACTAACATTTCTTCAATTCTGGATGTCAGGATTTCCTTAACATGTCTGTAGAAACTTGAAGTTTTCCACCTTTGGTATTTCCTGAGGATAATTCCCTTTTGTTCGAAAAGCGTTCTTGGAAATTTTACTTTGAAGGCTAATTAAGGAAAGAAAGCAATAACATATTTGTTGTAAAGTTATTTACACTAAATACGTTTGTTCTCATAGAAATATACATGCTACACTGTCATCCCAGCTGATTTCAAGTAAAAATAAGTTGTATCATTTCGTCAGTACTGTTCCAGACAGTATCATCTTGACCCATTGTAAACAGAATTTAAAAATTGAACTTAAACAAGAATTGCAAGAAGCACCTCATCAAGGCAAAATTGTTATTATAGTGATTTAAAATTCTCAAGTGTAATGTTTTTAAATCTCTTGATGACTTTTAATCAAATGTATGCTGGCTGCTTCACTTCTGTTGCTTCCCTCACACAATAAAATCAACTTTCAAAGGAATAAGAAATGACAATGAATCTTTAAGTGGATGCCTAACGAAAGTTCATTTAATGTCAAAGCTTTTCTTCTGAAGCCTTCAAAGAAAAGACATTTGTTTTACTAAACAACTACGGTTATTATAACAAATTCGAGTTTTAGCAACATAATTTGTATTTCAGATAAAAACAATACTCTCTGAATAACAACATGTTTTATTTAGTAAGAGCAGTTAATTTCGCATTTTCATTTTTTGGGCAATTTAACGTTACTTGAACAGATGGTCATTATATTTTTGCATAAGCGTAATGTACGTTAACAAAAGCCAGAAATACTTTCAGTTTAAATAGGTGAGGTTTATTGACAATAATGACGTGATTATTTGGCTTCTGATGATAAAACCCTTATAGCTGAAGGATATTTAAAAGAAGCAACAGGAAAAGAGAAGGTACTCTTCCTTAATCATGTTCAGGAAAAGCTATTTTAAAAGAATGAGAAAAGGAATACCCTAGGTAGATTCAAAAGAAAACATTATTTCATTTGTGTCATTTTACAAAATCCATCTACAACAAATTAAAATATTTCACCTAAACAGACACTGCGTGATTTCTTTGTGAGGCATTTTAGAAGTTGGAATGACAATAATGAAGATGAATATATGGATGACAACTTCTTTGTTTATGGTATGTGACGTTGAGAACAACACAAGAAAAGTCGCATGGCATGAAAAAGGAAGTTGTCATCCATTATATTCTTCTTCATTATAGGCTTCACATGAGTTTGTAACGAAAGTTATCAACCGTATTATGTTATGGATAGTAGCATGAATAATATCAATGTACCTGGTTCAGCCAGTTTGATAAATTTAAAATGTTCTGTGACTGGAGCATTTGAAGGGGTCAGACATCGTTTCTGAAATTTGAAAATATATTCAAAAGCAGACACATTGGTGTTTGTATAAATGTGACATGTAGTTCTAGCTATAGCACTCAAACAAAGTTGTTGTTCGATTGTTACAGAAAAGATTAATTGTGCATTAGTATATGAAAACGTTTCTTTGAACAGGAGATTGTTTGTCAATGTCCATCAATCAGACGCATCAGGGAGACCAGGGCCATCCATCAGTCACCATCGGAGTCTTCTCTACATAACATGGAAATGTTACTTGGCTCCAGAATCAAAGCTTTTGCCTTAGTGACAGCAAGAAAACCTTCCATACCAGGAGTGGTTTCATTTGCTCAAGGGGGCCAGTGGTTAACGCCTTCGGCTACGGATTAAAAGCTCTTTGTTTCGAATTCCGCCAAGGACTCGGAAGCTTTGTCTGCAGTAGAGAACTGTTCTACACACACTTAGGTTTGGGTGCAATGCTACACTGAATTTCAGCGCAGTACCACCCATGGTACGCTAGTTCCAGCCAATGCTTGCAGGATTAACCGCAATACATAGCCACAATGGTGTTGCAGGCTTTCTCCCTGCAATAATACTAGCACCCGCTATATTAGTGAAATATTCTTGAAAGCTGCGTTAATCCCTACATCATATCACATCATTTGCTCAAATTGTTCAGTTTGTGTAGCCAATGTTTGGAAGATGAATGTGCCAGAAACCAGAAAACTGTTTCAATTACAACCAAGGTCAAAAATTGAACTCACTGATAACCGCATGTTATTGATATATATACATAATATGAAGACATCGGATGGATGTTTTGCAGTTCATATGTTCCTAGTCATTATTTGTAAAGCACACGGTCACAGGTAAACATGTGCTTGCTGTAGAAAGGAACCAGAAATTACCATTTCAAGAGAATAGTATCAAGTTATTGCCCTTATTTTAAATCCTTACGATTTTTTCCTGTGAAAACATCTTTTGATATCTTTTTAGCTATGCAATCGTTACTGCTTCAGTTCAATCTGGTTCTTGTCTCACACGCAATGAAAGCAACTTATAGCAATTAAAAGCAACAACGTCTAAACAAATGTTGCTGAACCTTTTTTTTCTATCTTTATATCACAGTCTTTGAGGTAGGCTATTGATAATCACTAGTTACTTGAAGTTTAAGATTTTAATGACAAAATTCTAAATTATCGAAAACATATGTTAGTTTGAATAAACTACAGAAAAAGTGAAGTTGCCCTTTTTTAATTATGTTCTTATTTATTAATAAAAGCATGACTTAGGTAACAGTGAATGAAGATTGTCCAGATTTATATTTAGTTTATAAATCAGACAGAAGATAGATTGACGTTTAAGTAGACAAAATGAAAACAATGTGCTGCAAATCCTGCATGTCAACGAGATAATTTTATTTCTGAAACTTTGATTTATTTTTTAAACAGTAAATAAGACAGATTGACGTTTATGACGTGTAATGTGTTGCTTCATCACTCAAACAAAGCTCATTACCGTAAAACAATGTTCCAAATCTAGAAATCAATCTTTTTATGGTGACTTCCTCCAAATGTTATTTCTCTCAATTCTTTTCAAAACATCTCTTGAAGATTTTTTATCAATGCAATCATTTTAGGTTCTAATCAGTTGTCATTTTTGTGTCAACGGGTAATTTTAGCGAAATAAAAAGCAACAACGAATCTTAATTGGATATCTGAGGAAAGTTCCTATGCTCTCTTTCTCCCAAGCTTCTTGCAAATCAATTGTTGTCAAGCTGTTTTCTCAATCTGCGTATTACCCCTTTTTTAAAGCTCCTGTCCAATCAAATGTTGACAAACCTAATTTCAATCTTTATAGCACAGTCCTAATAGGTGGAGTTTATTGATAATCACTAGTGACATAACTTTAAGGTTTCGAATGACAAAGTTTTTAACAATTTGTCGTTTCATAGCCTGTCTGTCATTAAAAACCCATTTTCCGAATTCAAGTAATATTACTGTTTTCCTTGTTGTTTTTTGCAACCTAGGGAAATCGGACCAAAATTCATTTAATGGGAGATAATTTATCAAAATGACCGAAACGGCAGCCGACATGAAAGGGAATCAAGTGTGGCCATCTCATAACTTCCTATCTAAATATACGCTTGAGTCTTTTTTGTGTACCACTAGATTTCATTTTATTTTTCTCCGAATAAGTTATTCGTTGCTGCCCAAGTTGATACCCATCGAACACAATTATGGTGTTTTTACAGGGGGTACTGTGCTTTGGGCGTCTAAATAAGTATGTTATTGTTTTAAAAAAATCTAAATGTGATATCTAATTTCAACAAAACATTTTTCAACCGAGTGATGTATTTATATTCTCAATGGCTAACTTTCATCCCAAACCGCACGCAAGTATGATAATGGTGCATTTCACTTCCAATTTTGTCTGGAAAATAAAATAAAATTGTGACATTTAATTGTCAATTAAAAGATAATCATTGACTTTGCTATCTACCCACCTTAAAAATTTTTTTTACCAATCAATCTTTTCTATTTCAAAAGGATTTTGCGTGTGAAAAGTTCGTTTGACCAATATCATACCAAAGGCTAATGCTCTCATAATTGAAACATATTACTATCATGAAATCAAAAAAGCTTTAAAAAGGTCCTTAACATAGCATGGTTGAAATACATATCAAGCATTTTTGTAGTGATGCTTTATATGCCTTGTCAATAATACTTTAGTCTGGTTGAAGAAACGTTTTGTAGAGGCCTGTCACTGACAGTAAGTTTTATAATGCAATGATGGGTTCATCAAACTGTTAATGGATATTGTGAACTTACCCTTACAAATTACAAAGTTCCTGATGTTTAATACATCTTATCATTGATCAAATTTATAAATTTACCAAAGATAGAAACAATTTACATAGTTATACCTCATTGATTGTGATGACAGTTGAGAGTTATAGCGTATGATAAATTGAGAAGAAACTACCTCCACTTTACAGGCCTTCTTGCACTCCCATGATGAAGCAGCTATACACTCACATACAGAAGCTATAGAAGTTGTGGCTTTTGTAGTCATGGCTCCGATTTTATAGAGGATGGCAATTTTGACATATTGATACGATGTTATTACAAGAGTTTGTATATATGGCGTGGTCCCCAAATTCAAAATATGTAATACTGACATATACTGGTTGGAAATCTTTCCAAACAGTATTGTTATATGGACAAAGCGTAAAGGCTACATTATGTTAATGTCAACATCAGATGAGGCAGCCGAGATTGTCAACATTTTTATTTCTTTAAAATTAATCAATTTCTTTTAATTTTTCTAAATTTCCCACAGCTGTACAGATGTCAGATTGTCTCTCGATTTTTATTTTTGCAAGTTTTTTATGCTACAGACAATATATAACATTCTTTATATTGAACTAATATTTTAAATAAGAATACTGTTATTCAGGAACAATTTGTAGATTGCACTTATATTTACATTTTGTCTCACAAAGAAATATAGAAATATATGCAAATATACGTTTCTATATATTTGGTTTGGTTTCTCTTTTCAAGTAAAAACCGAAACGAATTAACAATCTTAAGTAATGACTTCAATGTAATGTCGTCTTTAAGTCTGAATTTATGTATGAAAGCTAGCAATTGCCATGGTTGTTGAAGTCAGCGTTTCTACAATGGGTGCAAGTAGGTCAATATGTGCAATGCTTATATTTGAATAACTTTCCTATACTGTAAAAGGAACGGTTCAACATAGACTCTAATGTAGTTGACAAGCGAACAATGTCCTTACTGTTCGTCCCTACAACTTCAAGATACCAATCAAACAAGTGCAACAAAGTCAGTACTTTTATTTATCGTAGTGCAGAGTTTACACAAGCAAGCACTTGTCACAGTTGTGAGGGGTCTTCTGCAGTCTGATAACGTGTCTTCGAGTCGTAGGAAGCTAATTAGTGTGTCGGCACTCCAACTGAACGTGCAACTGAGTCAGTTATTGTAGTGTATTCTTTACAACAACCTCCGCCCTCTGCAAAGAACAAATTCAACTTATAAATTCCAAAGTTTGTAATTCCAAAGATTGTAAGCATTTTCTCAACTATATTTAAAAAAGTACTAAAAGATTCAATGTTCTGTTAGCCTATTTTCATGAATGATAAAAAGGTTTTGTTTGTAGTTTCTCCCCCAATGTCGATAGTTATTTTGGCCATATATCAGTTTTCTCACATCATTTTCCCTCATATTTTCATTGTTTTTGCATATAAGAAAGTTTGGGTTTATTTAGATAATCAATAATGAAGCTATTGTTATATCCGGGGTGGTCAACACATCAAGTTAATCCAAAAATTCAAAGGGCACCAAATTTCCTTTTACAAAGTAGGGGGTACTTTATTATTCTCACATCATCTTTCCTCATATTTCATTGTTCTTGCATATAAGAAATTTTGGGTTTATTTAAATAATCAATAAAAACGCTTTTGTTATATCCGGGGTGGTCAACTAATCAAGTTAATCCAATTATTCAAAGGGCACCAAATTTCCTTTTCCAAAAAAAGGGGTACTTTATTAAAGTCATTGAGTATACATCAAATGTAAGATATTGTTCATTTCTCTTTGGTGGAAGGAAACTTTATTTTGATGATAATCGAGAGATATAAAACTGAGCCTAATCGGAAGTCTCCCTCCCCTCTCCATCAATTTAAACCTTTGATTCTTGTTGGTTGAAGAGGTACTTAACTAAAGACACACTAATAAACTATTCATGGTTTCATAATCAAAGGTACTACATGTTGATAAGATATTTTTGAGAACGATCAGAATTTTTAAAAATATGAATAGTCGTTATGCAGTATATTCATATTCATACATTTACATACTGGACAGAGGAGGTCTCTTTAAGCAAGATTGTATGTGACCAAAGTAGGAACAGTATTCATGTAAGTGCCACCTTCAGATTGAGCAAACGAGGTGCCTAACAAAGTTTATTACCCATATGGTTGGAAATAAGTGGTGACGTATTTTCAATATGAGCACTAGTGCACATATCACTTTTGCCTAGCAACGATTGTTGTAGCGCGAGTTCCTGTATTTTTTTGCCTGTGACGTCATTACACCACTGTTCGTGACGTCACCGTAGCCGGCCGTCGCAAGGGAAGCGGCCCGTTTCTTGGATATTTCTAAGATGGTAAAATAGAACCTATATCCCCCCTTCTTCGATGATGACTAAGGAACAACTATAACCTAATGTCAAATTGAATGTGTTATTAAAGTTCAAATGTTAAAGGATTTGAGCAAAAACCTAACATGTTGTTGGCAAAGTAACTCATAGCATATCTGTAACTCATAAGAATCAATGACTGACTATACACTTTTGTTATTATCATGATCCAACATACTCCTAAGAATCAAGTACACTTTATACTTAAGATTCAGGTGCAACAAAAACAGATGATTGTACATGTATCAAGTAAAAGCTTAGTCAAGTGATTTTAACAGAAACTGAAATTGTAGCCTTGAATATAATAATAATAATAATAATAATAATAATAATAATAATAATTAGGGTATTTATATAGCGCACATATCCACACAGAATGCATGCTCAAGGCGCTCCCTGAATTATAACCCTGGTCTAACCCAAGCTGCCAATTAAGCGCTTGATGGGTCACCTCCAACACAACTTTCACCAGGTCCTGCTGGGTGAACAGAGGCACATTTTGAATAAAGTCTCTTGCCTAAGGCGAAACCACAAGTTATACAACTCGTGTCTCAGTGTGGGGCAGGGAATTACCCTGCAAACTCTCAGTTCATTCTGCAATGAATCGGGTAACCCACCCATCCGGCGAGCCACGCCAGATGTTGCTGAACTACACTGATAGCGGTCAACTGAGCTTCACACAGGACCACTTGCCACCACAATATGTTTGAAAGTATTATTCATTTGGATCAATGTGAAGCAACTGAATTAGAAAAGTAGTTTATTATCACTATGAATCATACTTGATGAAGTACATACCTGATGTCATGTGAATGTTATTCTCTTTTTAAGGAATCCTGTAGATTTATCCTTGATTAAATCTTATTTAAAGACCACACTGTCTATATATATGTATCTATCTCATATAGGTAATGAACTCATAAAATTGAAATTAACCACTGTCCAGTTTAAAATGGGTGAAAACAAATGATATTTTATAACACATTTCAAAGACTTGATTTGTCAAGTAATGGAACAAGAACAATTGAATATTCGTTCAGACTGATGAAATGACTGATGAATTGTGTAAAATCATTTTTCATTACAGGGGTCAAATGGTTTAATAGTCTCCTAAGCAGAAAACTTGTCTAAGAGCATGGTATCTTTTAACTTAATTATTAAAAAAAATATACTGATTAATCAGTTCATAAGACTAAAATTTATTACATGTTCACATTCTGATGAATATTAAAGAAATATGAAAAAAACAAAAAAACACGCTTACTACATACTCAGGTATTCCTCACAGGAAGAACTGAAAGATCTGTGTCAAGAGAAGTCGAAGTATTCAAAGCATAGTGAATAATGCTAATTACCCAATTGAAGTAAGGTTGAATAACAATAATACAATGCAATGACAAAAAAAAAAAACACCTGTTATTCCAATGTCCATTTTTGCAAAAAACAAATCGTCATAAAATGACCAAAATAGATAAAAAAATTAAGTATCCTACAACAGTTGAGCCCAGACAATGTTTCTTGTCCAATAAAAATTTATGGAGTAATTACGGCTCTCTATTGGGTACTATATCATTTACTGATCTTTTAATGACACCGTTCAAAGATATCGATCCTGCATTGTGCAAGTGTTGTGGAGGATTAATTAGGTAGATTTGATAACTGAAAGCAAGCACTTGTCGCAGTTGTGAAGGGTCTTCAGAAGGTCTGACATGGTGTCTAGGAGTCACATTCTACGTAGCTAATTAGTTTGTCAGCACTCCAACTGTAGATGCAACTGAGTCAGTGCTTTCATTAAATGTGGTGCAGAGTTTACACAAGCAAGCATTGTCACTGTTGTGTGAGGTCTGACATCATAATAAGCGTATTAGCGTTTTATCTGTAGGTCCAGCTAGATCAGCGCATTTATTCATTCATAGTTCACTGCAGTGTCAGACGTGTTAACCTTACCCTTGCTCCCACACATTCAGTCTGTGCTGACATTCTTTTCTTGTGCAAACAGTTGTACAAATTTTCAACGATTTACAGAAAAGACATGGAATACGACTGCTGCCTTCATATATCCTGGATGGTAATTACCTCCCACCCACATTGCCAAAGCAATGAGACCCAAATTTCATCGGGTAATCTTCCTACATAGCCTACACAAACTGCTGTAGACGTTCATTAATTTTCACCTTTGGTATTTCATACGTTTTTCAGATTGTCCATTTTCTATAATGAAGATAATTGATATGCCTACAGAGGCCACAAAGCTTTCGGACAGATTACACCAACTGCAGTAGACATTCATTAAACTTAATCATTAAACCGTTGGTATTTACCAGGGTTTCAGAGTTTCTAATTGAAAACAACCTTCAAAGGATTGTGAACCCTTAAATAATATTAAATCTTTTATTTACAACACATCGGGGTTCATACTTTTCATATGATGTCCTAGGGCAACATATCATTTGTTCATTGTAAAGTCATGTTATGTACAATGCTTTGATGTCATGGTTCAGATATGACAATGCTTGCTTTACGGACCGGCGGCGGTTAGTTTGCCTCTGATGTGGAGGAGTATTTTTTTATTTGAACATTTGAAGTTACTCAAGATTTTATTTACAAAGTTAGATTAAGTCAGGACAATATAAGTTTTTATAACTCTAGTTATTCCTTACATCATTTCACTTTTCTTCAATATCAATTCTTGAAATTGAACTGTGCAGGCAAAGAAATAGAGATAGGTCGTGGTTTCTGTTTTTATGACATCAATCAATGTTTCTTCTCGCATCTAATCATACAGTTCGGTGGGATATATTGATTATCAACAGTGACGTTAATACATAAATACGAATAATGAAAAGTCAATTATCAAAAGGATGTTTTATTTCAAAGAAACGCCAAAAAAGTAAAGTTAAACAAACAGAATACAATATGGCTTTGATTAAGAACAAACTTTGAAGAAGAGCAATACTCTTGGTAAATACAGAAGAAAACATTGTTATATTTGTAACATTAAACAAAATTAAGCAATTAACTAAACATGTTTCAATTTAAAATAGGCATTGTGCGAGGCCAAATGTTAACAAAATGAAATGAGTTGTGTTAACTTCAGTTACATGTCCATTGTCGTGTTTATTTTTAAGAAGATGATATTTCTTTGATCAGGTGCCTCTGTTAACTTTTAGTATTGACTTTCACTAGAAAGAGTTGTATTCCAATTGGACCAATCTTTCTTTTTGATGTGACGCACCACCAAATATTTTGCCATGATATTGATTAATAAAGGTTATGTTTAAACTGAACAGATATCATGAAACCCCACCGAAACAGATTTGATTGATATTGTTACGAATGAAATGAAAATTTCCAACTGTGGATGCAACTGAGTCAGGGCTTTCAGAGTGCAGAGTTTACACAAGCAAGCACAAGCAAGCAGTGTGGTCTCTGAGATTCTGATTGTCATAGATGTCTGGTGTCTGACATTTTGTCCAAATCCTACATAACTAATCAGTGTATCAGCGTTCTAACTCTTCTTGCAACTAAGTCACTGCTTTTATTCATTCATAGTTTACTGCAATGTAAACCTTACCCTTACTCCCACACATTGAATCTCACATGAAATTCTTTTCTTCACGGTGGACGCTTGTTTTAAACCTAAAGCGATTTTCTGAAAAGACATGGAATAAGACTGCTGTCTTTAAAGGTTAAATCTGGAGGGTAAAATAGTTGCCAACCTCAATTTTGAGACCACAATGCTTCAGGTAATTGATCTGCTATAACCTTCAGAACATTTAGACAGGATTACACCAACTGCTTTACACCTTTGGTATTTCCTGAAGTTTTCAGATTTTCTGTTTCCCCCCTTCAATACAAAATGATCTTCAAAGGAGTGCTGACCCCAAATGAACAATATTAAACAATATATACAGCGACCCTGAACCTTCAACTACATGTGTGAATGTATAAACTATTATATGATGAAGGTATTTCAAACAAAACACATTTGGTTAGTTTTCGAGACTGTTTTCAGATACTTAAAAGTTAGGTAGGAAGGATAACATTATTTTTGGTTCCTTTGAAAGGATGTAACTCAATCCTCAAAGAAACATGAAAACCTTTATATCCTGAAGAGGAAATAATTCAGCCCTGTGTATCAAACCATAATAGATTAATTTGTGAGAACCACACGAGTTCTTTTATACAAAAAAAAATACCCATGTGAAAAAGTCATCAAATGAGTAAATTGATATTTTCCTATCTTGATTATCACACATGTCATTCCTTTGAGGGGTGTACCTCACTCTTTCAACAAAAGTACTTTGACCCTTTTCCTGCAATTGCTGCAATCTTTAGTATAAGAGATATAAACGTTTATGTCCAAGCATCTTGTGATAAATGTCCGTTATCTAAGAACCAGGAAGCTGAAAAGAAAGGAATAAGCTAAACATAAATATCAATTCTGGCAAATTATATGCCAAAGGCTGAAAGAACAGAAACAAGCGTCATATGAAAAACAATTATGTTTAATTGTTTGCTAAGGAATCTTGTGATAAATGCCTTTTGATCAAGAAATATTGATTCAGGAAGTATTAGCAAAACAAAAACAACAATTCGGGCATATTGCATTCCAAATGATCTAAGTGATGCCTTTCAAAAGTTCAGAACCAGGAAGTTGTGCGGAATAAAGTTTGTTTGCTTGGACATTGTTGCTTCTGAGTTCTTGTGTAGATTTATTATTATTCATTTGTAATACCAGGAAGTGTTGGCATGGCAGTACAAAGGTCTTTACATTGTTACAATGGCAAAATTGTAAAAAATATTTTAATTCCTCTGCTTGAACAGAATATTAATGACTTTCTTCATGGTTGTGGTTAATATCTTTAGATAGAATCATAAGTATCTCCTTGATCTTCAATCAAAATCAATAACGTTTTGATATATAGATTTTTAAATTTCATACTGAACATTTGTGTCTTACTGACCCCAAATTGAAAGTTTGCTGATTACGTTTCTGGTTAACTTGTCTTAAAGATATATATTGTGCTTGCATTCTTTTTTTTTGGAATCAGTGTTTAGTTACACATTTATATTATTTTAAAGGCAAATATAAATTAAAATTTGTATTTAATAAAAAAAAAGTCTCTTTTCATTGAACATATTTATGAAAATATGAAATAACTAATTTTTGCTCGAAATTTTGCATATTTGTATAAATAACAATTTGAGGGTCATTTTGTCAATCAGGAAATGCATTCAAAACTCCTTCTTGTAGGGTGTAACGATAGATCAAACTACCGACTTATCAAAATAGCTGCTGTGATTTAAAAACGATTTATAGTATCGATAGCACATCTTACTATCAATACTATCGATGTTTTAATCAATTAAGTTGTTTGTGTTTGAATTTTATTTTTAACATTTGTAAAATCCTGGAACACAGCAAACAGATCACTGCAAAAACAGCAACGTTAAGATTCCGTAATAGTACCCAGCAATAAACTTTGGCTATTGCAATAGTTGCTCACAATAAACTATCGCTATAGTCCCTTTTGAGTCAATAGTCACCCCTTTATATTTGCTGTCATTGTATGATACAAACATCGTATTTTCAGCCAAATAACACAACAATCAGTAATCTTGACGATGACACACTCACGGATACTTAAATAGTTCCTTTCTTCAACAACGGTTATAAGTAATTAGTAGACTGCCAGTCTATATTTGTAATTTGACCAATTTAGTCGGACAGAATAGATAATCACCAAATGTCAGAACTGACTTAGGTTTCTTATCAAGTTGACTGTAGTTATATGTAACTAACTTACAACAGACACCTTGTCGTGTTCTGATGATTCATTTCTCAAATATCTATTGATAATGTGTCTCTCACTGGTAAGTGATTTGCATCATCAAATTATTCTGTAATAAGTTTTTGGCTCCCATTTCTGGTGTATTTATGTACGATTACTGAATGATGGAATCCTCAATACTGTGGTCAGCAAACTTGTTTCAGTCACATTTACTAAAAATTAAAAAAAATATTTAGAGGAAGAATTCTGTGTATATTTGTCATAGCAATCTGGATATTTTGAATTATCCTCTTATGTATGTTGTATTGTCCTGCAAAAAAATACATTATCTGTTTATCTGCTTATCATTTCTATGGAAAATCTCTTATTTCTTTAATAAGTCTATGCTAAGTTAATATTTTACAGACAGATATAGCACATTCAGAACACAATGTTTACAATTCTATTCTATTCTACAATTTAACCTTCTACATGTCATAAGCAAAATAAACAAATATCAACGAATATTTGCCATGGTCCATGACCATAACTGCTTGCATACATGGCAAAGGTGCCTATACGAGATATTGATGAATTCTACTTTTGTTGCTGTGTCTGCAACATTTGAATTCAGACTAACTGAAAAGCAGAAAATCTAAAAGTGAGAAAAGTGTTCCCACCACTGACTTTTTTTCAAGTGAGTGGCAGTATCTCAAAGGGTATGATGTCAAGTGTACAATGGTTTGACGTCACCTCTACAATCAACGTGATATCATCGTTGTTAAAAGGCAATGTACCAATGGTATGACGTCAGCACTCATTTCAAGAAGTCTCTCTTCTCTGGATGGGATATCTTTAACTCGTGGCTTTAACTCGCTGAAGCTCGGAGTTTATCACAATAATTAACTCAGGACAGATAATCCGTAATTCCTCGCAACTCGTTGATTATTCTTATATTATCACTCGTTCCTCACTCCATCAGATAAACATGGTATTTTTCAAGAAATGAAAACTATGCTATAGCTATTACAATACTATATTCTCGATTCCAGTTGGATAAAATAACAGTTGTTATGTACCATACAACTGAAATCCATGATTTGTTTGAGACATCGGAATTAAGGATATGACACCAAAAGATAAATTAGTAATTCAGATAATTTGCTTCGATCATTGCAAATGTGCATTTCATTGATAAATCATTAGTATGGAATGTTCATCTGTTGATATTGATGTGGTAAGTGCGACCTCTGTCCCTCATGATGTGTTATGTCAATATTATAGCTAGAATCTTTCCATCCCCTGAGTATGGGTTAATGATTGATTTTCAGTTTGATTAAATGTTCTGACACAGTCAAAAGTATTAGAAACCTGATTCATTCAGTCCATTTTAGTGTTTTTTAATAACAAAATCATTTATGAGCTAATCTATATGCAGACAGGCTGCTTTGGATATTTCATTATAATTGTTTTAGTATTTAACACCGTCTCAAACGTGACCAGGTTTGGTATTTGAGTATTTGCAAACATTTCATTTGATTTTCAGATAAGATTAGGCATTTCTTTGGTCAAGTGTAAGCACAGTCAAATTTCTTTGAAACCTAATTTGTCGGTCTCTATCTCATATCTTTAGTTCGTTTTAGTGGTTCTTATTTCAATCAATGTATCAACATAAATATGTTTTGGGCATTCATAATTGATAAAATATGTAACTGCCAGTAAGAATTACCAAGTAATAACGTATTGGTTATGGTACGTTAATTAGAGAATTAAATATATTTAGAACTAAATTATTTAAATACAGACCCAACCAGGTTTTTCCCTTGCATATAAACAGGTTCAGCAACTAGTATCTCTATCAGTCGAAAAATGAGTATCTCTAGTCCAGTAAGCCTGTGGAAATTTACCGTTTCCCAAAATGGTATTCATGATATCAAAATGAAAATCCAATAATAAATGCATTTTACAGATTGTGTGATCAAAATGTGTTAAAGGAAGAATTCAGAAGCAAGGATTCAGAAAGTGTAGACGTTTTAAAGTTAAAATGTTCCCATATCGAAATGTTCTTTTTCTGTGTGCAAAAACTAGCCTCTCTTTAACTTATATAAACATTTATTCACATTTATGAGAAAACTAACAGATATCTGAATTTATAAAAATCCTTTAACATAGCTCAAATAATTTTGCATTGATTGTTTGATTAAATCAAGCAGATGGTACTCGTATACACTTCATCGAGTAACTGACTGTGTGGTTTATGAATTTATGAATAAAATATGACGTGCTATTGAGAAATAGTTAATAACATTATTTCCCGCTAGGCTTACACACATTGTAAATGTGACAAATGGACAAATCAAAAAGCTCTTAAAAAGGATCATATTTTAATGGGGATTAACTAATCATTTCTGCATGTGACTTATATTGTTTTGAAACACCAAAAGATTTGAAGGGTTTTTTATTCTATGTTAACGAAATAAGAAATCCATCATCCAACGAAGTCCATAAAATTGATTTTGGTTGTCCATGAAGTAAAGAAAGAGGTTTCGATATTGTCTCCCTCTGTCACGAACTGAATGTCTGTCTTTTTCTCCGTCTGTTTCCTTTTGTTTCTGTTTCTGTTTGTCTGTGTCATAATCAATGTTTCCTTACTGTTTATTGGCTGAAAATTTATGCTTTAACGATCGATTCATACAGCATTTGATTTCTTGTGTAAATGACTCTTCCAAATGTAAATTTTACAAGGAGATCAAACTAAATAGTAATTATGAATGTTTTTTACTAAACTAGACAGAAGTGTATATCTACCCTATAAACTCTATTTTAGAATATCTTGTCATAGACTCCCCGCTGAAATGGGAAGATGACATAATGTTGAATGTATAAATAGATGTTGTGATACCAATGACAGTGGTGATGAATATTATAATTTGTTTATTTGTAAAGTATTTCATGAGTATAGAAAAATTTACATACATAAGTGTTTGGCGAAAATTAGCTAAATTCTGTAGCATTACTTTCAATGGTCTAAAATGTAATGCCCATTGACCTGTTCATTTTCATCTTATCCAACGTTATCCAAACATTTTCCCCCGTTTACCCTCAATATGCTATGTACATAGCCTTGAGTGAAATAAAGGTCTGTTCAGTTCTGTCTGTGTATGTTTGTCTGTCTTTCTGTCTCACTGAAGGATTGTTTAATACATTTGTAGAAGTAGAATATAGCAAAAATATGATTGATATAAAACAACGATTGAAATATCACAAGTTTGTTTGAGAAATGTGTATCTTTTAAAAACTGTAAATGTCAAACTGACCTTTTTGATGTATGGAAAAAGGAATGGCACTGGGATTTCACCGAGACAAACCGATCATTCTAACCTTATGTAAGGAGCATTCAAAAGGAAATTTGTTTCCGTTTACTGTCTGTTAAAGCAAATGAGTTGTTCAGGAAAATGATTTTGTTATCTGTCAACATGTCTTACACAGTCGCAGAGGGATGATTTACTGTTTGCTTCTAAGATTTGTGCATCCTATTCTTAATTCATGACATTGGAAGCTATCAACTTGAACTGACAAAGATTGATCGTAGATATGGACTTTGTGTGAATTGCAGTAGAGAGAATGTTTTTCTTCTTCATTTTGCAAATAGATATTTTTGCTTAGATGTATGTATTCGTCGAATTGTAAAAAACGCACACTCATTTCATCTTTATTCAGAGAGAGGGTTTAATCAGTAAAAAGGGTCACAGACTCATTATACAACATATTGTTAAAATATGGTAAACATGTATGAAAGCAACAAGATACCTGATACACTCAGTGGATAATGGTTAAACAATTGAAAGTAGTCATTTTCTTTTATAAGGAAAGAACCTGTACATGCCTAGGGATTTACAAAAAAAACGTATATTCCTTGATACAAATAATTGGGCCTATCAACTTCCAATGGATATAAATAGGACCTTTCAGGAAGAATATCACATCTCAATCTCTGATAAAAAGGACTTTCAGAACATGAGTGATACTCATTGTCAATATAAGGTGAGAGACAAAGCGGACAAGGGCGATCCTCTCTTTTAAGATATAATAATCATTAAATATTTGTTTCATTCTATTAGAGAAATGTTAATAAACTGATACTAATCCATTGATGTAGGCAGCTAACAATACAATGTCGTAATATAACATTCCTTTTACACATCTTACGACCATAGTATATTTTACCATAATAAGATATTCGAATTTATATGTTAGACTTGCTGTAACAGAATATATTTTATTTTAACACCTACAATTATTTTAAACAGTATCATCTATCGTATTCCCGTTGCTTCGAAATCAAATCTTTCTGATGTATTGCTTTCATTTCGTAATCATAAAATTATTCTCCTTTCAATTCTAAATTGTATATCATTGTCGTTGTTGTGGGTTAAGTAATTACCAGTATATGCCTGTGCTTGAGGTTAGTTGACAAAACACATAGGAACGGAACTCAAATATATCCATTGAATCTGTATTTCAGCATTGAATCGGATCGGATCAGATATCACAAAATGAAAAATGAAAAAACACCTGAAGTTTCAAATTAAGTTGATATTGAGTTCATTGATGCTTTCTTGTTTGACTTTGGACTTTCTTAAATCATTGTGTGCGTGCATACATACTTAATATCATGCCTTGTTGAATGTTGTTATTTTTTTCGAAACGTTTTCTGAGATTCAGAAAATGAACTACAAACTTTCCAACGCATCTTGTATTCCTAAATGAACCTCAAACCTTTTATAGCATCTTGTTTTTATTGAGTATCCTAAATGATAGAGACTTGATTGATTCATTACACAGCTTACTTAGTCCATTCAACCAAGATCGTTTACTAGCAGGGCAGTCTTCAAATTATAGGTTAGGTTAACAAGTTGTAAGGAAGAATTGTTTGAGAGTATATTGACTTTACTTTAATTAGTAATTTTAGTACTTGCTCAAAACCTGCAATGACACATGTAAATAGAGAGTCATCTCAGAATTGTTGGCTGATCATAAATAAAAAATAATATTCGGTTTTATCCACATATGTTTTTAAAACATGTTAATTACAGTCGCACCTAGTTTAGTAAAATTAATACGCTTGAACGTATCTAACAATAAAATCTGTAATGAAGGCATAAAAGGGGCTAGCAATTACTGACTTATTTATGATAGTTTCTCATTCAACATTTATGTAACAAATTGTGAATGTTATGTGTTTATTTCCCGATTGATAATTTGTAAAAAAAAAAAAAGGACAGTAATCTTGTTTTCACTGAGCATTTTTACAGTTTCAAAATCTTATGTTTTCACCTAATGATAAAAAATGATCAAACAAACCCAACATTATTTCCTTTTCTTCTCGTTCCTTTAAAGTATCGCAATTAAACTGTTGAATGATTAGTAAAAGGCCACATTGAGTTAACTAATCCTTAACATTTAACGAATGGAGACAAAGCAAATTAGCTGTAAAGGGCTTGGATTGTCCAACAATCCTTTGAAAATTCTCATTTCACTAATAGCTCATAATAACTCTCGAACAGTCACAATAACTGATAAAAGCCCATAATTTGAACAGTAAATCTTAACGGAAAAGATAAAGGCAATAATCTCTGTTATAAGTGAAAGCAACGGAAACTGACCGACTTGTGTTGAAGAAGGACAAGCAGAGCATGCCACCTCAAAAACATGGACAATCAATCATTAACACAGATATTGTACACAAAACTTAATTTTAGACCCTCTATACATGTTTATATACGTGATCCAGTCATTATGTCATTATGTCCAGTGGCAATTGCTTTTCATAATTCTAAGGTTTTTAATTCCTACCCAACCCTTATCAAAATGATTTAAATAAAGTTAATTTAAGCATTAATATCAATTCTGACTCTAAGGAAATCAAATGGACGTTTTTGCAAACCCAAAACTAAAAAAACTACACAACCCGTTTAATTAAAATCTTAAAATATAATATCCTTGTCTTTAAGGATTTCACGTTCCAGTGGTGGAATCTATTTCTATTTACTGCATACTTAAAAAGCCACTCCGTGAGTTTTAAGGGGTCACATATGCAAACTCTACATATTGTTTAAAAGCTATCGACTCTATATACATGTATGGTGTCATTTGTTTAACTTTTCGCCTGTTGTTATTTGCAGTCATGATCATGTACGAAAACCCGACAATTACGTGCATCTATCAGTCAAACGTAATTTTAAAACTTATCTACAGCAGTCAGAATGACAGTTACGAGTAGATGATATTTGAAACGTTATATAACAAGTATTCATGTAAATTTTACATAAGAAAGTGACGTACACGAATATATATGACCATACGATTTACACTAACAACTAAATTTTAGCATGTAAGGGCCATTTGGAGATGAAGATGCGAGAATTTTTGAATTTACATAATAAATTATGTCATCCCGAATTAAAGCAAAACGATAAGTGTTGAAAATCACAGAGGGGCTCTTTGAAAATTGGGATATTCTCGTCATTACCCTTATGGGACTAAAACATACATTAAGAAAAACAAGTACATATCCACATGTTTGTTCACAAGCGCGATGTGTTAGTTAAAATGATGATATGGTATATAGAAAATTAAAAAAAGTAAGTTTCATTTGGATAGAAAATGTGATTATTTTTATAACAATGTTAAAATTTGCATTAATGTAAGTAATGTTATCCTACTGGTTGCACTTTATTATCTTGTCTTTTAGTAAAAAGTATAGTAATAGGACGTTATAATATAGGTATACATTCATTACCAGAGGCTGTGAGGACGTGGTTTGTACTTGATTGATCAGAATCAGCATGGAACAGGCGAATCGGTTGGAAATTTTTGTTGTGCTGGAATTGAAAAACGAATAGGTGCTTCCACTGGCAGTAATTCTCATCTTAATAGGACATTTGAAAGAAGATGAAGTTCATAATTTAAGGAAATTCTTAAAGCAACACTAAACGACCAATAGGTTATGAAATCATGTCCAAGTAGATCAGATACATGTAAAGTACAAAAAACTTTCCATTACAAGCTGTTAAATCACCTTTAAAGCATATCCGTTACATTTTTCTAATCACTCTGTCTAAGCGCCCAGAGCTGTACATGTATGTCCGTACTGAAGTTTTGTTTATATCCCGACTACTATTACAAACTGCAATTTTATGATAATTTGTATTTCAATATTTCTTTCATATTTATCATTTCATATTTCATTGTTTCTACAATGTTAAATGACTTCCAAAGTTAGAGATTATTTGGTATTTACTGTCCATGTCAAGATTGTTAAATATCAATTCAGAATAGCTCACTTGGTATCTTGCTCGTGTTTGTATATATTAGTAATTCTTGCAATTTTTTTTCTTGAATGACCATGTTTTAATGTGGACAGAAGCTGAATTTTTTTCAAATGGTTTGTGGTGCCAATTTTGGAAGCTTTGGGAAACAAGTCATTAAGACAGAGGTTGGATTTACTTAGTTGATCGCTTTGGGGAGACAATGAAATATTACATGATGGCAAGTCACATTTAGATATATTAATAATATTGCACAAATATCTGTGTGAAAGGTAATTTTATGATGGGGTCCGTGTTATTATTGAAATACTGGTCCATGGTTATATTCAAATCATTCATGTACAAGAAAGGAGGGCATAAGAGGGAAAGATGAGCATGAAGGAGATATGAATATTTTTTGTGAGGAATGATACATATTCACTGTTCTAGAAGTATGAGTTACACCACTTTGTGATCTTACTTGAAGCAAACTAGGATCTCTCTGCAACAACAGAAGAAATGATTATCTGTGATGTAGTAGAACATGTGATTCCGTACTTTGTTTTTGCATTCTAAGTTTCAAACATGTAGATAACAAAATATTTTCATTATGTTTTTCATTTGTTCCCTTTGAAAGCTATTCAATGAAGAACATGTTGTAAATAAAGTGTCTCTGTTCTGTGTGTCATATTAGTGTAACGGATTGTTCATGAGAGACAGTGATGAGTAAATTAGTTACCACAAGAAGTCTTTAAATGAAATATGTAACAATCTTTCTGTGATTTAGAATAAATATTTTTCTGAAAACTCCTTCAAAACATGAAAAAAAGTTCTTTCCGTGTTATTAGGACTTGCATGCGGTGGGGTATTTCAAAATCAATATTCTCACAGTACTTATGTTTAATTCCAAAATAGGGTCAACAAATAAGTTAATGAAATCTTTGTTAAAGCGTACAGATTTTTTAACATATATTTCTTTATCCTGTTTCTTATTGTGGCTCAAATAAGTGTAGTGTAGGCAAACGTTTTTCATTCAGCGGAATATGTGCTGTACTTCGTAAAGTACATGATAATAAAAGCAATAGCATTACTCGTACAATCTGACCCGTTAGATAAGAGGAATACTCTTAACTGTAATAGACACATGGATAATGAATAGTGTAGCAGGCAATCATCAGAGAAAGGCTCTATTTCACACCAAGTATGATAAGAGGTCTCTATAAGGTTCAGATTGATTTTGAAAACTATGTCATTTCT
The DNA here is from genome assembly GCA_916613615.1 of Steromphala cineraria. Taxonomy (NCBI): domain Eukaryota; kingdom Metazoa; phylum Mollusca; class Gastropoda; order Trochida; family Trochidae; genus Steromphala; species Steromphala cineraria. Next base: position 56,967,428 of record OU744731.1, on the reverse strand, counting down.
TGTAACTGTAAATATTTATGTTATGGTTAAAATCTTCTTATTAGTATTTTCCAACTTGCCAATGTTCTTTTCTAACTGCTTGCAAAAAGAAATGTATTTAATTTGTATATTGGTTGCATGCAGAAGACCTATGCTGATGTAGACATCTTCTAATGCTTTTTCTTTGATGGGAATCAATGTTTGTTTTACCCAGACATCCCATGGGACTAAAACTTACACATCTTGATCCCTTGATAGTCATGTATCTACAAGTGTTTCGCTTTCGTCAGTAGTTTCTTTGCACTAGAGGGATGGCAGTAGATTTAAATGATATATCTGGTGGAGACTGCGGACTGTTATGCTTAGAAGTGCATAATCCATCTTATAAGGAAAGGCTCAGATTCTTTGGTCCGGAAAGATGATATGAACAAGGATAATACTTGGGGACATACATCCCAAAACCTTTACTTTCTGGGATTAAATGTAATTGTTTGGAAGTTTACTTTTACATAAGGGGGGTTATTGTACAATAAAAATGTTCAATTTCATTATTAGAAGTTTCAATAAAATACTAACTTTTTACTGTACAACAATGGGGGACATACGTGAATGTTTTCTTTGTGAGGAATGATAGATATTCACTGTTCTCAAAGTATGAGTTACACCACTTTGTGATCTTACTTGAAGCAGACCAGGAAGAAACATATCTCTGTGCAACAACCTTCTACCCTACCACCACGTTTTCACACCTTAATTGTACTCCAAAGATACCTTGCTTAAACTCAAATTGGATTACACAATTGACTTTCCACAGCCGACATGGCCTCCAGCCATATATCAGGATTTCCCAAACCTATCTGTAGATGCTCAAATTTATCTATATTTGGCATTGCCTGTAGTCTCGAGAGTAGATGTCTTTCCTCAAAAAAACATATTCGGAAATTTGGTTAAGTAGCCCTTTGGTAAATGAAATCAACTAAAAAAACAAAGCTGACTTTAATTATCTTATCTTATTTTCTTCATCTTAGGTAGGGATAAGATTCGTGTAGCTGAACTGAAAAGGGTTTTAGATTTCATACTATACTTAATAGTTAAATAATAATATAATATTCTTAAAAAACACTCGTGGCAACTGGTTACAACTTCTTTTCTTTCTCGAGACCAATACATTTACCTCAAAAACGTGATAATGTCCCTCTTACCTACACTTATCCTAAATGCCTTCGGACTCCAATTGCCGACTCACAATAGGTTACATAATTAACCTGCTACAACGAACATTTCTTCAATTCTGGATGTCAGGATTTCATTAACATGTCTGTAGAAACTTCAAGTTTTCCACCTTTGGTATTTCCTTTTGTTCGAAAAGCGTTCTTGGAAATTTTACTTTGAAGGTTAATTAAGGAAAGAAAGCAATAACATATTTGTTGTAAAGTTATTTACACTAAATACGTTTGTTCTCATAGAAATATACATGCTACACTGTCATCACAGCTGATTTCAAGTAAAAATAAGTTGTATCATTTCGTCAGTACTGTTCCAGACAGTATCATCTTGACTCATTGTAAACAGAATTTAAAAATTGAACTTAAACCAGAATTGCAAGAAGCACCTCATCAAGGCAAAATTGTTATTATAGTGATTTAAAATTCTCAAGTGTAATGTTTTTAAATCTCTTGATGACTTTTAATCAAATGTATCCTGCCTGCTTGACTTCTGTTGCTTCCCTCGCACAACAAAATCAACTTTCAAAGTAATAAGAAATGACAATGAATCTTTAATTGGATGCCTAACGAAAGTTCATTTAATGTCAAAGCTTTTCTTCTGAAGCCTTCAAAGAAAAGACATTTGTTTTACTAAAGAACTACGGTTATTATAACAAATTCGAGTTTTAGCAACATAATTTGTATTTCAGATAAAAACAATACTCTCTGAATAACAGCATGTTTGATTTAGTAAGAGCAGTTAATTTCGCATTTTCATTTTTTGGGCAATTTAACGTTACTTGAACAGATGGTCATTCTATTTTTTAGATAAGCGTAATGTACGTTAACAAAAGCAAAAAATACTTTCAGTTTAAATAGGTGAGGTTTATTGACAATAATGACGTGATTATTTGGCTTCTGATGATAAAACCATTATAGCTGAAGGATATTTAAAAGAAGCAACAGGAAAAGAGAAGTTGCTCTTCCTTAATCATGTTCAGGAAAAGCTATTTTAAAAGAATGAGAAAAGGAATACCCTAGGTAGATTCAAAAGAAAACATTATTTCATTTGTGTCATTTTACAAAATCCATCTACAACAAATTAGAATATTTCACCTAAACAGACACTGCGTGATTTCTTTGTGAGGCATTTTAGAAGTTGGAATGACAATAATGAAGATGAATATATGGATGACTACTTCTTTATTTATGGTATGTGACGTTGAGAACAACACAAGAAAAGTCGCATGACATGAAAAAGGAAGTTGTCATCCATTATATTCTTCTTCATTATAGGCTTCACGTGAGTTTGTAACGAAAGTTATCAACCGTATTATATTATGGATAGTAGCATAAATAATATCAATGTACCTGGTTCAGCCAGTTTGATAAATTTAAAATGTTCTGTGACTGGAGCATTTGAAGGGGTCAGACATCGTTTCTGAAATTTGAAAATATATTCAAAAGCAGACACATTGGTGTTTGTATAAATGTGACATGTAGTTCTAGCTATAGCACTCAAACAAAGTTGTTGTTCGATTGTTACAGCAAAGATTAATTGTGCATTATTATATGAAAACGTTTCTTTGAACAGGAGATTGTTTGTCAATGTCCATCAATCAGACGCATCAGGGAGACCAGGGCCATCCATCAGTCACCATCGGAGTCTTCTCTACATAACATGGAAATGTTACTTGGCTCCAGAATCAAAGCTTTTGCCTTAGTGACAGCAAGAAAACCTTCCATACCAGGAGTGGTTTCATTTGCTCAAGGGGGCCAGTGGTTAACGCCTTCGGCTACGGATTAAAAGCTCTTTGGTTCGAATCCCGCCAGGGACTCGGAAGCTTTGTCTACAGTAGAGAACTGTTCTACACGCAGTTAGGATTGGGTGCAATGCTACACTGAATTTCAGCGCGGTACCACCCATGGTTCGCTCGTTACAGCAAATGCTCGCACGTTTAACCACAATACATATCCACAATTGTGTTGCAGGCTTTCTCCCTGCAATAATACTAGCAGCCGCTATATTAGTGAAATATTCTTGAAAGCTGCGTTAATCCCCACATCATATCACATCACATCAAATTTTGGCCGGAAGATGAATGTGCCAGAAACCCGAAAACTGTTCCAATTACAACCGAGGTCAGGCAAGGATTTTATGATTTTAACATCCATCAGAGTATTCTTTACATAACATGATAACGTTACTTGGCCACTGAATCAAAGCCTTTGCCTCAGTGACAACAAGAAAACCTTCCCTGGGTGCTTTTCCTTGTCATTTATATGATCTTAAGGGAACCTATCTGATTGCAATTTGTATTTATCCGAAAATCATGACTAATATTGCCAAAAAAGACAAGAACTAGATAGAACAACAGGGTTTGAAGGTCGAATTTAGATCCCCTTGTTTTGGAATTTTCCCCAAACCATCTCAAAGATGAACCCGCAGCCTTCCTTTTCAATAGGTGAACCTTAACACATTGAACTCATTATTATCAGACTTAAAATTGACAACACAACTAAAATCTTCAACTATGGAAATCAGTTCATGTCTCGATGTCAGGATTCCTTAACATGAGGCTCGAATCTCTTCACCATAGGTATGTCCTGAGATTATCAGATCAAGGAGAGTCTGCTGTGTAGTCTTTTAAAAAAGGAAAAATAGGACCTGACTTACAGGTTTATAAGAAATGTTAAAACATTTATGTACAAAAATTGTACTCACTGATAATCGCATGTTATTGATATATATATAATATGAAGACATCGGATGGATGTTTTGGAGTTCATATGTTCCTAGTCATTATTTGTAAAGCACACGGTCACAGGTAAACATGTGCTTGTTGTAGAAAGGAACCAGAAATAACCATATCAAGTGAATAGTATCAAGTTATTGCCCTCATTTTAAATCCTCATAATTGTTTCCTTTTAAAACATCTTTTTCAACATTTTTCAACTGAGTGATGTATTTATATTCTCAACGGCTAACTTTCATCCCAAACCGCACGCAAGTTTGATAATGGTGCTTTTCACTTCCAATTTTGTCTGGAAAATAAAACAAAATCGTGACATTTAATTGTCAATTAAAAGATAATCATTCACTTTGACTCTACCCACCTTGGTTAACATTTACCAATCAATCTTTTCTATTTCAAAAGGATTTTGCGTGTGAAAAGTTCGTTTGACCAATATCATACCATAGGCTAATGCTCTCATAATTGAAACATATTGATATCATGAAATCAAATAAGCTTTAAAAAATCCTTAACATAGCATGGTTGAAATACATATCAAGCATTTTTGTAGTGATGCTTTATATGCCTTGTCAATAATACTTTAGTCTGGATGACGAAACTTTTTGTAGAGGCCTGTCACTGACAGTAAGTTTTATAATGCCATGATCGGTTTATCAAACTGTTTAGTGGATGACGTGAACTTATCCTTACAAATTACTAAGTTCCTCATGATTAATGTGTCTTATCATTTATCAAATTTATCATTTCCGACAAAAGATACAATTTACATAGTTATACCTCACTGATAGAAGACAGTTGAGAGTTATAGTGTATGATAAATTGAGAAGAAACAACCTCCACTTTACAGGCCTCCATTCACTCCCATGATGAAGCAGCTATACACTCACATACAGACGCTATAGAAGTTGTGGCTTTTGTAGTCATGGCTCCGGTTTCATAGAGGATGGCAGTTTTGACATATTGATACGATGTTATTACAAGAGTTTGTATATATGGCATGGTCCCCAAATTCAAAATATGTAATACTGACATAATTTATACTGGTTGGAAATCTTTCCAAACAGTATTGTTATATGGACAAACCGTAAAGGCTACATTATGTTAATGTCAACATCAGATGAGGCAGCCGAGACTGTCAACATATTTTTATTTCTTTAAAATTAATCATTTTTTTTTACTTTTTCTAAATTTCCCACAGCTGTACAGATGTCAGATTGTCTCTAGATTTTATGCTACAGACAATATATAACATTCTTTATATAAAACTAATATTTTAAACAAGAATACTGTTATTCAGGAACAGTTTGTAGTTTGCACTTATATTTACATTTTGCATTAAAGTTATTAATCATCAAAGATACGTTTTTATATATTTGGTTTGGTTTCTCTTTTCAAGTAAAAACCGAACGAATTAACAATCTTAAGTAATCACTTCAATGTAATGTTGTCTTTAAGTCTTGGAATTTATGAATGAAAGCTAGCAATTGCCACAGTTGTTGAATTCAGGGTTTCTACCACGGATGCAAGTTAGTCAATATGTGCAATGCTTATATTTGAATAACTTTCCTATTCTGTGAAAGCAACGATTCAACATACACTCTAATGTAGTTGACAAGCACACAATGTCCTTACCGTCCATCCCTTCAACTTCAAGAATACCAATCAAACAAGTACAACAAAGTCAGTACTTTTATTTATCGTAGTGCAGAGTTTACACAAGCACGCACTTGTCACAGTTGGGAGGGGTCTTCTGCAGTCTGATAATGTGTCTTGGAGTCCTACGAAGCTAATTAGTGTGTCAGCACTGACGGTGCAACTGAGTCAGTGCTTTTATCTATTGTAGTGCATTCTTTATAACAATTTGTCAGGTTGATAACCACCACCACTCTACAAAGAAATACTAATAAATTCGAAAGTTTACTCACTTATTTTAAGAGTGTAGGCATGTTCTCAACTATTGTTAAAAAAATTACTAAAAAACTCAATGTTCTGTTAGCCTATTTTCATGAATGATAAGAAGGTTTTGTTTGTAGTTTCTCCCCCAATGTCGATAGTTATTTTGGCCATATATCTCACATAATTTTCCCTCATATTTTCATTGTTTTTGCATATAAGAAAGTTTTGGTTTATTTAGATAATCAATAAGAACGCTATTGTTATATCCGGGGTGGTCAACACATCAAGTTAATCCAAATATTCAAAGGGCACCAAATTTCCTTTTACAAAATAGGGGGTACTTTATTAATCTCACATCATCTTTCCTCATATATCATTGTTTTTGCATATAAGAAATTTTGGGTTTATTTAAATAATCAATAAAAACGCTTTTGTTATATCCGGGGTGGTCAACTAATCAAGTTAATCCAAATATTCAAAGGGCACCAAATTTCCTTTTACAAAAAAGGGGGTACTTTATTAAAGTCTTTGAGTATACATCAAATGTAAGATATTGTAAGATATATATTCTCTTTGGTGGAAGGAAGCTTTATTTCTGATGATAATCGAGAGATATAAAACTGAGCCTAATCGGAAGTCTCCCTTCCCTCTCCATCAATTTACACCTTTGATTCTTGTTGGTTGAAGAGGTACTTGACTAAAGACACACTAATAAACTATTCATGGTTTCATAATGGTACAACATGTTGATAAGATATTTTTGAGAACGATCAGAATTTTAAAAATTAATAATAGTCGTTATGCAATATGTTCATGTGCATACATTTACACACTGGACAGAGGAGGTCTCTTTAAGCAAGATTGTATGTGACCAAAGCATGAACAGTATTCCATGTAATTGCCACCTTCAGATTGAGCAAACGAGGTGCCTAACAAATTATTTTAGCCATTAGAATGAATCAAAAACTCATCCCGTGCCACTTTCAAATTCTTATTTTCTTAAAATGCTTCTTAAGCAAGCTTGTTTACTTTTTCATTGAATTTCTTTTTGTTGTGCTTTCCTTTTTATCGTTCTCATTGATATTTGTTTCAAATCTAGGCACTTTACCGAAAAGATATGGATCACGATAATTGAGTTTAATGGTTAATCCTGCATGATAATAACTTCACCCTCAATGCTTGAACGTTAAAACTTACAATGCATCAAGTAATTGATCAACAGCAGCCAAAAGAGCCTCTAGACAGTACCAAGAGGTTTAACAATCTGCCTATAGACGTTCACAGTTCTTCACCTTGGGTATTTCCTTAGGTCTGGTTTTCTTTTGTTACAAGGGATATTGAGGCCTCCGGTATGAAGTTCCCAATTAAGAAAGGAACAATTCTGTGTTAATGACATAAGTGCCTAAATATTAGTAATTCTTGAGCGAAATGAACAGCAATGAAACTGTATGAGATAGAAATACCTTTATTTGTAAATGCAAAATCCAAACAAGAAGACATGGTCACGACATCCCCCGCAAAATTAATTTAATTAAAACTCCCAATATTTTCCCACATTGGCCAAAACTCTGTAATATGTAATTGCATAAATTACAACAGACTCCAAAAACACGGAACAAGGGCAATTACTTCGTGAAAATAATTTCACAATCCGCAAACTTGGTTATCCTTTCTTAAATACATTTTGAGAAAATCTGTTCCCTTTAACTCGGACAAACGGACGGACGCACATACGGACCAAACCTATATCCCCCCTTCTTCAATGATGACAAGGGAACAACTATAACCTAATGTCAAATTGAAAGTTTTACTGACATGGAATAAAGTTCAATTGTTAAATGATTTGAGCAGAAACCTAACACGTTGTTGGCAATATAGCTAATAGCATGTCTGTAACTCATAAGAATCAATAACTATTCACTTTTGATGTTATCATGATCCAACATACTCATATGAATCAAATACACGTAATACGTAAGATTCAAGTGCAACAGAAACAGATGATTGTATCAAGTAAAAGCTTTGTCAAGTGACTTTAAAAGAAACTGAAATTGCAGCCTTGCATATAATACGTTTGAAAGTATTATCCATTTTGATCAATTTGAAGCAACTGAATTAGACAAGTAGTTTATTATCACTATGAATCATACTTGATGAAGTACATACCTGATGTCATGTGAATGTTCTTCTCTTTTTAAGGTATCCTGTAGATTTATCCTTGATTAAATCTTATTTAAAGACCACACTGTCTATATATCTGTATCTATCTCATATAGGTACTGAACTCATACAATTGAAATTAACCACTGTCCAGTTTAAAATGGGTGATAACAAATGATATTTTATAACACATTTGTAAGATTAAGATTTGTCAAGTAATGGAAAAAGAACAATTGAATTTTCGTGCAGAAATTGAAATGACTGATGAATTTTGTAAAATCATTTTCATTTAAAAGGGTCAAATGGTTTTATAGTCTCCTAAGCAAGCATTGTCACTGTTGTGTGGGGTTTGACATTGTGCTCACATCCTAGGGAACTAATAAGCGTATCCGCGTTCAAACTCTTCATGCAGCTAGGTCAGCGCTTTTATTCATTCATAGTTTAACTGCAGTGTGTCAGACATTGTAACCCTACCCTTGCTCCCACACATTCAATCTCTGCTGACATTCTTTTCTTTTGCAGACAGTTGTACAATCTTTCAACGATATTCAGAAAAGACATGGAATATGACCGCTGCCTTTAAAAGTTAATCCTAGATGGTAATTATCTCCCACCCTCACTGCCAAAACATTGAGACCCAAATTTCATCTGGTAATCTTCCTACATAGCCTACACAAACTACTGTAGACGTTCATTATTTTTCACCTTTGGTATTTCATAAGGTTTTCAGATTTTCCATTTTCTATAATGAAGATAACTGATATGCCTACAGAGCCTACAAAGCTTTCGGACAAATTACACCAACTGCTGTAGACATTCATTAAACTTCACCGTTGGTATTTACCAGGGTTTCAGAGTTTCTAATTGAAAACAACCTTCAAAGGATTGCTTACCCTAAAATGAACAATATTTAAACATTTATTTACTAAAAGGCTGTCACATCGGGGTCATATTTTTCATATGATGTCCTAGGGCAACATATCATTTGTTCATTGTAAGGTCATGTTATGTACAATGCTTTGACGTCATGGTTCAGATATGACATTGCGTGTTATACGGACCAGTGGTGGTTAGTTCGCCTCTGATGAGGTGTAGATTTTGTGTGTTTGTTTTAATTTCGTGTAACATTTGAAGTAACTCAAGGTAAGATTTACAAAGATTAGATTAAGTCAGGAAAGTCAGGACAACATAAGTTTTTATAACTCTAGTTATTCCTAACATCATTTTACTTTTCTTCAATATAAATTCTTGAAGTTGTACTGTGCAGGCAAAGGAATAGGAATAGGCCGTGGTTTCTTTTTTTCATGACATACCAATCAATGTTTCTTCTCGCATCTAATCATACAGTCCGGTGGGATATATTGATTATCAACACAGACGTTAATATATAAATACGAATAATGAAAAGTCAATTATCAAAAGGATTTGTTATTTTAAAGAAGCGCCAAAAAAGTAAAGTTAAACCAACAAAATACAATATGGCTTTGATTAGGAACAAACTTTGAAGAAGAGCAATACTCTTGGTAAATACAAAAGAAGACATTGTTATATTTGTAACATTAAACAAAACTAAACAATTAACTAAACATGTTTCTCCTTAAAATGTGCATTGTGCAAGTCCAAATGTTAACTTCCGTCACATGTCCATTGTCGTGTTTATCTTTTAAAAGATGATATTTCTTTGATCAGGTGCCTCTAAGTACTTTTAGGAATGATTTCCACTACAAAGAATTGTATTCCAATTGAACAAATCTTCCTTTTTGATGTGACGCACCATCAAATATTTTGCCATGATATTGAGTAATAAAGGTTATGTTTAAACTGAACAGATATCATGAAACCCCACTGAAACAGATTTGATTGATATTGTTACAAATGAAATGAAAATTTCCTTCTGTTCCAACTGTGGATGCAACTGAGTCAGAGCTCTCATCGTCGTCATGCAGAGTTTACACAAGCAAGCAAAGCATTGTCACAGTTATGTGGTGTCTCGACATTTTGTCAAAATCCTACGTAACTAATCAGTGTATCAGCGTTCTATCTCTTCTTGCAATTGCAACTAGGTCACTGCTTTTGTTCATTCATAGTTTACTGCAGTGTAAACCTTACCCTTTCTTCCACACATTTAATCTTCACAGACATTCTTTTCTTCATGGTGAACGCTTGTTTCAAACGTAAAGCGATTTTCTAAAAAGACATGGAATGAGACTGTTGCCTTTAAATGTTAAATTTGGATGGTGAAATAGCTGCCAACCTCAATGTTGAGACCACAATGCTTCAGGTCATTGATCTGCTAGAACCTTCAGAACATTTAGACAGGATTACACCAACTGCTTTACACGTTCATTATTCCTCACCTTTGGTATTTTCTGAGATTTTCAGATTTTCTTTTTTTTTACTCTTCATTCCAAAATGATCTTTAAAGGAATGCTGACCCCAAACTGAACAATATTAAACTTTATACATTGACCCTGAACCTTCAAATACATGTGTCATTGTATAAAATATTATAGGATTAAAAGGGCACAATGCGCTCGCGGGTTAATTAATTATTTGTTGGAAAAGCTTAATTAGCCAAGCGTAACGAGGTCGGAAATCTCAATCAGCGTGACCACTACTCAGGGATGTTTGTTTTGCGCAGCGCCCTACTCGCGCGGTACTCAACCGGATACGAGATTGTTTATAAGTCCAAACAATATGGCGTTGTTTAGACATATCGAGCTGTCATGGGACCCGTCAGACCTCGACTGTTAACCGACTTGGCGAAGAAAAGACGTGCCACCGCCAATAACCGAAGACATTATTCCTCGAGAATCTATCTTGGAAAATCTGCGGAGAAGTGGAATAGAATTCGTGCCAACATTGGAATCGAAACCAGCGATTTCATTCGCCACCTTTTGGGTGTCCACGAATCTTTGTGTGGTTGTGACAAGTAAGTTGAAATCAAGCAAAAATATTTTTATACTATATAATTTTGTTTTATAACTGTTGATTTAATCTTCAGAATTTGGTTCAAACATTTTCTCACAAGTACAGTACATATAGTTTCACATACAAATAAATAGAAACATTGTTGCAAAAGTTGCAGACAACTGAAAATAAAAATCATAACAACAGAAGTAAAATTGAATGGAATTCTGCAAACAAATATCAGATAATGACTGGAAATATATAAAACATAAAATTCTAATAAATTTCAATAGGTTAAATGTAGTATTATTCACAGATGCATATCAATCAATAAATGTTATTCAGAATAAAATTGATTGAAAATAATATTAATTTTATTCTTTCTGTACAAGTAGAGTTGAAAGCATAACACATGTTTATTTATTAGTGCAACATAGCCAAAGAATTTGGAATAATGTCACAACATAAAACTTTGATACGATGAAAATATTACTTGGATACCGGGAAAAAATAAATGTCCTAAATCATATCATAATTATCACAAAATACAACATCTTCAAATCGAGATTAGCAAACAATCTTCCAAACATTGCACATAGAAAACAATGTTGAAACTACATAAAATTTAGATTAACTAAACGTGTAACTGTAACTAACACCATTTATTCAGTTTTGGTTGATGAGTTATCAAAATAATACTTATTATCCGGCATGCTTAGAAGGCCCTTATACATTACATGTAACTCCATTACAAATGCTTTGACATATAATGATTTATGTCTTTGTATGGAAAAAAACCCAGCTTTAGTTCAGAATAAACCTCAAAATACCAATGCAATTCATCAAGTTTTATAATTTTTTTTCTCAAATACCAAGTACACCATGCATTTCATGAGTAATTTCTTTCCAGACACCAGAAGGAAGTGGACAAGAAAAGCCCGGACATGGACACCCTTCGACAGGTGGTCACAGAACCACGCTTTCTAAAGCAGTTTGACTTCTTCAGAAACTTCAGGTAATTGAGTGACCAAAATGTACCAAGCGAGGCAAAACAATTACATACTTCATTCCATTTTTTCATATTTTCTTTGGGCTTTTGGTAAAAATTACATATTGAATAGGTACACAAGGTTGACATTTTGATGGGATTTTGATATATAAATGTTTGAATTGATAGTTTTAACTAGTTAATCAATGTGTTGCAAATATTTCATGAATGTTTTTATGAATGTCCAATCAACTTTTCAGACACATGGGTGCACTGGAAGGATTCAACAACAATATCCTCATGTATGCTCGAAAACGTCACTCCTACAGGTAAGTTTAATCTTCCTTATTTCAAAATAAAATCTACATAGGCATATATGAAATAGTAAAAAATATAATATGCATTTGTTTACTTTTAATTAATAATATGTATCAATGTTACACAAACTTTCAGCAAATTAATTTTGTTGTCATCTAGGTCTCAACCATCTTCATTTCTATAAATTAATACGCCCTGAATAAACATTTATGACTTGTTAATGATCTTCTTTATTGTTTACCAGTTTCATTGGCTATCGGACAAGAAACAAGCTCGCTGCCATAGACCACAACCACCATCTACATCGACCAGAGAAAGTCGATCCGAATGGAGACACAGTGTAAGTAACACCAATTTTCTCATTAAAATTGTGTCAGATGTGTTCCCTGACTTTTGTAAAAATTGATAAAGATAAGAAACAGGGCATGATTTCCTGCAGGATAAGGAGATTTGACATAGCTAGAATGGTACACATCACCGATTGAATTGTCAACAAATTCAGTAATATATATTGAAAACTAGTTTGAATTCCTTTGTGTAAAACGGTGTGTAATGATTGTTTTTTTTAAAGAATGTCCCTTCGGTGTTTGTTCGAACGTTTATTAATAAGAACCTATTCCTATTTGCCTTTTGCTTTTTTGGAAGCTACAGCAAGAGGAGCCAGCGTTGGAGACCCAGGACGATGAAGCAGGAGAAGAACTACTCCTATAAGACAGACCTCCAACTCCTGACCTTCCAGCTGAAGCAAAGTGAGGGTGAAGGCGGCTTGAAAAGAAAGACACCTATGGACATCGACGATCCAAAACTGATCTCATCGACGATAGCAAAGCGTCCCTGCCCACCCATCAAGGATCTGGTCAAGGATAGGATAACACGTTTTGCCAAGAAGTGATATGGATCTTAGAGGAGAAATAATGCATTTATGATGGACAGTGTACAGTTTAGATTAATTATGGAACATAGTGTGACATCCAAATTGCGATGGTAATAATAACAAGAGTTAGTTAATTTTCCCAAACATAAGGCCACAAGCAAGGATGTTTATTGTATATGGGTAGAACAAGGACATTGCTAATTGGATACTGATTAGGTGCAATACCATTCTAAATTGATCTATGATGTTATGTAACTGTGTTAGATTGAGAGGGTGACGACAGGTGTCAGGTGGTCCCAATACACAGGAAATGGTGGTATAATGTATTTTGAATAGCACTACATGGCTGAACTTGTGTGTTTTGTCATACACATCATTAATCATTAGATGTGCTTATTTAGATGTGTCATAAAAGAAAAGGGTGTCGCCCAACTATCTCCCACCCTTGAACACTTGCTATTTGGCCAAGGCAGTCTGTATTCTTCCCAGTTTGATGAAATGTTATATTAGATCAATGACTAGGGACACCTGGTGTTTTACATAATTTTAATGACAGGGTTTCTTTCTGAACATATACACAAAAAAAGACATGCAGAATTACCAAGTGTACCATCTTTCATTGTGTACAAAATATATGTACAGCCTTGTAATTTATGTTGACACCAAATACAAGTATTTACAGGTACATATTTTCATAAATGACCTGCAACAATTTCATATCCATAAAAAACCTATTTATTAAAATAATTCTAAAATTCCAGCATATTCTAGAATAGCATGGCAATAATTTTACAGACCGTATTTTGTTCATGTTCATGTCCAGAAAATAAATACTAGCTATAGTATGTAATTAGTAAATACAGCATATAAATATATACATGAAATAAAAAATAAATATTATTAACAGAAAATAAATATGTACATGGAATAGGTGGCATTAAACTAAATATCAAATGATTTGTCTTGTCCATGTATATAATATGAAAATAATGTGGAATTTTATTTTGACTTACATATTTTGCCATAAATGGCCTTTTTTATTTAACGATATTGTACATGTTTTATCATTAATGTAATTTTTTATTGTACATGTTTTGCCATAAATGTCAAGCAATGTTCACATGAAAATTTATTATTCATTACATCTGTGCTTGCCATCTCATAAATAGCAAATTATGCATTTGACAGAGACAATATTAAAATTAAATAAGGTTAACTGACATGTTGATATTTATCATTAACAAAATAAATAATTTTTACAGTTTATAAATAGATATACAATGACTTATGTTGTTTGTTCATACATCTATGCCAAAAATCCGGTGTAGTGCCCCTGTGGGTCCGGGAAGCGTTCCCGAATGGCCAATACCACACAGGATGGTACCACTCGTCTGTTCCCTGCACCAAGACGTCCAAATCGCTGAAGGACAAACTGTCTGTATGCTTGGTGTCTGTAAGCAGCATTATCTCGAACCTGGTCATGGATCATAAAGTCATTGTAGTGGGCGATGGCTAAGTCTAAAACTGCTGGTTCCACAACGAGGTAGAAGTTAGGAGCTAGTGTTGCGCAGCACGTCGCCCCTCTCCCCATGCAGCACTTGTTCTCTGTAGCTGTGGCCATTGGACGGCAGTTTCCACAGCGACACCAAGCTGGACTATCAGGCTGAGGTGGTGGTGACTGTGGTGCGTCTTGTCCTGGTCTGTAGCCAAGGGCGGAGTCCTGAAATGCTCCCTCGTCTCTAGACAGCAACTCCACTACTATCTTCCGCAGTGCCACCTCGTCCAGTTGAGCAGCAAAGTTCTGTTAGTTAAAAAACACATTGTAATTCTTGAGGATGAATACTTTTGAAATTTTTTTATTTTTCAATAAAATAATATATATTTATTTATAATAATTTTAAAAAGAATTTGTGCTTTGAGGGATTTACCTCGACAGTTTGTCGTTGTTGTGTAGCTGGAGTCGGTCTGCGGGTCCTTGGTGTGGAAGTGTGTCTTATCCCTGTTTTTCCGGTTGGTGTAACAGTTGCTGGCTAAAAAAATATTATTATTCATATCTGTTATTGACATTTATATAATATATCACAAAATGAGAGTAAAGTAGACAATTAGAAATAACAAATGTAACATTGTCATATTTTGGGATCACACTACAGGAAACACTGTATATGCAATATTACAAGTATACAAGCATGTACATATATGAATAAAATAAATTTAGTGTATTCAATATTATGAAATAAAATATTTCAAATGTGAAACGGATTCTCAGCTGAGACCAGGAGAAAAGGTGTTTGTTGTTCATAATGTCTGTATACTCGAGTGCTAGTGTAGTGTAGTGATATATCCTGTGTGGAACTTACTTCGTCTTGAAAGGCCCCGACTTCCAATCTTCTGCAAACACAGGGGGTTTGAGTGGGCGACATCTGACTTGCCAGGTAATCCTGTATCAAAATCAACTTTGCATAAATGATAGTGCATGGTGACAGCAGAAAGTATGTCATTAATTAAGAAATAAAAAATGAAATATATATAAATATAATTTTAAACTAATATTTTGGATGTACTAAGGAAGTTTATATGTTTTGTGAAACAATTTGCCATGAAACATTTCTTCTTACCTCAACTTCCTCATGGTTGTGTTTTGTCCTCTTTGCTGTCTTTGTCTTTGTGGTAGTCTTCCTTTTCTTTGTTGAACGGTCTCTAGTTACTTCAGGTAGATCGACCTCCTACAATTGAAGATTTCAGTGGCGTTAATTACATCTTAATTATTTTCCTCTGTCGCATAACATTGTCTTTTCAGCCGAACACACATACTTATAATTATTCATTGAATCTATAGTTGAAGATGGAAACCCATGTTATAACTTTGTTTTTGAAATACAATTCACTGCACAGTTTCCCACGTTTAAACTAATTTGGTAATTGGTATGAGTGCAAACTGTAACAAGTAACATGGTCGATAATGTTTTTGGATTCCAATGTGTCACAAACTATGAAAAATAAGCTTCAATTAAAAATTGTCATATTGTAAAATAAAATCAATTATGTCCCTTTTAAACTGTATCAGGCAGTATAGGACTTTATTTAGTGGATTGTATAAATTGGTTTTATAATGAATAAGTGGATTTGGTTAAATAATATATTTAAAGCAATATACATACCTCACGCGCTATAAGTCTTGAACGAATCTTCCTCGCAACTTGAAACTGATGGTGGTGTCGGTGTTTCTCTGTTGATGCACGGCAAGGACCAGCCACATGAACACAAGTCTGTACAGGGTTTACAGGCTCTACGGCAAGGACACGAAAACCTTTATATCCTGAAGAGGAAATAATTCATCCCTGTGTATCAAACCATAATAGATTATTTGTGAGAACCAGATATCAATAAAATATAAAAATAAGAATAGTGATGACATTGTTTTACAATTAATTGCTTGTTTAGGTAAAATGTGGTACATAGTATATTCAATATGAATATGAACTATTTTGGGCAATCACAATAAAAAATGTAACTTTCAGTGATATGAATAGCTTTTAATGAATCACTATTTACTGGAAAAAAGTAGTTGTTATTTAACATGCGACTCACACAAAACACATTATGCTTCCATTTCAGATGATTCCAAATATGAATTAATACAAATAAAAGAATGTCGAGAAAACGTCAAATGTATTTATTATCTTAAATGACATTCGAAGAAATTCTATATTCCCCAATATTTATAGGTATGCCTTAAGTTGATATGTTTGACAAATAGCTTTCCATTTTGGATCAGTTTAGCAAAAACACAAAGAAATCAAGTCGACTGGGGTTAAACACTGATTGAACACTAAGAGGTTAATAAGCTATTTAGAATGAAGTCAAATGGATATGTGAGTGGCTAGATAATGTGGTATTTGTTAACCACTAAGTGATGCAAAGTGAATGGATAAATGGTAAATGGCAAACTGTAGAAGATGAATTTGTGAGTTTTTAAAAAAGAAAATGCCCATGTATATAAGTCATTAAATGAATACATTTGATATTTTCCTATCTTGATAATAACACCTGTGGTTCCTTTGAGGGGTCTACGTCACTCCTCTAACAAGAGTACTTTGAGATACCTGATGGCTCCTTTTCCTGCAATTGCTGCAATCTTTGGTATAAGAGATATAAAAGTTTATGTCCAAGCATCTTGTGATAAATGTCCATTATCTAAAAACCAGCGGAAGCTGAAAAGAAAGGAATAAGCTAAACATAAATATCAATTCTGGCAAATTATATGCCAAAAGTTGTAAGAGCAGAAACAAGCTTAATATGGAAACAATTATGTTTAATTGTTTGCTAAGGAATCTTGTGATAAATGCCTTTTATTCAAGAAATATTGATTCAGGAAGTATTAGAAAAACATAAACAACAAGTTGGGCATATTGCATGCCAAATGATCTAAGTTATGCCTTACAAATGCTCAGAACCAGGAAGTTGTAAAGGATACAGTTTGTTTGTTTGGACATTGTAACGTCCTAGTTCTTGTGTGTCTGTCAATGTAGATTTAGTATTCATTTGAAATACCAGGAAGTGTTGGCATAGCACTACACAGGTCTTCACATCGTTACCAGGGCAAATTTGTAAAACATATTTTTAATTCCTCTGGTTGAACAGGAAATTGACGACTTTCTTCATGGTTCTGGTCAATATTTTGAGATAGAATAATAAGAATCTCCTTGACCTCCAATGGAAATCAATAAAGGTTTGATATATTGATATTAAAATTATTTCATACTGAACATTTGTGTCTTACTGCCCCATATTGACAGTTTTCTGATTACGTTTTTGGTTACAGTTTTTGCTCGCAATGTTGCATATTTGTATGAATAACAATTGGAGGGCCATTTAGGTAACTATCCTTGTCTTGCATCAAATCAGGAAATCTGTGCGTTCAAAACTGCTGTTTTTGTAGGGGTGTATCGAAATAATTGCTGTGATTATAAGAACTATCTATAGTATCAATAGCACATCTAACTAATTATCAATATTTTAGTCAATGCAGTTGCTTGTGTTTAAATTTTACTATTTACTTTAAACAAACACGTTTTCAACATTTGGAAAATACAGGAAACAGATCACTGCAAAAACAGCAACGCTAAGATACCGTAATAGTACCCAGCAATATACTTTCGCTATTCCAATAGTTGCTCGCAATAAACTATCGTTAAACTATAGTCCCTTTAGAGTCAATAGTCATCCCTTTCTATTTGCTGTCATTGTGTGATACAGACATCATAGATTTCAGCCCAACAACACTACAATCAGTTATTATGAGGATGACGCACTCACAGATACTTAAAATAGTCCCTTTCTTCAACAACGGTAATAAGTAATTAGTAGACTGCCAGTCTATATTTGTAATTTGACCAATTTAGTCAGACAGAATAGATAATCAACAAACGTCAGAACTGACTTAGGTTTCTTATCAAGTTGACTGTAGTTATATGTAATTAACATACAACAGACACCTTGTCATGTTCTGATATTCATTTCTCAAATATCCATTGACAATGTGTCTTGCATCATCAAATTATTCTGTAATAAGTTATTGGCTCCCATTTCTGGTGTATTTATGTACGATTACTGAATGATGGAATCCTGAATACTGTGGTCAGCAAACTTGTTTCAGTCACATTTACTACAAATGAGAAAAAATATTTAGAGGAAGAATTCTGTGTATACTTGTCATAACAATGACAAAGCAATCTGGTTATTTTGAATTATCATCTTATGTACGTTGTATTGTCCTGCAATAAAATACATTACCTGTTTATCTACACATCATTTCAATTAAAAATCACTTATTTCTTTTCTAAGTCTATGCTAAGTTAATATTTTACAGACAGTTATAGCACATTCAGAAAACAATGTTTACAATTGTTTAATTAAAAATTTATGTCTACTTTACACGTCATTATGCCAAATAAACAAATATCAACGAACATTTGACCATGGTCCATGAGCATTACTGCTTGCATACATGGCAAAGGTGCCTAAACGAGATATTGATGAACTCTACATTTGTTGCTGTGTCTGCAACATTTGAATTCAGATAACTGAAAAGAAGAGAATCTAGTGTATGTTGTTTTGAGAAGCCATGATATTTTTATTTTTGTTTACAACAACGGTACATCGAGCAATTCAATCTAACGTGGTGATGTTATGACTCGTGGCAGTCTATATTTAACTTAATAGCTGTCTTTTGTATTTCATGTCTTTCATGTCGTTTTCTTTTGCACAGTAGTTTATATAGCATTTGACAAGGTGGGAACATAATTTCAAAGATGAAGTTGCTCGAACAATAAGAGAAAATTGAATGTTAACTGACCAGTTTAGTATTTAAAATGAGAGCTACATGATGAATACATGAATACAAACAGCTATCTGAATTTCTAAAAATCCTTTAACAAAGCTCAAATAATTTTGCATTGATTATTTGATTAAATCAAGAAAATGCTACTCATATACAATTCATCGAGTTATTGACTGTGTGGTTTATGAATTTATGAATAAAACATGATGTGCTATTGGGAAATAATTAATAACATTATTTTCCCGCTAGCCTTACACTATAAGTGACAAATGGACAAATCAGAATGTTCTGAAAAAGGGACATATTCTAATGTTGATTAACTAATCATTTCTACATGTGACGTATATTGTTTTGAAACACCAACGGATTTGAAGGTTTTCTAATTCTATTTAAACGAAATAAGAAATCCATCATTTCATAAATTCCATAAAATTGATTTTGGGTGTCCCTGAAGTAAAGAAAGAGGTTTCCATATTTTCTCCCTCTGTCACGAACGTCTGTCTTTTTCTCTGTCTGTTTCTATTTGTCATGTTTCTGTTTGTCTGTGTCATACATCATGTTTCCTAAATGCTAATTGGCTGAACATTGATATTTGGAGCTGCTTTAACGATTGATTCATACAGCATTTGATTTCTTGTGTAAATGACTCATCCAAATGTATTTTTTACAAGGAGATCAAACTGAATAGTAATTTTGAATGTTTTTACTAAACTAGACAGAAGTGTATATCTACCCTATAAACTCTATTTTAGAATATCTTGTCATAGACTGCTTGTTGAAGTGGGAAGATGGCATAATGTTGATTATGTCAATGTTGTACCTGTGTGACAGCTTATATCATTGGTGATAAAAAACCATTATTTGTTCATTTGAAAAGTATTTCATGAGAATAGAAAAATGTACATACAAAAGTTTTTTGCCAAAGTTAGCTATATTCTGTTGCATTACTATCAATGGTCTAAAATCTAACCTGTCCAATTTCATGCTTATCCAAGATTATCCGAACATTTTCTCCCCCTTACCCTAAAATATAGCCTTGAGTAAAATAAAGTTCTGTTTTGTTCTCTGTGTGTGTGTCTGTCGGTCTGTCTCACTGATGGATTGTTTAATACATTTGTGCTCAAGAAGAATATAGAAAAAACATGATTGATATAAAACAGCGATTGAAAAATCACAAGTTTGTTTGAGAAATGTGTATCTTTTTAAAACTGTAAATGTCAAACTGACCTTTTTAATGTATGAAAAATGGAATGGCACTGGGAGTTCAACGAGACAAATCGATCATCCTTACATGATAAAGGAGCACTCAAAAGGGCATTCGTTTCCGTTTACTGTCTGCTAAAGCACATGAGTTGTTCAGGAAAATGATTTTGTTATCTGTCAACAAGTCGTACACAGTCGCAGGGGGATGATTTGTGCAAGATCTAAGATTTGTGCAACCTATTCTTAATTCATGACTTTGGAAGCAATCAACTTGAACTGACAAAGATTAATTGTAGATATGGACTTTGTGTGAATCGAAGTAGAGAGAATGTTTTTCTTCTTCATTTTGTAAATAGATATTTGTCTTTTTAGTTAGATGTATGTATTCGTCGAATTGTAAAAAACGCACACTTATTTCATCTTTATTCAGAGAGAGTTTTTTTTTAGTAAAACTCATTATACAACAGTTGTAATAATATAGTAAACATGTATGAGAGCAACAAGATATCTGATACTCTCAGTGGATATTGGTTCCACAATTGAAAGTAGTCTATTTCTTTTATAAGGAAAAAAATCTGTTTTGTCCAGGGATTAAAAAAATCCCGTGTATTCCTTGATACAAATAATTGGGCCCATCAACTTAATAATAATAATAATGGATATTTTTAACGCGCCATATTCCACCCACTGGTACATGCTCAGGGCGCTACATTAAAAGAGATGATATAGTATATACAAAGATAAAGTAGTAAAATAGGTAGGTATTGAGAGTGAAATAGACATTGAGGTTAGAGGTATGCTTTTGAGAAGAAGAAGGTTTTCAACTTAGATTTGAAGATATCCAGTGTAGGAGACTGCTTTATATCAAGCGGGATGGAATTCCATAGAGTAGGGCCAGCATACTGGAAGGACTTCTTGCCAAAGGAAGAAAGGTGGAACTTTGGAATGGTAAGGAGACATTGATCTTGCGATCTGAGAGTTCTGGTAGGGGAGTACACAGTCAGAAGCTCAGAGAGGTATATCGGGGCTTGATTTTGCAGGCACTTGAAGACAACACAGAGCAGCTTGAAGTCAATCCGGAACTTGATTGGTAGCCAGTGCAGTTATGATAGAACAGGGGTAATGTGGTCTCGTTTAGTTGTTAGAGATACAATACGTGCTGCTGTATTTTGTACCTTTTGCAATATTTGGATTTGTGCGTTGGAGAGTCCATAAAGAAGGCTATTGCAGTAATCCAATCTGGATATCACTAGGCATCTTACAAGAGTGTGGGCACTGTCCTTAGTTATATGCTTCCTGATCTTCCCGATGAGTCTGAGATGGTGGTAACAGGTTTTACACAGGTTGTTCACATGAGAATCCAGAGACAGGCCTGTATCAAGAAGCACACCAAGATCTCTTATGACAACTGAGGGCGTGATGTTAGCTGAACCAATCTTGATGGTATCCATGTTGAGCTTCTCCAGACTCTTTGGTTTTCCCACAGTGAGGACCTCTGTTTTAGTGTCATTCAGTTTTAGTTTTCTGCCTGTCATCCATGTCTTAATTTCTTGGGTACAATTCTCAATCTGTTTAAAGGTTGATATAGTGTTACTAGGTGTGATCTTTGTCAGGAGCTGGTTGTCATCTGCATAGGAGAAGTGTGGTGTTAAGAATTTATCAGTGATCCGGGAGAGTTGGTTGATGTAGATCAGGAAGAGTACTGGTCCAAGAACGGAACCCTGTGGAACTCCACATGTCAGAGAAGCTTTCTGTGAGGTGTTGCCGGAGATACTGACTGTTTGATGTCTGTCAGACAGGTAGGATGAGAACCAGGCCAGTGCTTGTCCACCGATTCCAGAATGAAGCTCGAGTGTATGGAGAAGAATTTTGTGGTCTACGGTGTAGAAGGCCGCACTCAAATCTAAAAGCGTTAAAATTGCCATGTCGCCTCGATCAACCAGGCATCTGAGGTCATTTACTACTCGGAGCAGCAGAGTCTCAGTAGAGTGGTGTGGGCGATAGGCTGATTGGTATTCATCCAAGATGTTGTTGCTTGACAAATGCTCCATCAACCTCTTGGTAGCTGCCCTCTCGATGAGTTTGGAGAGGAAGGTCAGATTTGAGATAGGCCAATAGTTCTTAAACTCATTTTTGTCTAGATTTAAGTTCTTGATCAGTGGCTTGATGACAGCATCTTTCAACATATGTGGAAAGACCCCAGACGAGAGACTTTTGTTTACAATTTCTGTTAATGTTGGTAGAAGCAGATCTAGATGGTCACATAGAGTAGACGTTGGCATAGGGTCATTAAAACAAGTTGTCTTGTTGGATGACTTGATCAGAGACCTAACTTCCGGTTGGGTGAAAACTTGGAACTGGAGGAGATGGGTTCCTTTGAAATCAGAGTCCGTCAAAGAATGATCCTCTTTAGCACTCTCCTGTAGCAGTTTCCTGATGTCATCGATCTTGTTCTTGAAAAAGGAGTTAAAGAGATTGGCCAGCTCCGAAGGATTCTTTTCTTGAGGTAGTATTTCATCATCCCTTTTGCCAATCAGTTTGTTCATAAACTTGTGCAATGCTTTTGGTTTGTCAGCAGAGTCCATAATCTGTTGTTTGCAATAGTGGCGTTTGGATTCCCGAATGACCTTACAGACCTTGTTCCTAGCAGCTTTATATATTTGACGATCTACTTCCAAACGAGATTTTCGCCATTTTCGTTCAGCACGTCTTCGTTCACCTTTAGCTTGATGGACAGAGTCACTGTACCAAGGGCAACTGGGACGTTGGATGAAAGTTCTTTCCTTCATTGGAGCATGTTTGTTGATCAATTCTCGCAGAACGTTGTTGTACTGATCAGTCCATTCCAACTTCCATTGGATATAAATAGGACCTTTCAGGATGACTATCACATCTCAAACTCTGAGCAGACGAAATTCATTATCTCTTTAAATGTCAAGCTTTTACAGATGAAAGAAGTAAATTTATCCCAAAAAATCTCTTAACATTCCCCAATTTAATAGCCTAAAAGAAAATATTTGCAAAGCAAACTTTTGTACATTTAAAAAATCTATCTCGTTATCTCAATGTTATTGATAAAGTTATTAAAACCCATAACTGAATGATAACAATTTGGAATTTGTATGTATGAAAATGTATATTTTAGCCTGCTATCTTGCTTTTGTTTATAATATATAATTGTTACTGTATCTCTTGTACCACTAAGTGTGGGTTTTTGAGAATAAAAGAGTTTGAGTTGATTGATACAAGGACGTTCAGAACATGAGGGATGCTCATTGTCAATATAAGGCGAGATACCAAGCGGGCAAGGGCGATCCTCTCTTTTACGATAAAATAATCATTAAATATTAGTTCATTCTATTAGAGAAATGTTAATAAACTGATACTAATCCATTGATGTAGGCAGCTAACAATACAATGTCGTAATATAACATTCCTTTTACACTTCAAGGTGGAACGTCCATAGTATATTTTACCACGATAAAATATTCAAATTTATATATTGAGACTTGCTGTGACATAATTTATTTTATTTTAACACCTACAATTATTTTATACGGTATCATCTATCGTATTCCCGTTGATTCAAAATCAAATCTTTCTGATG
Organism: Steromphala cineraria; assembly: GCA_916613615.1. Lineage (NCBI taxonomy): Eukaryota > Metazoa > Mollusca > Gastropoda > Trochida > Trochidae > Steromphala > Steromphala cineraria. The sequence goes on along the minus strand of OU744731.1, from coordinate 56,943,189 downwards.
TATTGCTTTCATTTTGTAGTCTTAACATTATTCTCCTTTCAATTCTCAATTGTATATCATTGTCGTTGTTGTGGGTTAAGTAATTACCAGTATTTACCATTGCTTGAGGTTAGTTGGCAAAAACACATAGGAACAGAACACAAATATATCCATTGAATCTGTATTTCAGCATTGAATCGGATCGGATCGGATCGGATATGTCATTATCACAAAATGAAAAAAGATTGCATAAACACCTATAGTTTCAAATTAAGTTGATATTGAATTCATTGATGTTTGTCTTTGGAGCTATACCTTTCTAAAATCATTGTGTGCGTGCATACATACATAATATCATGCCTTGTTGTATGTTGTTATTTTTTCGAAAACTTTCTGAGGTTCAGAAAATGAACTACAAACTTTCCAACGCATCTTGCTTCCTAAATGAACCTCAAACCTTTTATAGCATCTTGTTTTCATTAAGTAACCTAAATGATAGAGACTTGATTGATTTATTAGACAGCTTACTTAGTCCTTTCGACCAAGATTGTTTACTAGCAGGGCAGTCTTCAAATTATAGGTAAGGTTAACAAGTTGTAAGGAAGAATTGTTTGAGAGTACATTGACTTTACTCTTATTAGTAGTTTCAGTACTTGCTCAAAACCTGTAATGACACATGTAAATAGAGAGTCCTCTCAGAACGTTTTGCTGATCACAAATAAGAAATGATATTCAGTTTTATCCACACATCTTTTTAAAACATGTTAATTACAGTCGCACCTAGTTTAGTAAAATTAATACGCTTGAACGTATCTAACAAAAAAGTCTGTAATGAAGGCATAAAAGGGGCTAGCAATTACTGACTTCTTTTTGATAGTTTCTCATGCAACATTTACGTAACAAATTGTGAATGTTATGAGTTTATTTCCCGATTGATAATTTGTAAAAAAAGAAAAGGACAATAATCTTGTTTTCACTGAGCATTTTTAGAGTTTCAAAATCTTTGTTTTCACCTAATGATAAAAAATGATCAAACAAACCCAACATTATTTCCCTTTCTTCTCGTTCCTTTCAAGTATCCCAATTAAATTGTGGAATGATTAGTAAAAGGCCACATTGAGTAAACTAATCCTTAACATTTAACGAATGGAGACAAAGCAAATAAGCTGTAAAGGGCTTGGATTGTCCAACAATCCTTTGAAAATTCTCATTTCACTAATAGCTCATTATAACTCTCGAACAGTCTGTAAGATACAGACATAACTTCCGTTACAAGAAATGTATTGTCAGTTGACGAATGGAAGAACATGAGCCATATACACCTTGTTTTCGAAATGTGTTCTAATTTCACTAATAGCTCATTAAAACTCTCAAACAGTCTGGTAGAAACAGACCTTATTTCCGTTGTGAGATAATATAATGTCAATTCCATTGATATTCAATTCAATTCCCTGACCCCTGATAGAAGAACAGAAAGTGAATATTTGCTAATGGCCCAAAGACGAAATCTGTTTGACATAAAGGTAATGAGCGCTGGTTACCAGGAAAATAATGTAGGCTGTAAGAGCTGCTGAAGGTCGATGGTGTACACAAAATGGCATTCAATGCCTAGATTAATGACGATTTTAAAATTCAGTTAACAAACTTTTGAATATAGGTAAACACTGACTGTACATTGTACATTGGTACATAATCAATGTAACTGGCGTTAGAACAAGATTTATATTTTAATCTTCCCTCTCAAAGCAGACACCAAACCACCTTACATTTTATTTCATGTTTCAGTAATTTTTTGCATCACTTACTTGATTTTATGGTGTAAATGAGTGATTGCCTTCTTCAAATATCACATTATCATTTATTCTTTATTTTCAGCTTACAAATATGTCACTTGCAGAATAGGTGTGCATATGAGTGTTGTTAGGGAGAATACACATATTAGGAATGAAGCAATCTGCAACTTTTGCATGTTCTTAGTTGATAAGAGGCTTACATTTACAAGCAACAGAATCCAGTTAGGATTCCATGACCGTAATTTACCATTGAAATGAAGTAGATGTGTAAATATACAGAAAAAATGTTTATCTAATTTTTCACCTAAAAGTTACAAAAATATAACGAATCAAGTCAATGTCGAAATTTGAATGTTTGTAATAGTGCTTTTGCTATTTTTGTGGCCCCTTTGAACTATTGTTTTCTTACATTACTACAATATGTCAGTGTATCTATCATCGAATTAGGAGCATACTTTTTAGCTTACCAAACTCTCCAAGTAACCTTCGTTCCTCACAAAAATACTTTAATTTGCACAAAGTTGCTGGTTATAGTCTTTCTCCATCACTCATTTCAATACTATTTTACAGCAATGAGTGAATAACTTCTTGAACAAACTACACATGTGGGATGCTGTAGACCACAAACTTACTCGGTTTATAGGAGCAATTTACCATATTATCAATATACATGTACATGAGATTACAATGTCTCAATAGGGCTAGCGTGTCATGCAATTTTGTAGCCAGCGAAAATCCTAAAAATTCTTGAAGCTTCTTGAAGCTCGTGCATGATCAAATAATGATCTTGTTTAATGGCAGATTTGCTTATCGTCTTTTTGGCATGGTTTCAGTAACTTGTACATGTACTTATGGTATTTCTTGCTTGCTGAAATAGTGTGAAAATATATTAAAAAAATATTAAAATTATTAAGTAAGAGCATTAATTCTCCTTACCTAAGGGAATTTTTCCCCTGAAATGTCAGAATATCATATACCTTGTTTTGAAAAAGTAAAAGACAATGGTTGTTTATCTCAAAACTTAATCTCGTACATGTAAGAAATGGTATGATTATTCACACGTTAAGTAATATGCATAATTCAATGAACAGAACTAAATGTTATTGTAGCGATTGTTTTTGTAAACCGATAGCAAAGTGTAAATGCAGATTGTCTATATATTGTACATACTTAATTCTAATGTATTGTAAAAGTGCGTATGAAAACTCCTTTATGTTTACTGATTTAAATTACGCATTTGTTTGATTCGTAAATTCACTTTAACACGTTAATATATCTCAAATGTCTGGGTAATGTAAAATCTATAAAGGAAATGGAATAAGTCCTCAATATAGTTTCATATTCTATCACTATTCGTCTTGTTAAGGAAAAGCATTCTACGAGGATACAACGTATCTATTGAGCAGTAAATGAGATGTACCCTGAAACTGATGCACTTGTCTCGAAAGATTTAAGCAGTTCTATTTGGATCATCCCTCAGTGTACATAATTTCAGTGAGGTCGACACCAAATGCCTTTCATTTAATTACACATCAATCAAGTGGTTTGTCAAAATAAGTGTGGGAGAAATAGGCGTCTTTGAGAGAAAGCATAATAGTAATCGGGGATACTTTTTGAAAATATGAAAAGCTTAAATATTTCATTATTGGGCGTTTCTGGTAAGAAGATCACATACATCGTCCTCACAGAAAAAAAAATTGTACAGGCATACACAATACTTGGGTCCTTCATTGGTTCCTCGAAATTTTTCTGATATACTTATTTTAATTAACCATGCTGCTTGATTCGTAAATTCACCTCAAGACAATGGTATTTATCAAATGTCTCAGATAATTACTTAAAAATGGAAACAAGAAAAGCTTTAGTCTTCAGTCCTCTCTTATCTTCTAACATTTTGTAGTTTAAATGATTGACCCTAAGTTACAACGCTCGATACTGTTCAGTCAATGTGATGAACTGCAAAAGGGAACTGATAGTTCAGCCTCGAGAGATACCGATTCCAGATTGTTTCAATTATCTCTCAGTGCGTACTAGTTTCAGTGAGGCAGACACATGATTATGTATTTATTTCATGAGATTGGAACGAAAGCCAATCATCTAAATATTGCCCCTGCTAGAACATGACTAAATAATGATAGTGTTTATCAGCTTATTTCATGGTAATCGTTTTTGTCACTGTTTCAGTAATCAGGCTTATGTGCATCTCGTGCTTGATAGTGCGGAAGGGTAGGATAAAAGTTTCCCAAAGAGGAATGTTATAATATAATATATTTATTATATAAGTACATCTAATCACTTAAGCGAACTTCACTTTATTCTATTGCATTTATATTTAGAAACTTGAGCCAGGACATTGTTTTTGAAATTTGGAAGTTCATCCGAAAAAAACCTTGAAAATTACATAGCAAGACGACCTAAGTTACCAACCAAGATAAAGAGGAACTTTTAAATGGACCTGTTACCACCCCCTCACAGGTAATTTCATTCTTTAGAGAAATTGTTTGTCCTCATTGTCAGTGTTATAAGCAGGACCTTGATCGCACAAGACTGAATTGATTCCAACAGCAAACTTACAAAATATCTCCTAGAGTATCCTTATTTCAATTAAAGAAGTGCCCTGGGCTTCAAAAGTAAAACCCATTTAGTATTGTGATTGAGAATTGTTGTCTTATAAGCTTGTCTTTGATTTCTTTGAGAGAACCAACTCGGAGACATATTGTAAAATAACTTTTAGAAGCTGGTTGGAACCTGCTTGGTAGCGATGTTGGTATCTACACTGAAATGTTGCATATCAAGCAAAAGTGAAGTGCTTCTGCTCTTTTCAAGACGTTAATTGAACAAATGTAAAACACAGTTGTAGGACATGTTGTAGAGGTTATAGAAACTCGAGTTGTTGACAGCGAATCTCTCAAGACCAAAGGCTAATTTGCATGTAGTTCTTTTGTTAAAGAAACCATTAAAGAAAGCCAGTTAGTTTTTAAAAGGTTTCTTGAAGCTATTACATGACTGATTGATAGGCTTGTTTAACAACGAATTTCATTTTCAATAAATCAATACTAGTATCATAGTCAAACAACTAACACATAGTTAGAAATGATCTGTAAATGAACTGATTACTGTAAACATACCCTTATTCATCTAGTTTCAACATTTGTTGTAAAAGGTCAACACTGTTTTAACAGTTTCCTTTAAAATTCTCTCATTCATTTCTAACAAAGGCAAATCATCTATATCTTCCTATTTATCCGTTGTAAACAATTCACTTTAAATCTTTTGATGTTTTGTCAAGGTTCTTATTTTCTAATTTATCAAAAAAGAAAATGTTACACATTCATAATCACACACTGGATATAATGTTATTATTCAGAAACTTAAACATAACCTTTTATCAGTGCAAGTATCATCATTTTAAAAATCTGTATCCGTTCCTTGTAACATGAAATACCAAAATGTGATTATGAAATACTTGGTACTATCTAATAGGTGAGTTCATTGGAATATTTTGAAAAAGTAACAGCATTTAATCATAAATAATTAAATATTTCTATCGTTCATTTTGCAATGAATTTGTCACAAAAAGAATACAATTTGATAGTTATTAACAATTATTATGGTTTGTAAATATTGGGAGGGTAATTTGTAGGTATGTAGATATAACCCTGTGTGAATGTCAACTTATCCCATACAGTCCTGACGAGTGTCATTGTAAACAGCCACAATTGGTATGTGTCAATCTGTAGGTGATATTATCTTTAATTTGTACTTTTGATAAAATATGTAGCAATAATTTGCAAATATTGCATCAAAATGAATTTAATTAATTAATCCGCCACATTCCGTGTATATAAGTACATGAACTGACAGTAAAATTTTTACTGTTGGTATTCTCGTTACACACGTTTATGTTAGATGAAGCATTTTACTCTCAATGAAATACATATGAAAGTACTTTCCTTGATTTCCCATGATGATTAAATGTCTTTAACTCTACTTATTGCTTCATTTCATACATGTGATCACACAAAAGTGGCATATTATTACGATATTAGCTACTGTCGAGTTGGTATTCGTGTGAAATATCAACTGTATCCATGTAACTCGATGAAATCAACCTGGCAATTCGAAATCTACATGATTTCTACCAATTTCGTTCAAATTTGATAGGCTTCCTTACATTGACGGGTCTACAAATAAGTGCATAATTATTTTCTAATAACAGAATTGTGTTCTAATAATGGAAGTTAAAATTGAAAAAAAGTTAATTCCAATTGCTGTCTCTGTTTAATATGGCATCAGTAGTATTATACGATAAGATTGGATATTACCAAACATGTACAGGAAGTATTGAAACACCAATCAGTCGTGTGCGTGCTTCTAGAAGCCATGTTGATGTAAATTCTTATTGCCTGTCAAGATTCGACTTTTTATTCTATTAGTATATGAAAAACAAACTTGTTTAACAATTTCTTTAGCAAAAGTTGTATTGGGAGAGACATCATAAATATTTATTCCGACTATGATTGTATCATGTTAAACTCTGACCATACAAATTGAAGATATTCAATTAGAAAAATAAAAAATCATTTTCAAGTTATTTGTAATATTTATGTGACACATTGTCACGATTAATATATTCCACGATTCAGTATTCAAAACGAAGATATGAGGACATCGTCTCTGATTTCACAACTACCTTTCATTGCATCCAATCAGGTATCTATCATTCTAGTCCTAAAACTCGGCTAATTGAAACAGATAATCGATCAAAATTTCATGACTTGATCTTCCTTTGGTCAGAGAAAATGACCCAAGCATGATTGATTGGTAGAACTTTGAATCTAGCTCAGATTTTTGAAAACTTTAGCTGTTGTAATGATCAATCATATAATTTTCTATATGGTGTAGTAAACAAGTGTCGTGAAGCTTGCCATTGCCTTTCGGATCAATAATAGAATAAGAATTTAAAATAATATTGACAGTTTATTATCGGTTATTCAATTGTACATGTAGTTGATTATCAAAGTGGTTTAGATGTATTAGTATAATATTACAATTTACCATAGGGACATTGATATTGTGAGATGATGTTGGGTTTATGCACAGAGTGATAGGCAATTTAAGCTGATTATACAGTAGTGTGCAAAAGTAAGTGGTCGAAAAACGCGTTTCTCACGCGTAGCTCACGCGTTAGTCACGAGTGAGCAACGCGTGAGCAACGGGCAGCCACGCGTCGGCCACTCGTTGCTCACGCGTGGCTGACGGGTGGCCAACGCGTGTCATACATGGCTGGATAATCGAGGTTGCAGAAGTGCTAAAAGCGTTCATAAAATCATGTTTACCGATTTTGTACTTTATGTCATATGACAAAAGTTGAAAATGAATTTTGAACTTATTTTTTTCTTTGTAAATTGTACTTAATCAGGATTACAAATTCCACATGGTTGCAACTTAATCCCGATTGTATTCATATCCTCAAGACAATCTATAATGGAAATGCTAGCATAAAGGGGTTTGAAGTTTATTTACGTTATATATATTTTATTACGTTTTTATATGCGTTTATATATTACGAAATTAAATGAATTTGACTTCAACCTAACACTTTAATCTTTTTCATTGGCCAACAAGCTCCAAGCTGCTCATTGATTAGTCGCTGCAATATAACTATTAGTAATATGCATGAGTAGATATATACAAAAGAGTGATTGCATCAAAAATCTGCTTCTTAAGCATCAGAGTTTTTACTTTCTGGTATATTTGACAGTCATTTATGTAGCTATTGATGAAATGTAAAATATATATAAATGTTAAGATATTTTTACGGGAATAACATAACTGCAGCAATTTCATTCATTCCTCTTCTATGCATAACATTTATTATGCATGAAACGTACGGTAAAGGCACACTCTGTGAGTTGTTTGGAGTCACATACACCAAAACCTTTTCAATAGTGTTTCTCTATCGGGAAGTATAGACTGATGCATGAAAGAATCATTTAGAGCTAAAGTATAGTAACAGTAAGAAGGCTCAAAGTCGTGACTATGATCGAAAACCGGACAATGGCGCGCTTCAACCAGCCAAACGTTACTTAAGTGACTTATCTAAAGCAGTCAGCATGGCAGATATGAGTTTAAAATGTTGCTAGCCTAAAGTACTATTATTCGTGTCAATTTCACGTGTGTTACAGAGAGAGAGAGAGAGAGAGAAATTGTTTATTTTTGTCTCATCCCTTACATTCAAAAATATTTCAATATTGCATACATTAAAAATGTAAAAGCCGCCAAAAAGGCTACAAGAGACAATACATTAGGATCACATATAACACTGATATACATATAAATGAAGAGGAAAAAATAAAATAAAATAAAAAAATAAATAAAAAGACACCCACACACACACCTCACAATAATCCATATCAATACATATTTACAAACTTACAAACATACAGGCTTACGAGCATACATACATCCATTAATACATGCATACAGTACATACCTACACACACCCATACGTTAGTACATTAATGTGTTAGAACATACATTTGGTACATACATACATACATCCATACATTAGTACATTAGTGGATTAGTACATGTATACAATACATACATATACGCACATACCCATACATTAGTACATTAGTGCATTAGTACCTGTCCACACCACATACATACACATACCCATACATTAGTACATTAGTATATTAGTACATTCATGTTTACACTACACACGTATACACACACATCCACACGTTAGCATATTATACATACACACATACTCAGGTACACACATACATACACACACACACACACATACACACATACATACATACATACATACATACACATATTCTTAATCCCTTCAAACTCTCATATTAACTCAACATCATTCATCAAGTGCCAACATCCAACAATACATACTCTGTCACTCACCCACCGCTCAGCCCTCATTCTTTACACTTATACATGTACATTCTCACTGTCTAACGACACCAATATCAATCACCAACCACCACAAAACGCATACATTCACACCCTCATAGAACACACTCATATACTCCCTTACCCACCCATACAAATCCATCCACTCTCTCAGCCACTCAATGAGGTATATACTCTATCAATCAGCATACAATACAGATTCACAGACTCACCAAAACATGCATCCCCAGGCACTCCAACATTACACATACTTTCTTTTTTACATTTTATGTATATTGCTTAAAAATCTACTTCTTCGCATAAACATGTTAAAAACACATTCAACTAAAAGGTGCTGGATGCCATCACAAGTCATTAATTTATTATTTTTCTCAGCCGATGAGAGGTCCGCAATATTCTCTTGAATACAGTCACTTTTAAGTAAGGGATATCTCAGATCATCATACATAGAACAGTCAATTAGGAAATGAACTTCATCCTCTAGAGTATTACAAAAGGGGCACTTCCGTAGATGTAGAGGTGTAACAGGTTGTGTATATCTTCCAGATTCAATTGATAAACCCAGAGATCCACATCTGAGCTTGGCAAGATATTTTCTTTTATACCGTGGAATATTTTGTAAAAGATAACTTTCAGGGAGTAGATCTTTCTTGTAGGATCTGTAAGTTCTGAGTTTATTCCCATTTAATTGATTTTTATCCTTCCATAGCGCACAAAACCATTGTTCATTATCTAACACATACAGCCTTTGTTTAACCTTATTAATAAAGCCTGTGGTTGACATTTCTTCTGCTTCAATAATGTTAATACCAAGTTTTCCACTAAGGGAGATACCCGTGATAACCAGGAAGATTTTCTTCTTTTGGACCAACTGTTTAATGAATCTAATAAAAGTCTGTTGTGTTTGATTAATCTTGAGTAGAGTCGGAATATTTCAATCCTTTGTTTAGTGATACAACTTTCCCATCCAAGCTATCCTCTCACTGCACAGTTTGAAGTATTTCTGCTTACACCCAGGTACAACCTGCATGCTCTATTCTGGACAGAATTAATTGCACTGTGTTCCTTAAAACCCCAGACTGATGCACCATAATTCAATATTGGCTGGACAAGAGAATCAAAAAGCTTGGTGAATGTGTCATATGTCATACTTCCAGCATCAAAATATTTTTCTTGTAGACTTGATAAGGCTCTGCTAGCAGATTTGGCAATTTCCTTTGCAGTGAAGTTTAAGTCCAAGTGTTCATGGAACCAGAGCCCCAGATATTTATATTTGTTCACAATTTCTATGTTCTTTGTGCCACAACTAAACTTGGTGGTTGATTTGGTTATATTATTATTCCTGAAATGAATCACTTTAGATTTATCCACATTTAACTGCAACTGCCACTTAAAACACCACTTATTCACAGCATCGAACATTGCTTGTAGAGCTACTTCACTTGGGGCTATAAGCACAATATCATCAGCAAATAATAAAATTGATAAACACACATTATCTATAGATATTCCACAATTTAAAGCATTAATATCTTCAGCTAGGTCATTGATGAACACAGAAAATAAAGTGGGGGACAAGGTGCAGCCTTGTTTGACTCCCTTCCTTACACTGAATGTAGGCGTCATATATCCGTTTACTTTCACAGCACACTGTACATCTTCATAAAGAGATTTAATACTGTTATAGATTTTTCCTGAGATCCCGGCTTTACACAATTTATACCATAAACAATCACGGTTCACACTGTCGAATGTTTTTCTTAAATCTATAAATCCACAAAAAGTACTTTGTTTGGCAGATTTTCGATTTTGGATTATTGAATATAAAGTATATATGTGTTCTTCACAGCTCCGCTGTTTCCTAAAGCCATTTTGTTCTTCTCTTAATAAATTATTGTCTTCAAGATACTTTGAAAGCCTTTGATTTAATACATCACAGTAGATTTTACAAGGTACTGAAAGCAGTGTTATTCCTCGATATGTCAGGGGGCATCTAAGATTGGTGCTGCCAGGTTTAACAATGGGTGTAATTATACCTTTCCTCCAGTGACTAGGTGTAACTCCATGTTCAAAACAATAGGTAAATATCTTATGTAGTAGATTAACACAGTTTTCATTCTTTAGAGCTTCAGCAGGGATTTCATCACATCCGGCTGCCTTGAGATTTTTTGCTTTATATATTGCAGATTTAACCTCTTCAAATGTGATTTTAGAGTTCAATGTTTGGTTGTCTACTTTATTTTGAGAATGCTCCATTGATTGCAGTTCAATCTTCACAGAGTTATAATGTATCATATCACAGGGTTCCTGCATTGGGGCGTTATACAGATTCTCATAGTCATATTTCCACTGTGACATGACATCACTAGTATTTGATAGAACAGTCCCTTTATCATTAACTACCTCCATTGGAATAATTGGTTTGCGCTGACTTCCCATGCCTATTTTTCCTATTTCTTTCCAAAAGTTTTTATCTTCATGCTGATTCAGTAGATTATCTAGGTCTTGTTGCTTCCTCAGTTGATGTTTCCGTTTGTATGACTTAAGTAGGCGATCAAAGGTATTTCGTTCTTGAATATAGTCACTTTTCAACTTTATCCTTGATTGATTTGAAACCGTGTTCTTTCTCCACCTCTTTTCAGCTGAACAGACAGAGTTCCACTTGTCCTGTAGTACATTGTCCCAATAAGGTTTCGTCTTGCACTTGTGTGCTTTAATAATTTTAGAGAATGGCACTTTTCGTGAAGCTACTGTTTCTAATTCAGATATTAACAAGTGTTGGAAGTCATTGTAGGTCTTATCTATATCCTCCATGGCTTTAACGTTTTCTTGAATTGATGTTATGGTCTCACGAACTGATGCACTTATATTTCCTGAATTAAGAAAGTTTATTGGGAAACCTTCAAGTTTAAATCCTGGTTTTACTGTTTCTGTGTTCACATTATTATTACAAGGGGTGTGTGAAAAATTTTCCATAAGACCTGATAAGCATAGTTTCCACTTGAGTAGAGAATGGTCAGGCAATGATGATGGAATGTCAATATTATAGTCATTTATAGCTTCTGTTATTGGCTGGACTGTAAAGTCTGTGTATAATGAAAGCTGTTCGTGGAGTACCAAAGCATAATCTACAACTGATTTTCCAAGTTTACTGATGTAGGTGTAGTTATCATCTGATGAGCGACCATTTAACATACAAAAATTGCAATCGGTTAAAAAATCCATGAGATAATGGCCATAAGAATTTTCAGTATAGTCTATTATTTTTCTTGTTGGGATGACATCAACTCCTTCGATGAAATCTGAATTTGTTCCCATTCTTGAATTAAAGTCACCACAGAGAAAACTGATTCCTTGATTCTGATATAGACATAGTTGATTCCTGAGTGTGTTGTAAAATACTTCTGCATCTTGAACATAGAATGACCCAGCAGGGCTGAGATAGCACACACACATACAAACAGTTAGGTCATTGTGTTTACATTTCATCTCTAGCCACAGTATATCTTCCTCATTGCTATCTAAAACAGTAACATTAAAATTGTCTAAAACATCATTTCTAATAAAAAAGCCTACTCCACCTGATCCACGTCGGGCTCTAGAATGTGTTGATTTCCTGTTATTGCCCCACCAAGTATAACCTGGCAGTGATAGCCTATCATTTCCTGTTAAAAATGTTTCACACAATGCTATCACAAGAGTTTATTGACAACGGGATTATCATATATTCAGCATTTAAGGATGAGATGAGTATGTGAGATGTTTTAGATTCCTATCATTGTTTATGCAATAATTTTCTTTTAAAAACAAAACAACATTTCCTGAAACCACAAGGCTTTGTAAAAAGCTAATGTTTTAAAGATTAAGTATATAACATAATTCACATTTTTCGTTGAAGAGGAAACTTATGGTCAAGCATGTTATTTCCTACGTTTCAAGTCACCAAGTGAAAAGATTATTGAGTAGTGCATAAAATGCATCAATGTTTTCTTGTTCAACGTATTAACCCTGGAGGATTAACATAAAGTTCTTATTGCTGTAGAGTTTCATGGAGATCAAACAGTTATTCATATTTGCTGTCTAAAGAGGTTATTTGTGCCGAGATTTATTTGAGTTGTATAGATATTAAGATATTCCGTATTGCTCTTGCACAGAAAATTGAAACTGATATATATGTATTTTTTTTAATAAGCCAATACATCTTATGTTTTGTACATCTGTACGGATGATTTTATTAAAGTTGAATATGTTTTTCTTCTTATATATTCTGCATATGAACACTCGTATATCATGTAATCCTATTACACATATCCTTCGTTGTATAATTAGAATATATTGAGATCTGTCGAGCGTGTCATATATTTGATATAATCAAAATTATGTTGATACAAATTGGCTCCTCTGTAAAGTTGAACAAATCTTAACTGATCAGTTTATAACACAATGGCAATATGAAAAGACATTATCATCTAAAGGAAAAATATATGATTGACCAGTGTTTGGTCCTGAATATTTTGCTACCAACAAAGGTTTAACAACCTATTTTGAAATTTAGAACAAGTAATACTAATCTTCCTGTTGAAGTTTGTCGTTGCCATCATGTTTCTTATTGTGATAGAAAGTGATTGATGTGTAAGTCGGGTGCGGTGGGTGACGAATATCATTATATTTTTGAATGTACTTCTTTATTAGAAAATAGAAACAAACTATTACTAAATATTATTGTACGAGACTTAATTATTTTAAACTTCACAGCCTCTTTACAGCAATACATTGTACAACTGTTGACAAGCTAAGTAAGTTTATAAAATGTATCTTTGAGCAACTACAAAAATGTCAATAATAATTCTGCGTCGTTGTTACATTATATTGTATTATTATCTATGTAATAATGTACTATGTACCACTATGAGTAGTTTTAGTGAATAAAGAACTTGAATTTGAACTTGGCAACTGGACTGTATTAACTCAATACCGCCGATTAGGGCGATTCTCCTTGCGAGAGTCACATAAGCGTCAGTCAATTAGCAGCTTCTCACAGCGAGAGCCACATATATGCGTCGCTTCTATTTGTATTGAAATAAAGTCATTTTTATACATACTTTGGCAACTATCAACATGAATGTATATATTCTATGTATGATATGTCATAACAGACAGTAATCAAAGTGCTTTGATAGAAATGAATGGTCGATTTTGGAGCATGATACTCCGTTTTGTGAATAAACAAATCTTTAAAATAATGGGTTGTTAGAAATTTACACATGTCTGGTATAACATACACCTAGCTCATATTTAACAAGGTGCTCATGCCGTCACTTAACAGTAATGTCCTGTTACTTTCGAATCAGTGATGTAATTATCACATCATCAAATGAATTCTGTCTCTTTTGACCAATTACCAAGATAAGCCGAATCTAGATTTATCAGTTTGAATCCCAATGTGAATAAACATTCAATCAGACTCTAGAAATCATTATCAAATAGATTGACCTTGACATAACACTCTCTCGGGATGCAGACTGACAGACAGACAGACAGATAGTTTATTATTTAATGTCTCACCTCATCATAATACAAATATATATATACATTCATTAGAATACAAAATCAATGTATTATGCACATGTACATATGCTTTCGATTGAAGCGCAGAAATTGTAAAACAAACGCGTGCAAATGCTTTCATTGGACAATATTCTTAATACAGAACAGAACAGAACAGAATTTGATTCTCATGAATCATACGAAATGATACAGAGAATATGCTACTTGTAGCTACACCCTTCTTCAATACCTATTGAAACACCGGCTATTCCATGCCCCTTGCTTGCGTTTTTTTATAATATTTGCATTTTTTGCACAATATCCTCTTTGCATATGTTCATGTCAGGTGAAGTTTGAATGCTATTGAAAATTTTGCATTCTAAAATCATTATTCAAAGTAGAGATTATGTAAGTACGTAAAACATTATAATCATGGTTAATGTTTAAGTTGCGTATGTAATAACGTCTACATAAATGACATATTCACTGTACAGTTCTAAATACAATTGATTTACTTGTTAAGACAATGTTTGTGTGTTCAATCCCATAACATTTCAACTGGTCAAAGAGAGTTACATTTTGTTTTTACGTTTTGTTTAATGCCTCATACCGTTTGGGAACTGACAGTACTAATACAAAATACATATTTTACATCATATTCAGAATTAATACAGGGCTATAATGATATAGATTTAACTACAATAAGTCAATCTAAATTAAGCTGTGAAGTTACGGGACTTCCTCACCAGAAATGTAGACCACGCCCATCACGTGTGCACAGATTTAAGATATATTTACTAGTGAATCTTTATTCAGACGTCAATATACTATAGATGAACAAGTCACCTTTAATTAACAACATCAATGGTGCAAGTTACTCGTTGATGTCTCTGTTCTCTGTTTAATATCCTTATTCACACCTGTCTGTTTGCCGACTGATCTTCATGAAACAATAAAACAATCAGAATTTATGGTATAGACTAGACAGCTTCCTTTCATCCCGTCTCGGGAGATGAGGAGTACTGTGAACTAATTAGAGTCGCTAGAGCGGGCAGTTACGATGACAAGGGGCGTTGAGCCGTGAAGCATGTCGAGGGGTTAATGAGTTAGAAACTTGGCTACGTATGTGTATCTTATAATTCATCTGTTGATATAACTATTTTAAATGATGAATGTAATATATCACTTTTAGGAAGCATGTGCTTCAAAATGTTTATGCGTAGGAAATTATTTTATGCATAATTCTAAGTATTTATTTATATTTACAATTTATAATGTTTTTTTGTTTTTTTTAAACAAAAATAATTTTATGCTATTTAACATGTAATTTATGCAATTTATGTACATATTACTTTATTCTATCTCTATTACATAAATCAATTAATGTTTTTTTGTTTTTTTTTAAAATGGTTTTTGAGTCTCTCATAACCCTATTGGGTGGCATTTGTGCTTTTAATAACCTTTAAACTTCTGTATTTTAACCAATGTTGTACAAATGGTGAGACATAAATAAACTACATTGTATTGTATTGTATCATGCTAATAAGCTCAGAAGTAGCCTCTTGATTACTGTACATGTGTATAATCAATTGTATCATAGGCCTAAATACACCTGAATATAGTAAATTAGATTGAGATTGTACCATAAATTGCTATTTCAAGTCCGACCGATTCTTGACATACCCTAATTAAATGTGTATTAGCAAATTCATCAGAAACGTAATTGATTACATATCCTGCCTTTATCCGTAATTGATCCTGAGACATTTCGCCGATACACAGACAACTTACACTGGAAAGGGAGGGTATTACAGAAGAAGAAGAAGAAGAAAGAAGAAAAATGTTTATTAAAGTGTCACGTACTTTAAAATAAGTTACAATACATAAACACATACATATATTTTAAAAAGTACCCGGCCATAATATGGCCTATGAGACACTGTAGTCGTTAAATATTACAACAAGTGAAAAAATAATCGACATTTATTGTTTATGTCATTCTTCAAAGAGCGACCACACAATGCGTTAAGATAACTATAATCAATTTTTACATGTACCTATAGTTATCAATCATAATACGACTTTAAAAAAATCAAACTTGCTTTGACTTTTTCAATTTAACAACAACCCTATCACATTGCACATCAACGTCGCAGTTGTACTCTACAAATCCTATACTCTAATAACAATTCAATCACCATTGTTTAAACATTCTCTCAATTTATGTTCAGTTGCGTATCTTAAGTTTGTTCACCTTTGTATCTTAGTGCACATATAATGTAATTTGGGATTCGTGTGGACATCCAACAAAATAACTCCACTGGCACTTACAGCAACTGAATCGTCTTGCCGCCATATTTGGCATGGTGAAATATTGTTTTGTATTCACTGTAGGCATTTGTCCACCAAGCAATGGGACATTCCATTTTGAAGAAAGGTTGAAAGGTTGAAGTTGAATTCACACCCAGTGTTGCATAACTATGTTTTGATAAGGCTGTAGGCATTTGTCCCTGTAGGCGTTAGTGGATGCCACCGGTGAAATAGACAGATGGGGTAATAGACAGACAGACAGACAGACAGAAATATTTTATAATATCTGTATAATTCAGATTTTCTTAAATTTTGATTAAAATAATCCCTATAAACTTTGTAAGCAAACAATCAGCACAATGACATTGCTTTAGTGCAAAGGATTAAATACCACCTAGATCTAAAACTGACGACAACGTATGAAGGATGTTTGTAGAGAAAAATTTAAGAAAAGGTGTTTTTAAAATGTTGACCCCTGGTCACTTCAATACCCTACCAATTTTGTTACGGTTATCTGTCAGGCATGGCATACGAATATGTTAACGCAAACTGCATATCCCATGTAGTAACATTTCAATATTCCGTTTCGCTTTTGCAATGCTAGGATGCACCAAAGACATTCAAAATTACAAATCAATCAATAGTTTATTTCCGTCTCACTTGTGAACATGCTTATATTTATATTCAAAAGAGTATAAACAATATCGATAATTTAAAATATACACAACCAATCGTCCAGCGATTTATGAGAGATACGCGATATTTGCTCTAGAATAGGAATGTAAATGAGCAAACGTAAAGTACGCAGCTGTATTTATAATCACCTACAAATCACGCCTTGTATCAGGCTTGATAACCGTCTAAAACACACAGAGAGAGAGAGAGAGAGAGAGAGAGAGAGAGAGAGAGAGAGAGAGAGAGAGAGAGAGAGAGAGAAATTGTTTATTTTTGTCTCATCCCTTACATTCAAAAATATTTCAATAATGCATACATTAAAAATGTATAAGCCGCCAAAAGGCTACAAGAGACAATACATAAGGTATATTTATATTTATAATCACCTACAAATCACGCCTTGTATCAGGCTTGATAACCGTCTAAAACATCGCATTCCCTACAAACATCCAATAGAACTCTCTCTTATTCATGTAAACAATTTCTGAATGCACCTTAAAGAAGTCAATCCAAATGGGTTACGGATATACATTTATACTACACACCACTTGCATCTCGGTATGAGCATAACCTGTTAGTTAGACCTGTGATGTTTGGAGACAGATAGGCAGAGGGCGGCGGCTTTGATCAACTCGTCGCCACGCTCCGGCAAGCAATGGTCACTGAGCAGGTATACAACAAATATACTCCCTTGTTCACTAATTTGGATAAATAATGATGACGTATTTAGGGTCGTATGGTCGGGGTAGTCCCTTGAGTTCGACCTTTGGGTCTAAGTAGAAATCCTTTGAAATTCAATGTTATTACAACATTGTTGTTTCAAGGGATTAAATCTCTGGTTTTTCACAAAATATGGAATGGATGAAATGTGTTCACTCAAGAAACGAAAAAGAAATAAGCTTTCTTATCTGCTCTAAAAAGGACGACGATAGCGCTAAAGATTGAAAGCTATTTGCATTGTTGCACTCATGCATCCATGTAGTTTCCCTAAATAAACATATCATTAAGATTAACCTCATCCGATGGGCACACAAAAGGAAAAGTATATGAACAATCCTACCGATTGACCGAAGTGACATCCAGATACACGCATTCTGAGAGAGAGAGAGAGAGAGAAAATACATATTAAGAGTATTTTCTAAAAAAAATATTTTATTAAAAAAAGGCAGACATTCATATTGTCGGCAAGGTTAGACTTGTATTTAATATATTTGTATAAATGTATGAAATCCCGTAGAGCATGAAGGAAGATGTGCCTTTTGCGTAGTTTCAGAACAAATTTCATAAATATCTTTTAACATATAAAGGGGCAGAAGCACGTTTTAAGGGTAATATAAGGTGATGTCAGGAAAATAAAAATAAATAGTTCCAATTGAAAGACAAAGTAGAAAACTTAAATGAAGCAGTAATAAATCCAATATTTAATCTAATGTTCAGCCATGCGACTCCTTTTTCTTATAACAATGAATTAAAGGTGTTCACATAAAAATGGTCGCCAATGGACTTTATGTGAATCTTTATAATTTGTTCTCTGACTATGAATCATTAGTTTGTGTAATGCGATTTTACACACTATCAAAATAATACATTAAGCATTAAGGTACACTTATCAATGACAAATTGAAGATATAAAATTTTCGAAACACGTGCTACTGCCCCTTTAAAATTAAATAATAAATATTAGCAACACCTCACGCCTATCAATAGGAAAAAACTGTAGGTGTGTGGAAATTTCCAGCACACGCTTGTGAATGAATGAATGAACGAACACATAAATTAGAAGCTTGTCCCTCAAGCAGTGCCTCTTGCACTCAATGATTCGAGTGATAATCACTCAAGCGTTGCGTTTGGATATTTCGCCGGATTAGGCCGTTATCTGAACAATCAACATAATCTTGTGATCAGTTAATTAGATCCCTCATTAATGTATTCTTAGCAATTAACAGACAGTTCGGTTACCGTGCGGTGGTATCTTTGTGCCGAAAAGACAGTTACAAATACCTTTTCTTGTCGTTTTCACTGGATAAGATGATTAAGTTGTAGTATTAAAAATACCAAACTTAAAATATAAGACTTATATTCAATATTTAAGGTGCATAGTTAGTGTTAGAATGGGCATGTCGCAGTTTCCAAGCAGGATAGCAGGTTTTGGCTTATAAAAGATTACTTGTCGATTACTTTATGAATGAAATATAACGAAATCCATTTTGCCTTGTAGTTTACATTAGTTGTTAACCATTGCAGTATGTACACGTCTCTAAATTGTGCTTCGGTTTCAATTTCACATTCATTTTTACTGATTTGTTGAAAACACACATGGCTTACATTAAAACTCATTACCTCCGAGAGACGCATATATGTCGCAAATTAGGACGACATTAAGCGAAAGACGTATATATATATATATATATATATGCATCGCTTCTACTTGTATTACATCGAGGTCGTGTAAAACATAACTCTGCAACTATCCACAATAATTTATATATCCTATGCAAGATAAGTCATTTAGTGTTCATAACAGAAACTTATTAATGTGCTTTGATAGGAATTAAATGGTCGGTTTTAGTGAATGATACACCGTTTGGTGAATAAACAAATCTTACAGACAATCTGTTGTTAAAGATTTACACAGAAATAAGCATATGTATAACATACATCTCGCTCCTATTTTACAAGGTACTCATGTCACAGTAATATCATGTTAATTTGATTCAGTGATTCAGTTGGATGTAATTATCGCATCGTCATCAAATGAATTTAGTCTCTTTTGACCAATCATCAATAAAAGCTGAATCTAGATTTAACTACGGGTTTGATCCTGGCGTGGATAAACATCCAATCAGACTCTAGAAATTAAATCAATATCAAAACAGATTGACATTGAAATAACACACTCTCAAGATGCACATGTACCGAACACACGCTACCCATTGAAGCGTACCAATTGTAGAACAAACACGTGCAAATGCTTTAATGATATTTGCATTTTGTGCAAAATATCTTCTTTGTGTGTGTTATTCATGGCATGTGCAGTTTGGAGGCTGTTAAAACGTATGCATTCTAAAACTATTTTTAAAAATAGAGATTTAAGTACGTAAAAAAATTAATAAAGGTTGATGTTAAAGTTGCATACGTAATAATGTGACATTCTATATATATGAAATATTCATTCTGTTTAGTTAATAAATAGGGTTGATTAAAACGATGTTTGTGTGTTCCATATAGTTTCAACTGGTCAAATAGAGTTACATTTTGTTTGTACGTGTCGTTGAATTCTCACACCGTTTGGGAACTGACAGTACTAATACCAAATACATATTATACAACATATTCAGAATTCAAAAAGACCATATGCATATGTTTTGTAACTATGTTTATGTTCGGGAGAGGCTTGTGCTTGTTTGCCAATCCCTTTCTTGTGTTCATGAAATAAAAATATGTTAAAATCAAATCAAAAGATACCAAAATGATAGGGATATAACTACAATAAGTCAATCTGATTAAGCTGTGAAGTTACAGGACTTGCTCACCAGAAATGTAGATTACGCCCATCACGTGTGAACAAATTTAACTAGATCCATTTACTAGTGCATGTTTATTCATATGTCAATATACTATAGATAAACAAGTCACCTTAAATTTTAAAAAATGGTGCAAATTACCAGAAAACGTCTCTGTATTCCCTGTTTAATATCCTTATTCACACCTTTCTGTTTCAAGACTGACTCCACGAAACAATAAAACAATCATCCAAACTTTATTGTAGACGAGACGACTTCCTTTCATCCAGTCTCGGTAAATGAGGGGTATTGTGAGGTAATTAGCGTCGGAAGAGCGGGCAGTTTCGCTGACAAGGGCCCTGGCGTTGAGCCGTGGAGCATGTCCAGGGCTTAATGAGTTAATACCCTTTCAATGTGATACTTAACAACGTTTTCTCGAATTACAAATGTAAGTTATTGAACGTAAAAATCTTTTATGAAATATAATATACACGTGTCTCGTGATATATTTAACATTCGATGTAATTATCACATCACCTTCAAATAATAATAATAATAGAGTATTTATACCGCGACATTCGATGTAATTATCACATCACCTTCAAATAATAATAATAATAGAGTATTTATACCGCGCATTCATCCATGCTAGAGCATGCTCGAAGCGCACAAATTTGTCACAACTGGAAGGCGATTTTGAACATGTGAGTCTTGAGTTGGGTCTTAAAGATCTGGTAATCACAACAGTCTCTTAGACTCTGTGGGAGATTGTTCCAAGCATCAGATGAATTCAGTCTCTTTCGACACCTCATCAATAAAAGCAGAAGCTACAATTAACTGAGGTATTAATCCTCATACAAATATAAACATTCAATCTGACTCTATAAATGTGATCAATAAGCAATTACATTGACCTTGAAATAACACTCTCGCCATGGTGCACATATTCCTACCAGCCGAATCCTAACAATTGTAGAACAAACATCTGTAAATGATCTCATTGGACAATATTCCTTATGGAGCCGCGCCCCTGTTTGTATTTTGTGTAAATGCATGGGTGTATGTAAGTTAGTATGTACATCATGATAACAATACCCATACTTTAAATCAAAACCAGCATTGATAAAGGGAGAAGACATTAAATCAATTGAATTTCAATAAATATATCTACCAAAGGTTTGTAGTGACAGAGCTTGGTTGCCAAGAATGGAGACAACGCCCATCACTTGGCACTGCCTCCTTTCAAACTGTTTGCATGGATACATTGTTAAAAAACTATGTAAACTTATGCTACACTAGTAATTTTTTGTATTTGATATATGTAGAAATTAAAATGCATGTGTTTATTATTGAAATGATGTTAAAAACTTATGCATGTCTTCCTTAGCACACCTGCCTGTTGCATGCCTTCACGAAATAATATAACGTCCAGAACTTTATGTTTCTTATCAAGACTCGACAGCTCCCCTCCCCTCCGTCCCTCCCCCTTTGGAGATGATCGGTGCTTAGTTATGATTGGTCTTGCTAGGGCGGGCAGTTAGGCTGATAAGTGGTCAAGACCTCGAGCCGATAAGCATGTACAAGTTAATGAGTTAACATTACACAATCACCAGTCGCGCGATTCAATCACCTCCTAATTACAGCATACATTTCACGCCTAATCAGAGAGATTACAGAGATACTTATGTCTTTCTGCTTTTACCAGTGTTGGAAACACAGATCATGTGATACACAGTAGATTCGATTGGCCAGTTGTCCCTACTGGGTGATATATTATGAAGTCATTATCCTTTCAATAACGTTTGTCATATTGTAATAACACTGTAGTTTCTTAAAGTGATCAAAAGCCAGTTATTTGTTTAAAGGTTGTCCAACTGTGTAACTATGGTCTTAACTAACACTCTCTTCGAATCAACTCAATATTTCATAAAATCCATATACCTTTCAAAGTCAACGTTTAGAAAATTAATAACGTAAATATTTCACAAAGTCAAAATATCTTTCAAAGTAATTTTTCACAAAAACAAAATAACCTTCAAAGTGAATTATCTTACATTTCCCCTAATAACAATCCCCCAAAGCCAGTATTTCATCTCATTAAAATATCTTAAAATGCATTATCTTTCAACGTCAATATCTCACATATTGTTTTGCAGTGAAATCATTTTAAAAATCACAATATCTTTCAAAGTCAATATTGTACCAAAACAAGAGATCTTTCAATGTCATTATTTCTAAAAATGAGATATCCTTTGAAGTCGTTATGTCACATAATCAAAATACCATACAAAGTCTTATTCTTGAAATAAAAAATACGTTTAAAGTCAATATGTGACTAAATCAAAATATTGTTATAAAGTAACATTTCTGAAATCTCAAAATCTTTCAAAGTCAATATATCACAAAACAAAAACCATCTTTCAAAATCGGTATTTTACTAAATCAAAATATCTTTCATAATCAATATTTTACTAAATCAAAATACCTTTCAAAGTCAATATTTTATAAAATCAAAATAGATTTCAAAGTCCATATTTCTAAAAAGAATCTCTCAAATTTTTTCACATACTGAAATTACATTTTAAAAGTATTATTTCTGAAATCATTTTTCTTTCAAATTCAATATGGCACAATATAAAAAATACTTTTCAAAGTCAATATTTCTTAAATATTTATATAATATTTATATATACATGTAAGCATCTAAATCATTTTTCTTGCAGAAAAAAAAATTCTCACTTAATTTTGTTCACATGAGTTTATGTTGCACACTTAACACTCTCATGTTTAAACTATCGTAAACGCATTCGTTTCAGCAACTGTCAAGCCAAAGGGAGATAATTAAGATCAAGAGACTCGTTTATCCGTTAAGCTTGTACACGCGTTAACCACCCGTGAGCAACCCGTGAGCAACGCGTGAGTCACTGGTGGGCCACGGCTAGCCACGAGTGACCAACGCGTTGCTCACGCGTTAGCCACCCGTGAGGCAACGCGTTGCCCGACCACTTACTTTTGCACACTACTGTATGAGCCAGAGCTATGTACATCTATTTGTAAAACGCCAGTTAGATGAAGGTTTATTTGATGGTTTGTATTTGGAATGGATGAGTATAACAGACTATTAGATCTATTAAAAACAATAAAACACAATTTGTAATTGGTATCAATTATTAATACTTCATGATTTAAAACAATCCTCGAGGGGAAGTCAATCATCTCTTCCGCACTATTTAAGGAATTACGATATGCTCATAAGTCCAAACTCATGAAACCTTGACAAAAAGATTAGAATCAAATCAGCTGCTAAATGAAATCATAATTTAGTCATGAAGAAATATTGAGTTGATTCGTTTCTGTTGCTAATTCAATAACGTCATGGAAATATGAAGGCAGACGTATGCTTAATGAATTTTAGATGAGCCAAGACTTTATCCTGTATAATTGTAATATCTGAAATTAGGGTTCTTCTTTTTGTTCATATTTATTGTTTGTCAGTGAATGTTGATCTTCCTAACTTGATATGTGTATCATTGTCCTTTTTGAATGTATTAAACTACACGATTAGAAAAGTAGTACATTTTAGTGCACTTCAACATTGTCCATGACAGACTTGCAGTATATTATTAAGTGGACTACAAAATATATATTTGGTTTCATTCATAATTACAAGATCAGGTCCTCGATTGTGTCCTATCCTTCTAAGCTAACAATAAGCAGTCAGAAAAGATGATAGCAAGAGCAACAACGTAAGATTACTTTCATAATGAAATAAAGTAAGTGTTTATGGGTTAGATAGTTTTGATAAGACATGAGTCTATTAATATCTAAGTAACTTCAAATTTCAATGACAACATCTTTGTCATTATTGTCGAGTATTTGTTCATCGAGGCAACTAAATTAATGTTGTTCCTTCGTTGACACATGTGGATAATTTGGTCATTGATCTTCAACAGGTCTACTATTAGTTACACGGCGTTTTGACAGGGTGTACAGGAAAATACTGAATGTACAAGTGTCTTACAGTCCCATACACGGTGTAACGAATTTATTACCCTTAAGATCTTTTATTTCAACACAGTTTACGTATTTTCGACCAAAATAAGTCATAACTGGACTGCGGTCCAAGCTCAGCACAGTGTGAACATAAAGAGTCGCGGTACGGAGCTAACGGCAGTTACATAAAAGGAGATAACTCTGTGACTAAAAATATCCGAATTAAAAGTGTTGTTAAATAAAATAATTCAAAAGAAACATGTGTTCATATTGAATGAATGTAATAACACAATGGAAATTACCAATGACATAACATTAGAATCTCTCAATTGATGTTGGTCATTGTAAATTTTGATTCTGAAATTGTCAGTCGAGCGGCCGTTTTACTTCCGCATTCTATCTGAGGTCAAGGTCATCCGTATGACCCGTTTGGTATGTCACGTGACAAATTTGACGGGGTGTACACTTCGTACACCCTGCCAAATCCGACTACACGGGTATGTATGCTTTGGCTATTGACCAATCAGAATTCGAGAAATTTATCTTAAGGGTAATAACTTCTGGTAACCAGCGTTCAGTTTCAATATCTGTTTAATAGCTATTTAAGAACTAAAATAATGAATCTGGCACATTTCATTAAAAAGATTGCGATTTCATGATAAACAATAACTTTAATAATTAGATTACACGGCGACATACTGGTATATCTGATAAGGGAACAATACCTGAGGTTAAAATCCAATATGAAATTAAGTATATCTTTCTTACAGGATTTTGTCTGAGGTAAATTGGAAATAATACGAAGCTACACAGTTCTCAGAAGGTTTAATAATGTATATTCATTTCCTCTGTGTCCTGTACTCATGGAGTTTGTCATATAATAGATAACAAATATTTCTTGCTTTAGCAAAATCATCTTCGATGCTATTAGATGACCAATATTGTAAAATGTCATATGGCAATCGTCATCATCTCTTTTTTTCCTTAGTGCAAAGAAGCAGGTAATGAAAGATCCTTACAAATAACTTGACAGTGTTTTCAGTCCTGGTTTTTATATTATTAGGAAGCATAAGAGATATTCAATTTTTGATCATACCTAAAACTCAAAACATTTTCAAATCTTTATCTTGAATTTCAATATGTCAAAGATTTTCAAGATTGAAAATATGTTATATGTTCGTTCAATGTATACATGGTGGTCAGTTCAAGTACATGTACTCAAATTTAAATTTTTAAAGATAAATCCAATTTCTAGAATGATAAACGTTCAGTTAAAACCTTTTTTCTTAGTAAATGATGGGACATAGCAATAAGTCACAACGATAACACAAATTGAAGGATATGGTTGATGTTAAGGCAACGTTTCAAAGTAACCTTCCACCATTCTAAATAAATTCTATCTAGAAGTGTAATATAACATTTTGATTGTACGTCTATTGTAAGACCCTGTTTAATATACTGAGTATCTCTGAGTACTCTCTATCCAAAGTAAAATAAACAGACCATTTTTCAATCAGTCTTCAGGTTCCACGTTGATAGCTTACAAAGCCATGAATCAAAGAGGACTTACATGGATTTGAAGAACAGACAGTAAATTATATCTTCGTTCTTCGGGGCGACTTGTTGACAGATACTTCATGACATAATGATCTTCCTCAATCCCTTGTTTTATCAGACAATAAGTAGAACGAATTCTCTATAGACTGCTTTCTTTATATCCGGTAAGGATGATCGATTGGTCTTTTATAGGCATTGCATAGTGTATTGCTCTCTTTTATCAAAGATTTACAAGGTCAGGCTGATATTTACAGTTGGAAATAACAAAATTACGTTACGAAAGGACAAATGAGTTCTGCCAGAGGATTAGAACACCAATCGTTATCAACTTCCAATCACTTTGATATCTGACACAGTTTGTCCCTTAAAAAATTAAAAATATTCTTAAAATTCTACATAACAATCAATTATATAATATCATACAAAACTGATAATTGTGTGAAATCTTAAGAGCAAATTAAAAACTTATGCATGTTTGTAATACCCTAGGGATGTAGCAAATGCTCTATACGTCGAATGAGCTGTTTGAGTGGCATTCTAGAAGTTGATGGTATAAGGAAGACAAGAGTAATTCTATGGATGAACAACTTATATGAACAATATAGATTCTTGCTTGAAAACTGTTTAAAAATGTATACAGAAACGTCGCAACTGTCAAAAATAGAAGTTGTTCATCCATAAATGACTCTTGTCTGCCACATGCATACTTATAAACTATCAGATGAATTTCATTAAAACTGTACATGAAGGCTGCGTTTTAGGATTTAAAATTTTTCGGATTTATATATAGACGGACAAGGATATGTTTTGTTATTCTTAAAAAGAATGCTTCTTTTCCGTGTATTTACTAACCCTGATAATTATTCAAACCCTTCATAAAATGATAAATATCACTTTGTAGCTGAATTGAAATTCAAGGGATTTTGGCAATTTTTAAAAAGGGTAGCTTTGTCTTGATGCTCATTACAAACAAAATAATTTAATGGGTTGAAGTATTAACACAGAATTTTCTTAATGAAATAAGTTTCTCAAACACTAATTATGTGGTTTACTCATCAAAGCATATTCAAACGCAAAGATTAAAACGCCAGTTTGGACTTATCCTTGCTGTTCAACCTTGACTTATTTTTTATCTCTTGTTATCTCCTTAGCTGCAGCCAATCATTTACGCTCTTTTTAAAAAATATAATTCAAGTTTGTCAAATCTTTTCAATGATGTTTTCGGTCTAACAATACTTGAACTGATTGATTAAATGTGAAATTTAGTTAATATATATACATGTATATTTTGATCTGCACTACAGGCTCTACTCTCTTTTTACATTTTTTTCAGTCGACAGACTTGGACAGTTATGTTATCCAGTCCCATGTTGTTTTGTAAAGGACTTTCTGATTGGATTATGCCTTTCGTTGTGTCGACATCAAGGCTTAACTTAGTAAGTTTGGAAACTAAAGTTTTAAGGGTTTGCGAGGAAGATGACATCACTTTTTAGTGACAAATATATATATCTTATACCAATGCTCCCAAAGCCAATCACAAGAAGCAAAGAGGAAGAAGTTTCATCCTTGATTGTTTGTAACAAGCTGAGAAGGCAGTAATCATTTACACATATTTATAAGAAAACATGGACATCTTGAAGACGTCCTCCCACTGATAAAAGCCCATAATTTAAACAGGAAATCTTAACGGAAAAGACTAAAGGCAATAATTTCAGAAATAAATGAAAACAACGGAAACTGAGCTACTTGTATTGAAGATGGACAAGTAGAGCATGCCGCCTCAAAAACATGGACAAGCAATCATTAACAAGATACTGTACACAAAACTTGATGTTAGACCCTCTATCAATATATCCAGTCATTATGTCCAGTGACAATTGCTTTTCATAATTCTAAGGTTTTCAATTCCTACAACCAGTCATTAAAACAGATATTGTACACAAAACTTTATTTTGGACCATCTTTACATGTATATATAAGTGATCCAGTCATTATGTCCAGTGGCAATTGCTTTTCATAATTCTAAGGTTTTCAATTCCTCAATACTCAACCCTTATTAAAATGATTTTATAAAATTAATTTAAGCATTAATATAAATTCTGACTTGATGAGCATAATTTTTTTTCTGATTCTAAGGAAATCAAATGAACGTTTTTGCAAACCAAAACTAAAAAAAAATACACAACCTGTTTCATTTAAATCTTTCAATAAAATACCCTTGTCTTTAAGGGTTTCACGTTCCACTGGTGGAATCTACTTCTATTTACTGCATACTTAAAGAGCCAATCCGTGAGTTATAAGGGGTCACATATGCAAACTCTATATATTGTTTAAAAGCTATCGACTCTAAATACATGTATGGTGTCATTTGTTTAACCTTTCGACTGTTGTTGTTTGAAGTCATGATCATGTACGTAAACCGGACAATTACGTGCATCTATCAGTCAAACGTAATTTTAAAACTTATCTACAGCAGTCGGAATGACAGTTGATAATATTTGACAGGTTATATAACAAGTATTTATGTAAATTTTACATAGAAATTTGACTTCCACGAATATATATGGCCATAAGATTTTCACTGAAAACAAAATTTAGCAAGTAAGTGCCATCTGGAGATGAAGATATGAGATGGTTTGAATTTATAGCCTGAATTATGTCATACGGACACAGCCCACAATTACATCGACTAACTTTTACCTCAACCCGGAAGCAGTTCAGAGACAAAGTAGTCCCTAGTGGATGATTTAAAAAACATACTTTCAGACACTTTATTGTGACATGTGAGGGTGCAAATGAAAGGTCTGACTCTCTAGTATGTATGAAAACTATTTCTGGGTCTTGAAATTACTGTTAAAGTGTTGGTGTGAGCAGGCAAAGTGACCCCAAGTTGAAGGTCATGTCATGCTGAACGGCCTTGACGAATGGGTCATATTTGTTGACACTCTCTACCGGCCTTCGATGCCGCAAAAGGTGTGCTCATTTTTTGACTGAATAGTGGTCTATGGTAGGTGAGTCAATGTGCAAAAAAGAACGCCCAACGAAATATAGGGAAAATAAAATTATGATAAAACTACTGTAAAATAATTGTGGTCTATGGCCATACCCAATCGTTTCAAAACAAAACGATGAGTGTTGAAAATCATAGAGCGGCTCTTTGAAAATTAGAATATTCTTGTCAGTAAACTTTATAGACCAAAACATACATTAAGAAAAACAAGTACATACCCCCATGTCTGTTTACAAGCGCGGTGTTTTAGTAACATTAATCATATGATTTGGTAGAACGAAACATTTAAAAGAAAGAAAATTTCATTTAGAAAAGAAAGATGAATTTTCTTTGAGGATGTTAATATTGGTAGTAATGTAAGTAATGTTATTCTCGTGGTTCCACTTTATTGCCTCGACTTTTAGAAAAAATATAGTAAAGTTACATAAGGTGTACATTCATGGATGTACTATGCAATACCTGCTTCATTACTAGAGGCTGTGAGGGATTGGTTTGTACTTGATTGATCAGAATCAGCATGGAAAAGGGGAATCGTTTGAATTATTGGTTGTGATGGAAATGAAAAACTAGCAGGCGCTTCCACGGGCAAAATAATAGAACTTTGAAAGGGAATGAAGCCCATTATTCAAGGAAGTTGTTAAAGCAACACTAAACGACCAATAGGTATTGAAATCATGTTCAAGTAGATCAGTAACCATTGATTAAGCACAAAAAACTTAATCATGTTGTTCTTGGCTGTTCAATCTCCTTTAAAGCATATCCCATACAAGTAGCATATATATTTTTTAATCACTCTTTCTAACCGCCCAGAGCTTTATGTCCGTACATGAAGTTTTGTTAATATCCTGACCACTATTAGAAACTGCTATTTTATGATTATTTGTATTTCAATATTTCTTTCATATTTATTATTTCATATTTTAATATTTCTACAATGTTGAATGACTTCCAAAGTCATGAATTATTTGGTATATACTGTCCATGTCAAGATTGTTAACTATCAATTCAGAATAGCTAACTTGGTACCTTGCTCGTGTTGGTGTACATAGTATGTTAGTATTTTTCGAAATTTGTTCTCAAATTACCATGTTTAAATAGTTTTTGGTGCCAATTTTTTAAGCTTGAGGAAACTAGACATTTTGAAAAAGGTTGGATGAACATTTACAGAGTTGGTCTCTTTTGGAAGACAATGTAATATAACATGATGGTAAGTCATGGTATATGGTTATATTTAGATCATTAACGTACAAGAAAGGAGAGCATAATGGGGAAAGATGAGAATGAAGGGGACATAAATGTAATCTTTGTGAGGAATGATAGATATTCACTGTTCTCAAAGTACGGATTACACAATTTTGTGATATTTCTTACTTGTTCAAAGCAGTCCAGGAAGTATCAGATCTCTAAGCAACAACAGAATAAATTACATATCTGAGATGTAATAGAAAATGTGATTCCGTGCATTGTTCTTGCATTTTAAATTTCAAACATGTAGATAACAAAATATTTTCATTATGTTTATCATTTGTTCCCTTTGAAAGCTATTCCATGAAGAACACATTGTATATTAAGTGTCTCTGTCATGTGTGTCATATTTGTGTAATGGATTGTTCATGAGAGACATTGAGTAGTAAAAACGTTACAGCAAGAGACATTGAATAGTAAAAACGTTACAGCAAGAGACATTGAGTAGTAAAAACGTTACAGCAAGAGACATTGAAGAGTACAAACGTTACAGCAAGAGACATTGAGTAGTAAAAACGCTACAGCAAGAGACATTGAAGAGTAAAAACGCTACAGCAAGAGACATTGAGTAGTAAAAACGTTACAGCAAGAGACATTGAGTAGTAAAAACGTTACAGCAAGAGACATTGAAGAGTAAAAACGTTACAGCAAGAGACATTGAGTAGTAAAAACGTTACAGCAAGAGACATTGAGTAGTAAAAACGTTACAGCAAGAGACATTGAAGAGTAAAAACGTTACAGCAAGAGCCATTGGTTAGTAAAAACGTTACAGCAAGAGACATTGAGTAGTCAAAACGTTACAGCAAGAGACATTGAGTAGTCAAAACGTTACAGCAAGAGACATTGAGTAGTAAAAACGTTACAGCAAGAGACATTGAAGAGTAAAAACGTTACAGCAAGAGCCATTGGTTAGTAAAAACGTTACAGCAAGAGACATTGAGTAGTCAAAACGTTACAGCAAGAGACATTGAGTAGTCAAAACGTTACAGCAAGAGACATTGAGTAGTAAAAACGTTACAGCAAGAGACATTGAGTAGTAAAAACGTGACAGCAAGAGACATTGGTTAGTAAAAACGTTACAGCAAGAGACATTGGTTAGTAAAAACGTGACAGCAAGAGACATTGAAGAGTAAAAAAGTCCATTGGTGCCATTTTAAGTTCTTGAAATGTAAAGATTTTGATAAATAGCCTGCTGACAACTCCATCAAACCATGAGCAACCATGTTACTTCCATGTTATAAGGAACTTGCATGCGGTTGGGGATTTCAAAATATAAATGCTCACAGTATGTAAGGTCAAGTGAATTAATTCCAATATATGGTCAACATGTAAATTAGTTTATGAAATGTTTGTTAAAGTGTTCAGACATTTTAACATACATTTGTTTTATCCTGTTTCTTATTGTTACTCAAATAAGTGTGGTGTAGGCAACGTTTTTCATTCTGCGGAACATTTGCTGTACTTCCTAAAGTGCATGGTAATAAAAGCAATAGCATTACTCGTACAATCTGACCCGTTGGATGAGAGGAATACTCTTACCTGTAATAGACACATTATGAATAGTGTAGCAGAAAGGCTCCATTTCACATCAAGTATGACAGGAGGTCTCTCATTCAGATTGATTTGAAAACTATGTCATTTTCTGTAACTGTAAAATATTTATGTAATCGTTAAAATGTTCGCATTATTGTATAATCTCCCGACTTGCCAATGTACATTTCTAACTGCTTGCAAAAAAAATGTATTAAATTTGTATCTTGGTTGCATGCAGAAGATCTAGCTGTTGTAGACTACTAATGCTTTTTCTTTGATGGGAATCAATGTTTGTTTCACCCAGACATCCCATGGGACTAAAACTTACACAACTTGATCCCTTGGTAGTCATGTATCTATAAGTGTCTCGCTTACTTCAATAGGTTCTTTGCACTACAGGGATGACAGTAGATATAAATGATAGTTCCAGCGGAGAGGGAGGACTGCTATGTCAAAGTGAATAGTCCTTCTTATAAGGAAAGGCTCAGATTCTTTGGTCCGGAAAGATGATATGGACATGGATATAATACTTGGTGACACACATCCAGAAAACTTTACTTTCTGGGATTAAATGTAATTGTTTGGAAGTTTACTTTAACATAAGGGGAGTTATTGTATAATAAAAATGTTCAATTTCATTATTAGAAGTTTCAATAAAATACTAACTTTTTACTGTTTGTCGTTATCTTTCACATATTTTCATAAAAAAAACGTTCTCAAACTTGACGGTTTAAGATTTATTCTTGTTTTCTCATTAACCAGAATTCATTTTATATTTCAAATGTATTCAAAAGTGGCTTTAAGGTGTCAAAACTCAATTGACCAAAAACATGAAGGATAATTTAGCTTCGAAATATAAATGCTATTCTGGACATATCCTAGAAAAAATGAAACTCTTTTTAATCCTTATCATTTAGATTGTTGTTGTTTACTATTTATTATTGTTGTTATTCGAAATGATATATTGCATCCTTTTTATCAAGCTAAAGACAGATGTAGAGAACATTCCACCGATGGAATTCAGGATAAATGGCGATAAGCATGTTAATCCAAGCTAGCCCTAAAGATTTTTAAATACCGCTCGGGAAACGCATTCCTAAATTGCGTTTCCGTGGAAACCAGAAAAATACAAAACTCAAGATAGTTGAAAACCCCAAAAGGCACAACTACATGTCATGATTAGTCAAGACCGCCTGTGAAATTGTATTAACGTAAATTATATATAAATGATGTTTACCAGTTCAAAATTATTGTTCATGTTGTTCGTTGAAAACAAGAGATTTGCAGGATTCAAACCCATAACTTTAGTGTCTGCTGTCAGCCTACCGTTGGCCTATACAAGGTTTTCGTTGGTTGGAAAAAGATTGCTTACAGCGGTTCAGAATTTGAGTTACAAAAATAATGTAGTTTTCATCATTATATTTGCATTGTACAGAATTTATATGACACCGAATATGATGACATCTTTTATCTGACCATCTGTCCTAAGAAACTGTCTTCTCCCTCAGAATATCATTCCAGTTGCCAGCAATTACCGACAGTTTCAAAGATCATTCACATTCTCTATTTGATTTAAAGAATGTTTAAATTTTAATGTTAAGCTGATACCAATATTATAACCATTATAAAATCCTCATGTTTCACAAATGCTGGTGTATTGAATCCAAAATCAGATACATGTTACTGAACTCATAACTCTTTGACAAAACAGAAGTGTGCCCATCTATTACTAAACTTACAAGTTTTCGGAATTAGAGATTATTACCCGAGGGAGTGTGTCATAGGACTTTTACGAACCGAGTGTGAATTTTTGTATTACCCGAGCGAGAGCGAGGGTGATACACACATTTGCACAAGTTTCGTTAAAGTCATACGACACACTTCCCAGGGTAATAATTTCTTTATTACCGATTCTATTCCATTTTATCATCTTAGAAATATCCAAGAAGAAGGTGCTTCCCTTGCGACTTCCGGCTACAGTGACTTCATGAATTAAGGTGTTAAGACGTCACAGGCGAAAGAATACAGGAACTCGCGCTACAACAATCGTTGCTAGGCAAAAGTGGTGTGTGCACTAGTGCTCATGTTAAAAATTTGTCACTACTTATTTTCAACCATACGGGTAATAAAATGTTACTCTGCCACAGTTTCTTATTGTTGATCACAACGTGCACTTATGCAGTAATCAACGTATTCTGCAACTTAGCACGTATTAACCATCAGTAAAATGCCATAGAAAATATAGCCCAGTCGTTCAGGAATCTGAACACATCATGACAGAACATCAATTAGATCAGGTTATAAGCATCGAAATTACAGCTGTAAAGTGTTCAAATCAATTGATAAATAAATCATTGAACGCCAGGCGATTACAATTCATACAGATTCATTGTGTTAAAATATTTTAAATCTAAAATATCCCGTTCTCATCCATGAAATCATAGAAAAAACAATCACTTTTGAAAAACAGTCTTAATTCCAGGAAACATCGCTACTGGTAATATCATGAATCCTTCCTTCCTACTGAGTGCCAAAGATCAGTTTCCAATATTACGTTTTTAGGTTATGTGGACTCACAACCTGGACACATTTTCTACTCTAACTTGAATTTAGGACTATTCAAAGTCTTCATTACACCAAACAAAAATAAATCTATAATTAAGATAATTTTGACCGTTTTATTCTTATACCATTGGATACATAGTATTTAAGTTGAATTCAAATCAAATCATCCAATTTGTGTATTATCTTTTATTATCTGCTTTCTTGTGATCTCTCTAACCTTATAGGCAAATAAGAAAACAGTATATTTATATTAGCTTTACCTACTTTTTGTGGCTTTGTCGACCTGACATCAAAGAACTTTCTCTAATTACTCCAGACTTCGATCGCAAAGAACGCAAAATGTCAATTATTACCAACTCAAAAATATGTTTATGACATCTTTGATGTTTATGACATGATAAAGATTTACTTTAGAAGTCAGAAACAAGTAGAGTAAAGCAGGACAAAGAAGTCATAGTAAGCCTCCTTCAAACTGATACATGGGCAGTCTATTGAACGTACTATCCTATTTCATGATAGGCTTATCAACGTTATTGAGAGTGTAATAGGAAAAATTAAACAGATTTTATATATAATGGTTTATCGATAAGGACATTATATTTTACTTGGATTGAAAATAACAAATAGGACGCAATTTGATGTAACGATCTTATATAGAAGTTTCCGCACAGAGCTGAAAATATGACTTATATAATTGATGAAAGTGAGTCTCAATCTATAAGCATCGACCATGACAAAAGTAAATGATGAGGTATCAAAGATGAATTGTCAGTGCTAGACGTATCATAAACTTGGTCATTAAAAGTCCCAACACGTACCTATTGCAGATAAACAGTTTGTGACAATTTGTAAACCTTCATACATAGTACAAAGAAGGATGGTACTTACCACCATCGCCCTTTTTGTCGACTGCTACGTTTACACAATCGATTAAAAGCTTGCTTCAACATATAAGTCCATGATATACCTTTCGATCATCCTTCACAGTACCTACCAATACATTTTAGTTATTCCCTAACCTACCAATACGTTTTAGTTATTTTCGCAAATTGAACGAAATCCGTTCTCCATTCTCAAAGCATCCATCTCGGCACAAAATTATCAGATGGAACAGTGTGACGGAATAAAAGCATCCATCACGGCACAAATGTTTACACAATGGAGAAGGTATTCTAAGTTGGATAACTTGTTCCTGATCCTTTTCTTCATGAATAAAATATGTTTAACCCCCTTAGCGCCAGCCTGAACATAAATGTACATACACGAAACGCCATCCAGGTGCCAGGGTGTACATAAATGTACATTCCCCGACATTCCCAAATTAGAACTAAATATACATTTAATAAATTGATAATTAGATATAAATAAATATCTTCTGACTTAAAAAATCTCTCAGCATTAATTTGGTACCAAAATAATAGGTATTCATACATTTTTATTGGAGTTACACCTATTTTCCCAAAATCAACTACAAAGCAATTTGAACTTGGCGCCATGTTTGACTTTTTGTTGACGTCACAAAGTGTACATTGAACGAAAAAAAGACGATACGTTATTTTCGTTGCAGGTATTGAAACATAATTGACTGAACATTGTTACTAGATATCTAAACTACATCTCCATAAGCTTTGATGATAGTTTTACTCATCGGATAGATCGCGCGTAACTAAAAGTCATCATGTAAACAACTTTCATATCTGATGAAAAATGACCGGGCACAGTTTTCGTGATACTAAGTAAAAATCGCGTTCAAAAACTCCGATTGACATAATGTCACGCGAAAATAATTGCAACACCAGTAAATAGTTACCTGTCCATTGTTATTTTTGGCAAAATCATACTTCTTCATGACGCCTTAGACTTGGGCCGTCCAAAAACAGTCGACATTGAATCGAGCATCTTTCTCTCGCATGTAAAAAATGGCGGATGCAGTGTCACTGACGTACTACTAGATTCGCATTCCCTAAAGACTGTCAAAGAGTTCATGTTCGGTACCGAGCGTCTACTGGTCGACTTGACATAATCATTGTTCATTTTGAAAGCTTGCAGTGTATAATTATCGTATTTTTGTGTGGATAAAATATATTTATTAAACACATATGGATTGGTATATGTAATTCACATAACGGGGGTAGATTAATTTTACCAGTACTTATATTCACTGTAGTACAATATAGGTATAAAGGAAAAGAAAACTGTAAGACTATCGGGGACGTGGTCAAATTCATTATTGGGCAATACTCTACAATTTGGGTTAAAAAAACTGTAGGATTGTCTCGCTGTTTGAGTAAGGAAAATATGTACATTCGCTGTCTAACTGTGGAATATGATGAAATATAATGGATTTATTTACACATGTATCGAGTCAAATTTTGTCAATAATTTGGAATAATTAAACTTAAAAGAATCGTATTAATTTCAATATTTACGAATACTTTTATTTCGCATGGCAGGTGAAGGGAAAATGGGGATATTTGATATAAAACCGCGCATATGTGGATTGATCCGATAGACGGTTTCACTTGCGCCAATTTGTCGTCTGGAAATTAAGCTCGCGACAAGAAGAACTTCCAAACCAGTTCGTTCCGCCCAGGTGCGCTCAGATCCAATGCCAACTCTCGCGTGGAGAGGGGACAGTGCTTGTTCACATGTGTGAGTAGGTGTTTTATGTATTTATTGGTTATGCTGAATTCCTCTTTTTACGTTTTGTGACGACTAATATACTTGTTATAAAGCTGTTGATTTTTAAAAGATATCTGACCATAGATATTGACAGATTCTATCGATAATTTCGGCGTGCTATGAATATTCATGAGATGGGCCCTTGCCATTGAAATGTAGTGTAGACAAATAACAATATTTCTTTTTATGGACAAATAATTTTCAAAAGTACCACAATCCTTCCCCGATTCTAATTAAGAAAATAGGAAATTGTCTT
Source organism: Steromphala cineraria (assembly GCA_916613615.1). Taxonomy (NCBI): domain Eukaryota; kingdom Metazoa; phylum Mollusca; class Gastropoda; order Trochida; family Trochidae; genus Steromphala; species Steromphala cineraria. Next base: position 56,905,599 of record OU744731.1, on the reverse strand, counting down.
CTGGCTAAATAACATTTGTTTAAATTTATTTATAGGCATTTATTCATATATTGACATGAAAATATAATTTATTCAAATCAATAATTTAATTATCCTGAATTAATCATTTGTAATCAAATAAACATACTCAGTCAGGTACATGTCAGCGTAAATAAAAATGATTTTATTCTGTATTTGAAAATTATTCAAAAAAGTATAATATGCAACTGAAGTTTTGATTTGTGATTTAGGTATTTAGGTTTCATGGATATGCCTTCTTGATTTCTGAATATTTCATTAGTCAGTTAAGTTGTTTGTTTTCCAAAACTGTGATATCTGTTGTATCAATAATCATTATCATTTTCAATTTGAAATTTAATGGTTTATGTAGTAATTTTCCTTATATTATAAGAATTTGTTCATCATGTCAAATAAAAGTTTAGACTGTTGGTTAATTCAGCATGTTATCACAAAAACAATGTTCAAAAGAGAAAATCTATCAGTATTTAAAACATGAATGTTTGTTCTTTGGCAAGAAATATTAGGCTAATTAATTCAATTACAGAATTACTCAAATGAATTTGACTGATTTTAGTTTTTTAGGTAGGGCTTGAAAAAAAACCAACTGCTGATTTGATTTGATACTGCAAGTCATTTGGCATGTAAAAATACTTCAAGATTTGCAGTAGGAGAAGACAACATTTCACATATTAGACTAACACTAAGGTCAAAATATTTGAAATATAACCTTTTGATTAGAATGTATAATTTAACATTATGATAGTATATGTCCATATTTCTGTCTAAGCAGTAAGCACATTGATAACAATAGGCCCTAAAGGCACACATCCTTATCTTATGGTTAGATTGTTTAATTTAACATAATGGTAGTAGTGTATGTTCATATTTCTGTCTAAGCAGTTTACAAGTACATTGATAACAAGTGGCCCTAAACTAAAGGCACATAATATCCTTTTTTTTTATATTGCATTGAGCAAACAATTAAGGTTAGGTACATGTAAGAGGTAGGGGGATTTAAAAAAAAAATTGTAGGACAGTGATATAGCTTGCCTAATAATAATTGTAGTAATCTGTGAATATAAATAAAGAGCTATCAATTTGCCCCTTCTTTGAATATCATTTGTTTCTGAAATTGTTGAAAGAGAAAACTGATATCTTACTAATACTATGTTTATTATTTGTAGGGTGACAGTAGGCCCTGCTTCCATGTTTGTGATGACCACAAACAGATATCAGCTTCTGTTCTGAATACAGGTCCATTTGACTTGGACTTGAGAGCTATTCATCTGCTTAAAAAGAACAAAAAATAGTTTCATATTTACATTTATATTAATTGAATAAAATCTATATCATTCATATCCTTCCATATATTTATTTCCCTACCTATGTCATAATTTGGCTTTGATTCCATTACCTATTAACAATCTATGAATGTATCTCATGTACAGGAATGACACCTTTGAGTCTCTGAGTTGCTTTGGAATGACACCTTTGAGTCTCTGAGTTGCTTTCAACAAAGTGAAGATAACCCAAGTTATGATAAAAAAAAATTCTTTCCATGTGACTTGATTCTTCAGAAATTAAGAGAATTCATTTAACAAATATTTTTGCAGGAAAGCTTTTTTTAAATTGCATTTTTGATAACTATTTAAAACTAAACATCTCAAAGTTCTCATCAACATTTTATTAAAGTGGGATTCTGTTTCCTTTTTTCATGTTTTATTATCATTGAGTTTGTTATGTAATATTCTCTTCAACATATCTCACCTCTCAAGTTATTTTCAAGCCTTACTATACTGGTATGTTTTGAATAAGTGTTTTTGCAATATTTATCAAGTCATATAACTTCATAAGAAATGAATAACATAGACTAAAATTTAGTCTATGAAATATTTTAAATAATTACTGTACCTCCATTTATGTTATTTTATTTCTGGGGTCTTTTAATTTCTTGGGGTTTTACAGTCAATCTAGACTTGCAGAAATAGGATCTAGACTATATAAAAGGCTCCTATTTAATACACAGGCATGAAGCAGGACTATGAATAACATTGAAGTCTTCAAAGTATATAAACACACATGTCTGAAACAAACACTTGTAACAGTTATCAAACATGGTCTAGGGGAGACAACTTGCTGCCCTGTAACCTTTGCCCGTTGGGGGCGCGGCTAACAATCAAGTGATGTTGATGTGGGTTCATTCATATTTCAAACTTCTTTGTAATTTAGAAATGCGTGTAACTGATTCAAATAAACTTTAATAGGCTTGAGATACTTAAGAACCTTAAACATTCAACAACGCAATGTTCCCGCCATATTTTTTGCGCGAAATAAACCGTGTCATCTCGTAAAGGGGGCGGAGCTTACACGATGAAGGGCCGTCAGTCAAGTTTGACGACCGGTTCGGATACATGTATTTACTGAGGACACTGGAAGCTCATTTTTCCGGTTAAAGTTATACTATTAAATCCAAATAAAGTTCAATATCATTTTAATAATTCTTTTTTAAACTTGTAGGATATAAGTGTTATGTAAATTTGTTTTATTTTAGTAAAACGAGGTGATGACTGTTTTTTTTATATATTTCAGTTTTTTCACATTTGTGTGAAAAATACTTTGGATTTTATACATTTTCACTTGACACATACTTCAATTAATGATTTTTTCTGCTTTAGATGTCTATAATACTAAAAACTTTGTTTATAATTGTTTTTTTATGCTATTTCAGCGCAGCAATGATAATAATAGTTCACAACCAATGCGAGCAAACATTAATGGAGAAATTTGCCGTAACACCGTTCCGATTGAATTACCTGATTTTGTATGAAGTGGGCGTCATATATTTCACTTAAAACATCAAAAGAAAACTATATCAAATGAATGCCTGTGATTTCATTGTTGCCAATCTTTGATTATGGATATATTTTGTCCAATGATCAATTGATACTTTGATACGTAGTTGCAAATAGTCACTTGTTTTCAGTTTCCATCTCGCCGAAAACAGTTGTCGTTTGAAGTCTGATGAATGCAATAGTAATTTCCGTGCTTATGTATCTGAAATTTACATCATATTTAAGATGAGAGAAATATCTATCGCTGGCTGGAATTTCAGCCAGTATCCATTTGTAATGAAAACAAACGATCGACTGCTATGCATAGTTCATTTTCCGCGCATTGTTTGTCAATGACGTCACAAAAAACAATGTTCAACAAATTGGTTACAAAAAGATAACTTGTAGTAGTTCCGGTTCTAGTAGGTGCATGCAGGAAGTAAACACACCACTGTGATCACTGACATTTTCTCTCTCAAAAAGTTTAAAATAATTTACATTTTATACAAATGGAAACTTTTTCTAAGCAATGGAGGGTCGGGATACCAACATGTAGTTTACTGTATTTACCGTAAAAACACGGTCTTTCTGTTTGACAGCATCGACAGTCGTCATTCACCTAAATAGTTACAGATTTTTTTATATCTATCATTAGCAAATTAAATTGTGAACAAGTGTGTGTAATTTGACAATTAAATGTCGCCGGATAAAAAAGATACAGCTGAATTACGAAAATGTATCAATTTTCGTTGACGTCACAGAAATTTATCTGGCACGGGGTAAGCGTCAACGTTATTTTTATGAAGCACCAAGGGGGTAAAACTAAACCTACCAATACATTTTAGTTATTCCCTAACCTACCAATACGTTTTAGTTATTCCCTTACCTGCCAACATTTTCTAACTTGCGCAATCCCGTAGATGCCAAAAACTTCTATTTGCTTTAGTTTTATGTAACTAAACCTTTTTAATTGGCTAAGTTTCTCCTAATTTGCGGCCTTCTGCCATGCGGCCGGTTTCTTTCGAATGACGTTCCCATGGCACGCCGTCACAAAAGCCAACGGTTATGACGTCATAATGATCACGTCACCGTCACAATGGTCTAGGCTAGTTAAAGATATTTGTTCAGTCGGGTTTGTTCCTGTTAGTTTATGAATTATATATACGCCGTCGGTTTTCAACTAAATTTGCGGATGTTGAATTACAATGAATCCCGGAAATTTTACAAACGCAACTATTTATCTTCTAATAAGATGGAACAGTGTGACCGAATCAAGCACTCTGATTTGTTTCACAGCAGGAACGATCTCAATGACCCGGGCACTGTGGTTTCATAGCCGAATTGTCAGTGCTGATTAACATCGACCACATGTTCAATGCTAACACAGGGCGAATAATGTCATTGATGGATGGAGAGAGGGAAACCATTTTGAATAATTAATATGAACATGTACTGTAGATACAAATATTTAATGTTATGCTTGAAGAGACATGTTTGAATTTGACAGATAATTTAAATCTAAAATAGATCATGTCCATAACCTTAGGGAAAATGCAAAACCCAGTACTGGTCCGATATCAAGTTAAAGAAGATAACGTTACCTTTTGTAGACAAGCACTGGTATGTGTGGATAAATAATTAAATCAATAAATTTTAGATTCATTGTAACACAGTATATTTATATGTTCAAAAAATCTGTCTATGTGAAATTTAAAGCGCATGTAAAGTAAAATAAAGTTTGTTTCCTTGTACTGTTTACACATGTAAAACCAGAGATATATGTAATTCAATAGAGAATATGACAATATTAAACTAATCTTGTATGGGAAAGACCATAATTTTATTTAATAAGAAAACGTCTGTATATTCAACACAAATTTAATAACATAGTTTCTTCATGATATGGTTCGTTAAGACTCATGTTTGGCCTTTATAAATCTACGATATATATTACCGTTTATCCTTATTAGAACAAAACTGAAAAAGGAAGGTTTCGCTTTAATTGATATTAAATCGTTGACACGACATTGCTATAAGATGTTTTATGAAATGATTTAAATTTCTCTCTCGCCTACTTGAGAAGATTCGAAATCGACGATTTTGTTAAAACTTGTTTTTTACGATCCTGAAAAGATCAAGTTTCGAAATTATAAATCAAACTAAGTTGGATTCCGGGACATTATGTGCCTGTGGATCAAAATATCTTGCAATGTGGTTGGAAGCGTTTCTTTTGTACCCGTGTATATGTGCTTTTACATACAAGGTTATTGATTCGAGCCTAAATATGACTTAACATTACATATTTTGACTTTAATTTGCTTTGATAAATTAGTTTCAAACAAAAATATTGTGAAACCCTTTAAATGTACTGTTTCAATTATTCCGAAAAAGAAATTATTAGTAACAGATAAAAGTAATTACAAGTTCGCCCCTTTCACTGGGACAAATTATTTGCTGTTCTTATGGCAGATAATCCCCATCAATAATCAACTCATTCCTAATCATCAAACCAGCCCATCAAGTGCTTAAATAATCAGATGATATTCATGTCAATAATCATCTACATACACACACACTATAAAACATCTTTGGGTGGTATTCTTTTAAGACTTTGACCTTCTCCATACTGTTATCACATGGTTAAGCATTCATGAATAATACATTCATTCGTCTAGAATCAAAAGATACTTCCATGATATCGCCTTTATCAATGATTATTGATTAATCAATGCAATTAAGATATAACAAATCCTAGTGGGTAATGCAGGAAATGCATTTGTTTGTAACCAACAGTAAAAAACTTCAAAATGAAATTAATGTTGCAAAATTAGCAAAAGAATAGAGATATATGTTATATACGTACATTAATATCGTAATATTATAATTCAGTATCTACAAATGAAGACATTCATAGGCTATTACATGTAAACACAAACTAACGGCGATTGTAATCAAAGTACAAGTGAATATTCTGATAAAACATATTTCGCTAAGCTCTACTTTAAAGTAATGCAAACAAGAAGACAATTTTGGAGTTTTTGGCAATGCAACACGATAACTTTTATTTGGATATCAAAAATTTTCGCGGATTCCAAATATGATTTTCTAAAAGTCGGTACACTGTATGATAAGCCTTCATCTGACCTGCAGATTAGGTTGATAGGGTTAATTTAACTCTAAATTTATCCCTTTTATTATTGTTATCTCGATAACTAGAAAATAAGTGAATGACTAAGGAAGTTTGTTTACAGCAGAAAGTAACTGTTCACAATCATGAGCGTTGAAAGTAAGATAATGGATAGGTTGAATAAAGCTACAGCTGCTTTAAATGTTGACAAGCATTATGTTTATTCATACAAGAAATGTAATCACATATTTCAATTTCAATCTATTTTAATCTAAAAAATCATTAACATTAAGTTATATCGAAGCAAATATTTTATATTTCAATTTTAAATGATTTGTAACTTTTAAATTATTGAAATGTGAAAAGACTGCACATTGGGATTACATCATCCTGCTACATCAGCGTATATGTCTCCGCTAATGCTACAACCTATCCCCTGATATCCTCCTATAGTCTTTTGTCGTATCGCTATATATAGCAAGCCAATCAAATGATGTCCTTTCAGCGATAGCGGCAAACTAGTTTCTTGGCTTCGTTCCGCGTGCTCACCTCGTGATTCAAATTAACCAATAGGAGTGCTATTAGATAATAAATCTGATTCTCATTGCAGTCTCCCGATAAGCTCCAAATCACGCGCTCTTAGATTTCCACGTGCGACATCACTAGACAACAGTGTACGGAGTTCGAAGTTGTTTGACTGAAAACAGACAGGCTATAAATAGCGCTGAGCAACCACCCGTCAGCGATACGACAGAAGACTATAGGAGGATATCAGGGGATAGGTTGTAGCATTAGCGGAGACATACGCTGATGTAGCAGGATGGGATTACATTTGTTTTCAATAAAGTCAGTCATGCCATACAAACACATTCCAAACATCCTGTGCTTGTTTTTTTGTATGCCAATGCTTACCAGTATGCATAAATCACATATTACTAAACCCATCGTCATAAAGAGAAAACGACTTTGCCTAAAAAAACACTTTGATAAAAAAAAAAACTATTTGTCAAGTGCTACACCTTCATTACTGCCGTTATAGAAACATATGGACGAATGTTCGCAAATTCCATTCTACAAATGTGTGGTTGGTATATTTTTCTACTTATACCCTTGTCAATCATACGATTAAGGATACAAACCCATCGTCATGAAGAAGCAAACACTTATGCCTAAAAGACAGGACAATTCAAGAAGACCTATTTAGATTTTAAAAAGTGAATGCAACAGTAAAACTAGTATAATGAAAGAATAGAAAAGTTGAGGATTAATAACATAAACAAACAGATTATGATGCATATTTGTTGCTCTCTCTCTCTCTCTCCTTCTCTCTCTCTCCTTCTCTCTCTCTCTCCCTCTCTCTATGTAACTATGCCTAATATGGTGACGAGACAATCCCGAAATATGGTTTGGGAATAGTTTTATACATTGACAGTGGGTGATTCTTTGTAAGTGCCAGTGGAGTTATTTTATGGACGTCAAAACTAATCCCAAATTTCATTATATTTGCACTAAGATATACAAGCAAGTGAACAAACTTAAGGTACCCAGCTGTACATAAATTGAAAGAATTTTTAAACAATAGAAATGCTTTATGGACATGGTGATTTGATTGTTATAAATGACATCGGGGAGGAAGATGGCAAAACAGTTATACAATCAGTCAATCTACTTTATTTCATTACAACCGCTCACCGTGGTACATGGAAGATTACACATAATATTTACGACATATAAGCTGTGTATAGTATGCTAATGTACATAATAGATATATTGATAATCAAGTTTTGAAAGTATAAAATACAATTGAATTGACCATTTACTTTTTTCGGAATATCTCATTTTAAAGGGGTTCCTAGTAACAATAATAATATAAACGCCCAATAAACTTGGACGTTGATGTGCAAGGTGGTATGGTTGTTGTTACGTTGAAAAAGTCAAAGCAACTCTGGATTTATTTTACGTAGTATTATTTATTACTATAGGTAAAAATTATTATGGTTATCTGAAGTACATTGTGAGGTCGATATTAAAAGAATGAAATACACAATAAATGTTTATTTTTTCCCCACAAGTTAAAATACCCACCCTATCCAGTGAAAGGTGTCTGTATCGATGAAACGTCTCAGGATCGATAACGGATAAAGATAGTATAAGTTATCAATTACGTTTCTGATGAATTAGCGAACAAATTTAATCAGGGTATGTCAAGAATCGGTCGAACAATTTTTGGTACATCTCAGTCTAATTAACTTTATTCAGGTGTATTTATGCCACCGGTCTATGATACAATTGATTATACAGTAATCAAGAGTCTACTTCTGAGCTTATTAGCATGGTGCAAATACGAAGCCAAGTTTCTTAACTCATTACCCCTTCGACATGCTTCACGGCTCAACGCCTTGTCAACGTAACTGCCCGCACTCGCGACGCTAATTAGCTCACAGTACCCCTCATCTCCCGAGATTGGATGAAAGGAAGCTGTCTAGTCTATACCATAAGTTCTGATTGTTTTATTGTTTCTTGGAGATCAGCCGGGAAACAGACAGGTGTGAATAAGGATAGTAAACAGAGAACAGAGACATCATCGAGTAAATTTGCACCATTGATGTTGTTAATTGAAGGTGACGTGTTCATCTATAGTATATTGACGTCTGAATAAACATTCACTAGTAAATAGATCTTAAATCTGTGTACACGTGATGGGCGTGGTCTACATTTAATCAGATTGACTTATTGTAGTTAAATCTATATCATTTTGGCCCTGTATTAATTCTGAATATGTTGTAAAATATGTATTTGTATTAGTACTGTTAGTTCCCAAACGGTATGAGGCACTTAACAAAACGTGAAAACAAAATGAAATTCTCTTTGACCAGTTGAAATGTTATGGGATTGAACACACAAACATTGTTTTAACAAGTAAATCAACCCTATTTAAAACTAAACAGTGAATATGTCATTTATGTAGACATTATTACCTACGCAACTTAAACATTAACCATTATTATAATGTTTTACGTACTTACGTAATCTCTACTTTGAATAATGGTTTTGAGTGCAAAAGTTTAATAGCATTTAAACTTCACATGACATGAAAAACGCAAGCGAGGGGCATGGAATAGTCCGTGTTTAAATAGGTAACGAAGAAGGGTGTGGCTACATGTTGTATGTTCTCTATATCATTTTGTATGATTCACGAGAATACAATTCTGTTCTGTACATGAAGAATATTGTCCAATGAAAGCAATTGCACGCGTCTGTTCTACAATTGCTACGCTTCAATCTAATGCGTATGTACATGTGCATCCCGAGAGAGTGTTATTTCAAGGTCAATCTATTTGATAATGATTTCTAGAGTCTGATTGAATGTTTATTCGCGTGGGGATCCAAACTGTAAAATCTAGATTCGGCTTATCTTGATGATTGGTCAAAAGAGAAATAATTCATTTAATGATGATGTGATAATTACATCAAACTACAAGGACATTACTGTTAAGTGACATGAGTACCTTGTTAAATATGAGAGAGGTGTATGTTATAACATACATGTGTAAACTTCTAACAACCCATTATCTAAATATTTGTTTATTCACCAAACGGACTTTCATTCTCCAAAATCGACCATTCATTTCTGTCTGTTATGAGCACTTAATGAGATATCTTGCATAGAATATATACATTCTTGTTGATAGTTGCCAAATTATGTCTAAAAATTACTTCATTGCGATACAAATAGAAGCAACGCATATATGTGGCTCTCGCTGAATAAGAGGTGGTTTCAAGCAACGCATATATGTGGTTCTTGCTGTGTGAAGGTGCTAATTGAGTGACGCTTATATGTGACTCTCGCGAGGAGAATCGCCCTAAGTGGCGGTAATGAGTAAATACAGTCCAGTTGTCGACAGACCTCAATATATTTCAATTATACAACGAAGGATATGTGTAATAGGATTATATGATATACGAGGGTGGTCATATGCAGAAAAAGTTAGAAGAAAAGCTTATTCATCTTGAATAAAATCGTCCGTACAGATGAACAAAACATAAGATGTATTATCTTATCAAAATATATATACATGTCTAAGGTGAAAGTTCAATCAAGTGCACAGTCTTCATAGTAAAAAGTGTTGATAAAAAACAACAGCAGACAACGTTTTCTCCTACATGTTTCGATTTACTCTTCAGGGAGAATGATTACATTGTCTATGACGTTACGCCATTATGACGTCACAATGCTGGACATATTCAAGGAGCTGATGTTTATATATTTATCAGACATTTCTGTTCAAGATCAATACGGAATATCTTGATATCTATACAACTCGAATAAATCTCGGCACATACATGTATTACCTTTTTATACATTAAATGTGAATAACTTTTTTATCTCCATCAAACTCTAAAGAAATAAGAACTTTATGTTAATTATCCAGGGTTAATACGTTGAACAAGAAAACATGGTGCATATTATGCACTACTCAGAAACCTTCTCACTTGGTCACTTGAAACGTAGGAAATAAAATGATTGACCATAAGTTTCCTCTTCAATCAAAGGTCAATTACCGGTATGTTAAATTCTTAATCTTAAAAACATTGGCCCTTTACAAAGCCTTATAATTTTCAGCAAATGTTGTTTTGTTTTGAAAAGAACATGATTGCATAAATAATGATAGGTATCAAAAGATCTCATCTACTCATCCTTAAATGCTGAATATATAATAATCCCGTTGTCATTATACTCTTGTAACAGACGTGAAATTGACACGAATAATAGTACTTTAGGCTAGCAACATTTTAAACTCATATCTTTAGATAAGTCACCTAAATACCGTTTGGCTGATTGAAGCGCACCATTGTCTGGTTTTCGATCATAGTCACGACTTTGAACCTTCTTACTGTTACTATACTTTAGCTCTTAATTATTCTTTTATACAACAGTCGTTACCTCCCGATAGAATAACACTATTAATAATGTTTTGGTGTATGTGACCCCAAACAATTCACAGAGTGTGCCTTTAACGTACGTGTCATGCATAACACATGTTATACATAAAAGATGAATGAATGAAATTGCTGCAGTTATGTCATTCCAGTAAAAATATCTTACTGTAACACAGGGCTTTTGTTTTTATATACCACTGAAAGAAAATATAAGGTTGTTTTCATTGAGGATGTAAATAGAATCAGGATTAAGTTGCAACAATGTGAAATATGTAATCCTGAATATGTATAATTTATAAAGAAAAAAAATAAGTTTCAAATTCATTTTCAACTTTTGTCATATGACATAAAGTAAAAGAGCGGTAAACATGATTTTCTGAACGCTTTTGGCACTTTTGCAACCTCGAGTATCCAGCCATGTATGACACGCGTTGGCCATCCGTCAGCCACGCGTGAGCAACGGGTGGCTGACGCGAGGCTTCCCCTTGCTCACTCGTGACTAACGCGTGAGCAACGCGTGAGTTACGCGTTTTTCAACCTATTACCTTTGCACACTACTGTATGGGTGGTGTGACTAACATAGCAAGAAATTGTCACAAAGACCTGGAAAATGGAACGCTACTACCTTATTTAACACGTCAATACATTGTTGGAATAGAGAAAATTAAGTATAGACAAGTCACACACTGTACGTACTAATGTTCTGATCACTGAGTGGAAAACTATCTATTTCATCAAATGATACAGATTTTCCTTTAAAAATCTTTCTCTTTCTTTACCATTGTCATCGAAAATCTGCCTCGTCAGTAGAGGTTTACATTGAAAATTACTTCGCTTAGATAATTGATGGTTTCAGTTATATTATGTTTAAATAAAAATGTAATTACTTAAATAATGAGTTGAAGATGTGACATTTCCACTCTCTGTTTTTTCAAAAGTTCGCAAATAGAATTATTCAAATGATCAACCAAGGATAAAAACTCCATTTCAAATATCATTCAACCAGAGGTTCGGGAACTGATCTGTTCTAACTGAAACTCGTTACTTCAATGTGATGTATTTCTTATTGTCTTTATCTATATTGTCTTTCTGGTTCATCATTAAATGATACAAAGGCGTTTCTGACGTGGGTAACACAAACATAGATTGGAGATGTGCTTCCTTGCTTGGTGCTCGGTGTTATAAGGATAGCACATTGAACGGATGGTGCACTGTTTCTGCAAAGTGCCCTTTTTACTTTTTAGTGAGGACAATAAAGAATTATAATCATTACACATTACCCGAAATCTTGTGTTCATAATTATTCCAGAAAGTACATTCTTTAGTATTTGAATGTTGTCACACTTTGACAGAGGTGAAGATGTCATATGGGTTTTATAGAAACTGAGCTTTTGATGAATTGAATTGGATAGCTTAAATGGGTTGATATTTCCCTACAAGTGAACGCAATGCCCTTCTAAAGAATACATATGTGGCTAGGCTAAATATAACTTTCCCTTGAAATAATATTTGTTTTTAATTATTTAAAATCTTAGTCCAATCTACATGCATACCTGTTATATGAAGTAATACTAAAATTGTCAAAATGAGGGTCGAGTCATTTGGAAAGGAACTTTATCGTAATTTAACATGTTATTACTACACCGAACTGAATAGCCTTAACTTTAATTTCAGAAACAGCTAGTTCTCTTCATTAATAACCGGATTTTAAAAGTTCGACATATTTCACTCAAACAACTACTTTTTGCCCTTTTAAGACAGTCGACCTGAGCGGACTTGGTAGAAGATAAAACCTTAGACTGTCTGTCCCAAGAGAGAACTGAGTGAAGAGAAAATTGCATTTGAAAGTCTGCCAATATAACAGAAAAAGTTAGGGTTGCGCCATTAATGGTAAGAAAAGCACACTACCGTAAACTGAACCTTTCAAATGTGTGTGAAAGTCATCATGTGAAACAAGCAGACATTTCTAGGTGAGACAGTTTGGTCTGGTGGACGTGCAAGAATGATGATCCAGGTTTAAACTATTTATTGAAAGGCACAGCAATTTGAGAAAAACGTCAAGAGGTCGTGTAAGAAGTTATTGTGATCATCGACTATTTGCACATGTTAGATAAATGGTAACAAGTACGAGTGAAACTAAATAGGACTACCATTAAAGGGGCAGTAGCACGTTTTAAGGGGGGATCTAAGGTGATGTCAGGAAATTGAAAATAAATGGTTCCAATTGAAAGACAATGTATTAAAACTAAATAAAGCGGTAATAAATCAAATATGTATTTCAAAGTTAACCCATGCGATTCCTTTTCTTACAAAAAATGAATTAAAGGTGTTAACACAAAAATGGCTGCCAATGGATTTTATGTGAATCTTTATAATTTGTTCTCTGATTATGGATGATTGGTTTGTGTAATGAGATTTTTGACACTATCAAAGTATTACATTTAGCATTAACTCACAATGATCAGTGAAAAATTGAAAATATAAAATTGTCAAAAAACGTGTTACTGCCCCTTTAAGCACCTAATGGCCTAAATGGCTTCACACAAACGCAAATGAGAAGTTTAACTTGAAAACAAAACGTCTTTAAATGAATATCACAGAGAAATACCAAGTTAATATAAACTACCACTATAATTAACTAAACCGAACAATAGCGATGAATATAAACGTTGGCACCGAATGACAATTACTAAAATGCAAAATCATAAAAAAATTAAACCAAATATTAGCACTGTTCTACATGTATAAGAAGTATTTTGGAATAGTTGCAAAATTAATATAACTCTTAAATTAGTCAACTATTATCATAAACTAAATAAGATATGGAAGATTAAATGTTTTGGTTAATTTAGCATTGAGACGTGAGGTCTGTAACATGATATCGTCCGTAGTCATTTTAAATACCCTCTATATTTTTCGACATAGATGAAAGCATCAGTTTTTCAGTTGCATCGTTCGAAAAAGAGGCAAAATAATGCAATCGAAAAATAAGACAAACACACATCATCTTTTAATTCTAAACAATATAGTGTGAACACTTATTAGATGTGATCATTAAAATTAACCATATCAGGTTTTCTTTTGGCCTTCCGGATGGAAAATCAAACAACCTACATGTACTTGGTTTAAACATATTTTGTAACATGAAAGGGATCGGCAAGCAAGCCATATTGCTTAAAGAGAGCATGTATTACGATCTTATATGTTTAATATGAAACTTTTGTTCATGAATGTATATCGTTGAACGTTTGACTATCTGAAAGTAAATCATACATATATCTTTGTTCGCAGTATTTATTTGGCAATATCAAACAAGCTTAATATTGTTAACCTAAGCGAACCACTAGGGTCTTGTTTACTCCAGCACTTGTTTGATTGGACCCATCTAAATATTCAGAGGTTGCAGCATAAAGACATTAAAATGATTAAAGATAAAACATTCATTTTGCTGATGGTGACGCGTAAATGACACTGTTGAGAAACTAGACGATAAACTAAACCATAGACATATCAATGACTGTTTAGTTAACATCAAGGTTACAAAATCAGGTACTAGTAAAATATATCTTAAAGGGGCAGTTGCACGTTTTTTGGTGATTTTATATTTAAAAATTTTCATTGATAATTGATGGTGTCAAAAATGTCATAACACAAACAAAGTAAGAAGATTTACCTAAAATCCATTGACGGCCTTTTGTGTGAACACCTTTAATTCATTTTGTGCAAGAAAAAGGAATCGCATGGCTAAACTTTACATTATATTTTTGAATTATTACTGCTCCATTCAGTTTAAATGCATTGTATTTCAATTGGAACTATTAATTTTAATTTCCCCGACATTACCTTTTATGCCCCCTAAAAACGTGCTACTGCTCCTTTAATTACCACATTGACAATTTCTTGTATATTTGTGATTTGTGCAGAACACGTAATAAAGGGAACAATACCTTGCTTGGGCAAGTTACCATAATTCTTTCAGACATGACAACCAATCACTTAATTTGCATGGTAGGATTCAATCAATAGCGAAATCATGGAGAATGTAATATCCTTTCCTTATTATACTATCATCCGGTGCATATGTAAACATAGGCGAGCATGCACTGCCTGCTAAAGGGTCAAATAATTAAACTTCATGTTCATTAAATACATACTTCTTATTTTCAAAATAAAGATTTGTTCACTTTGAACAAACCTTTAATGTAGGTATAAAATTTATATACTATTTTACAAACAAAATGAATAGGAGCTTCGTTAAAGGGTGTGATAGTGTTTTGTATATGTTAAGGTTTATTACCCTTACAATGGAGTAATATAAAAAAAACATTACGAGGGCTGAGCCCGAGATGAGGTTTTTTAATTAAATACCGCAGTAAGGGTGATTAAACGCCCTACACCACGTGGACATACTTATTTTTTACGTGTTTATCATATTTTGCAGGATAAAAAATTATTAACAACAAAATTGGTCTTTTTTTATAATAAATAACTGTCCTAGGTCGGTTTAGTGTTATGGTTTGCACCAAACTAACAAAGCGCCGAAACGTACCACTTAGCGCTCACGTGAAGAAACAGTGCACGCGATTCTCGTGCAAGATTGTCCCTCAACACGTGGTCACACGTGTCATTCGACGCAATTCATTTGGGACTGTTGGTACCCGCTTTTCGATCCAGGTGAAGAAATAAACAAGTGAACAAAACCTCATGGAAGTGAAGTTAGTGATAAGTAGGATTTTAATTCTCGTATTTTTATTATGATCTTGTGAAACTGAATGACGAAGCAGATCTTGCAGTGTGTTGACGTTTTTGACCACGTCTACCAACACAGAAAACAACAATGAAGGTGAGTATTGTTGTGAATTGCTGGTCATATAGTTACAAAGAATAGATAGAAAACCGGATAATGCAGCGACTGGCGAGCCAATTGATTCTAACGTTTGTAAACTTTTGTTAACCTAAACAAAACGAATATTTGAATGATTAGGAGACATGTAAATAAAACAATGTTGTTTATTTCTGTCAATCGACATACAGAGTATAATGATATATGTCAATTAAGAATATGATTAACGTATAACGTATAACTTTGTCAGTTGAACAGGACATTGAAAACCATGATAGTATACACGGAATTAACCGTCTCACAGCTTAAATACAGTATTACGGTTCATTTTCAATAATTCAAATATAGGTTAAAGGGTAAAATTTTAGTTCTCTTGATATAAGTGTCCATGACTTTCCTTTAAAAGATATCGGATAATATACCTAGATTTAATAAATTAAGAAAAGGTCAAGAAAACACAAATCATTCCAATATTAGTTGCAAATAAGTCTTTGAATTTATGCACATTTTAACTTATGCTGAAATGATTTTTCGAAACTTTTAAACGAAGGGACATGCGGTTTTATTTTGTTCATATTTCAGGTGTGACCGCCTATTTGAGAAGCAGTTATAGAGAGATGACTATCAGTAGCGCCCCTCTTATGCAGGATGGAACACAATCGCGACCGAATCGGATAGAATCGGATTCCATTGTCGAAACACGTACTTTGAAAGACCTTCAATTCAATAAAATGCTTAAAATGTTTGTTGTGTATTCTTTTGATATAATAAATATATAAATATAATGGTTATTAATTTTATCCACAAAATTAACTTAAAGGCATATACACGGATATAGCGAACTCCAAGGGACCAACAAATTTAGTTCGCTATATCCGGTGTTCCCTACTCGCATTTAGCTGTCATATATAAGGCTTCTGGGGGGACTTAAATTTTTTTTCGTTATATCCGATTGTTCGTTATATCCGAGTTCGCAATAGCCGTGTTCTACTGTATGTCGAATCTTGAAAGCAAAAAACAAAGAAAACAGATAAGGAAACACATATTTGTTCAATTGCTCCTTTCAGCCGATCCTTTGTCATAGATCAGGTCGCTCTGTCTGAGCAATGATGTTAATCCCAACAAATCTATCAGCCACATGCGTGTAGCTACTGTAGTGATGAATTGCTCCGCGGACCTTGATGGTGGAAAAGCACTTCCCGATTTAACATGTGGGCATTCTAGGGTGTTGCTGACTTGGCTGGCATTATGGGAATATGTTTCCCTGACTCTGACATCAATAAATATAGATTTATTGAGCGTCTAGATGTCATCATTCTCTCCCCACAGAGGTAGATCAAGTCATGTTGATCTAGCCTCTGTTCTAGTACGCCGAAATCCGTGGGTTTCGGAAGTTTCCCCTGGCGGAAAAATCTTTCATCACAATACATTTGAATTTCGTTATCAAATGACAAGGCTTCTCGCGTGGAAAGGGTGGTTCACACCTTGTTTTAGTAGCCAAAATGATGATTTAAGAACAGCTTTTTATTGCACAACTAATTTTGATTGCCTCCAATCAGGCATCTCCCATTCTATCCCACAATCTCGGCGTAATATAACAGAGTTTAAATCAACATGACTTGATCTGCCTCTATTGGGAGAGGATGAGATGTCATCAAAATTCCAGAAACGAGGAAAATCCCGATAAATAGAACTTGATTGCTTAAAAGGGGCAGTAGCACGTTTTTAGGGGGAATATAAGGTGATGTCAGGAAATTGAAAATAAATGGTTCCAATTGAAAGACAATGTATTAAAACTAAATGAAGCAGTAATAATTCAACTATTTAACTTAAAGTTTAGCCATGAGACTCGATTTACTGACACAAAGTGAATTAAAGGTGTTCACAGAAAATGGCCGTCAATGGATTTTATGTGAATCCTCATACTTTGTCCACTGACTATGGGTGATTGGCTTGTGTAATGAGATTGTTGACACTATCAATATAATACATTACAATTACAATCATGAGTGAAATTTTTAAAATATAAAATTATCAAAAAACGTGCTACTGCCCCTTTAAGATGTTTGTTTCCGATAATTATATAGAACTCCCTTTTCAGTAACAACAACGTGTTTCTTAGTTGAAAAAAACATGTTTGTCTCTTATCAGATAGGGACGTTTTTAGATTCATCATTCAAGATTTACAGCAGACATATGTTTTCAAAGTTTTTTTTATCGAAATTCGTCTATAGAATGTTGTTGTTGTAGCCATTAGGTATTTTTATATAATACATACAACGAAATCGTTAAACAACTCTTGCAGATGAATAAAATAGGTTTTGCCAAAACTTGTTATTTCATTCTAAAAAGATGGACAACTTTTTCCTGATTTGACAATTAATCACTGATTGGAAAAAAAGACATCTGAATGAAATAACATATACATTTTGTATTCAAAAAACACTTCTTTGCTAATTTTTTCACTTGACTGAACGGAAAAATAGTATTCTATGATAAAATATTTTTAAGGTTTTGACTCCATCATTCTCTTAGTCGCGTTGAGACATATATAAGTCTGGAACAGGTAAAATATTCTTTCCCGTGAGAGGGTTGAGTGAAGTAAAATCATATTTTCAGGATATTAAGAAAATAAAAAAAGTGATCTGTGATGTTTTGCTACACATTCGTACTCGTACTCCATTGAAACATGGAGACATCTCAATACGAGAAAAGTATCAATACTGACTTATAAACTATTTATTGTAGTGCGCAGCAGTTTTTGATTACTACAAAACTCGTTTTTGAAATCAATGTGATGATTTGTTAAGCTTATGGTCATACATGAAACACGTCTTAACAGGTTGATAATTCCCTTTTAGTTTGGTGTTTTTGAATTGAAAACATTCTTCGAAAACAGACACTTATGGTGGGCTGAATAAACCTACTTAAGCAAGTAAGTATTTTGAAATTTGAAATAAGAGTTTAAAAGAATAAAAGTATTTCTGTGCGTCTAACTAATACATGAATGACCATGTTTGTAACTAAGCAATCTGAATTACTGAATCACCACAATAGTATTATCTTGACTATTACTAATAAAAACTATTTTTTTCAAAATCTACTAACCTAATGTTTTTTATGGTACAAAACTGACATTTAGGTTGATTAACGTTGAATTGAAATGAATTATATTTGAAGCTTAAATATCTTATCGCTTTTTTTAAAATGTCAATCATGATAAATGTCATAATTTACAAATCTACCTGAAAGAAGTAATATGATTCTGCATAATTAACAACCATAAGACAAGAGAAGAAAACACATAGTTAATGATTCAACTGATCTTTTCATCCACATGAATCAGCCACACATGATCCCTGTCTAAACAATGCTGTGCTGCCACATGGCTACTCTAATGCAGACAGTTACCAGTCCACTACCTCTGTTTCAGCCCACTCATGGAAGATAAATGTAAATGAAAATTTTATCCATACAATAAGTAAGGGAACAAACATCGCTATTGTACTGTTATTGTCTATAAGTTACTCGTGAAATTTACGCTTTAGAATATGAGTTTAATATGATCATATTCTGTTTTAGAATATTACGTTTTTACAATCTTTTACAGTTTTAAGTTGTAACTTGGCAGTTGTGGCCATCGCCATGTTTGTTGACATTCCTGAACTAAGTTTTGAATAAAAGTTATAATGAAGAACTCGAGTCAGTCATGGATAAGATTTTTACAGTGAGGTTCCATCCCCTTTTTATAACAGGAACAGTACTATCGGAGTATTTCATGTGGAAACAAAATCAAAGAATACTTTCCTGTTTATGATTAGATTTGATTATTAAATGATGACGTCACACTTATTTTCATGTATGTTAGTGAGGGTAACATTTAAGTGTGCTCTAGATTAAACAATTTGACAAAGAATAGAATCACTGCGACCTCTTGAATTCTGTTTCCACAAACTAAAACGATAGGACTGTCCCTTTAACGTTATCAGTCAAAAATTAACAAAGATTCTGCTGTAGGATAACTCAATGTCAAATATCTACTTAACGATGATACAGAATTCTCAAAGATTTGACTTGACATCCTAGACCTCTACTCAGTATTCTATTAAGCCTCTTATTCAAATTGTCTGTCTGTCTCGCCATGAAGGGACCCTATAGAGCGTTTCTGACTTTGCAGACACGGGATGAAAATGAGTTACTTTTACCCTTACAACACTCTTTACTCCTGAGATAATGACAGTTAATCACAGGTAAAAATAATACTTGATAAAGAGAATTTTATAGCTTCAATATGTTGATTGTTTCTTACATATATATTTATATATACAATGTTTTGTATCAAAAGAAAAAATGTTTCTAATCCAGTCTTGGATAATGAACCAAGTCTTTGTTGTTTTCTATTAAACCATTGCTTAGAATAGATTAATACATCTCAAATCACTACATCAGAAAGTGTCAAAGTGGTTATTTCATAAACATCCAGTACTCTTTGATAAAATATAACCCAACTCTTTCAGCTCAAAATAGTTTACAACAAGATACTCTGGGTATCTTTAAGACAGATGTCTGGAACACATTTGAAGAAAGATAAAACCTGAAATAGTCTAATCCAATAGAGAGCTGAGGGAAGATAAATTGCGTTTTTTGATAAATTAAGGAAAATAAGAAAAGACAATTTTTAAAAAATAAATGCAAGTTTCATTCTGCGCATTCTAATGATAAATATATAATACAACAAAACAGCACTGCAGGTTTTACTGCTAAATTAAATACTTGGTTAAATCCAACAGTGTTCAACAGCAATAGGGCAAGGGTCAGGGTGTATATATATACACTTGTTAGCAAATATGAATTTCTTAAATTTAGACAAATCATATAAACCTTCATGAATTTGTAAGTATTATTACTAGAAGTATACGTATATCAAATAAGCAGATGGGAATGTTTGCATTATTTAGATCAGGCCTTCTTGGATTGTTTTGGTTACCAAATCTCCAAAAATGCTGCTTATGAAGGTATTATAGATTTGAGTCCCGTACAAATACGGAAGATGGTTTGAGTTGCATGTTGTTAAAAAAAGATGATAACGTTTCATGTAAGTTCATGTTTTGCAGAATATTCGAACTCACATTTGATAAACAAATCATCCGTAAGGCAAAAAAACTAATACAAAAGAAGCCAAAGCCGAGTGTTAAGAACGATTTCATACCTTTCGCCCTAACTTCAGTAGTAACTAAGGTTTTTGAACCTGTTGTTTTCAAGATGCTATCCAATCAAGTCAGTGACAAGCTTGATCCTTAAAGTTAGCATACCGAGCCAGACGCGGAGTGGAGACGCTACGATCACCCTGTTACTCAACATCTTGAAAACACGGGAGGTTATGCACGCAGTCTTTTTGTTCACTTTTCCTAATCTTTTAATACCATCAATCTTCACAAACTCGTCAAGGAGCTGACTGATATACATGAACTTGATGGGAAATGACAAATTAACAACAAGATGTTTTATTGTCAAATTCCCGACAATTAGCAATAGGATATGTTAAGAACTTCCCTCCCACTCTTAGGACAACTGATATCTGTCAACAAAGTTCAAGAACATCATCTTAAGGAATGTGTTGATAATGACCAGTCCAATTAGTAATTGAAACCTTTTCGGTGTACAACGTGGGCATCTGCAGAAAAATTCCCTTTCCAAGTCGTTATGATGAGGATTTTTTTATAAGGAACTTTTGAAGAACTAAGGCGATCTAAATAATGTTGATCCTGAGAAAAATTAATACAATCACAGATGTTCTAATTATACTAAGTGAAGAAACTAAAACATATCCATGAAAATTGGAGATTATATATTTCGTGCAAAAACAAGTGATTCCTGATCGAGATAGATTTACCATGATCCACTGAAACAAAACATCAGAGAAATTCATCGGTTTCTTTAATTTGATGCTTGGTTTAAGAAATAACGTTGTTTAGAAATAATCACTGACGCTTTGAAGTTTAGACTCTTTACAAAGTTAAAGCTCAAGTTGCAAATGTGACAAGTTTTTGAAAAATTGTTTCCATTTAATGTTTGAGAAACAATCGACTTTAATAAAATATATTTGCATCAACGAATACCACCCAATGATACTTATATCTCATATCTTATTGTTATAAATCAGACATTTGGTTTGAATTGTATACCATAAGCTTATTACATCGTCATTAAATCTAAGGTATAGATTGAGTGAACTACAACCCCTTGAAAGAACATTTGATATTTACTTGTTTCATTGGTTACTTAAAGGGGCAGTAGCACGTTTTTAGGGGGAATATAAGGTGATGTCAGGAAAATGAAAATAAATGGTTCCAATTGAAAGACAATGTATTTAAACTAAATAGAGCAGTAATAATTCAAATATATAACGTAAAGTTTAGCCATGCAATTGCTTTTTCTAACACAAAATGAATTAAAGGTGTTCACACAAAAATGGCCGCCAATGGATTTTGCGTGAATCTTCATACTTTGTCCTCCTACTATGAATGATTGGCTTGAGTAATGAGAATTTTGACACTGTCGGAATAATTAATTTAGCATTAACTAACAATTATCAGTGACAATTTTAAAATGTAAAATTATCAAAAAACGTGCTACTGCCCCTTTAAATGGTCACGAAAACTACAATCATCTAGGTTGTGCAAAAAGACAAGAAGTTATATGATTCAAAAAAGTAAATGGTCCCTTGAAACAAAGGTTAGATTTCTATGATGTTTATCTATAATTCTCTGTCTTAACGAAGAAATTCGTAAACATACTATTGTACTACAGAATTTTATTTCAATCTGAAATGTTTGATAATTGACGCCAATTATGATTTATTTGTGATTAAAGTGTGATTACATAAGATGATTTGGGTTTCATTGTTGTAACTGTATCAGTTGTTTTCAGAATTTTAGATAACGGCGCTTTAATGAAATAACAGGCTGATAATTGCTTGATTCAAGATTAGTCTGAAACTTCATTCACTTCATTTCGTCCCGGTAATCTAATATAAAATCAGCTAGCAAAACATGTCATTTTGAAAGTTTTATTTACAGTATAGCTAAATAAATTGGTTTCGTAAGAATCCGTTTATTTTATGTGTCTCAAAGGACATTTTTATCCATTCAAAGTGCAACTTTGATTAATTCAATCAAGTAGGTCTTAGATAAAGAAAACATTGGATCGGAGTTCGTTAAGTTCCAAATGTATCTATTAACTTAGTTTATTTGACAAAAATGCCCCTATTTTGCCTTCACACTTCCACAATAATTAATCATTATCTGGTGGTGACAAATACTCGCTGCTCTGGTTGAAAGGAAAACATGAATTGATTGCTTGCAGAAGCTAAAAGGAGATTAGATGCTAAAAGGTATGCCTCTAAATAAACAATTATCACTTACAGTAAAACATAATTGAATTTGAAGATGGTTTAAAAAAAAGAGTTAAAAAGCACTATTGTGTGAGGTTTCCTGATGAAAACAACATTACAGAAACGACTGTTATTCGAATATTTCCTTAGATGTTGATATATATAGTAAGCTTTAGTTAATTAAATGATTACTATTAAAGGTTACTATTACGGGGGGATAACAATGTAAGTCAACAATGGGATATAAAACTTTCGGTTAAATTCAAATTTTAGTTTACAATTTAATGAGAAACTTAGCATACTTTTCACTCCCATTCGGTTAACCCTTGTTTTTACTTCGAAGTAGTACTGTGTGATACTTTCAGGGCAAACATCCCTTTTAAAGGGGCAGAAGCACGTTTTTAGGGGGGATCTAAGGTGATGTCAGGAAAATGAAAATAAATGGTTCCAATTGAAAGACAATGTATTAAAAGTAAATGAAGCAGTGATAAATCAAATATGTATTGTAAAGTTACCCCATGCGATCCCTTTTCTTACCAAAAATGAATTAATGGTGTTCACACGAAAATGGCTGCCAATGGATTTTATGTGAATCTTTATAATTTGTTCTCTGATTATGGATGATTGGTTTGTGTAATGAGATTTTTGACACTATCAAAGTATTACATTTAGCATTAACTCACAATGATCAGTGACAAATTGAAAATATAAAATTGTCAAAAAACGTGCTACTGCCCCTTTAAATGATGCCTGAATATCATGTCCTATTATTATATTTACGTTCAGTTAACTAAAAGGCGGAAGAAAAAAAGTAGAGAAGCTTCCCTGAAAATCGAACTATGCTCATTGTTAAAAGAGTGCCTTACATAACAGGGCTACCTTTCATAAATTTACTTTGCGAAATTTAACCTTAACACTATACTTAGGTTACCTTAAGAACTCAAGATCCATTTCGGGCTTTGTGAAAGGATGCTCTGGCACAGATTGTGTAGGTGAACATCCAACATCATTTTAGACAATGAACTAGGATCAGGTTTGATCCATAAAATAAAAGCCATATGCACTAAACACAAAAATACCACTCCTTCTCCCACTTCCACTTCTGAGGATCATATTTTAGACGACATCAGTATATGCACTGGACTAAAGAATCTTATTGATCTAAGGCAGCGACAAATAACCTTACTGAATCTCATAGTATGTTGTTAGTCAATAATTGACAAATCCAGCTTTAAGATTAAGCCTATTATTTAAGTTCAAATACAAAATTGTATTACTCCCTTTATGAATTATTTGGAAGTAGGAATTACAAGGTTCAATTTAATCTTTCAAAATTTAAGTAGAGATAAACAGCCTCAAAAACTAATTCTGTTTCCAGTTCAACGACTTCCTTTTAGAATGAGGTCAATAATGAGGGGTTTGTCGTTTCCTATTGTGTATATCTTATTGAATTATGAAGTTATGTTTGGTTTAATTCACCCAGCGGACTTCTTTCTAAGCTAAAGTCAAAGGAGTAACAAGACTAATCAACTGAATGTACAACATAAAAACATATGTTTGTGTTTCGTACATTAATCCGGCATTTCTCTATTATGTAATTGACATTGCTCGTGGTGAGATGACTTGATGAATTTAAAATAAAAATAGGAATAGGACTAATCAATTAAATGTAAAAAAGTATTAAGTGATAAAGCAATTTATCACAACTAATTAGATTTACCCGTTGCAGATTACTTACGTAATTGTTATTCTTAATGAAATGAGTAACATTCCCCTAGACGATAGAAAAAACATTGCTAGAGACGGTATGTTGTGGGCTGAAGCACACAAATCAACAAATGATTATCAATCACAATATTCATGAGGTATTGTGTTCAAATGTCAGAGCTTGTGTGGGATTCCCTTTATCACCTGTGCGTTCATGTCAAGTTCATGTTTTCTAAAAGTATGTACTTGGACAAACATCACCATGAATTAAAGTCTATTTTTTTAAATAATTTTTTATTTTTGTTGCATTTTACATTATTTGCGCATACATATTACACAATTATCTGAAAATTAAAGTCTACATTAAGGGTATAAAGATCTGAACGTAAGGAGCATCATTTCTAGGATTAACAATAAAGTCATTGTTTTCATTGAACGTCTCCAAAATTCAAGCAGATTCTGGGTACAATAATCCAAATATTCCATATTTTTAATCAGGAGAAAAAAAGCAAGGAAAAAACGTCCGCCACTTTTAACCAATTTCCCTGTCTCCTTCAGGTCGCAACTATAAAACTAAGAGAGATTTAATCCCCAAACAGTATCGTTATTCTCAATACCCAATTATTTAATTTTTAAGTTGTTAATATCTTACCTTTTAATGCAAGCCATTCTCTCACCACAGAGGCAACTCAGTCATACCCGAATAAAGGTATGACTGAGCTACCTCTGTGGGGAGAAAATGAATGCAAGCATGATATGGCAACTTCCTCATATTTTAGGATCCTGTTTTAAATATATAATTCATTTTAATCCAGTTGAATGTTTATTGTTGAATGTTTATGTTATGTGAGTGATGTCGATGTAATGTGTTGTATACTTATTTATTGTTTTTATATTATTCACAAAGCAATCTTTGATGCGGAACGAATTCTTTTCATTGTTTGTAAAGTATGATAATCATAAAAATGTTCCTCTCTAACTCTCCTATGTTGTGTAGAATTTATAGGCAAATTCGAATTAACAACGTCTTGTCTATAGGGGCAGTCACACGTTTGAGGGGGAATGTACATGTTAACTGAAATTTTTTAAAATAAATGGTTCCAATTGAAAGACAATGTACTTAATCTAAATAAAGCAGTATTAAATCAAACATACAATGTAAATTTAGCCATGTGATTCCTTTTTCTTACACAAAAAGAATTAAAGGTGTTCACACAACAATGGCCGTCAATGGACTTAATGTGAATCTGTTTAATTTGTTTTCCGACGATGGATGATTGGTTTGTGTAATGCGATTTTTCTCACTATCAAAAGAGTTAATTTAGCATTAACATAATGTACAATTAATAGTGAAAATGTGAAAATATGAAATGTTCAAAACACGTGCTACTGCCCCTTTACGCATTTACGTACAATTATCAGTTTAACATTGAAATTATAAAAAATTAAAAAAACGTGTTACTGCCACTTTTAGGCCAGGACCATTAGAAATAAGATGGAAAAAAATAGTAGAAAGCTGATTTTTTCTGGAGACCCTAATAATATCATCCTAATGTCAATGGCATAAAGTTCTGCGAATTCTAGCTGGTGGCTTTTTCAAAATGGCCGCCATTTCCAATATGGCCGCCGGGATTCCGTTAAATCATTGATTTAAAAAACAAAATCGTCACATATGCCATACAGTATATCAAATTAAAGCTTGTTGAATATCCTTTCCAAATATGTACTTTTTATTCTTGTATAACATAGTCCCAGTGAGATACTGACCTTTATACTTTCAGAATATACTTTAAAATGCAGAAATCATGCGTTCACAGTTAGTCACTTAAATCAACGGCAGTATTGTTGCAGTTTCCATGGCATCCAGTACACAGGTAAGAACACTCTAACCCAGCCTTTAAACAACTGCATCGTTTCCCACAGCGTATCTTGCAACCACAAGAAACCATTTTCAAAACCTTTGCAGGTGCGACAGGTATGTCTGTTTCTGTAGGAACAAGTGTCCCATCCTTGTGGTGCCATCCCCATTCACTTGGTGGTAATGCATGTCCTAGCCACTGCTGTACAGTGAGATATGTTCTGTAGTTGTGAAACTTTGCAGCTGCAGATGTTGGAGGGAGTGATTCCAACTTGAAAGTTGACGATATGCTGGCTCTATGCACTGACTTGAAATATGTTTTGTAACGATGGTCGTCCAGAGATGATGTTGATTCGTCAGCTCCATAGAGTTTCAAGAGGAATGTTTCCCCAACACGAGCAATGACATCGTGGGAACTTCCAGGCTGATTAAAAAAATCCAAAGCATCGCAGTTGTAGGCACTGTCTAACAGTAGGGACAAAGCTTTCTTCTTCCCTTGATTGTAGAGAGCTGAAACAGTGTCACATCCCGAAACTGCATGAGCAAACATAAGGTGTTGTTTGATGCTCTGAAAGGCTCTCTGCATTTTGGATATGCTGTACAGCTTTAGAGGATTGTGTCCATACAGCATAAAGAGATTCATGGAAGGATCTGCCTGAGCAACCATCATCACCATCAGGTCTGTATCTGTGCCAACAACAACAACAGGTACTTGTCTCCTTTGGGCGATATCCATTGCAGTTGATGCAATCAGCCAGTCAGCATCAGCAGTGCTCTTTTTAACTGTCAGACCCATATCATCGCTCAGTGTTTGTATTTGGCTGATCAGTGTTTCCTTGTTCTTGCCATTACCCAGAAAGGCAGTCTGTGATGTAGTTGTCTTCATTTCAGGTGTAAAGAGAATTTCTGATGAAGTTTGCCTCTGTGCCCGTCTCTGTTGTTCAACAGCTTTCGTCGAAGATGTGTTACCATATCCATCAAAAACTACTACAGATTCTGGACCAGAATTATCAAGTATGTTGGATATATAATTGTGACAGATCTGACCATATGTGGCATTGACAGGCCAGGACACAGTCCGAAGAAGGTGACCACCGTCATGGACATAGAGTGCATCACTAGGAAGTTCATCCTCAGGAGACACTTGTGACTTCAGAAGATTTGCCATCACACTTTTTGTGTTTTTCCTCATAAGACCTTTTTCAAAAAGGGAGGGTGGCTGCTTTGCAAATTCATGAGAGAGATATGACTTCATTTCAGAACTCTCTTGAATAACACATGTGACTCTCATGAATAACATTGTTGAATTAACTTCAACTTCAACACCACGCACTTTGATCTGGTTATTGTCTCCATGAATGCTGATGACCCTGTCTGACCGCTTCAGCTTTACATCTGCATATGTTTGTCCAGTCATAGCTAATGCTGCTTTGTTTCCAACTGAGATTGCTTGATCTGCATTTGCAGATTTTCCAGCAATTACCCCACTGGCTATACATATCAATGAGTCATGCCCTTGATAGGAGAATGGGGAATGCATTTTCAGCCAGTTGAAGAATGTTTCATAGTCACTTGCATTTCTAGACATGCTACTGGGGCGCAGGTCCACGTGTTGATCAGAACTCTGTGTGTGTACGCCAGTGAAATTTTCCAGAGCTTCACATATTGGAATGCAGCGTGGCATTGAATGAACCCATTTTTGCAGCGTGCTATCTGTGATTCCACGACCATGTGCCATACCTCCAGATACTTTCATCAATCTCATCAAGTTCTGTTCAATTGTTTGATCACTGAAATTTCCACTCCAGAATTTTTCGGTTCTACGAATTGTGAAGTAGCCTTGTTCTGTGAAGTTCTAGAATTGGTTAGCGGACATAATGTCCTTCAGCCCTGTCATTTGGTCAAGGTAGAGGCGAGTAGATTTTGCATACGCAAGATGACCAGCAGCATGAAAGAGTGGGATCATTTGTTTGGTTGCATCAAGGTGTAGATTCCAGTTACCTGTGCGTTCAGCTCGGATGAATAGGAGAATGACAGATACCTGCTTTAGATATTCGATCCAGAGTTTGCCTGTCCTACTATCATTAGAAGTAGTTCTCATGAGTCCATCGATCACCTGTGTGAGCTTTT
Organism: Steromphala cineraria; assembly: GCA_916613615.1. Taxonomy (NCBI): domain Eukaryota; kingdom Metazoa; phylum Mollusca; class Gastropoda; order Trochida; family Trochidae; genus Steromphala; species Steromphala cineraria. The sequence continues at coordinate 56,876,769 of OU744731.1, read as the reverse complement.
GGACACATTGTTCATCTGTCACAGTATCACTGGAGCATTCCCCTTTAAGCAGGGATTGGTGGATGTTTCTGAGCTGAGTGACATCCAAATCATCCTTACATCCAGGTGTTTCTAACAGACAAGACACAATGGCTGCTGAAGAAAGGAAATGTGCACGTAGGGCTCGGGCATATGCATGACCAGTCATCATATGAATAACACTGTTTGGAGCATAGACAGTTGCCCATAAATCTTCCAATCCACTGCCTCCCATCACGTATCCAATCGACCCCATGTATGACATCAGTAGATGGAAACCTCCAAGGCGAATGATAATCCTGTTCAAGTTTGAAGATTTCACAATTTCAACTGCTTTTATGTACAGAGGTTGATCAAATGTTACAGGACAAATCCCAAGTGCATGCTTTTCAGCCAGTCTTTGTGCAAACAACAGGGCAGAGTAGATGGTGTCCGGCCGGGAAGGATCTTGATTTACAAAAGGCAGAATGGTAATTTTACTTTTCTCATGATTTTCGCCTTTGACAGCACACTGCATAAAGCCACTCCATGATAGACACTCTGACACAGGCTTCCCCAGACTAAAACTAGCAAACCAGATACTATCTAGACTGTGAGCCAATTTCTGCATTGGAGCTTGGGAGCTTTGTGGAGGTTCAAGAGGTTGTGGATGGTTGCGCCCCCTAACCGGGGGAGCCCCCGTGGTCCGCTGCTGTGCAAATACCTGCACCCCTAGACGGGCTACGCCCTCCAGGTCCTCCGTGGAGACATCGCGCAGATAGTGGTTGGCGAACACCAAGCCCGACTTCCAGAAGCAGCCGGCCATGATGTCCGCCACTGACAGATTGCTGTGAAGGGCCATAGTCGCCGATATGGCCCTGATCTCGTGTGGGTTGGTCCGCGCCGGCGCCGGCAGCCCGGCCGCCTTGTAGGCGTCCACCACCGCAGACCTGAGGTAGACCCCCAACTGCCTCTTGTCAATCTCCTTTGAGCTCGTCTGGGAGTGGGGCAAAAAGAGCCTGCGCCTCCCCTGTCTCAGTGTCCGCGTCTTCTCCACATAGACGCGTAGAGCGCGCACGGGACAGAGGAGACGTTCCCGCTCGTCCGTCGGCTCGATAGCCGGGGAGATTGACGGTAGTGTGAAGGTCCTCCCACGTTCGTCAGCGCCTTGGTTCTTGCACAGGAAGTCTGGCGCCAGTCCCAAGGTCGCTGACCCTCCATCTCTCACCTCAAACCTGAGCAAATCAGCTTGCAGAGCATGCAACTCTGATATCCTAGCCGCTGACCCCATTGCCACCAAGAAACACGTCTTAATGGTCAGACGCAGCAGCGTCGTGTCCGTCAGCGGCTCGTAGTGCTCAGATTTGAGGTGATTCAACACTATTGCCAGATCCCATTCTGGCGGTCTCAGTTTGTGGCGGCCATCCACGTTTCTGTATGTCCTAATGAGCTCCTTTAGGACCGAGATATCCAATCCCCGATCCTTCTTGCGAAGGACGGACATAATGGCCGCGAGGTTCGTGTTGATGGAGGAGGCCTTAAGCCCCCTCACTGTGCGTAGGTGGACCAGGTAATCCGCGACCTGGGGCACCGTTATCGTGCGCACATCGAACCCCTTCCCTTCGCAAAAGGTCATAAAAGAAGCCCATTGAAAGTCATACAGCTTACGCGTGGATGACCGCTGCGAGGTTGCCACCGCGCTGGCTACCGCCTCCGAAAATCCTGCGCTCCTCATCCCGTCTTGGAGACAACCCAAGCGTGCAGATGAAGAACCTGCGGGTTCTCGTGCACCCGTTTGCTCGGGTTGCTCCTGAGAAGGTCCCACCTGGTCGGTTAGGGAACCGGCTCCTGAGCGCAGAGCCTCCGAAGGGGGACGTACCAGGGCCTCGCCGGCCACATCGGTGCGACCAGGAGCAGACGTAGCACTCTCGTCTCGTGCAAGCGACTGTCCAATCCAGGCGACAGCAAGCGCCGATCCACCAAGCGCGTGAACCTGTCCAACTCTAGCGCTAGAGGAGCGCGAGTCACCCGCGACGAGACACCAAGCGAAGGCGCCTGTCCAATCCTAGCGCTAGCAAGCGCAAGAGACACCAAGCGCAAGCGCCTGTCCAATCTCTGCGCCAGCAAGCGCACGAGACACTAAGCGCGTGGGTAGTGCAAGCGTCAGTCCCACCCCACCGGCAACAAGCGCCTCGCCCCAGGCGAAGTGTGCGCGACAAGGAGATAGAGAGAGCGACGGCCCGTCGCTCGCCTAGCACGTGCAGCACGAGCGAATCGACAGCACGTGCTACAGCCTGCCACTAAGTTGACACCACGCTGTGTCAACTAAAAACTCTCAATACACAGTATTCCACCACGGGGGCTGAATACCCTGCAAAGAGACAGATAGACAGACCAAAAGGGAAAAGGAACAAGAATAAAGTAAGTCAACAAACAACAAAACACGTTAAATAGCTCAATACAATCGGGAGAGATACAGAAACACGTCTGCACAATACCGACTCTGTAATGTGAATGAATCTAATTGGATGACAGGTCACGCCACCTAGTGGGCTAGTGACGGGCGGATAACTCTGATTGTTCTGGGTAATGATGTTTCATTACATCAGTGGGAATGAGTCGATTACATGTTATATGGCTAACAGGCTAAGGTCACTTGTCGGAGGTTAGTAACTAAATAATAGAACTTAGCGCTATCGGTGTGTTCTATTTAAAGAGAATTTGATCTAACGTTATCCTTTTCTGATGAATAAAATATGTTTAAACTAAATCTAACGTTAAAAAACAGTGAACTACTCAATTTCACATCATTCTCTGCACTCTCCCCAGCGAAACCAGCCTCAATAAAACCCGTTTCCCTTTGATATTGAGTCTATCGAAATGTAGTAGGAGGTCGCCGACCAATGACCCTCCAACTTTATATGTGCTAATGCAGAATTTGCGGCTTGGTAAAACGATCCCTGATTGGTCAATTTGATAGATCGTCTGACACGACCCTCTACTTAACCTTGCTAGACTCAATAGTGATGCTAGGTTTACTTAGACTGTGCACTCCCAAGATAAAATCTGCTCTTGTTAGTTTTGTTTTTTGTTTTGTCTTATTATTTTTTATTCCCCCCACTTTTTTCAATGATTCTTTTTAAATTGCCCACGTCTTTATTTTCATGCGGATCTTATACTTGTTTCACTCAAGGTGAAGTTATCATTCAAGGTTTATGTTTTAGATGTTTCTCATCATTATTCAAGTTTTTCATCATTTTCATGCTAATAAATAAATCCAAAATGTATTGCAAACATAAACAAACAACTGATGTTTGTGCATTGATATATCTTTACAATCTTTGTTTTAAACATTCTAATAGTTAATCAAAATACACAAGTAAATTTAATTTGATTAAATACTGACTTGTTTTTATCTAATTGAACAACATCTGATTGAACTTGGTTGATTTGATTTGAAAAAATGAAACGTTACAGATAACAATGTGACTTTAGTTACAGGAAATGGACCGGACATGTTTTTGTAGTTGATCCACCAAGCTTTGCATCAGCGAGAAAGGGGTATGTCATATTCCTACAATAGATGTCTTCAACACGTTTGATACAGATAGAATTATATCGTAGACAGTCAAACTAAAGATACTTGACATTGATGATAAATATATACAAGATCATTTTGACAAATGAAAAATTTTGTCGGCTATCTTTTTAGGTCAGGTAAGTGTCTGAATGAAGAGTCTTTAAGGAAAATCGTTTACAAAAACCCCAAAACAATTCAGTCTGTGCAACTCGCCAAAAGAAATTTGAAAAAAAAGAGAACAGCACCAAAGGCACAGATTGAAAAGGAAACAGGAATATAATGCTCTGAATCCGGTGAAAACCGACCGATTCGGCTTTAGAGACAAGTGGATATGAAAGTACATCTAGTCATTTTCAAGTCAGATTGCTAATTCCAAATGAAGAGCTGCTGGACTATGGCACAGGCGACGTAGGGCCTTAGCAAATGCCTATAGAGTAATCAGAGATTTGAAAGATAAAAATCAGACACTGAAGTATGATACTTTGCGAAAAAAATACAAAGAGGGTTAAAAAAAGATTCCACATCTAGAATTCCATAGAGTGAAACAGAATCACAGATAAAAAGAACAAACCTACAATAAACATATCCTCTCCCCACAGAGGCAGATCAAGTCATGTTGATTTAGCCTCTGTTCTATTACGCCGTCGGTTTTAAACTAAATTTGCGGATGCTGAATAACAATGAATCCCGGAAATTTTACAAACGCAACTATTTATCTTTAAATTAGATGGAACAGTGTGACCGAATCAAGCACTCTGATTTGTTTCACAGCAGGAACGATCTCAATGACCCGGACACTGTGGTTTCATAGCCGAATTGTCAGTGTTGATTAACATCGACCACTGGTTCAATACTAGGGCGAATAATATCATTGATGGATGGAGAGAGGGAAACCATTTTGAATAATTAATGTGAACATGTACTGTAGATACAAATATTTAATGTTATGCTTGAAGAGACATGTTCGAATTTGACAGATAATTTGAATCTGAAATCGATCATGTCCATAACCTTAGGGAAAATGCAAAACCCACTACTGGTCCGATATCAAGTTCAAGAAGATAACCTTTTGTAGACAAGCACTGGGATGTGTGGATAAATAATTAAATCAATACATTTTAGATTCATTGTAACACAGTATATTTATATGTTTAAAAAATCTGTCTATGTGAAATTTAAAGTGCATGTAAAGTTAAATAAAGTGTGTTTCCTTGTACTGTTTACACTTGTGAAACCAGAGATATATGTAATTCAATAGAGAATATGACAATATTAAACTAATCTTGTATGGGAAAGACCATAATTTTATTTAATAAGAAAACGTCTGTATATTCAACACAAATTTAATAACATAGTTTCTTCATGATATGGTTCGTTAAGACTCATGTTTGGCCTTTATAAATCTACGATATATATTACCGTTTATCCTTATTAGAACAAAACTGAAAAAGGAAGGTTTCGCTTTAATATTAAATCGTTGACACGACATTGCTATAAGATGTTTTATGAAATGATTTAAATTTCTCTCTCGCCTACTTGAGAAGATTCGAAATCGACGATTTTGTTAAAACTTGTTTTTTACGGACCTGAAAAGATCAAGTTTCGAAATTATAAATCAAACTAAGTTGGATTCCGGGACATTATGTGCCTGTGGATTAAAATATCTTGCAATTTGGTTGGAAGCGTTTCTTTTGTACCCGTGTATATGTGCTTTTACATAGAAGGTTATTGATTCGAGCCTAAATATGACTTAACATTACATATTTTGACTTTAATTTGCTTTGATAAATTAGTTTCAAACAAAAATATTGTGAAACCCTTTAAATGTACTGTTTCAATTATTCCGAAAAAGAAATTATTAGTAACAGATAAAAGTAATTACAAGTTCGCCCCTTTCACTGGGACAAATTATTTGCTGTTCTTATGGCAGATAATCCCCATCAATAATCAACTCATTCCTAATCATCAAACCAGCCCATCAAGTGCTTAAATAATCAGATTATATTCATGTCAATAATCATCTACATACACACACACTATAAAACATCTTTGGGTGGTATTCTTTTAAGACTTTGACCTTCTCCATACTGTTATCACATGGTTAAGAATTCATGAATAATACATTCATTCGTCTAGAATCAAAAGATACTTCCATGATATCGCCTTTATCAATGATTATTGATTAATCAATGCAATTAAGATATAAAAAATCCTAGTGGGTAATGCAGGAAATGCATTTGTTTGTAACCAACAGTAAAAAACTTCAAAATGAAATTAATGTTGCAAAATTAGCAAAAGAATAGAGATATATGTTATATACGTACATTAATATCGTAATATTATAATTCAGTATCTACAAATGAAGACATTCAGAGGCTATTACATGTAAACACAAACTAACGGCGATTGTAATCAAAGTACAAGTGAATATTCTGATAAAACATATTTCGCTAAGCTCTACTTTAAAGTAATGCAAACAAGAAGACAATTTTGGAGTTTTTGGCAATGCAACACGATAACTTTTATTTGGATATCAAAAATTTTCGCGGATTCCAAATATGATTTTCTAAAAGTCGGTACACTGTATGATAAGCCTTCATCTGACCTGCAGATTAGGTTGATAGGGTTAATTTAACTCTAAATTTATCCCTTTTATTATTGTTATCTCGATAACTAGAAAATAAGTGAATGACTAAGGAAGTTTGTTTACAGCAGAAAGTAACTGTTCACAATCATGAGCGTTGAAAGTAAGATAATGGATAGGTTGAATAAAGCTACAGCTGCTTTAAATGTTGACAAGCATTATGTTTATTCATACAAGAAATGTAATCACATATTTCAATTTCAATCTATTTTAATCTAAAAAATCATTAACATTAAGTTATATCGAAGCAAATATTTTATATTTCAATTTTAAATGATTTGTAACTTTTAAATTATTGAAATGTGAAAAGACTGCACATTGGGATTACATCATCCTGCTACATCAGCGTATATGTCTCCGCTAATGCTACAACCTATCCCCTGATATCCTCCTATAGTCTTTTGTCGTATCGCTATATATAGCAAGCCAATCAAATGATGTCCTTTCAGCGATAGCGGCAAACTAGTTTCTTGGCTTCGTTCCGCGTGCTCACCTCGTGATTCAAATTAACCAATAGGAGTGCTATTAGATAAAAATCTGATTCTCATTGCAGTCTCCCGATAAGCTCCAAATCACGCTCTCTTAGATTTCCACGTGCGACATCACTAGACAACAGTGTACGGAGTTCGAAGTTGTTTGACTGAAAACAGACAGGCTATAAATAGCGCTGAGCAACCACCCGTCAGCGATACGACAGAAGACTATAGGAGGATATCAGGGGATAGGTTGTAGCATTAGCGGAGACATACGCTGATGTAGCAGGATGGGATTACATTTGTTTTCAATAAAGTCAGTCATGCCATACAAACACATTCCAAACATCCTGTGCTTGTTTTTTTGTATGCCAATGCTTACCAGTATGCATAAATCACATATTACTAAACCCATCGTCATAAAGAGAAAACGACTTTGCCTAAAAAACACTTTAATAAAAAAAAAACTATTTGTCAAGTGCTACACCTTCATTACTGCCGTTATAGAAACATATGGACGAATGTTCGCAAATTCCATTCTACAAATGTGTGGTTGGTATATTTTTCTACTTATACCCTTGTCAATCATACGATTAAGGATACAAACCCATCGTCATGAAGAAGCAAACACTTATGCCTAAAAGACAGGACAATTCAAGAAGACCTAAATAGATTTTAAAAAGTGAATGCAACAGTAAAACTACTATAATGAAAGAATAGAAAAGTTGAGGATTAATAACATAAACAAACAGATTATGATGCATATTTGTTGCTCTCTCTCTCTCTCCTTCTCTCTCTCTCTCCTTCTCTCTCTCTCTCCTTCTCTCTCTCTCTCCCTCTCTCTATGTATCTATGCCTAATATGGTGACGAGACAATCCCGAAATATGGTTTGGGAATAGTTTTATACATTGACAGTGGGTGATTCTTTGTAAGTGCCAGTGGAGTTATTTTATGGACGTCAAAACTAATCCCAAATTTCATTATATTTGCACTAAGATATACAAGCAAGTGAACAAACTTAAGGTACCCAGCTGTACATAAATTGAAAGAATTTTTAAACAATAGAAATGCTTTATGGACATGGTGATTTGATTGTTATAAATGACATCGGGGAGGAAGATAGCAAAACAGTTATACAATCAGTCAATCTACTTTATTTCATTACAACCGCTCACCGTGGTACATGGAAGATTACACATAATATTTACGACATATAAGCTGTGTATAGTATGCTAATGTACATAATAGATATATTGATAATCAAGTTTTGAAAGTATAAAATACAATTGAATTGACCATTTACTTTTTTCGGAATATCTCATTTTAAAGGGGTTCCTAGTAACAATAATAATATAAACGCCCAATAAACTTGGACGTTGATGTGCAAGGTGGTATGGTTGTTGTTACGTTGAAAAAGTCAAAGCAACTCTGGATTTATTTTACGTAGTATTATTTATTACTATAGGTAAAAATTATTATGGTTATCTGAAGTGCATTGTGAGGTCGATATTAAAAGAATGAAATACACAATAAATGTTTATTTTTTCCCCACAAGTTGAAATACCCACCCTATCCAGTGAAAGGTGTCTGTATCGATGAAACGTCTCAGGATCAATAACGGATAAAGACAGTATAAGTTATCAATTACGTTTCTGATGAATTAGCGAACAAATTTAATCAGGGTATGTCAAGAATCGGTCGAACAATTTTTGGTACATCTCAGTCTAATTAACTTTATTCAGGTGTATTTATGCCACCGGTCTATGATACAATTGATTATACAGTAATCAAGAGTCTACTTCTGAGCTTATTAGCATGGTGCAAATACGAAGCCAAGTTTCTTAACTCATTACCCCTTCGACATGCTTCACGGCTCAACGCCTTGTCAACGTAACTGCCCGCACTCGCGACGCTAATTAGCTCACAGTACCCCTCATCTCCCGAGATTGGATGAAAGGAAGCTGTCTAGTCTAAACCATAAGTTCTGATTGTTTTATTGTTTCTTGAAAATCAGCCGGGAAACAGACAGGTGTGAATAAGGATAGTAAACAGTGAACAGAGACATCATCGAGTAAATTTGCACCATTGATGTTGTTAATTGAAGGTGACGTGTTCATCTATAGTATATTGACGTCTGAATAAACATTCACTAGTAAATAGATCTTAAATCTGTGTACACGTGATGGGCGTGGTCTACATTTAATCAGATTGACTTATTGTAGTTAAATCTATATCATTTTGGCCCTGTATTAATTCTGAATATGTTGTAAAATATGTATTTGTATTAGTACTGTTAGTTCCCAAACGGTATGAGGCACTTAACAAAACGTGAAAACAAAATGAAATTCTCTTTGACCAGTTGAAATGTTATGGGATTGAACACACAAACATTGTTTTAACAAGTAAATCAACCCTATTTAAAACTAAACAGTGAATATGTCATTTATGTAGACATTATTACCTACGCAACTTAAACATTAACCATTATTATAATGTTTTACGTACTTACGTAATCTCTACTTTGAATAATGGTTTTGAGTGCAAAAGTTTAATAGCATTTAAACTTCACATGACATGAAGAACACATGCAAAGAGGATATTGTGCAAAACATGCAAATATTATTAAAAAACGCAAGCGAGGGGCATGGAATAGTCCGTGTTTAAATAGGTAACGAAGAAGGGTGTGGCTACATGTTGTATGTTCTCTATATCATTTTGTATGATTCACGAGAATACAATTCTGTTCTGTACATGAAGAATATTGTCCAATGAAAGCAATTGCACGCGTCTGTTCTACAATTGCTACGCTTCAATCTAATGCGTATGTACATGTGCATCCCGAGAGAGTGTTATTTCAAGGTCAATCTATTTGATAATGATTTCTAGAGTCTGATTGAATGTTTATTCGCGTGGGGATCCAAACTGTAAAATCTAGATTCGGCTTATCTTGATGATTGGTCAAAAGAGAAATAATTCATTTAATGATGATGTGATAATTACATCAAACTACAAGGACATTACTGTAAAGTGACATGAGTACCTTGTTAAATATGAGAGAGGTGTATGTTATAACATACATGTGTAAACTTCTAACAACCCATTATCTAAATATTTGTTTATTCACCAAACGGACTTTCATTCTCCAAAATCGACCATTCATTTCTGTCTGTTATGAACACTTAATGAGATATCTTGCATAGAATATATATGTACATTCTTGTTGATAGTTGCCAAATTATGTCTAAAAATTACTTCATTGCGATACAAATAGAAGCGACGCATATGTGTGGCTCTCGCTGAATAAGAGGTGGTTTCAAGCAACGCATATATGTGGTTCTTGCTGTGTGAAGGTGCTAATTGAGTGACGCTTATATGTGACTCTCGCGAGGAGAATCGCCCTAAGTGGCGGTAATGAGTAAATACAGTCCAGTTGTCGACAGACCTCAATTCATTAAACAGTTGGTCCAAAAGAAGAAAATCTTCCTGGTTATCACGGGTTATCTCCCTTAGTGGAAAACTTGGTATTAACATTATTGAAGCAGAAGAAATGTCAACCACAGGCTTTATTAATAAGGTTAAACAAAGGCTTTATGTGTTAGATAATGAACAATGGTTTTGTGCGCTATGGAAGGATAAAAATCAATTAAATGGGAATAAACTCAGAACTTACAGATCCTACAAGAAAGATCTACTCCCTGAAAGTTATCTTTTACAAAATATTCCACGGTATAAAAGAAAATATCTTGCCAAGCTCAGATGTGGATCTCTGGGTTTATCAATTGAATCTGGAAGATATACACAACCTGTTACACCTCTACATCTACGGAAGTGCCCCTTTTGTAATACTCTAGAGGATGAAGTTCATTTCCTAATTGACTGTTCTATGTATGATGATCTGAGATATCCCTTACTTAAAAGTGACTGTATTCAAGAGAATATTGCGGACCTCTCATCGGCTGAGAAAAATAATAAATTAATGACTTGTGATGGCATCCAGCACCTTTTAGTTGAATGTGTTTTTAACATGTTTATGCGAAGAAGTAGATTTTTAAGCAATATACATAAAATGTAAAAAAGAAAGTATGTGTAATGTTGGAGTGCCTGGGGATGTATGTTTTGGTGAGTCTGTATTGTATGCTGATTGATAGAGTATATACCTCATTGAGTGGCTGAGAGAGTGGATGGATTTGTATGGGTGGGTAAGGGAGTATATGAGTGTGTTCTATGAGGGTGTGAATGTATGCGTTTTGTGGTGGTTGGTGATTGATATTGGTGTCGTTAGACAGTGAGAATGTACATGTATAAGTGTAAAGAATGAGGGCTGAGTGGTGGGTGAGTGACAGAGTATGTATTGTTGGATGTTGGCACTTGATGAATGATGTTGAGTTAATATGAGAGTTTGAAGGGATTAAGAATATGTGTATGAATGTATGTATGTATGTATATATGTATGTATGTATGTATGTATGTGTGTATGTGTGTATGTATGTGTGTACCTGAGTATGTGTGTATGTATAATATGCTAACGTGTGGATGTGTGTGTATATGTGTGTAGTGTATACATGTATGTACATACTAATATACTAATGTACTAATGTATGGGTATGTGTATGTATGTGGTGTGGACAGGTACTAATGCACTAATGTACTAATGTATGGGTATGTGCGTATATGTATGTATTGTATACATGTACTAATCCACTAATGTACTAATGTATGGATGTATGTATGTATGTACCAAATGTATGTTCTAACACATTAATGTACTAACGTATGGGTGTGTGTAGGTATGTACTGTATGCATGTATTAATGGATGTATGTATGCTCGTAAGCCTGTATGTTTGTAAATATGTATTGATATGGATTATTGTGAGGTGTGTGTGTGGGTGTCTTTTTATTTACTTTTTTTAAAATTTATTTTTGTTCCTCTTCATTTATATGTATTACAGTGTTATATGTGATCCTAATGTATTGTCTCTTGTAGCCTTTTTGGCGGCTTTTACATTTTTAATGTATGCAATATTGAAATATTTTTGAATGTAAGGGATGAGACAAAAATAAACAATTTCTCTCTCTCTCTCTCCTCAATATATTTCAATTATACAACGAAGGATATGTGTAATAGGATTATATGATATACGAGGGTGGTCATATGCAGAAAAAGTTAGAAGAAAAGCATATACATCTTGAATAAAATCGTCCGTACAGATGTAAAAAACATAAGTATTATCTTATCAAAATATATATACATGTCTAAGGTGAAAGTTCAATCAAGTGCACAGTCTTCATAGTAAAAAGAGTTGATAAAAAACAATAGCAGACAACGTTTTTTCCTACATGTTTCGATTTACTCTTCAGGGAGAATGATTACATTGTCTATGACGTTACGCCATTATGACGTCACAATGCTGGACATATTCAAGGAGCTGATGTTTATATATTTATCAGACATTTCTGTTCAAGATCAATACGGAATATCTTGATATCTATACAACTCGAATAAATCTCGGCACATACATGTATTACCTTTTTATACATCAAATGTGAATAATTTTTTTATCTCCATCAAACTCTAAAGCATGAGAACTTTATGTTACTTCTCCAGGGTTAATACGTTTAACAAGAAAACATGGTGCATATTATGCACTACTCAATAATCTTCTCACTTGGTCACTTGAAACGTAGGAAATAAAACGATTGACCATAAGTTTCCTCTTCAATCAAAGGTCAATTACCGGTATGTTAAATTCTTAATCTTAAAAACATTGGCCCTTTACAAAGCCTTATAATTTTCACCAAATTTTGTTTTGTTTTGAAAAGAACATGATTGCATAAATAATGATAGGTATCAAAAGATCTCACCTACTCATCCTTAAATGCTGAATATATAATAATCCCGTTGTCATTATACTCTTGTAACAGACGTGAAATTGACACGAATAATAGTACTTTAGGCTAGCAACATTTTAAACTCATATCTTTAGATAAGTCACCTAAATACCGTTTGGCTGATTGAAGCGCACCATTGTCTGGTTTTCGATCATAGTCACGACTTTGAACCTTCTTACTGTTACTATACTTTAGCTCTAAATTATTCTTTTATACAACAGTCGTTACCTCCCGATAGAATAACACTATTAATAATGTTTTGGTGTATGTGACCCCAAACAATTCACAGAGTGTGCCTTTAACGTACGTGTCATGCATAACAAATGTTTTGCATAAAAGATGAATGAATGAAATTGCTGCAGTTATGTGATTCCAGTAAAAATATCTTACTCTAACACAGGGCTTTTGTTTTTATATACCACTGAAAGAAAATATGAGGTTGTTTTCATTGAGGATATAAATAGAATCAGGATTAAGTTGCAACAATGTGAAATATGTAATCCTGAATATGAATAATTCATAAAGAAACAAATAAGTTTCAAATTCATTTTCAACTTTTGTCATATGACATAAAGTAAAAGATTGGTAAACATGATTTTATGAACGCTTTTGGCACTTTTGCAACCTCGAGTATCAAGCCATGTATGACACGCGTTGGCCATCCGTCAGCCACGCGTGAGCAACGGGTGGCTGACGGTAGGCTACCCGTTGTTCACGAGTCGCTCACTCGTGACTAACGCGTGAGCAACGCGTGAGTTACGCGTTTTTCGACCACTTACTTTTGCACACTACTGTATGGGTGGTGTGACTAATCTAGCGAGAAATTGTCACACAGACCTGGAAAATGGAACGCTACTACCTTATTTAACACGTCAATACATTGTTGGAATAGAGACAATTAAGTATAGACAAGTCACACACTGTACTTACTAATGTTCTGATCACTGAGTGGAAAACTATCTATTTCATCAAATGATACAGATTTTCCTTTTAAAATCTTTCTCTTTCTTTAAAAATCTTTCTCTTTCTTTACCATTGTCATCGAAAATCTACTTTCCTCAGTAGAGGTTTACATTGAAAATTACCTCCCTTAGATAATTGATGGTTTCAGGTTATATTATGTTTAAATAAAAATGTAATTACTTACATAATGAGTTGAAGATGTGACATTTCCACTCTCTGTTTTTTCAAAAGTTCGCAAATAGAATTATTCAAATGATCAACCAAGGATAAAAACTCCATTTCAAATATCATTCAACCAGAGGTTCGGGAACTGATCTGTTCTAACTGAAACTCGTTACTTCAATGTAATGTATTTCTTATTGTCTTTATTCATATTGTCTTTCTGGTTCACCATTAAATGATACAAAGGCGTTTCTGACGTGGGTAACACAAACATAGATTGGAGATGTGCTTCCTTGCTTGGTGCTCGGTGTTATAAGGATAGCACATTGAACGGATGGTGCACTGTTTCTGCAAAGTGCCCTTTTTACTTTTTAGTGAGGACAATAAAGAATTATAATCATTACACATTACCCGAAATCTTGTGTTCATAATTATTCCAGAAAGTACATTCTTTAGTATTTGAATGTTGTCACACTTTGACAGAGGTGAAGATGTCATATGGGTTTTATGGAAACTGAGCTTTTGATGAATTGAATTGGATAGCTTAAATGGGTTGATTTTTCCCTACAAGTGAACGCAATGCCCTTCTAAAGAATACATATGTGGATAGGCTAAATATAACTTTCCCTTTGAAATAATATTTGTTTTTAATTATTTAAAATCTTAGTCCAATCTACATGCATACCTGTTATATGAAGTAATACTAAAATTGTCAAAATGAGGGTCGAGTCATTTGGAAAGGAACTTTATCGTAATTTAACATGTTATTACTACACCGAACTGAATAGCCTTAACTTTAATTTCAGAAACAGCTAGTTCTCTTCATTAATAACCGGATTTTAAAAGTTCGACATATTTCACTCAAACAACTACTTTTTGCCCTTTTAAGACAGTCGACCTGAGCGGACTTGGTAGAAGATAAAACCTTAGACTGTCTGTCCCAAGAGAGAACTGAGTGAAGAGAAAATTGCATTTGAAAGTCTGCCAATATAACAGAAAAAGTTAGGGTTGCGCCATTAATGGTAAGAAACGCACACTACCGTAAACTGAACCTTTCAAATGTGTGTGAAAGTCATCATGTGAAACAAGCAGACATTTCTAGGTGAGACAGTTTGGTCTGGTGGACGTGCAAGAATGATGATCCAGGTTTAAACTATTTATTGAAAGGCACAGCAATTTGAGAAAAACGTCAAGAGGTCGTGTAAGAAGTTATTGTGATCATCGACTATTTGCACATGTTAGATAAATGGTAACAAGTACGAGTGAAACTAAATAGGACTACCATTAAAGGGGCAGTAGCACGTTTTAAGGGGGGATCTAAGGTGATGTCAGGAAAATGAAAATAAATGGTTCCGATTGAAAGACAATGTATTAAAAAACTAAATGAAGCAGTAATAATTCAACTATTTAACTTAAAGTTTAGCCATGAGACTCCTTTTTCTGACACAAAATGAATTAAAGGTGTTCACAAACAATGGCCGTCAATGGATTTTATGTGAATCCTCATACTTTGTCCACTGACTATTGGTGATTGGCTTGTGTAATGAGATTGTTGACACTATCAATATAATACATTACAATTACAATTATGAGTGAAATTTTTAAAATATAAAATTATCAAAAAACGTGCTACTGCCCCTTTAAGGTGTTTGTTTCCGATAAATATATAGAACTCCCTTTTCAGTAACAACAACGTGTTTCTTAGTTGAAAAAAACATGTTTGTCTCTTATCAGATAAGGACGTTTTTAGATTCATCAATCAAGATTTACAGCAGACATATGTTTTCAAAGTTTTTTTTTTATCGAAATTCGTCTATAGAATGTTGTTGTTGTAGCCATTAGGTATTTTTATATAATACATACAACGAAATCGTTAAACAACTCTTGCAGACGAATAAAATAGGTTTTGCCAAAACTTGCAATTTCATTCTAAAAAGATTGACAACTTTTTCCTGATTTGGCAATTAATCACTGATTGGAAAAATAGACATCTGAATGAAATAACATACATATTTTGTATTAAAAAACACTTCTTTGCTCATTTTTTCACTTGAATGAACGAAAAAATAGTATTCTATGATAAAATATTTTTAAGGTTTTGACTCCATCATTCTCTTAGTCGCTTTGAGGCATAAGTCTGGAACAGGTAAAATATTCTTTCCCGTGAGAGGGTAGAGTGAAGTAAATTAATATTTTCAGGATCTTAAGAAAATAAAAAAAGTGATCTGTGATGTTTTGCTACATATTCGTACTCGTACTCCATTGAAACATGGAGACATCTCAATACGAGAAAAGTATCAATACTGACTTATAAACTATTCATTTGAAGTGCGCAGCAGTTTTGGATTACTTCAAACTCGTTTTTGAATCAATGTGATGATTTGTTAAGCTTATGGTCATACATGAAACACGTCTTGATAGGTTGATAATTCCCTTTTAGTTTGGTGTTTTTATATTGAAAACATTCTTGGAAAGCAGACACTTATGGTGGGCTGATTTAACCTAATTAAGCAAGTAAGCATTTTGAAATTTGAAATGAGTTTAAAAGAATAAAAGTATTTCTGTGCGTCTAACTAATACATGAATGACCATGTTTGTAACTTAGCAATCTGAAATACTGAATCACCACAATAGAAATATCTTGACTATTACTAATAAAAACTATTTTTTCAAAATCTTCTAAACTAATGGGTTTTTTAATGGTACAAAACTGACATTTAGGTTGATTAACGTTGAAATGAAGTGAATAACATTTGAAGCTAAAAATATCTTATCGCTTATTTCTAAAATGTCAATCACGATAAATGTCATAATTTTCAAATCTACCTGAAAGAAGTAATATGATTCTGCATAATAAAAAAGCCATAAGACAAGAGAAGAAAACACATAGTTAATGATTCAACTGATTCTTATGATCCCCATAAATCAGCCACACATAATCCCTGTGTAAACAATGCTGTTAACTCCTACAATATGTTAGCCACATGGCTACTCTAGTGCAGACAGTTACCAGTCCACTACCTCTGTTTCAGCCCACTCATGTAAATGTAAATGAAGATTTACCAATACAATAAGTAAGGGAACAAATATCGCCATTGTACTTTTATTGTCTATTAGTTACTCGTGAAATTTACGCTTTAGAATATGAGTTTAATATGATCACATTCTGTTTTAGAATATTATTTTTTTACAATCTTTTACAGTTACGTTTTTAGTTGTAACTTGGGAGTTGTGGCCATCGCCATGTTTGTTGACATTCCTGAACTAAGTTTGGAATAAAAGTTATAATGAAGAACTCGAGTCAGTCATGGATAAGATTTTTACAGTGAGGCTCCATCCTCTTTTTATAAAAGGAACAGTACTATCGGAGTATTTCATGTGGAAACAAAATCCAAGAATACTTTCCTGTTTATGATTAGATATGATTATTACATGATGACGTCACACTTATTTTCATATATGTTAGTGAGGGTAACATTTTAGTGTGCTCTAGATTAAACAATTTGACAAAGAATAGAATCACTGCGACCTCTTGAATTCTGTTTCCACAAAATAAAACGATAGGACTGTCCCTTTAACGTTATCAGTCAAAATTAACAAAGATTCTGCTGTACTGATAACTCAATGTCAAATATCTACTTAAGGATGATACAGAATTCTCAAAGATTTAACTTGACATCCTAGACCTATACTCAGTATTCCAATAAGCCTCTTATTCAAATTGTTTGTCTGTCTCGCCATGAAAGGACCCTATAGAGCGTTTCTGACTTTGCAGACACGGGATGAAAATGAGTTATTTTTACTCTTACAACACTCTTTATTCCTGAGATAATGACAGTTTGGACGTTCACAGGTAAAAATAATACTTGATAAAGAGAATTTGATAGCTTCAATATGTTGATTGTTCCTTACATATATATTTATATATACAATGTTTTGTATTAAAAGAAAACATGTTTCTAGGGCATTGAATAATCCAGTCTTAGATAATGAACTAAGTCTTTGTTGTTTTCTATTAAACCATTGATTAGAATAGATTAATACATCTCAAATCACTTCATCAGAAAGTGTCAAAGTGGTTATTTCATAAACATCCAGTACTCTTTGATAAAATATAACCCAACTCCTTCAGCTCAAAATAGTTTAAAACACGATACTCTGGGTATCTTTAAGACAGATGTCTGGAACACATTTGAAGAAAGATAAAACCTGAAATAGTCTAATCCAGTAGAGACCTGGGGGAAGATAAATTGCGTTTTTTGATAAATTAAGGAAAATAAGAAAAGACAATTTTTAAAAAATAAATGCAAGTTTCATTCTGCGCATTCTTATGATAAATATATAATACAACAAAACAGCACTGCAGGTTTTACTGCTAAATTAAATACTTGGTAAAATCCAACAGTGTTCAACAGAAGGTTATCAAATAAGCAGATGGGAATGTTTGCATTATTTAGATCAGGTCTTCTTGGGTTGTTTTGGTTACCAAATCTCCCAAAATGCTGCTCATGAAGGTATTATAGATTTGAGTCCCGTACAAATACGGAAGATGGTTTGAGTTGCATGTTGTTAAAGAGATGATAACGTTTCATGTAAGTTCATGTTTTGCAGAATATTCGAACTCACATTTGATAAACAAATCATCCGTAAGGCAAAAAAACTAATACAAAAGAAGCCAAAGCCGAGTGTTATGAACGATTTCAAACCTTTCGCCCTAACTTCAGTAGTAACTAAGGTTTTTGAACCTGTTGTTTTCAAGATGCTATCCAATCAAGTCAGTGACAAGCTTGATCCTTAAAGTTAGCATACCGAGCGTAGCGGAGTGGAGACGCTACGATCACCCTGTTACTCAACATCTATCAACATCTTGAAAACACGGGAGGTTATGCACGCAGTCTTTTTGTTCACTTTTCCTAATCTTATAATACCATCAATCTTCACAAACTCGTCAAGGAGCTGACTGATATACATGAACTTGTTGGGAAATGACAAATTAACAACAAGATGTTTTATTGTCAAATTCCCGACAATTAGCAATAGGATATGTTAAGAACTTCCCTCCCACTCTTAGGACAACTGATATCTGTTAACAAAGTTCAAAAACATCAACTTAAGGAATGTGTTGATAATGACCAGTCCAATTAGTAATTGAAACCTTTTCGGTGTGCAACGTGGGCATCTGCAGAAAAAATACCATTTCCAAGACGTTTTGATGAGGAATTTTTTATAAGGAACCTTTGAAGAACTAAGGCGATCTAAATAATGTTGATCCTGAGAAGAATTAATACAATCACAGATGTTCTAATTATACTAAGTGAAGAAACTAAAACATATCCATGAAAATTGGAGATTATATATTTCGTGCAAAAACAAGTGATTCCTGATCTAGATAGATTTACCATGATCCACTGAAACAAAACATCAGAGAAATTCATCGGTTTCTTTAATTTGATGCTTGGTTTAAGAAATAACGTTGTTTAGAAATAATCACTGACGCTTCGAAGTTTAGACTCTTTACAAAGTTAAAGCTCAAGTTGAAAATGTGACAAGTTTTTGAAAAATTTTTTCCATTTAATGTTTGAGAAACAATCGACTTTAAAAAAATATATTTGCATCAACGAATACCACCCAATGATACTTATATCTCATATCTTATTGTTATAAATCAGACGTTTGGTTTGAATTGTATACCATAAGCTTATTACATCGTCATTAAATCATAGGTATAGATTGAGTGAACTACAACCCTTTGAAAGAACATTTGATATTTACTTGTTTCATGGGTTACTTAAATGGTCACGAAAACTACAATCATCTAGGTTGTGCAAAAAGACAAGAAGTTATATGATTAAAAAAAGTAAATGGTCCCTTGAAACAAAGGTTATATTTCTATGATGTTTATCTATAATCCTCTGTCTTAACGAAGAAAATCTTAAACCTACTATTGTACTACAGAATTTTATTTCAATCTGAAATGGTTGATAATTGACGCCAATTATGATTTATTTGTGATTAAAAGTGTGATTACATGATATAATTTGGGTTTCATTGTTGTAACCGTATCAGTTGTTTTCAGAATTTTAGATAACGGCGCTTTAATGAAATAACAGGCTGATAATTGCTTGATTCAAGATTAGTCTGAAACTTCATTCACTTCATTTCGTCCCGGTAATCTAATATAAAATCAGCTAGCAAAACATGTCATTTTGAAAGTTTAATTTACATCATAGCTAAATAAATTGGTTTCGTAAGAATCCGTTTATTTTATGTGTCTCAAAGGACATTTTTATCCATTCAAAGTGCAACTTTGATTAATTCAATCAAGTAGGTCTTAGATAAAGAAAACATTGGATCGGAGCTTGTTAAGTTCCAAATGTTTCTATTAACTTAGTTTATTTGACAAAAATGCTCCTATTTTGCCTTCACACTTCCACAATAATTAATCATTATCTGGTGGTGACAAATACTCGCTGCTCTGGTTGAAAGGAAAACATGAATTGATTGCTTGCAGAAGCTAAAAGGAGATTAGGAGATGCTTATAGGTATGCCTCTGAATAAAGCAATTATCACTTACAGTAAAACATAATTGAATTTGAAGATGGTTTAAAAAAATAATTAACAAGCACTATTGTGTGAGGTTTCCTGATGAAAACAACATTACAGAAATGACTGTAATCACCTGTTATTCGGATATTTCCTTAGATGTTGATATATATAGTAAGCTTTAGTTAATTAAATGATTACTTTTAAAGGTTACTATTACGGGGGGATAACAATGTAAGTCAACAATGGGATATAAAACTTTCGGTTAGATTCAAATTTTAGTTTACAATTTAATGAGAAACTTAACATACTTTTCACTCCCATTCGGTTAACCCTTGTTTTTACTTCGGAGTAGTACTGTGTGATACTTTCAGGGCAAACATCCCTTTTAAAGGGGCAGTAGCACGTTTTTAGGGGGGATCTAAGGTGATGTCAGGAAAATGAAAATAAATGGTTCCAATTGAAAGACACTGTATTAAAAGTAGCAGTGATAAATCAAGTATGTATTGTAAAGTTACCCCATGCGATCCCTTTTCTCACCAAAAATGAATTAAAGGTGTTCACACGAAAATGGCTGCCAATGGATTTTATGTGAATCTTTATAATTTGTTCTCTGATTATGGATGATTGGTTTGTGTAATGAGATTTTTGACACTATCAAAGTATTACATTTAGCATTAACTCACAATGATCAGTGACAAATTGAAAATATAAAATTGTCAAAAAACGTGCTACTGCCCCTTTAAATGATGCCTGAATATCATGTCCTATTATTATATTTACGTTCAGTTTACTAAAAGGCGGAACAAAATAAGTAGAGAAGCTTCCCTGAAAATCGAACTATGCTCATTGTTAAAAGAGTGCCTTTCATAACAGGGCTACCTTTCATAAATGTACTTTGCGAAATTTAACCTTTACACTATACTTAGGTTACCTTAAGAACTCAAGATCCATTTCGGGCTTTGTGAAAGGATGCTCTGGCACAGATTGTGTAGGTGAACATCCAACATCATTTTAGACAATGAACTAGGATCAGGTTTGATCCATAAAATAAAAGCCATATGCACTAAACACAAAAATACCACTCCTTCTCCCACTTCCACTTCTGAGGATCGTAATTTAGACGACATCAGTATATGCACTGGACTACTGAATCTGATTGATCTAAGGCATCGACAAATAACCTTACTGAATCTCATAGTATGTTGTTAGTCAATAATTTTGTTGACAAATCCAGCTTTAAGATTAAGCCTATTATTTAAGTTCAAATACAAAATTGTATTACTCCCTTTATGAATTATTTGGAAGTAGGAATTACAAGGTTCAATTTAATCTTTCAAAATTTAAGTAGAGATAAACAGCCTAAAAAACTAATTCTGTTTCCAGTTCAACGACTTCCTTTTAGAATGAGGTCAATAATGAGGGGTTTGTCGTTTCCTATTGTGTATATCTTATTGATATATGAAGTTATGTTTGGTTTGATTCACCCAGCGAACTTCTTTCTAAGCTAAAGTCAAAGGAGTAACAAGACTAATCAACTGAATGTACAACATAAAAATATATGTTTGTGTTTCGTACATTAATCCGGCATTTCTCTATTATGTTATTGACATTGCTCGTGGTGAGATGACTTGATGAATTTAAAATAAAAATAGGAATAGGACTAATCAATTAAATGTAAAAAAGTATTAAGTGATAAAGCAATTTATCACATCTAATTAGATTTACTTTTTGCAGATTACTTACATAATTGTAATTCTTAATGAAATGATTAACATTCCCCTAGACGATAGAAAAAACATTGCTAGAGACGGTATGTTGTGGACTGAAGCACACAAATCAACAAATGATTATCAATCACAATATTCATGAGGTATTGTGTTCAAATGTCAGAGCTTGTGTGGGATTCCCTTTATCACCAGTGCGTTCATGTAAAGTTCATGTTTTCTATAAGTATGTACTTGGACAAACATCACCATGAATAAAAGTCTATTTTTTTTTAATAATTTTTTATTTTTGTTGCATTTTACATTATTTGCGCATACATATTACAATTGTGAACTATCATCTGAAAAGTAGGTGACAGCTTGACCAAAAAAAAAATGAATTAAAGTCTACATTAAGGGTATAAAGATCTGAACATAAGGAGCATCACTTCTAGGAATAACAATAAAGTCATTGTTTTCATTGAACGTCTCCACAATTCAAGCAGATTCTGGGTACAACAATCGAAATATTCTATATTTTGATCAAGAGAAAAAAAGGCAAGGAAAAAACGTCCGCCACTTTTAACCAATTTCCCTGTCTCCTTCAGGTCGCAACTATAAAACTAAGAGAGCCATCAGCTTTTATCCCCAAACAGTATCGTTATTCTCAATACCCAATTATTTATTTTTTAAGTTGTTAATATCTTACTTTTAATGCAAGCCATTCTCTTCCCACAGAGGCAACTCAGTCATACCTGAATTAAGGTATGACTGAGCTGCCTCTGTGGGGAGAGAATGAATGCAAGCATGATATGGCAACTTCCTCATATTTTAGGATCCTGTTTTAAATATATAATTCATTTTAATCCAGTTGAATGTTTATTGTTGAATGTTTATGTTATGTGAGTGATGTCGATGTAATGTGTTGTATACTTATTTATTGTTTTTATATTATTTACAAAGCAATCTTTGATGCGGAACGAATTCTTTTTCATTGTTTGTAAAGTATGATAATTATAAAAATGTTCCTCTCTAACTCTCCTATGTTGTGTAGATTTTATAGGCAAATTCGAATTAACCACAGGGACTTGTATTGCTAATAATAACTGTTCCTAGTAAGAATACTTTAATTCGATAATCGCCTATAACTAATATTTTATTAGTAATAGGCGATTATCGTGTTCCTAGTAAGAATACTTGAATACGATAAACGCCTATTACTAATATTTTATTAGTAATAGGCGATTATCGTATTCAAGTATTCTTACTAGGAACAGTTTTTATTAGCAATACAAGTCCCTATGGAATTAACAACGTATTGTCTATAGGGGCAGTAACACGTTTGAGGGGGAATGTAAGCTGAAAAAATTAAAATAAATGGTTCCAATTGAAAGACAATGTATTTAATCTAAATAAAGCAGTATTAAATCAAACATACAATGTAAATTTAGCCATGGGATTCCTTTTTCTTACACAAAAATAATTAAAGGTGTTCACACATCAATGGACTTAATGTGAATCTGTTTAATTTGTTTTCCGACGATGGATGATTGGTTTGTGTAATGCGATTTTTCTCACTATCAAAAGAGTTAATTTAGCATTAACGTAATGTACAATTAATAGTGAAAGTGTGAAAATATGAAATGTTCAAAAAACGTGCTACTGCCCCTTTACGCATTTACGTACAATTATCAGTGAAACATTGAAATTATAAAAAATTCAAAAAAACGTGTTACTGCCACTTTAAAGCCTTTTCATTTTTGTCTTTTTGCTTTTGATAAGACAGATATCTCGTCATTTTGCAATCTGTTTGAACAAGTTTGTCTATGAGAAATAAAATCATTTGAATAAAAACATCTTGAATCAGTTCAAGTATATTTGAATTTCAATTAAAAAGTTGTTTGTTGTTTGTAGTTCAAGATATGAAACTTGTTCATAGCATTTTCTATATTTGCATCACTTTAACTACTGTGATTGTTTAACATATTTTTTTTATAGATTACACATCAAAGCCATTCTTATTCAAATTACTGCATATTTACATCTATTGTCAACTAAATACATGAAGGCTAAGTCTCACATAAAGAACAATAAGAAGTGGTAAGGAAAACCTTTTCTATTACTGTATGTGTAACAAATAGGCGTGGATAGAAAAAGATGGTATGATGCCAAAGACGACTGTGGTTGCAAATGTTTGCCTCTTGTGGTTATAAACATGCATATGGCTGTATAATGTTCTGATGTTTCTGTTGCTTAGATACTCTTTGAAATTTGATTGATGACTCTTCAGTTTGATACAGCAAAATTTACTATACAAGAATCTACAAAGAATTACAAAAATTATGACACAGCAACACAGTCATATTTCTTCCATTCCCATCAAGTATCTCCAAAATTCACGATATTTTATTGATCTTGAATAAGTGAGTTATTGTGTATAAATTTGTGGTATTAAAACGTGGAATCATGCAGGATCTTGTATTTGGCCTCCTTTTGAGTTTACTTAAATTACTTTAAAAGAGTATACACTAATGCACACAATTCTTGAAGTCTCCCTTTTAATGGGAATACCGAATTGCTAGTTTAAAAAAAGATTCGTTCTTCCTATTTGAAAGCCATTCTATTACAGAGCGTTGCCTTACTTTGATGCTTCTTCAGTCATCACATTACTTCAAGCATTAATGTTTGTAAAATATATTCACTTTGCTTTGTACTTTACAAAATTCACTTATCATATGATTATGTAACAAAAACAGTTCTTCTTTTTTGAATTCCACAATCAAAGTATGCTTTATCATTTTTATGTTTATGTTCAAAGGGAGAATTCATTTGGGTCATCTGAAGCAAGGAAATGATAAAATTTGCTAGGAATTTGCTAGATCTTCTTAGTTATTGTTTTTATTATTACGTGCCTTGCTTAAATGTAAGTTTTAGTTCAAATAGACTTAAATTAAAGAAACAATATATTTTCATATCTCACATAAATTGATTTTGTACATATGACTAAGGACTTCTTTATCTAACTATTCATGTATCCGCATATTCGTTCTTTTACTGTTCCAAGTACGTTAAATTATATTCTTGTTAGTGACTACCTCACTACAAATACACACCTATTTTCAAAGTTGGTGTTTTTGTGCTTTCTAACATTAGTATTAGCAGCCTGTTGTTATTTTGTTATATACATGTCTTGTAAAAGTTTATTGCTGAATTTATGAAACTGATTCACAATTGTTTTGACATAATAGACATTTGAAATGGACTGAAGAAAAAACAACTGTTTATCAAAGACAATAAGTTAAAGGATGAATCTATTTAAGAAATATTCCCCTTTGATTCATGATAGTCAGTTGATAGACAAGTCACATTTGAATATATTACATGTTTTAGAATCACCAATAAATAGTGGTTGAACGTGGTTCTGTGGAAAGTTCAGTTGACAACTATCAGTATATTTCAGATTTCCGTATATGCACATATACAGTAAATAAACGTTGTACCCACTTGAAATTATAGGCTGTGGCCTATACGACCCAATTGTACAAACCTTTATAGCATGAAGTACAGTGTGGTTCAAATAGTTTGAGGAGATTCTGTGGAAAAGGGATCTTGCTAAACGAGAAATAAATGTTTTAAATTACAAAATGAAGGGTAAAAATCCAATTCACAAATCCAATTATTTAAAGGGGCAGTGGCACGTTTTTCGAAAATTTTATATATAAATTATTTAAGTGATAATTGTAAGTTAATGCTAAATGTATTATTTTGACAGTGTCAAAAATCTCATTAAACAAGCCAATCATCCATAATCAGAGGACAAAGTATGAAGATTCTCATAAAATCGATTGGCGGCCATTTTGTGAGAAACACCTTTAATTCATTTTGTGTAAGAAAAATGAATCGCATGGCTAAATTTTACATTACAAATTTGAATTATAACTGCTCCATTTAGTTTAAATACATTGTCTTTCATTTGGGACCATTAATTTTCATTTTCCTGATATCACCTTATATTCCCCCTAAAACGTGCTACTGCCCCTTTAAAGGTGTATGTTTGCTTTATATGTTATATTTGCCCTAGGGCTATAGATATATGGGTTAATATATGAGATGTCTTAACGAAAGGAAGTTTGCTAAAATGTATAAAATATTTGAACGCATAAATTATCAAAATGTGTGTCAAACAGTGTAACAAAATTATTAGGTAACACTTGTATTTCTGCACGAGAAGCCAAGACATCTACGAAGTAGAATAATTCTTGCACTCAAAGACACCAGTGTGATATATAGACTAATGGCACCATTGCGACAATGGCAAGATTTGTTTGATAAGACGATATTTGCCAGTCGTCCCACCCACTGAGCTGTGTAATGCTGGTACAGACCAATTTATTGTCTTTATTTGCTCAATGATAGAAGCTTTCTGTTACTGTCCTGGTGTTACAATGTATGTAGATCGCTCGAATGCAATGCTATATGTACAAGGTAATTAGGGAGGGAAGAAACATGTTCTAAATTAGTTTCAGAACATGGAATTAGAAGAATAGGAGCAGACTCAATGTACAAATAACCTATGCATCTTAAGTTATCAAGCGCATATTTTGAAATCGTATCCCTATGTAAACCAACATATAATTAAAGTCTTGTTTAATGATGAACAAAAGTTTAAATAAAATACAAGAATTTTGTTGAGAGAAAAAATATTTTATGTGATCTGAACTTACATACATGTATGTCTCGTGTTTGTATTAGTTTCTAAGGGTTGTTCCTTTTTTAAAAGAGCAATAATTGTTCCACGAAACAATCAGAAACAAATGTTAAATCATAAAATCAGACATTTGACGCTTAAATTACAAACTATTTCATAAGCCAAGCTTCCAAAATTCTGATTTTAATTTAAGACCTGCAATTTAAAATATTGTTTAAACTTCCTAAAACATTAGTGATAAGTGTTAGTTTGCAGTCCCCAACATAGAAATAATTATGTAACAGTTTAAATTTTGAAGATTTGAAGCTTTTTAACTTGATCAAAAAATGCCTTGGCAAGGTGATAATTGCCTCCAAATCAAATTATATGCATTACAAAATAGTTCTTGAAATGATCTTATTTAGTTTTGTTCACTTTGTTCACTAAACACAGCATAGCGAAATAATAATAAATACCCATTATTATTATTATTATTATTATAAATGAAAATATATAGTGAAAAGCGACAACAACATCGTATTTTGGTGAAATTAACGTACAACCCACGATCTATGCTGCAAATGACGTTACTCTGCAAAGGGAGATAACCAAAAGTCCCCGCGGGCCGATATTGATATGGATTTGCGGACTTGGGGCAATATGAGTGCTGTGTCCTTGCCTCTATCACACATGCAAAACACTCCGGTTATAGTTTGATTGATTTTGATGAAAATAAGGTTATGAACATTTTTTAAAGAATGACATGTTTCAATATAAGTTGACTGTACTATTAACGTTTCTTATTTCTCCTTGCAATATTCTGGTTTAATATGGTTGGTAAAGACAGGCAACCATATTAAGTTATTTTACACTTTTAGACAAATAATTCAAACAGGTAGGGTGTTTCAGTGTAATTTAATCACGTTAATACCCAGCTGGAAATGCAATGAATCCCTTGCAGTTGAACAAAGTATCAGCAATGTGTCTCCATCACACGATGCACCATTTGATCTCTCTAGTGTAGTTATGCAATTAGAGGATTTGATTACACTTACTCTCACTACAAACCTAGGGAAGGTTAACAAATTGGATAACAGAAAATAAAGTTTACTGGAGGAAGTTGCCAACAACAGGCTTGGTGAAATGGTGTTCTTTCTACTATTGTATTATAGAAAACTACTAAATATGTGTTATCTTAAGGAAGCTTTTAACAATTGAACATAGGTTTAGGTTATACATTCTAGCTTGTTCAATACAAACATCTTAGCTCTTTGACAATTTTCCTGGACTTTATTTTTTAGATTCTTGATTCATCTTGACTGTTGTGACGAGTGGTACACGGTAATGATTTGTAAGCATGGAAGTAACAAGCAGCATACTGGGTTAATATTAGCTTTTGCTGCAATTTATTGTAATTCATCATTTTAATAATATCAAAGATAGGCCAAAGCAACTGCAATGCTGCTCCATATTGTATTCCAAATCAGCAATTAATAACTCAAAAGTAGATTTGGAAGAATGAAACAAGAGGGTACACGACGCCAATTTTATTGAACTACAACATGAAATTCATATTTGTTATTGACTGGTAGACTTAGTTTACATCTCATCATTTCAACACAATATCTTCCTTTAAAGGTTGATTGTAAAGGTTCTGAGAAAAACGTTGATTTCCATTAGTGAGTGTTTGCAGTTAACAGATGAAGTAATTTTGTTACGTGATCAATAGTGTTTAATTTCATAGGGCTAATTGTAAAGTTTCTTGACAGTTTGACAATGACAATCGCCTGAACGTTTTTGAATATAATAATTTAAAGAATGGATTTATAAAAGACTTAACAGCTTATTAACCTAATTCAGCACAGCTGATTGCAATTATAATTACAAACATGACTGAATAGAAGTGCATCTTGATTAAGTTGTCAATGTTCCTTCAAGTAATTGCAAATTTGATTAAAGAAAAGATGGTATTGAATGTCAATAAACCAGTTTTTAGACAATTTGTTAAAAGTGATGATCATTACTTCAATTTCAACCCTTCGTTTTTGTAACTTATGTGATGCTCTGTACTTTTAAGATATTTCTATCTTTTATTTTTCTATTACCAGCATTTCTCGTTCAATCCGATAATGTGAGTTTCTTTTAACCTGATTCATACAATTATAGATCATTATCGATGTTTTTATATAGTCCAATTACAAGTTTACTCGAGGAGGATATTCAGTCTGGGAATGTCTCTTGAGTAGCTTCTACTCGATTTGTTTGTGCATGTTTTGATTAGTTGTTTCTGTGAAAGTGTCTTCAAAATGATTAAACTGTCAGTGAAAAAGGCGAAGTAAAATTGGACGTGTTGTACAAAAACTACAAATAAAGGTACATATTTCTTTACACATCTTAAATATAAGAAACTGTCATATCTATTCAACGTCCTCAATCATAAAGGAGGTTGATCATTCCCTCAAGCATTTACAATTGATTGATATTTTCAGATTTTCTTGATACAATCAAATATTTGTTCAACTAGTATTCTTGCATTGTGTTTCCTTTTTTGTATTTTCTGAATTAAATCAAATTTAAAGAATGTTCAATAAAAACAAAAATATATTGATTAAAGTTATCTTTTATAGTATAATGAGTATGATTGTTATTTCTGTATACCTTAGTTTAGAAAAATCAATTACCATTTATAACTTCAAATAAGATACATGTAAGAGAACCACCATCTTGAACAAACTGTATTTTCACAGTTGAGCCAGCACAAACGAGTCAGGTTGGCATTGACTTGATCATTTAACCTCTTTAGGACATTTAATCCTCTCTTTCATTCATACATATTCATTTTTTTTAATAACGAAGCATAACATGACACTTCCACTGATATATTGCAAAATATATTTCTAAAATTATCAATGATATGAATCGTACAATTCATGTCAGTATCTTATGAGAATGCAGTACTTATAAAAATTCTATGTTTTAAAACACGGTTTGGTGGCTTAATTCAGATGTTTTTAAGATTCATCAACAAGATTCCACATCCTTTTGTTGGCAATAATTTGTTGTTTTTAAAACATGTGACCCACATTAATGTATTCAATGTATTAAACAGTATTGTTAACTTGGTAATCATCATTATGATTTTTCCCCATTTGTCTGGGGACGTAGCTCAGTGGTAGAGTGTCCGCTCGTCACCCGGGAGATCGGGGTTCGATTCCCGGTCGCGTCATACCAAAAGACGTTAAAAGGTGGGAGTTGTTGCTGCCTTGCTTGACACTCAGCATTGTAAAGACAGATCTGGCGCTGCACAGTGGCTGCCGGGTGCCACAGGCACAACAAGAATTTCCCATGTACTTGTAGTTAGGATAATAAAGTGATATTATTATTAATCTATATGATTTTAAACAATTTAAACGATTATAATGTCAATTTGAAAGAAAAGTTTAGCTATGGCTGTTCTTTTTATTGTGCAAGATTTGTCTGTCCTTTGTCCATAGGTTTAAATCCTCGTGTTAACTTGTTGAATGATTTGTTATTGCTATTGGTGGTTTTAAGCATGGTCGTGATGTGACAATTTTCATAGTTTTGGGCATGTTGCAGAGGCCCGGGGAGGTTTCGATCAATGGACCATTAGACCCTGAAACCAAACACGCTAATCACTGTGCCACACCGACGACAGGCAGTGAAAAAGTTAGCTGCAATATCAATATAAAAACGGTTCTCGATCGTCTTCAGCGGTGTAAGACCCTGACTGAAAGCTTACATAGGACGACATCATATCGCCTGATATGTCAATTGGCATTCCAATCTGAGATTCATATTTCAGTTTGATGATGGAAATCTGATCACAATCATCTACAGATGCTGTTATCTCCCAACATATGTATCAATATCTACGGCCTTACGAAACTGCAGTTCACGAACCATGGGATCGAGGACCTTGAAACAGAACTCATAAATTTGCGCCTATTTCCTTATAGCGAAGGATGCAACTAAGTTTGTAAGAAATTTGCAAGTTTTTGCATTTAATTGCTAAAAAACAAAATAAAGAAAGTTTGTAAGTGCATATGGGTCACTCTCTGCAACATACAATGCAATGAACTACAATTTGGTATCTTCGTTCTTGTTGCAATGAACTACATTGCAATCCAGTTTTGGTTGTAACCTTTTAATGTCATTCAACCTAGAGAAAAGCACTACTGGATTTCCTATGAGATTTATATGTCTTTATACAACAGATTATACACCGGGGGCGTAACTCAGTGGTAGAGTGTCCGCTCGTCACCCGGAAGATCGGGGTTCGATTCCCGGTCGCGTCATAACAAAAGACGTTGGGAGTTGTTGCTGTCTTGCTTGACTATCAGCATTTTAAAGGCAGAACAACCATCTGCACTGTGGCTGCCGGGTGCTTCGGCACAAGAAAAATTTCCAATATGTATGTATGTACTGAGGACAATAAAGTGTTATTAAAAAAAACAAAAAAACAAAAAAAAACTGTTGATCATGATATAAAGGGACGCTAATGGAAGTATGCCTCATTTCAAAATAACAACTTACCTGTTTAAAAGTCTTGCGATGCAACATATGAACCTATAAAAGGAAACTAAAAAACTTGTATTTGGTCATCAAACAATGCATTATTATCATATATGAAATATGGTTACATGTAAATGCATCAGGGATTTCCATTATTGATTAAGGAAGATAATTAGGGTATAGAGAGGATATATATGGTTGGTGTCACTGGCTTTGTCTCTACAAATGTTGACATTATGTTAGTTAACCTAACCTTTCCTGCAATTTTCAGGAAATTAACTAAAAAATATAAATATCACAGAAGTTCCATTTCTTAAAAGAACTCAAATTTTCTATCAAAGCCTATTTCCTTACCGTTACTTATATAACACGCACTGTTATGTATTCGTCCTGATGATACATAAACTTTTTCAGAAACAGAAAACTTGAAGATAAAAACAACAAATATGTCAAAGTTATATTTGTATTTAATCACATAAAAACTATTTAAGTAATATAATGAAGGAATCTTCAAACATTTCGCAAATAAATTCGGTTAGAATAGGTTATCAATAGTTACATTGCTCGTTTTGTCAATAACCGATTCTTTTTTTATTTCTGTAAAGAACAATATTGCTTAAAGAATGATATGTTTCAATATAAGTTGACTGTACTATTAACGCTTCTAATTTCTCCTTGCAATATTCTGGTTAAATCTGGTTGGTAAAGGCAAGCAACGATAGTAAGTTATTTGACACGTTTAGACAGGTAATTCCAACACGTAGGGTGTTTCAGTGTAATTTAATCACATAACTACCCAGCTGGAAATGCAATGAATCCCTTGCAGTTCTGATCAATGATTGGCAAAGTGTCTCCATCACAAGATGCATCAACAATTTCGTTTGGTTAAAGTGTGATTGATTTTGATGAAAATAAGTATATGAAAACATTGATTAAAAATGACATGTTTCAATATAACTTGACTGTACTATTAACGCTTCTAATTTCTCCTTGCAATATTCTGGTTAAATCTAGTTGGTGGAGACAAGCAACCATATTAAGTTATTTGACACTTTTAAAGAGATAATTCCAACAAGTGGGGTGTTTCAGTGTAATTTTAATCACATAAATACCCAGCTGGAAATGCAATGAATCCCGGCAGTTATGATCAAAGTATAAGCAATGTGTCTCCATCACACGATGCACAATTAATCTCTCTTGTGTAATGGTGCAATTAGGAGGAGAATCGATTTCATTTACTCTCGCTAAAAACAAGGGAAGGTAACAAATTCGATAACAGAAAATATAGTTGGAAGTTGCCGACAACTTGTCTGTACAGGCTTGGTGAAATGTTGTTCTTTCTATTATTTTATTATAGAAAAGTACTAAATATGTGTTTTATTAAGGAAGCTATAAACAATTGAACATCGGTTTAGGTTATAAATTCTAGCTAGTTCAATAATACGTTCAATTGACAGTTTTTCGTGAATAAAGAATCTTGTTTCAACTTGACTGTACATGTAGTTAACTTGTTGCTGTTGCAATTTTTTTAAATTTCTCTTTTTAAGAATATCAAAGATTGTTAAAGCAACTGCATTGTTGCTCCATATTTTATTCCAAATCGTCAGTTGATAATTCAGAAGTAGATTTGGAAGAATGAAACAAGAGAGTACACGACGCCAACGTTAGGAATCATCTGAAGGGAAATATGGAAACTCAATCAAAGATGTAGTCATTTTTGGTAATGTTGAATGAGATCAAAAATGCTATTTGATACAGATCTTGAATATCGTGTTTGGATCACACGGTGTTAAACAAGCATCCCTGGAAAGAGGGTCACTTACCTCAATGGAGCATTTTCCAATAATCAAACAAAAGTATTCAAATATGCAACTTTTTTGTGTTCCTTTTCAACTTCATTAATCAAATCTACAACATTTCACATTTAAAAAATTTGATGTTATTGAATGGAAGATTTGTAGTTTGCATGTTTTAATTTTAACATAATCTGTTCCTGTAAAGACTTTGTTAAAAGGTTCTGAGAAAAATGTTGATTCCATTTGTGAGTGTTTGCATTTTACAAATCAAGTAAATTTAGTTACTTGATCAATTGTGTTTGATTTTATAGGGCTAATTGTTTCTTGACAGTTTGACAATGAAAATCGCCTTAAAGTTTTTAATGGTAATACTTTAGGAATGGATTTATAAAACACTTAACACCTTATTAACCTAATTCAGCACAGCGTATTGCAACTAGAATTACAAACAAGACTGAACAGAAGTGTATCTTCATTAAATCAAAACTTTCCCTCAAGATAGTAATTGCCCATTTGATCGAATAAAACAGGCATTAATTGTCAATTAACCAATTTTGACAATTTGTGCAAAGTAATGATCTCCAGTTCAATTTCAACCTTTATGTTTGTAACTAACGTGATGCTTTGCACTTTTAACAAATTCAATCTGTTATTCTTTTTTTACTGCATTCTACGTTTATTCCGATAATGTGTGTTTCTTTCAACCTTATTTATACAATTATAAATCATAATTGATTGTTTTGATATGATCCAATTTTCAGCCTACTTAAGGCAGATATTCAGTCTACTACAATCCCGGGAATGGCTCTTTAATAGCTTCTACTCGATTTGTTTGTGCATGTTTTGATCAGTTGTTTCTGTGAAAGTGTCTTCAAAATGATTGAACTGTCAGTCAAAAAGACGAAGTATAATTGGACGTGCTGTACAAAAACTACAAATAAAGGTACATATTTCTTTACACATCTTTAATATATGAAGCAGTCATATTTATTCACAGTCCTCCAACATACAGGATGTTGATCATTCCCTCAAGCATTTACAATTAATTGATATTTTCAAATTTTCTTGTTACAATAAAATATTTGTTCAACTAGTATTCCTGCATTGTGTTTCCCTTTTTGTACTTTTTGAATTTAATCAAATTTAAAGAATTTTCAAGAAAAAAAAGTTTTTTAAAGTTATCTTTTATAGTATGATGAAATCCAACTTGTTGTTATTTCTGTATACCTTAGTTTAGAAAAATCAATCGATTCATTACCATTTATAACTTCAAATAAGGTACATGTAAGGGAAACACCACATTTAACAAACTTTATTTTCACAGTTGACAAACGAGTCAGGTTGGTATTAACCTCTTTCCAAGTTTCATCTTTTTTCGAGCCTTGTGTTTGAGTTTTCAAATGTGTACAACACTGAAATGCTATTAAAAGCCGTGTTAAGATCAGATAATCGATTTGGAACATACGTTTTATAATTTAGGTTTGTCATTGTGATTGGCATTTTTTAATCCAACAGTTTATCTTATGGCATTTGAGAAAAAGTGATTTGAGGCTTTGCATAATAGTAGTGTCGAAACATTTCAGTGATCTACTATTTGAGCAAAAAATGTCAAACTGTTTCAAATGTTTATGTTTCAAAACACGGTTTAGTGGCTTAAACTAGCTTGTCAGGAAAATCAGATGTTTTTAAGATTCTACATCCTTTTGTTGGCAATAATTTGTTGTTTTTAAAACATGTGACCCACATTAATGTATTCAAAAAGTATTGTTGATCTGGTAATCATCATTATGACTTCCCCCCATTTGTCTGAATTTATATGAGTATAAACAATTTAAATGATTATAATGTCAATGGAAAGAAAAGATTAGCTATGGCTGTTCTTTTTATTGTGCAAGATTTGTCTGTCCTTTGTCCACAGGCTCAAATCCTCGTGTTAACTTGTTGAATGATTTGGTATTGCTATTGGTGATTTTAAGCATGGTCGTGATGTGACAATTTTCATGGTTTTGGGCATGTTGCAGAGGCCAGGGGAGGTTTCGATCAATGGACCATTAGACCCGAAACCAAACACGCTAATCACTGTGCTATACCGACGACAGGCAGTGAAGAAGTTAACCATAATATCAATAAAAAATCTGTTCTCTTTCGTCTTCAGCGGGTTGGGACCCTGACTGATAGCTTACATAGGACGCCTGATATGTCAATTGGCATTCCAATCTGAGATTCATATTTCAGTTTGTTGGTGGCAATCTGATCACAATCATCTACAGACGCTGTTATCTCCCAACATATTTATTACTATCTACAGCCTTACGAAACTGCAGTTAACGACCCATTGGATCAAGAAACCTTCAAACAGAACTCATAAATGTGCGCCTATTTCCTAATAGCAAAGGATGCAACCAATAAACATCACGGGTCTCTTTAAAATGAAAGTAAACAGAGCCAGTTTCATTATAAAGTGGGTGAACGTAGATCAATCAGAAGATGGCCACCTCATGCAATGGATTTCTAAATTATACGTTGTATAGGAGCGGTATTAACATAAGGTCATCAGTTTGTTCACTTATTCTTATTCACTTTCTTGAATAAAAATATATTTAAATCAAATATCAGAATAGTTGTTCATCCATGAGAATTGTCCTTATAGTTCGTCGCACCAACTTCTAGTATGCCAATCAAAGAAGGCTAAACTAGATGTAAAAAATAGGATTTGGCTATATAATTTTACAATACCATTAATCCGAACTCCTGAACATTTGATATTCTAAGATTGTTTAAATGTATATATGATAGAAAATAAGATACCTTTGTATATATTTAACTTAACATTGTAATGTTATAAACACACCTCTGAACGCGCTTCGTTCTATTGAATAATGCAGATTCATTTGGTCCACGCCTATACATTGTGTTATGACTTCTCCTTCTTCTTGTCATTTTCTTCATTTACACGTTGCTGTTGAATAGAAGCGTAAAGAGCAATCACATGTACAACCAAATCTGCTCCTATGAATAATAGAAATTCTCTCATCTACGATAGACGCATAGTTCACCGTTAACACATTGTAGTGGGAAATCCTAATAAATATATATTCTTGATGACAGTACGGAATTATTTGGTCAGTTCCCTTCATCTTGTCCAATACACCTAGTTGTCAATAATGTCAATTCCTTAATTAATCTTAATCAAAATTGTTGGAATATAATATATAATGGTTCAATTTAAAGATGAGTTGAAACAATGGGAAACGCAAATGAAGTTTTATGTATAGTTTCATTTGTAATCCAATAAAGTGTATAGGTACTAGCGAAGTGTCCTTTTCAGACAAATATATTTCTTTGTAGGTGTTTGTATGCTCGTAATAAATTTGATAGTTTTTTGCATTGTTGCCAACCAAATAAAGAAAGTATTTAAGTGTATATTGGTCACTGTCTGCAACATGCAATGCAGTGAACTTCAATTTGGGATCTTCGTTCTTGTTGCAATGAACTACGATACAATAAAGGTTTGGTTGAAACCTTTTAATATCATCAACCTAGAGAAAAGCACTACTGGATTTCCCATGAGATGTATATGTCTTTATGCAATCGTTGATTTTAAAGGGACACTATTTATAGTATGCTTCATTTCACAATAACAACTTACCTGTTTAAAAATCCTGTGATGCAACATACTAACACATAAAAGGAAACTAAGAGACTTGTATTTCGCCATCAACCGATGTATTAATATTATATATCAAATATGGTTATATGCATCAGGGATTTACATAAGTGATTAAGGAAGATATTAGATGTAAAAAGGAAATATATGGTTGTTGTCACCGGCTCTCTCTCTACAAATGATGACATAAGGTTAGTTAACCTAACCTTTCCTGCAATTTTGAAGAAATTAACTGAAAAATATATATAACAGATGTTAAAATGAAATGTATTGATGTCAGTCAAACTATTTATGAAACATAGGCCTCGATTCATGCGTACATGTTATCCTACCAGTCATCAAATAACAACGTGGCAAACATATATCAAGCTTTACAGTGTCAAAACATCAATACATATTCACAGCTTGTCTATTTGTTGTGGAAGAGTAACATCAAATACGTCCATCGAATTATCCCAGACTTCCATTTCTTAAAAGAACTCACATTTTCTACCAATGCCTATTTTCTTACCATTACTTATATAACACGCATTGTTTTGTATTCGTCTTGATAATACTCTTTACATAAACTTATTCAGAAACAGAATACTTGAGGATTAAAAACAACAAAGAAGTAAAGTTTATATTGGTATTAAATGACAAACGAGTATTTAAGTCTTATGATGAAGGAATCGTCAATCATTTCGCAAATAAATTCGGATGAAAGGGAACAACTGTTACACAACTGTTAGTTCATTACCTTAAGGTTCAGGACTTACTCTGTGTAAACCTTTTTATTTAGTTATTTTGAAGAAAATTAAGTAAGTGTCACAATCTAAATCTATATCCCAGTAGTGATGTATTGTTTGCTTCGAAAGTTTGATCTTGTAGGACAGGGAAATAATAGACAATAAATGGAACATGAAACTTTACAAGACATGGTATAAACATTTTCTCAAAAACACAATCATATCTCTTTGTTACCCTTTTTAGGCCTAATCCCAGATTATAAACAATGTTTGTGCAGATTTGTTAAAGCTCTTGGTTCATTGATCCCAGAGAGGGGCGCACAGGTGGTAATTAGTGGTCTCTATCTTCTTAAGGGGTTGCATAGACAAACTGAAATCATGCAATGGCAAGAAACTTTTATATTAGGTATATGAACGGTATGATATAACATATATTTACAACTCTATCTGAGGACTCTTATGAACAATCAAGGCTATTTCTTTTGCATCCCTACAATATTTACAACCATTTTCTTTTTCACTCACGAGATCTAAGGAAAGACGTAAATGTCAAGTAATGGGAATCTGAAGAAAGTGATCTTACTGAACAGGAAGCAATATTAGTTTCTGCACATCAATCAAGTAGTTAATTGTCAATCGAAAGAACAATTCTAACAAATAATCACAGCTGAAATGTTTACTGCCGAAGGATTAAATTCCTTGATTGTCAAATTTATAAGAAAGCCCTTCTGTCAAAAGAAATAATGATGTGAAACTTGGAACTGGCTTTGTGCACATAGGTTTCCTTGTGGCTGCTTTCAATCATGTGATGATTTTTCCTTTTTAAGCTACAAAAAAGTGCTCTGGGCTTGTTCAAATAGGACATTTTATAAATGTTGCATATTGTTATTGTTATCATTTGGCTGAGTTGTAAAAAGAAACATATTGAGACCTGTTTTGCACATCGTGTAATTTGAAGCATTGGTGTTTGTAGGTAGAATATGAATGGTGTACATGTAAAGATCGCCTACTGGTTGTTACTGTACTGAGGTTTGTGTAAAATCCCTCCTGTCCGAACTTGATATACTAAATCGTTAAAGGGGGTCTGCAACCTGAATTGTTAACTTCCAGTGTTTTATTAGCAGGGCCCTGAAAGAGTCGTAAATACTCGGTAGGGACGAAATCGTTTGGTTGCGAACCGCTTACAGCTGACATCCAGTACCAAGTTTGTGTCATGTGACCCCCTTACCCGTCTGAATGCTCTTCTTAACAATGGTCAATGAGGTTTCACGAGCCAGGTTGTTGATCCCCTTTAATGCTAACAGTGATGAGCGATGGGTCCGAGTCTAGGGAACACTAAATAAATCACACTTGAAATGATGCAGCGTGTTAGTGGTTGCATGGTTTTTCTTTTTTGATCGACAAATGAAACAATGATGCTGTACATGTATGTTATAAATGATAGATATTTGAGTTTATTTCAAACAATCTGTCTATGTAACAAAGGCAATGCAGGGTTTTATATAATATCTCACCTTAACTTTACTTCAATGCACCCCACAAATTGTAACTAATAAAATTTACCATGTTTTCTGCAAATGACAAAGATCTATTGTTTTGGAAAGTGATTATAAAACCATGTCAAAATTGCCATGCCGCGGAAAAATTACATTTATATTCAATATAAAAAAACTGACAAAATGATCAGTCACACACTAATAAATAGTTTCTGCAGTTTCTAAAGTCGACTTTAAACAATGTCTTCCAAAATGAACGCTTTTTACCTTGGTGGAAAAAATACAATCATAGTTTTACAATGTAGTCTTCTAAAACATTGGTTGCAAGGGTGTAGGACTACATTTACATACAGAGATTACTCGCTATTTTACACTCAATTTCTACCAACGTGAAGGTGATACCACATTCATTCGGCATTAAAGATGTCAGTAATGAGTTATACATAATAGCTACTTAAATGATCCATTATCAGTCTGTTACAACCAATCTTGAACTGATATAAGACACTAGACAGTGTTGGTTAATATCAAGGCCATTGAGTTTCATAAATAGTTCATTCCGTAAAGACTTATCAATGAATGATTACGAAAATAATTTTAATTCTTTCAATAGGTTTGTAATTAGGATTAGTCTTTACAAAATACAGAATGTATTGCACTCGTTAATATGAATTATTATGCCGTAACATGTGTGTGATAGACCCCCAAACAGCACTGTTGACTGATATTTGCATCTTGAAACCGGGTCTTTTCAATTACAATTAAGCGATCCTTAGTTATATGTATGGATCATTAACCGAGTGTGCTTCCATATCATTCATATCACATAATAGGAAAACAATTTCATTATGCAAGCCTTTGGAAACACACGAGGTTAATTTTTTTATCATATACTATTATTTGAAAAAAAGGGTTTTAACGAAAACATGATTCTTTTGAAAATATGTTTGACCTAGATTTCGCGGAGTTATATCTTCCACAATAGACCAGTTGTGAACAGTCTAAAACATTTACCTTTATGAAAAGACTTCTCATAGTGATCGACACGCCTCTTACAATCTATCAACATTTGATGTCTGATTTCCAGTGCACGAGCAAACATTCAGTTTTCTTATAACAACAAATATGTATGAACCACTTGCCAAGGTTGCTTCAACAGGGGAAGTAACTCTAACTGCAACTTTGAAAAGCTGCATTGTCATGGATGTTGCGCCAGTTCGGTTCACGGTATTCTTACGAAGGTGTAGTTGTTACGATTTTTTAACGCTGATACGGTAGGTAATGACACACTGTGTGACAAAGCGGTCTATGTTATTCACGAAAATTGTTGTTCAATAGCCGAGATTATTAGCTGCACATTGTTATATTTTAGTGTAAACGCATGATAAAAACAACTTGACAATGATTCGATAACCAAGCTATTAGAAAATACGAAAGCATGGTACATTTAACCTGACGGATTTGGTTTACGAATTTTTATTCGAGCCGATGACGTTAACAATGGTTCGTAAGCGGTTTAGGACTTGTATGACTGGCATGGACGTTTTTAGAAAGTAGTGTTTTGACAGATTTTTTTAAACTATCAGGACGTTTTACTTCTTTTAGATTTACTGCAAATGTCATGTCAAGGTCTGTGGTGTTTTGGGTTCAACAGACTTGAATATGATATTAAATTTTAAACTTTTTATAAATTACAAATTTACGTGCTTGTCGGCCATTGCAAATCATCCCGAGAGATGCCTTTTGGCAGGGAGTGGTAATTTACTTCTGCTCCGGGGAGCAATCATTTACAGGCCTGTTACGCGACAGTCACCAAATATAGTGATCTCTTGAACATCAATCTGTAGCCCATTATGGTCAATCCTGCATGTAACAACCCACTAGTGTTGGCGATTTCAGGAAAAACATTTTCCATAGACAAAGACATGTGATACTTGATCTACCATGACTGATATTCTATACAGTGTGAATATCAGGATTTCAAATTAAAGGGTCTGATGAAGTTCAGAAATACTTTTGGTTTTTCCTGAGGTGTTTTCTTTTCATCAAACTGAAAGTTTCAAGTTTCATCTTTTTTTCGAGCCTTGTGTTTGAGTTTTCAAATGTGGAAAACACTGCAATGCTATTAAAAGCCGTGTTAAGATCAGATAATCGATTTGGAACATACGTTTTATAATTTAGGTTTGTCATAGTGATTGGCATTTTTAATCCAACAGTTTATCATATGGCATTTGAGACAAAGTGATTTGAGGCTTTGCATAATAGTCGTGTCGAAACATTTCAGTGATATACTATTTGAGGAAAAAATGTCAAACTGTTTCAAATTAAGCTGTTAAAATCTGAAAGGAACTATCAAAATACTATTTTTATATTTGTCCCTCCCCCTGGCAGAGGATTCCCTTGTCAGACCTTTTTACTTCTTTATAACATTTTATTTCTTCAAATTAATTGTTTCAAAACAATATCTTATTGTCTTCCCTAAGAGGCTTCTCAACTCATACCCCGTTGATGTCACATTAACCCAATTTACTTGCTCATTCACTCCTACACAACCAAATTACAAGTTTTGACAATTTATACATTGCAATTCTGTTAAAAAAATTATATAAAACGAAATAGTTTCAGGTTACTATCTGAGTATCTCCCACGACGAAGTGGGAGGGTTTTTTAGGTTTTGGCTCCGTTCGTCCATCCGAGATAAAGGGGAAAACTTTTCTCAGAAACTTTTTAAGATAGGATAACCAAATTTGCTGTGTGTCTTCATTGCATCAATACCTTGATGGGGTTTGAACATCAGAGCCGCGCCATTTCTTTGTATTGAAAAATTGCCCTTGTTCCACGTTTTTGGACAATCTTGCATTTACATTATGAAATTATGTATTACAGAGTTATGGTCCATGTAGGAAAGTTAGCATAAAAGCATTGAAGAAAGATTGTCATAGTTTTTTTATTACAGGTCTGATAAGTTTATTTGTCTTAAGATTTCGTTATCCGAAAAAGTAAAACATCATATGTTTACAGTCCCTTTTATTGACGTTAACTTTATTAGTATACATATTATGTCGCTCAAGATATTTCTCAATTATTTTAAATCGTGTTTCTTTTAAATACAAATCATTTGAGATAATTGAAAATGTCACTGACTATCTTTTGTTTTATTTTGTTTTCAGTTTTGATAATTTCATCGGGAAACAGTAATTGCCATTAGCTATTTTGTGTCCTCAGCACACACACTACATAGTCTACAATATTTGCAATATTTGATTCCCTTCAGTCACATATTTAACACCCATGGAATCCTTTTACAGAATAAGTTCTTCCTTTATTCATAATATATATCCTCTAGCCACAATAGTGTTTTCTTCATACAATATTTTATACTTTATTATATCTTGAGGATTAATAATAAGATAATTCTGTCATAAAAATGCCATAAACCTAGTATTCTCGTAACGTTGTTGTCAGTATATTGGGCTCAGTACCGGAGCAGGACATTTACGACACATTAAATACTCATGGGAAATTAAGGAAAGACGTGTTTTATTGTTTTGTCACCACAGAGAAAGGCGTCAACTCAAATGAAACGGTGCTCAAATTCATGAGAATGAATAAATGTAATAATCGTTCAAGGCTACGTTTAATTATTCACAGACAAATGAATGTAACAGTAAATATTGAAAAACACTTGATGTAGACTTAACTTACAGATCGAAAAAACTGGATGTGAATAATGTTTAAGGCTATATTTTATGATTTGTAGGTTCCAATGATAAAAAACAAACAGTTTTGATAACTTAATATTGTTCAAAACACGTTAAATACCAACTCACTCACTCAAAATTTTCGGACATTGAAACAATCGTGCTTTCATCATTTCCATTGATTGAATTGTATTAATGGATTGAATGATTGTTTGAAAAACATGACAGATAGACCACACATCGACAGTCGATCCAATCGTTGTTGTTTTCTTGTCTGAAATAAAAGTAACTAACGTAATAGACTTCGTAACTTAAATCTCGTGTGACAATGCCTTCTCTGATGATATCCTTCACATCACATGCATATATATCATAGGAAATAGGAAAGTTAATTATTCAAAGTAACAATTGTTTTTGTTGTTGTAAGGGTCATGGCTACTTCAACCCTCAAAAACAAGGAGAAAATAAAATTTGCTTACACTATGAACTGCCTTCAGCGTTGATGGCATGATTTAACTCCCTCTGTAATTTCCAAGTTAATGACTCGAAGCGCTCGCTACTGTTGTGATAGACACACTTTCTGTTAAACATGCTTATTATAATTAATAATATATAGATAATTTTCACCCAAGTGTCTTCTGATATCAAATATATCAACACACGTTGATAAAAGTAAAATATCCGAGGCCATCCTGCTACATTAGCATATATGTCTCCGCGTTATGCTACAACCTATCCCCTGATAACCTCCTAGATGCAGCAGGATGATTCGAGGCTTGCCAAGGATACTTTTCTTTTATCAACGAGTGTTGATATATTTTATATCAGAAGACCCGAGTGTAAGATTCTATTTATCATCCAAAATCATGTTTCATCACGTAAGCTTGAAATATGTACAGCTTTGAACACTACATAGCCCTAAAACTCCAAAACCAGTGATGTCATAGCAATGCGCAAAGCATTGTGACGTCGTTGTGTCTATGACGTCATAGCACTATGACGTCATTCCTGATGATGTAAAACGTTTGTGATGGAATGTGTTTTCTGATTAAATGGCATTGTTCAAAATCTACTGTCAAAGCGATATATCCTAGGA
Source organism: Steromphala cineraria (assembly GCA_916613615.1). Taxonomy (NCBI): domain Eukaryota; kingdom Metazoa; phylum Mollusca; class Gastropoda; order Trochida; family Trochidae; genus Steromphala; species Steromphala cineraria. The sequence continues at coordinate 56,833,106 of OU744731.1, read as the reverse complement.
GATATCGCTTGATCTTCCACAAGCGATATCTCCTGTGGAACACAGTTTTGGATGATAAATTGTATTATTATTATATATACATTTACTTTTAATTTTCCCCCAATAAATATTAGCTAAGATACATTTATTATATTCAGAGGGTAAGAGATATGATTACTCAACATATAACCCATTTCAGCTGATTTCAAAATATTTGAGGTTGGGAAATGATTTGCGTAGCAGTATGTAATGTAAATACATCTGAAGTCTATAAAACTTGGTGATTTTACAGTTTCCTTACAAGAGGGGTCTCATTCTTTTAAGAAAATGAACAACCTTTACCGAAGATTAATCAATACCTTTTATTTTTAGAATGATACCATGATTTACAAATAAATTGGACATCAAAAGCCACAAAAATCAATAACACAAGTGCAGAAACATCAAACAAGTGCATGTTTGCATAAGAACAGTTATGATGCATTATATAGCTTTAGTTTTGAGAATTTTGCTGTTTCATCTTTTAATGTAGTCCTTTAAACTGTATTTCTAACTCTTTGAAAACACTAATAAACGTTTTAACGTTTCACGTGAATCGGTTTAGTTACACTGCAAGGATCAAACTGTGGATCTAGCTATGAATCACCGGTCTCTAGAGAAAATGTCAATCGATAAATATATGAAAGAGTTGTTATATAAGGAAAGGGTTACAAAAAACAGTTGAAGAAAACCTATTAGCATCAACCAAACATCAAACTTTCATTTCTCACTGAAGAAAGTTACTTTGGTCGTAGGTAAGTAGTTTATTTTAGTTTATTATATTTACCATAACCTTGGAAGGTTTAGTCATTAGAGTTCGAGTATATACAATGTGTTAAATCATAAACATGTAAAAATTAAAGGAAATTGGGTTAGAATCCTTACGATGTCTGTACATATATCCATTGTTTCTAATATTAAATAGCTTAAGATTATCAATAAACGTTAACATGGGCAGCACAAAAATGACAGGTTAACAATATCTGAGCTTTTGGTAAACACTCATGACAGGAGCCAAGTATTTCCTATAACTTATAAACGTATTTCCTATAATTGTTTTAATTCTACGTCTGAATACAAATTGTTTCATTCAGCCACAGAGATGGACAAACTGCCTTTGAACTTTTAAGATATGGTCTATCAACATGGAATGAATATCATTTACGAAAAACAGAGTGACAAAGACATGACGAGATGCAGTTAATTGGTGTAATGAGAAGGGCAAGATACGGTGAAAATTAAATGGGGAATGGGTTTCTTTGAGATGAAAAAAGGGTATTTTGATGAAAAGAGCGTCGGGCTCTTTAGCTGAAGGTGACAATGGATGTCACAATTTTCAACCATTTCACCCCTTCAGACAAAAGCACAAGAAAAGCACTTGTTATTGGTTTCTCAGTGATAACAACGTTCAGAAACTTTCATGGGCATTCAAAGCCATGGCCGCCAAGACATTTTCGAACAGCATTAAACTCATGTGTGGTAGAAAAACTACAAAGAAGGTTCAGCATCATATATTCTATATTTGGAGAAATAATCTTTCTGGCATAATATACATGTTTTTGAGGTTTGCTATTGTTTTCATAGTTTTTTTAGATAAAAGTTCCAAGATTATAGCCTTCAACATATATTTACGATCCTAAAACACATAACCTCTATTATGTTAAATCCTATCTAAAAACCTAATTTTTCATGAATGAATGAATGAATGACAATTAATTTCTATAGCGCCTAATATCCAGGTTGCTACCTGCTCAGTGGCGCTTTACAAGGATTAAAGATAAAAAGGCGTAAACTGAGAAAGAAAGATTAAAACCCAAAATATTGTCTGAAAAGATGTGTTTTCAACTTTTTCTGGAATGAGTCCCTTGATGTTACTAACTTGAGTTCAACTGGAAGTTCATTCCACAGCACTGGGGCTGCAACCGCAAAGCACCTTTTTTGCTCATCATTGCTGATCCTATTCTATAACTATTTCAACAACGTTCACTATTTTAAATTACATTGAAATATAACTATCTTTATAAAGTTACAACACCCCGGTCATTGTATTGTAAAAGCTAGTACTGTACACAAATCTTTGAACACCTCTGCCTAGGGCAATTTGCTTTGAAAATCCAATCGTGGCCATGGGCTTTTTGTATTAATACAACAAATTAATCTAAATTAGCAAATATCTGTCATGTTATAATTAATATTTTTAATTTTCTTTGGTGATACACAGCACGATCATCAGTCTGATACTCGCAGTGTAGCCTAACGTGAAATATGTTAACTCTTCTTTGATTTCTTTTAAAAGAGATGCAAATAAGATACAAAAGGACCACATTAAAAGATGAAACCAATTAATACTTTGGGTAAGTAATATATCACGTTTCTCCGTGTGCAAGAAGAAAGTTGGCAATTAATCCTGTCTCATTGATATAACTTGCTTTTGATCTTTTTTTTTAAACCGCAGTAGAAATTTGGATTATGGTGACGATTCATTTGATTATGGAAAGCTTAAGATATAGTTATTCCATATTTTTCTGAAAAGCATGAACATGCTAGCAATAATCATGTTTGTATATTTCTTTTAAGTGTTGCAACATATTTTTTTAATGTATGCTGAAAGCCATCAACTTACCAAAGACACATTCATGTACCTTACTTCTTCGACTCGTACAATCATCAAAGTAGCATAATAAAATAATAATTTATAATCTTATTAATTTGTCATTTTCAGTTATGTTTGATTCAAATAATTAATAATGTTACACCCTAAGGATCAAATAGCAAAATCCAAGGGAAATAATGAACCATTTGAAACGTTCTTGAAAAGGTTGTTTCAATTCAACCATTAGATATGAGGTTTTGAAAGGTCACACCAAAAACCTCATTATATGGCTTGTATGTTGATAGCTTTACTATTGATAAGATGTTTGGTTTCCAAGATGGAGTCAACCCCCAATTGACGTCAACAAGATGTTTGGTTTCGAAGATATCCTTGACGTCAAACATTTGGGTACACTAGGTTCTTTGCCTCGTTCTGGCATTGAGCTTGTGTGAGCATTACAAGATGTCATTGAAGCAAAAAACTGTGTATTTTCAAAACGTACATTCGGCACTGGCTTGCAGTATTGGAAAAAAGATGCTGTTTAATAAAAGAAATGAAAGATAAAACAGATGTCTTTATCTTTGTCATTTGGTTTCTTTGATGTGCGATCAAAATGTACATTGTCAATGTAATATTGACTTTTTCTTTGACACTCTGCAGTGCATTGTTCAACAAGAGCCCACTGCTAAACGTGTTAAATGTTGTCATCAATATTAAACAACATAATAAAGGTTTTCACTGAATTGTTATCGTTTTGAAATGACTACTTTTACATGCCCATGTCGAGTTTCAGTGTTTTCTAAATGGCACAATTAATTGTTTAATGATAATGAAAGTCTTGATTCGTCAAACAAACTTTGACCTTTATATCTCAACACTATACATCATCACTATAGTGTTATGTAATAAGAGGCCAAAGATTCTCATGATTAGGAAAACATGGAAGGCTTACTACAGATCACAAAATGTTTACAACATAACACTATTTCACCTCCTAGTTCTTACATAAACACCGAATACACAAAACAAAGCAATTAATGAAATGTGGGTGGTATATTTAAAGTATTGAGCTAAAATCGGATGATCTGATCTTCTATACGATGCCATGTACATGTAGTACTTGTACCAAGGATTTACCAGTTATTGCATCGATGTCTCAATTTAGCTGAAGTACAATCTGTCAATTAACACAATATTACCACAGTAAGTAACTGACTACTGTTGTCTGAAAGGAAAGCACATGACTGATTCAAGATTCCGTCTGGTCTTCATTGTTCTCTTGCAAGTCTAAAAACCATTTTGTGGTGAATGATGGACTTTTCAGGCACTGCCTACAACCTCTTGTTCACTTAACAAACATTAAGTATATCTTAACGAACATCATAATAGCTACTCCATTCTGGAAAACGATTGTTAATGGGGGCAGTTGTCTTGTACTTATTGCACTCCCCCAAGATAAAATCTGCTTTTATTGTCCCCCGCCACAACGTGGAACGGGGGACATTGTACGTACGTCTGGATCCTTGTTAACGCAATATCTCACGAACCGTTGTACCCAATGTATTCAAATTTAGTCACAGCCTCACTTGGGGATTACGCAGACACAGGTTACTTTTGGTGACCTTGACCAATTTTTCAAGGTCACAACGGCACTTTGACCACTCTTGAAACGCTTGTTAACGCGATATCTGATGAACCGTTGCACCCAATGTCTTCAAATTTAGTCACAGCCTCACTTGGGGGATTACGCAGACACCAGTTACTTTGCGTGACCGTGACCAATTTTCCAAGGTCACAATGGCACTTTGACCACTCTTGAAACGCTTGTTAACGCGATATCTGATGAACCGTTGCACCCAATGACTTCAAATTTGGTCACAGCCTCACTTTTGGGATAACGCAGACACGAGTTACTATTGGTGACCTTGACCTTATTTTCAAGGTCCTAACGGCACTTTGACCACTCTTGAAACGCTTGTTAACGCAATATTTGATGAACCATTGCACCCAATGTCTTCAAATTTGGTCACAGCCTCACTTGGGCGGAATACGCAGACACCAGTTACTTTGCGTGACCGTGACCAATTTTTCAAGGTCACAATGGCACTTTGACCACTCTTGAAACGCTTGTTAATGAGATAGCTGCTGAACCGTTGCACCCAATGTCTTCAAATTTGGTCACAGCCTCACTTTGGGGATAACGCAGACACCAGTCACTATTGGTGACCTTTACCTCATTTTCAAAGTCCCAACGGCACTTTGACCACTCTTGAAACGCTTGTTAACGCGATATCTGATGAACCGTTGCACCGAATGTCTTCAAATTTGGTCACAGCCTCACGTTTTGGATTACGCAGACACCAGTCACTATTGGTGACCTTGACCTTATTTTCAAGGTCCTAACGGCACTTTGACCACTCTTGAAACGCGATAGCTCATGAACCATTGCACCCAATGTCTTTGATTTGATAACAGCCTACCTTGGGGGATTATGCAGACACAGGTTACTGCGGGTAACCTTGATATTATTTTCAAGGTCACAACAGCACCTCGGCCACTTTTGAAATTCTTGTTAATACAATATCTCTTAAACTGTTTTAAAAAATGGCTTCAAATTTAGTCACATCCTATATTGTGGGACTACGCAGATACTTTTGATGACCTTGACCTTAACTTTCAAGGTCACGACAGTACTTTGAACACTTTTGAAACATCTTATATCTTGTGAACCGATTTATGAAATATCCTCAAATTTGGTCACACCCTACATTGAGAGTTACGCAGACACCAGTCACTATGGGTGACCTAGACCTTTATTTCTAGGTCACCACTTTGGCCACTCTTGCAACTCTTGTTTACTTGATATCTCATAAACCACTGCACCAAATGTCTTCAAATTTGGTCAGAGCCTACATTGGGGAATTACGCAGACACAAGTTACTTATTTCCAAGGTCACAAGGGCACTTTGATCACTTTTGAAACTCTTGTTAACATCTCTTGAACCATTGCACTTATTGTCAATGGGAATATAGCATTTGCTTATTGTGACAATTCTATCGCAATATCCAAGTGGCGGGGGACATTAGTTGCAAACATTTGTTTATTTCTTCGTTTTTTTCTGCTTTTTGAATAGGAAAATAAAAGTGGTTTCTTTACACATCAGTAAATCAACGACAATCAATGTAAAATCTTAGTTGCTATCAAAGAATATCTACTTAAATACATGGCAACAAAAGATGCTCGCAAATAATGGTATTGAACCTGCTTTATCCAATAACCTAAAGTCGCATCTCGATACCATCATTATTCATAAACAAACATTTTAGGGTATGTATCGACAATAGATATACATTTAAAGAATGTTGAATATCTTCATTATAGAAGCAATACTGTCGTGCAACGTGCCATGGGTAAGCCAATTATCGCATGATTTCTCAATTCATATAAGATTGTCTATGGTACAATCTGATTTTAAACAATATATCATCAAAGTAAATAACTGACTACACTATTCTGAAATTAAAGCACGTGAAAGATTCAAGTTTCAATCTGTTCTTGATGGATCTCTTCATGTCTAACATATTGAGGTGAATGATTGACTCTTAAGACGCAACCAGCAACATCTTGTTTACTTAACAAACAGAAAGTATATCTTTTTTATATATTATTTTTATTACTTTATTTCTGTTCGTAGGGTACCATACATGGTCTTGTAACATATATTATCTACATGTACATAAACCCTTTCAAAATTATCATGATTGGTTTACACGGTATTCAATTTCACACATTAGAAAAATAGAAAGTAGTTTATGTCAAAAGACTGTGGCATGAAGACCAAAATGACTTGAATTTTTCGAATCTGCATTCGGTGTAGAGTATCTGTTACGTTATATGTTTCCTGTAGAACTGATTTTAACCCTCTATGTGAGGCTTTTTGTTTTGGTATTTACAGGTGTAAATGAAATGTTTTGTAACAGTAAAAATCAAATTTCGAAAAATATATGATAACATTTGTCAAAAAAGTGATTCCACAGACTCTTTACATGTACACAGCCATATAACAGATGTTTTATTGTTTCATTTCGGCATTTACAAAAGGTCCACGATGAGGAATATCGTAATGTAAAGATGACAGCACTTTTATTTGTTGTTAATATTCTATGAATGATTCGGTATTGAATATGATGTCATTAAACAAGACGTCAAACAGTGCCGTCATAACATTCCACACTAGGCTTTTCAAACGCAACGAAAGCTAGCGATGTCTTTCTTGTCCTTTCTGGTTGTGCACGGTCAATAAAAACGATTTTTTGGTGATAAAATGTGACCGGAAATTGCAAACAACTTAGAGCCGCCGCTCCTGAATAGTAAGCAGTAAGTAGTAGTTAACGATCTTTACTCTTCACTCTCCCTTTATAAGAAACATATACTGTTATGTTTCATCACAATCAGAAGATTAAGATACTGCAGTTTTATTCTTTTCATAATGTCATGGTTCATGGTTGAACTTCATAACTTTCAAGAATAGAAATATTGAAAATGATGGAAAGTCAGTTTAATGACCAAACACTATTTACTATCCTATTTATTATAATTTCATGTATTTAGATACCGCATCTTGTCATTTAGGTGTATTATTGGTTTCATCGATGCAACATACTGTAGAAATCATGAAATGGACAGGGCATATTTCATTAAATAAGAAGAAAGGTCATTAATTTAAAGTGATTAGGTTGTTGTATTAGAATGTAATTGTTCTTTTTCAATTAACTGAAAACCCATGACAAGTTACTTTTTATTGTCATTGTGACGGCAATTATCAAATTAAAGAAAGGAGTTCATTATGTTACATGTCACTTCAATGGTGCACATGTTGCAATATTGATTTGATATGTACATGTCTACTTCAATGGTGCACATGTTGCAATTGGTTAAGTAGAAATGTAAATGTATTTTTCTCAACAAAAAAGGATTATTTGGACTTAGTTCGGGTATATAAAACAGACAAGACAATTTTTAAATTGATTGAGTTTGTTTTGCAGTTCAATATCGATTTTGATGGAAAAGAGTCGTTTTGGAATTCAATATTAGTTTTACTAAATCTGTAAGCTCTCTGGGTGTTTATTGTTGTATTCAATCAATCTTTATTTAAGAATTGACTTCAAAATTTATTAAGTCCATGGAGGTATAAACTTAAAAACCGCTGTGCAAACTGTGTAAATCCGCGTAAGTTTATAATTCCGTGAACTTAACAAATTTTGAAGTCAATTCTTAAATAAATAAATATACACATATTGGTTGTTTTAATATGTTTATTTGCTCCAAATAAACACATTCGCAACAAATAGAAATGCACTATATACGCGAACGATCTCAACGCTCAACAACACGAAAAAGACAAAATGTCAATCAAAACGTCATTATTTTTTTAGCTCCGCTTACGACTAGTTCACCAGCCAATGAAAATCCACAACGGAACCCTCGACGTCTTGTCACGAGGCCTTGACATTCCTAGTGTCAACCGATGTACATTAACAAACTCACGACTGTGGGATCCGGGAGGAAAATAGCCAATTAGACTATCATATGTGCCGTTCAGATCAGTCAGATCAAACCGAATTAAGTTTATGGTAAAACGACGGAGTCTAATTTTGTTGAGAAACAAAGCAAGTAACTGTTGACGAACTAAGCTTCATTTCAACGACCGATCCCCTTGCAACAGCCGCGACTTCACTGCTGATATGCCTTCTGAGAGGGAAAACGACCAGTTTTCCAGGCCATTTATCAAACAAACTATAAAATATTTATTTGATATTAGCTATTAGTTTTTTGTGTCTTTTATATCGTACTCCCGCGAACTGGTACAGCATGAAAAACGTCTACTTGCTTACGAATTTTTCCGTCATTAAGGGCGTGGCTTAGGGTGAATGGGCGTGGTTAAATATGATGGGACGTCACGAAATTAAGTTTATGCAGTTATGAACTGAATTTCTGTTATCATGTACAGGGATAGCAAATGCCATTTATTTATTTGCACTTATAGGCCACAGGCCTGTAGCACAATGTGCATACAATATGTTCAGGCAGGATAGGGTACATTTTTTTCTGTGTAAAAAGGCATAGTATCGAAACATTGACAGATTTTCTAAATGTGTTTTGCTAGAGTAAGTTAATAGAGATATAAATTTATAAAGTTATGATCTGTAAAATAATATTTCTTAATGTACTCCTTTCTCAAAGTGAGGTAGGCAGGACAAATACAAAGGAAATGATATTCATCTTCAATAAGATTTAAATTACACATTTTACAAATTCTATCTTCTTTTTTAAGTCCAATATATCTGCCGGTTTCTATTAGTAAATCATGCCATGAGCAACGAAATTTTGCAAGCGAGATTCTATATTTCCAGATATTCAGATGCAATAGATAGCTTTCATCCTGTATAGATTGCTTAAACATTCTTAAATAAAAACATTTATTTGATACAGATAGGTGATCTAGCCATTTTTTTTGTAAAAAGATATCTTGTAATCTTTGTTAAATGAGATAAGAAACTTTGAATGAGAGTCTATGTGTTGTTTCAGCCATATGTAACCAAAACCAATAGAAAATAGTAGATCTTTAACATCTGTGACCCAATTACGTTTTCCATTTCTATCATACAAAGTCATCATATTATAACATTTTTGGGTTATCTATAATATGGCATATTTAATACTTTCAACCAATATTTTAATACTTTCATTTTTGACTCGATAACGGAAATCTGCCACGCTCACCGTATACCATTATGTTTGAGGTAAGTTAATGCTAAATGTATTATTTTGACAGTGTCAAAAACCCCATTTCACAAGCCAATCATCAATAGTCAGAAGACAAGTATGAAGATTAACATTAAATCCATTGGCGGCCATGTTGTGTCAACACCTTTAATTAATTTTGTTTAAGAAAAAGTAATAAACTTTTCGTTATATATTAGAATTATTACTGATTCATTTGGTTTAAATACATTGTTTTTCAATTGGAACCATTCCTTTTCTTTTTCCTGACATCACCTGATATTACTCCTTAAAACGTAGTACTGCGCCTTTAAGGAGCATTCGTAATTGTAAAAGCTTAAATTCACTCACTTATAATAGTTTAGTCAGTCTTAATATGTCTATTCTGCCAGTCAACCATTTCCATAAGAATCCTTTCCAACGGACAATGTCATGTTACAAAGGAAATGTAAACATAGAAGCCAAAATGATTTTTTCTAACAGATAAATATTTCCCCATTTACAGTGGTAATAAATTACTTTCTTACGGAAATTATTAAAATTATCAATTCTTTGAATAACTTAAAGTTATCACTTTCCTGAGGGCAATTCTCCTTTACCAAGCATGACCTTATCTTTCAATTCTTATAAATATACATGTGTGGTATCTTGAACTTCTAAAACCAACAAGACACTTCATATTGGAGTGAGCGCCATTTATTCAGTTTTATTCGACTACAAACTTGGGCGGAAGCACATGGCCCGAGAGCGTCCCGACATGCATTGCGTAAGGGAGCATTACGTGATTAATTTACATTACGTTACTACAACATGTATGTACAAAGTCACCAAGGATAATGAGCTATTCGATTAAAGAATTATGCAAAGGAAGAGACAAGTATTGTAGTCACCATTCTCTGTCAAATGTTGTTTAATGCATTAGATATCTAGATAATTTGTCCGTCTGATCGTTCGTCATTTTGTTTGAAATGTCAAACTATTACATAGCTCAACAAAACTTTTGATACATGTTAATAAATCAGATATGCAAATGTGCCTTTTTGGATTTTTGTTTGTTTCTGGAAATGTTACTTCGAATTTTTCTTCGCAGAACTTGAAAACTCTAAGACCTAGGTCAATGAAACTTGATATGTTTACCAAACAATGTGTTTGACTTTTTGTGTCTACTAGCAAATTTTGTAACAGGCGATTTTTACGATGACATCCCACTTAGCCCTCGTCGTCCATGGCAACCATTCATAAAAGTGTCCTGTTCATTATCGATATCGGGAACTCTTAGGCCAACGAGTCCTGCCATCTGATGCAAGGACACTTCTGTAAACCTTTCCAACACATGGTTTAAAACAATCAATCAACAACATAGACATAGAATTGAACTGAAAGTATCAATAATCACAAAAAACAAGCTGTAAAACAATCATAGTACTTTGCAAAATATCAAAAATCAAATCAAAAATCAAAATATTAAAATCACCTAATAACACTGTAGACTTTAGTTTGCATTAGAAAAAAAAACGATACCAAGAAATAAACATTATATGATTTGTGTTGCATCAAAACTTTTGTTATGTAAGGAAAATAAGTCTAGAAATATCGTAATAATTAGATAATGATACATAATTAATTTATTTCATAGAAAAGACAATATATTTTTGGCTAAACTTGTTCTGGGAATGATTAAAGTACCTTTTTATTAGAAATCCAAGGGAAACGTTTCATAGGTAGAAACCACTGTCAAAATTTAGCGGTCTATGAGGACTCTAATGACACGTCTTAAACCTTTAAAATCGAAACAGAAATGGACAATCTGTGAAACTTTATCTTGAAATAGGCTCATATTCATGGAGTGCACGGAGTCTGCAAGCCCAAAACATTTACTTCGTGCCTTGCGCTTTGATACGCAAGAAGCACGTGCCTCGCGCTTTGACAAGCAAGAAGCACGTGCTCGTACACCATTCATAGTACTACAAACTTCATTCATAAAACAGTGAAGGGGCCCTTGGAAGGTTATCGAAAATTGAAATTTTATTTTAAAATATTAATTTAGTGGTTGATTGTACTCGGATTAAGTGAGATGTAAGTCAGTTACTAGCATAGTAAATTGTATGCATCGGATAACGGCAGGGACACTTTGTCCTCGAGCCAGTACTCGGCTCCGCCTCGTACTGGCCTCTCGGACAAAGTGTCCCTGCCATTATCCGATGCATACAATTTACTATGCTAGTAACTATTACTTGTACAAAATATTCGGTCTTATTTAGTTAACACTTATTTGATTAGTTGAGGTGAGGAAACCCCATATGTGGTTATTTAAATTGAGTGCACATATTTGTAGAAAAACATTATTTGTTGTATAGCGCAGTGCATTGTACAGTTGTATGGCTAAACCAGTGGAGGAGAAAAAGCCGGACACAAGAAGCGGAGACATTCAGAGGCATATTAAGTCTGAATGTAAATAGAAAGAAAAAAATACGAGAGAATACGAGAGAACAAACGAAGCACAGTGGTGCACAGTAAAAAAACGTCAGAGAGATGGAAAGGGATAGAGAGCAAGGGTCGACAATCAGAAAGAAGAAAAAATTATAAATTTAACAAATGTAATTGTGTGCCGGAAAACTCAATTTGTTTTTCATTATTTGTTCACGTTTCACCATTGCTATGTTGCAAAATAAGTTTCATGTCTTGTTAGGTAATTATGTGCTTTTAAATTTTCAGCAACAACAAAAAAGAGACCTGTCGTGTAGAACACAAGTTATTCACAAATTGAAAATAAACAACATCCCATTGGAATAAATGTCAAACAAGAGAGCAAAGGCTAAACATTAAATATCGAATTAACGTTTTGTAATATCATGGGGGTTTGGAAACATAATTTTTTTAAACGAGTTTTTTATTGCAATAATAAAACAACATTCATATCAAATTGTGACATGTGACAAATATATTTTACGATATAATTTCTGATAGTTGTACAGTACTACAACTTACAAAGACAAAATAATTATATCATGAATTCCCTAGCTGTTGTTATTTTTGATTGAATAAAAGTTACAAACTCTTTTCATTTTAGTTACACTTTAAGATATGTTACTCAAAAGCCCTAAAAGACGGCTTATACACTGTAATTTTTGCGAACTTAATATGCATTCACTTTAGCATTCCCTGCATGAAAAGAAGTTATCATTCCCTACAAGTATAAACTTTTGTCATAAACATTTAGTATCTTAAATGAGAACAAAGGATAAAACATGATTTATTTATGTATATGTATAGATATATGTAATTAGTTATAGTTTTCAATTACTCTTTCCCAGGTTATACTTCGTTTTTAGATTAAGCCTGGCTGAATACTCATCGTCATCCGAGTAAACAGTTGTCATCAGACTTGGCTGTATCGAACAGAGGGTCGAACAGACGGTATTCTTGTACTAGCAAAGTAATAAAAGGACTTATTGAACTTTTGTTATTATTTCAATCGGAGTTAGACATTGATTTTTACGATTTGACTTGGAGGTCTGTGACAATGAATGTTATCAATTACAAGTATTGGAGTTAAGTTTTTTAGATCTATTGCTGCATGAGAGGAAATTCTTCTTGTTGAGAATGTCCAACCTAATATGGATTCTTAATTACTCACTTTCAGGTTTCAATCAAACAGCTTTCTTGTGTGCGTGATTATCTGAAGGTTTCAATCAGTGTTTTTTGTTTCAAAGTATAGTGTTATGATCTTGTCTTTGATATCATTTAAACATTAATGATTTGGACGTAAAGAAGGTATGAAGTTTGAAGTTTTAAACAACAATAATTGGATTTTTGCATTTCAAGGTATGGATTCAATTCAACTTTTCAGTATGACAATTAATGCACTATGTTATTTATATTTCAGTGTATGATTATATTGGTTAGTGTACTGTTATCAACATCTAATGTCATTTTGCAGGACTTGTTTTTAGACAAAAAGAGTATGTATGTATTCATTAATACAATATCAGATATGTAGTGGCAAGATTTATGACATACGTACATAACTGACCCAAACTTATAGACAACATTACATTGGCTGAGAATGGTTAAATGTATCATGTATTGAACACAACTAGACAAATTGCAGAGGTGGGACCTATATCTCTCCTTAAATCAATTAAGCTGTGTATGTTCCTCTTGAATGAGAATACATCAGAGAAGCATGCATAGCTCCTTTGCGTGATAAAAATCGTTTTAATCTTTCAAAACAACAACTGCTTGACATGAAAAGGTTACTGACTTATTGGATGATAGAGATATGTTAACAAGTTCGAAATCAGTTGTCAAATAATTTTTTATGGGATATTGGATTTATGCTTTTGGAAAATTGATATAGAAGATTACATATTAATATACGCCATTTTGAGTGTAGTTATGATATTTGACTTATTGTCTTGACAGATGGGTATATTGAGGATATTACCATTTGATAGTGTTCATATGGCGATATCACCAAGCTTAAATCCTTTTAATATGCAAAATGTAAATCCACTTATTTTATACTTAAAATCTAATTATCTTCATATGTGTTATTTAACTTTTAAATGAGATCCCCTACCATGCTCATCTGCATATATTATCCCCTTATAAGCAAGCATATGATTAACGTGTATAGTCAAAAATATAAAGTTAACTTCTCGATGCAAAAATACATTAAACATACGTTCTGTTTTGAGTATCAATAGTTAGGGAGCGTATGAATCTTAACAACCTGTCTCGGCTCCTTTTATGATAAACTTCAATGTGCAATTCAATGAAGACATGTTCTTTGTCTATCGGATAACCTTAGGTAAATAAAACATGTTGCATAAAAATCATATTTGCTTGCAGAGAGCAGACACACTTTTCAATTCGATACACAAGGAATATTTGGGAATCAAAAGAACAATTACATGTTGTCTGACAAACTGTCCTTGGTTCTTAACATATATGACTCACTCATGATATTAAAGTGTTGGACAAAAAGAGCTGACTATGTCAGATAGTTTAAACTTTTCTTCATTTACATGAACTTGACAACTTACACAACACTATGTAGGGCATGTGGGTTATTAAATGTTTCAAAGAGACAATATAAAATATGGATGGCATATCTGAATGTATGTTTACACATGTAGCCTTTTTGAAAATTGTTGTTTATTTAACTTTTTACTTTAGAAGAATTATTATTGATATTGTAAACAGCTTATATGAATATACGTATAGGTGACTTAAGTCTGATGTGTATTATGCCAAAATTGTTGGAAATTGAATTCTAATTTTGAACGATCCCTAGGTTAATATATCAACAAGTTAGGCAGCTTTTGTCATTGAAACCGTTTGCATAGTTTATTTGTGTTACTCTATAAAATATATTCAGCAATTTTAGTATTTTTGGTTTTAACTTATTTTGTTCATTTTAAAGGAAATGAAGGACTCAATCAAGCCATCTTACAAAACACAAACTAAATTCCACTTGAAATAACATTTGATGCGTTAAATTTCAATTTCTTCCAAATTTGTCATTCAAATATTCACAAACAAACATATGGCTCTGCCTAAAGCTACATATACCAATAATTGGCTACACCAACTACAGTATGATCTGTTTCAATCACTCTCATAGTAAATGATGAATTTTAGATAGCCCAATTCAAGGGAGGTATTTAAATAATTCATTGTACACGTTTTTTTCTGAATATATGATTAAGAAATCTAATGTATAACAAAAATGTAAAAATAAAGATTAACCTTATCATTGTTATAAATTTTTGCAATGGTTTAATATTAACATTTATGCTGCTAAAGATCTTAAAGTTTGAACAAATTTAAAGATTTAAGTATAAATTATAGACACATGTTTGTTAAAGCGAAACATACATACATTTCCCTCTCTAATACTTGAACTGTCTTTCTCAACTGATTACGTTGGTACTTGGTCATATGTTGCAATAGTAATTCCTTTATGAAATATCCATAAATATGTAATGGTATGCTGTCACAAAGCTCAATTTGATTTGAGAATTAGTTGAGGCATCCCTAGAACGTTATGTATCTTCTTGTAGTTAAAAGTTTTCTCAAATAAAAGTTATACTTACTTGTACTGAATATATTTTATACTCAGAACAAAAAAGGAAACTCCACCAGAACTTAAACTTAAGTTTACAAATAAACGTTGCATGTATTCCTGATTATCAAGATTTAAAAAGTGGTATCCAGTGGTAATAAGGGTGTATCGACAATGTGATTATCGATTTCCTTAGTACCAGCAAAGAAAATATATATTGTCTCATTTGACAGTGGAACGAACCCAAAATCGAATAGTTAAACTTTGTACGTGTAGTTTTTCTAGCACGTTTTTTTTTCTATTTTCCATAAATATTGTGACAAGTTATAATTTCAAATCATCCTAATCAATATCATCTAAAACAAATTTAAATTGAATAAAACACAATTTCAGTATCTATGTGATAGATTTGATTCTGCATTTTCTCTATCTAATATAGACGATGTGAGGGAGGTATTCACAGGTAATAAAATGCATCAATGTGGTATACCCCAAGCAAAGGAAAGGAATGTAAAAGTTCAATGCCATCTGACTGGATTACAGTTGTGTATACAAAGTCTAAACGGATTATTATCTGGGGGTTTTGCTTTAGAAGATTTAGAGTTCTTGTCAATTATCTTGGATTTGAAAATACTATAGAAATCTTAAGAAAAATGCAGGAACCCAGTTGTCTTTCTACTATTCAAAACATGTAAAGGTAAATCATGTGTGCTAAAGTTCTGAAAAAGCAATTGTAAAAGGCACTGCATTAAACGTAATTATTGTTTATGCTTTTTTATTACATATTAAATGAATAATGAAATGAAAACATCTCAGGAAAAAACATAATCTATAAAAGGGTATTCATTTTATCACAAGTATACGCTATTCCAAAATATAGTTATCATCTTTATCGCTTGATAACAAACCTATCAATGCAACAATTAGGTTTACAGACTATTCAATATTGCATGTACATGTATAAACTAGAACTTAGCGCTATCAGTGTGTTCTATTTAAAGAGAATTTGATCTAACGTTATCCTTTTCTGATGAATAAAATATGTTTAAACTAAATCTAACGTTAAAAAACAGTGAACTACTCAATTTCACATCATTCTCTGCACTCTCCCCAGCGAAACCAGCCTCAATAAAACCCGTTTCCCTTTGATATTGAGTCTATCGAAATGTAGTAGGAGGTCGCCGACCAATGACCCTCCAACTTTATATGTGCTAATGCAGAATTTGCGGCTTGGTAAAACGATCCCTGATTGGTCAATTTGATAGATCGGCTGACACGACCCTCTACTTAACTTGCTAGACTCAATAGTGATGCTAGGTTTACTTAGACTGTGCACTCCCAAGATAAAATCTGCTCTTGTTAGTTTTGTTTTTTGTTTTGTCTTATTATTTTTTATTCCCCCCACTTTTTTCAATGATTCTTTTTAAATTGCCCACGTCTTTATTTTCATGCGGATCTTATACTTGTTTCACTCAAGGTGAAGTTATCATTCAAGGTTTATGTTTTAGATGTTTCTCATCATTATTCAAGTTTTTCATCATTTTCATGCTAATAAATACATCCAAAATGTATTGCAAACATAAACAAACAACTGATGTTTGTGCATTGATATATCTTTACAATCTTTGTTTTAAACATTCTAATAGTTAATCAAAATACACAAGTACATTTAATTTGATTAAATACTGACTTGTTTTTATCTAATTGAACAACATCTGATTGAACTTGGTTGATTTGATTTGAAAAAATGAAACGTTACAGATAACAATGTGACTTTAGTTACAGGAAATGGACCGGACATGTTTTTGTGGTTGATCCACCAAGCTTTGCATCAGCGAGAAAGGGGTATGTCATATTCCTACAATAGATGTCTTCAACACGTTTGATACAGATAGAATTATATCGTAGACAGTCAAACTAAAGATACTTGACATTGATGACAAATATATACAAGATCATTTTGACAAATGGAAAATTTTGTTGGCTACCATTTTAGGTCAGGTAAGTGTCTGAATGAAGAGTCTTTAAGGAAAATCGTTTACAAAAACCCCAAAACAATTCAGTCTTAGCAACTCGCCAAAAGAAATTTGAAAAAAAGAGAACATCTCCGAAGGCACAGATTGAAAAGGAAACATGAATAAAACCAGCCGATTCGGCTTTAGAGACAAGTGGATTTGAAAGTACATGTAGTCATCTTCAAGTCAGATTGCCAGTTCCAAATGAAGAGCTGCTGGACTAAGGCACAGGCGAAGTAGGGCCTTAGCAAATGCCTATAGAGTAATCAGAGATTTGAAAGATAAAAATCAGACACTGAAGTATGATACTTTGCGAAAGAAATACAAAGAAGGTTAAACAAAGATTCCACATCTAGAATTCCATAGAGTAAAACAGAATCACAGATTACAAGAACAAATCTTACCACTAAACAGCATTCTCTCCCCACAGAGGCAGATCAAGTCATGTTGATTTAGCCTCTGTTCTATTACGCCAAAATCCGTGAGTTCCAGCAGTTTCCCCTGGCGGAAAAAACCCGCATCACAATCCATTTGAATTTCTTTATCAAATGACAACGCTTCTCGCATGGAAAGGGTGGTTCATATCACAATGCTTTTGCCTTGATTCAGTAGCCAAAACGATGATTTAAGAACAGCGTCGCTGATTGCACAACTAACTTTGATTGCCTCCAATCGGACATCTCCCATTCTATCCAACAAAGTCGGCGTAATAGAATAGAGGCTAAATCAACATGACTTGATCTGCCTCTGTGGGGAGAGAATGCTGAACAGAAGCAGAGGGTCAAAAAGCAACTCCTTTTCGAGATGTGATGCTCGCGGAGATAACTACATAATCAGAAAACAACTGAAAGCTCTAAACATCAAGTGTTACAACGAATTGTTTCCGGAAAATAGTACAAAAGTACAGATGTTTGAGTGTGTTGAGTGCGCAAACTGGTTTCTGTCGCCATAAGCTGCAAGGGTAGGGATTTTATATATAGGGATATTATAATGTTTTTACACAGACACAAAATAAGTTTGAATGGATACAAATTTTAAAATATTACTTCATTTTGGTAGTCGTAAATTGAGAATGAGGCTAGACATTTTTTAATATTCTCAGATACGAAGGAAACGTAATTTTTTTTAAACAATGTATCAAACAAATGTAAAAACAGTATCTTTCACAAAACAAAACAGTAGAATTGATAGTGCAGCTGCATCAAATGTTTATAAAACATTCTTTGAATAAAAAGAGATAATAGTTTACTGAAGGAGATTTTCATTTTGATTGTAACTGACAAAGGTATTGGGATCAAACAGCGCTGCATTTGAAATTACCAATCATGTTTTTTCCAGTGCTTCAGCAGGTCATCGAGTCCAAATATATTTGAATGTATATACACAGCAAGCTATTTATCGTTGTTAGTTTCAGGGCAATATGTAGCTAGGTTTTGAATGACAACTATTTTCTGCTTTCAATATTGTACATCAATAAAGGTCTTTACGGGTTACATAACAGAGGTTGACTTCTTAATTGAAGTCCTTAATTGAATAAGTTAAGTTTGTCTGCATTTTGATCAAACATATTGAACAAAAGAAACACTGGAAAAGAGTGCTTCGAATAAGATAGCCAAAAGATAAAACAGATGTCTTTGTCATTTGGTTTCTTTGATGTGCACATTTAAATTGTGCATTGTCAATGTAATATCGACTTTTTCTTTGACACTCTGTAGTGCATTGTTCAACAAGAGCCCACTGCTAAACTTGTTACATTCTAATGAGTTTTTGGTTTGTTTTGCCTTAAGGACGATATAAGCGCACATATTATTGTATAATCTTTCCAAATACTTAATTGAGGTCGGCATTTATCACTTTCTGGTGTCTTATAAGTGTTCAAACAAAATTCATTGTAAATGTTTTTGATGACGAATATTGGTTAAATAGCCCAAATGCCAGTGCTTGTACTTGCATTGATTAGCTCTTTATTAAACATTATATATTGCATATGTTTCTTTACACAACAATATGTTAAATAGTGATTAAATGTCAGTACTGAAGATAAATACTCAAGAAGTATATTATTTTGTTCAAATGATTCAATAATTCTGTTTTGTCTACATTTGTATTACCAAGAAGAGTTATTGACTTTTATTATGTGATCGTATTTTTCCGGCAATCCGATTGGCCGAGAACCGGTCACGTGACGGTCGACAGAAAGTGATATTGACTTGACCCCCGTGACCCCAAGTCCGACCAAAAGTGATATTGACTTGAGTTACTAAAAATAGAGCCGATGACGTCAAACCGTTGTTTCATGACGTCATGCTATTGTTATCATGCCGATTACGAATTCATTTTATCAGAAGTAATAATTCATAAATCATCCGACATCTGTTATCATACGACCATGACCATGATCATGATTATTACAAATGATAAGGAAAGTGTTACACAAAAGGCTTCCTGCTAGGTTGAAGTAATATGTTTTTACCTGTAAAAACCGAGACGTGAAACACAAACAAGCATGCTAGAGAGATTTGTTATTTTTTATTTGTTTTGACAATTTTTAGGATACATAATATATCAATATATTTACAGGTTTTTAGTACCAGAAACAAGGAATTATTGGTTATAGCCAGGGAGATGTGACATCAGGAGATTATGGAGTGATATGATAGAAAGCTTCTAGGCGTCACTTGGTCCCTATTTCAGCCCTTACAGGAAAAGTTAACATTGTGGGCATGACAAAAATTACAAGACGTATCATCCTTCATCTTAGGATTTATCATATTTCTCTACACAATCAAAGAAGGACATTCATCACTTGTCTTTGTCTGATTAAACATGAGTCAGAATGAATCTGGAGACGAAATATCAATTATAACAAGTAGAAGTGGAATGAAGTATCAAATATATAGGATAACTTTATTGATGGAATTCATATACTTCGTTAGTAATTTCTCAAATGTTGTCATCAATTCTATACAACCATACAAAGGTTTTCACTGCATTGTTTTCGTTATAAAATGACTACTTTTACATGCCCATGTCGAGTGTTTTAGTGTCATTATAAAATACATTCTAAAGGCACAACTAATTGTTTAATGATAATGAAAGTCGTGATTCGTCAAACAAACTTTGGCCCTTTATAACTCAACACTATATATCATCAATACACCACGTGGTGCGGTTATCGGGTCAATATCAGAGGTAGTTATTTTTAGATAACTGACCTCAGATCAACCTGGAGGTTGGTTATCACGAGGTTGGTTATCTGATAACCTACCTCTTGATAACCGACCTCTCGGTTCGATACGGTGAACATGTCTCGGCTACGCCTCGCCATCTTCACCGTATCGCACCTCGAAAAAAACTAACCCTCGGCTTACGGGTCTAAATGACCCTTCGCCTCAAATTGTGACTTTTGATATTCTTTAGAATTTGTTGTGATTTTCACCTGTGCATTCACATATATTATGTCTTTATTTCCATATGCCATTCTAAAGAATATCAAAGGCCGCAAGAACGATAATAAAAGAAAACAAAAGACAGACAAAATACACTTTATTACAGAGAACTTTTGAAATCATGTTCACATTACATGTTCATACTGCTTTCAATTCTTTCTTTTTGGTTTCCTTGAAACATGCAAGCATTTACATTTATCAAACACTCCCACACACAATCCCGTTGGGCCTCAGTATTTATGTTAGTGTTCTCTTCAATTAATGTTCTAAATCCTTCATAGGAAGTCAATTGTCGGGAGTCACAAGCATTTGAAATGGTCCTTTTGAAACAATGCACAAGAAAGCCGACTTCAGTATCAGCAAACATTTAACTGTCCAGCTATCATCCATGCGTAGTTCCTGAAACATTCAAAGGTTTAACGCTACAAACAGTCTGATTTCAAGTGCTGACAAAAGACATTTCCATTTACATACATGCATATTTCATATCATCACGCTTCCCCCGAAATAGTAACTTAAGTTTGGAACTGTCATTTCTAACATCGACTTTTGAATAATTTAGTATCTTATTGTTTAATGGACGATTGATAGTTTCAACGTTCACACGAAATTTATTGAAGATAATATCATACCAAACTGATCTCAAAGTCAGAAATCTAACTAATACCCATATGTGTCTGCATTTTATATACATCTTACAACACTAAAAAGCATTTCTAAAGCAGAAAGTGCGTACACGCTTCTTTTGATTCCTTGTAATGCTTTAAACATATTTCCGAGTCTATTACATGAAACAACAAATAAAGTATACTTTGCGATCAATCTCACCTTAATTGCCTCCGGGAAAGACCTCGAAACACCGGCAAATATATCTGTTTGACACCAGCGGCGGAGAGTACTCCATTGTACCAACCTTCTCGAAACCATGTGCTTTGGGTTGTGTGCTGCACGTGAATTTTGAGGAGTTGCTTAGCAACTTGGCGTACAAGAAGTCCGTGCATCACAAGATGAAATAGACGACGTCCGTGCAGCCACACAGTTTTTGACTAGTGACGGATTATTACATTTTGCATCATTTGCTACCAAACAAAATTTCATTGACGTCCGTTTAAAATTTGCATCAAAATAATTAAATTATAGTTCAGTTCAGTGTGACATTTTAAGGTTAATAGCACGGTAAAAGAATGAAAATGCACAGTTGGTAAACGGCTTAGAATTGTTTTACCGACAATTTCGCCAGTATTATCTCAAACTGCACGTGAAATACGCGCAGTGTTAACATAAAATTGATCCATTCCTCAGGAGTGGAAGGTAACAATGCTAGACACCATTGTCACTTTTGAACTCATTATCAACAAACTTATATTCGGCTAATATTGATATTCTCATTAAAAATGGAAAACAGTTTTAACAATAACCATGTAGTGTATGTGAAATAATAACCTCGACCTCGTGAATATCTGTGATAACCATCTCGCTAATCGCTCGATGGTTATCACAGATATTCACTCAGTCAGCGGTCATTATTTCAACCCTATAGTGTTATGTAATAAGAGGCCAAAGATTGTCATGATTAGGAAAAAAAGGAAGGCTTACTACAGATCACAAAATATTTACAACATAACACTAGTTCACCTCCTAGTTTTTACATAAACACCGAATACACAAAACAAAGCAATTAATGACATTGGTGCTATATATATAAAGTATTGAGCTAAAATCGGATGATCTGATCTTCTATACGATGCCATGTACATGTAGTGGGACGGAAGTGACCAGTCAAGACCACTCAGGCCCTCTATCAATGCCCTTCAACACCTTGGTTCTCATTGAATATTCAGAAAGGAGTTATGCTATTAACATATGTAAAGCGTTTGTTTGTGTAGTTACATACTTATTACCTGTTCGTTTGAAAAGAATTGACATGGAATGTTAACTTTTCATAATTCAACACTATTTAAGTATCATTCATGAAGTCATTTTCTATTTGTAAAGTTACATTTGTTTATACCCGCAAAACATTATACAATTCCAGCAGCTAATAATTAACACAAAAATATCAATCAATATGTATGCCATTGGATCGTTAAATGAGTGAGTTTTACTGTTGAAATCTACATCTTCTAGGGTTAGAAAATAAAGAAAATCACCCGTAGATAATCGTATGCCAGTTTTAGTATTCACTAATTATGTTTGAGTTTCTGGAAAAAAGCATTTAAGAGATTTGTTTTATAAATAGACCCAAAACGTGGTCCTTTTATCACCTTGTGTATCCATTACTTCCAACAAAACCCAAAAGCTCCAAAATGTGAACATGCTTTAAAATTAAAATCTCAAACTCGTTTTTTGTGTCTGTCCCCCAGGTCTTCAAATTCAAACACAAAAACAATACTTCATTTGAAAGGCAATCATATGCAGGCTCAATCTGGTCGTTTGATGTCTTCATTGGTGTAAGATTCCTTAAGGAACAGTGCACATTGCTTATGTTATTTATTTATATATTAAAAAAGTGACTTGTCCAGAGAGACATTTAAAGCACCCTGAACTTATGAGGCAACAACTCAGTGTTCAATCGTATCAATTGATTTGGATGTAATGCTCCAAAAGTGACATATTTTGATTATCTCTAAATTTTAATTTTTTTTAAGCATACTAAATTGCCGGAAAAAGCAGAACCTACACCTTTTATACCTATTGAGTTAAATTTTAGAGGAAAAATTTCAATAAATATTCACAACTGCCTTTTGATTTGATTTCGAAATTCTACACAGCACTCTTAACAATATTACAATTTCCAATGACATTTGATATGAATGACACAATCAGGATCATTCTGGCACATCACTCATGTATCAGATTGTGAATGCAGATCAACTAATTGTATCATTAAGCAACGCTGAACATCGTGTTAGATCGTTGATTGTGAATTCTTCGTTATTTGATAAATCATATCTTCCGTGTCTGCATTATTTCATTAATAATCACCTTTGACCCCTATCGTTACAATAGAGTACCCGCATTTTAACTAAAACATGTCAGAATCTTTCGAAACTAATTCAAAATGAAACATTACAGAATATTACTGTTTATCAAGTTCAGTCTGACTTTTCTGAACATTAACATTACATTATTGCAAGCTCAAATAATTTCAAGGTCAATAAGCAATAATTGTTATCAAATATTTAAATGGCCGCCTTGGTAACATAGTAAGTGTTTTATCAAATTATGATAATGGTCAAATCTACAGATTTCCATTAAAAACATTTCCTTATCTTGAACCAAACTGTTGTCCAATACATGTATGTTTATGGATAGATGAAAATGTAATCCATGTAAATGGATGAAAATTTATTTTCGGCTAATACACATCGTTTTTCATTCTAAACCCGTTGTTCTTTGCAGGCAAAATCAAAATCAACAAAAACAATATTTTCCTCCAACAAAAAGTTTTTAAAAGATGAATGTTATGGACAAAGAATGACTCGGGGGCATCAAGAAGAAAAAATCCTCCATGCAATTGTGCTTATTTCGAGGTCAGGTGATTCGGGGTTGGTAATACTATTGCAGGGAGAAAGTCTACAGCACTATTGTGGCTATGAACTGCAGTGAAAACTGCGAGTATCGGTGACACTAGCGAACCATGGGTGGTTATGCTCTGAAATTCAGTGTAGCACTTCACCTAAACCTCAGAAAAGCTCTCTACTGCAGACACAGTTGCTTGGCAGGATTCAAACTACGAACCTATTGATCCAAATCATTGTGCCTCCCCTCCCTTATTTTCAACACATCTAAGCAGATAAAAGAACTTAACATATAAATTAGATATCTAGAAATCATTTAGTCTTAAGATTACAAATAAGAGGAATTGTGAAGCATATATATCATATATTTTCATACTATTATCAACCTTGCCAGGTAAATGTATGATGAAAACGGACTTTCAGTAAAAGAATTGCTCAGAAAAGAATTTGTTCAGCAGTCAATAAACCCCTTGAGTTATTTCAAGATT
The DNA here is from genome assembly GCA_916613615.1 of Steromphala cineraria. Taxonomy (NCBI): domain Eukaryota; kingdom Metazoa; phylum Mollusca; class Gastropoda; order Trochida; family Trochidae; genus Steromphala; species Steromphala cineraria. Next base: position 56,808,168 of record OU744731.1, on the reverse strand, counting down.
CGAATCTAATTCAAATAAATAAATAAAACAAATGTGTGACATTAATTTACTTTGAACTTTACCCTTTCATGTTCACTATTTCAGCAACTGCTCCTATGCACTGACTGTCCCAACAGCTTACCATCTCAAACGCCGAAACATACTTTAAAGGTAATATGTGTTACACACTCGCAAATTAGTTACTAGGAAGGTCTGCTTTTTATTCATGGTCATACTAGCAGGTTCAATGAACAAATGAAGTTTCTCATTTCCATTGTGTAATTTAAATCACTACTGAAAGAATTAGACGTTCAACATGAAGGTTGATATTAATGGTGATTTCTTAAAGTTATGAGTATGTTATAATTCAAAAGTTTAATACTGTATAACATTGTTGTAATGGTTAGTAGGTGACACTTGAAATGATTATGTCTAAATGGTTGGTCTTTTTCTTTGATACATGTACCAGCGATTACATTCGAGTTTGAAGGGGAACCTTGATGAGCATTCTAGAAGGTCAAAATGAGGAACTCTAGAGCATTGAGATGATAACCATTGCTTGGATACAAGACGAAGTCTTCTATCAGCTTTCGAGACTATAAGTGACGAAATCACAAAGTTCCAGAAAATCTAGCAAACTAGAAACTTTATTTACTTTGCGGATGATGGAAAGATGGTATTGAACCTGTTTGATACAAAAACCTCAAGTTGTATCTCACAATGATTTTTTATAGAGATCGTCCATCGTCGTTCATTATCAACCATTGGAGAATACTTATCGTCTATAGACATACAATTTTTGAAGTTGATAAACTTCATTCACAGAAGCATTTCTGTCGTGTTATGTGCCAAGGGTCTATCAACTAACGCATCGATGTCTCAATTTAGCTGAAGTACAATATCTGTCAATTAACACGATATCACCACAGTAAGTAAGACTACTGTTGTCTGAATCAAGATTCAGTCTGGATTCAGGATTCAGTTCTTTTGTAGGTCTAAAAACCGTATTGTGGTGAATTATGGTCTCGATTCAGCTGAAGTACAATCTATCAATTAACACAATATTGCCAGAGTAAGTAACTGACTACAGTGTCTAAAAGGAAAGTCAATGACTGATTCAAGATTCAGATTCATTGTTCTCTTGTTAGTCTTAAAACCATTTTGTGGTGAATGAAATACTCTTCAGACACTACCCACAACCTCTTGTTCACTTCACAAACATAAGGTATGTCATAACGAACATAATAAAAGCTGCTCCACTATGGCAAAAGTTTGCTCATGGGGGCAGTCGTCTTGTATTGATTCGTCTATTCAAGTTAAAATGGTGGGTGTTGAATATAATTGACCCCTTTGAGTCCTCTTTAACAAATGTCTGTGTAACGTTTGTAAACAGCATTGTGCTACTTTGTAGCCTTACGGGAATAACGTTCTTTGAGGCAATTCGAAACCAGGGAGCAAGATACCGGGGCGTTTAAACCTGTTTATGTTAAGTGCTCTCGGTAAGTTTCCTCATTCTGAAAACATGAATTCAAGTTTCAGATGGAGAAATATGATATTTTACTATTGTACGAAAATTGATTTAGCAAACAGGTCTTACTTCAAACAGTCAATTTGATTTTAATTTGACTGTTCTGTTGGCCGTTTCTAGTCAAGACGAAAATCTACTCTTTCAATTGTAAATTTTTTTTAAAAATTGTGGCATATTTTCCTAATGTCCAGTTCAACTTGTACCTCAAGCCCCATTAACGTGCAATAGAAAACAAGATGTATATTTGTGCTTAGTGATTATTGTTTGATTTTCAATGAATGATGAGATCACGTTTTAGATATCATAAAGCATGAACGGAATAATGCAGCGGAATATGTGGATGACAACTTCTTTGTTTATTGTACTGTATGCGATGTTTTTATTTCATTCCTTTGATTAAGTTGTTGTTCCTGTGTTTTGTACTATTAACTTATACATATACCCTTACGTCATTATTCTTCCTCTGCTTGAGAAGGAAACAAGAATCTGTGTCAAAACGTCACAAACAATGAACGAAGACGTTGTCATCCATATATTCCTCTGCATTATTGTCAATCCAACTTCTAAAATGCCTCTAAAAAAAGTTATGAATGGAATGCTGGTGAACTACAGAACATTACTTCTTATTTATGTTCATATCAATATTCTATAACGAATTACAGAGAAAGATGAGCAAAACATAATGCATATATCATTATCCACTACACATACTGTCCATTAGAAATGCATATGTTATTGTTTTGCAATTGAAATTTGAAATTTTAACTTCATCAAAATGTTTTTTACACACAAAAAAAACCCAGGTAAAATATATATCGACAAATGCAAACACATGCAATATATAGATATTTTCAATATCAAAATCTGTATGTTAAATTCTTGGAATGTGATCGATGTGTTATTTTTACTATGTGATATTCGAGATTATTAAACCAATGCTAAACTAACACCTGGAAGGTTTATATTTTTGGACACCAGGTGGTTTAGACCAGGATGAAGTGACAACTTGCTTCGATAATATGGGATAGGTTTAAACACTATTAAGAAGATGTTTAGGCCTAAACTACCAGCAATCAATGTACGATTATACAGCCCACTGTGGGTGGAAATCAGTGGCATATAACAGAATTATTAAAGCTCTAATTCAAATTACAGTCAATAATATTAGTGAAATAGCCTTGAAAACGGCGTTTAACCCAATATCCTCTCACCTCAGTCAATACCGAAAGTGATGCAGTTTCCGTATTGAAGTTTTATAAAAAATCTAAAACATTAAAGTTTTCAAATCAGTAGCGAGAGGTCAAAACTTCAAACAAATGTTTTCCCTTTTAGCTGGAGACATTGAAAGATACCACTTGAGTGTTTTTTAAATTCCTTTGAATAGTGAAAGTCATTAAGACATAATTTGTTTTATAGCTTTCAAACAAATGATATACATGTATACTATATGTATTTTATATTTACAGTAAGATGGACCTGAACTTTTGAAGAATTAAAGGGGTCAAACTTGAAAGTTTACAAATCAGGAGTCTCATGTCAGGTGTGAATATTGGTATGAAAAAAACATAAAAACAAAACAGTTTCATTATAAACAGCAACGATTAAAGTTAAATAAATGCTACATGGGTGTTCCTTCAATTCTGCAGAGTTGAATTACTCATATGTAAGACAGCGTGGGTGATAGAGAAACTCATAAACTATATTGGTCAATACATAAGCACTCCTGGACTTGTGAGAAGGTGGAAAAGGCAGAAGTGATTAAGTATCGTCTTTTTGGAATGAATGTTGTTTCATTACCCACTCAAAGGAGAAGATTTATCACTTGTATTTGTCTGATGGACGACCTGTCGGTGAAGGAAGGCGAAGGAAGCATCAAATACGAACTTTATGAACCTAGGATGACTTGTACCTACTCTCTGCATCGCGAATTGTGAGAGGTTAGAATTTAGTTAAATAGAATCTATTATTTTAGAAATGACAATGCATGACCCTTTTATTCACATTTGTCATATGGCTGACATCATTCTGCTGTCCCAGCAAATTTCAATCCGCGAGCTCCTTCAAATACCCTGACATCGATGAAGGAAATTGCAACGTTTTGCAATCAGGCGGTTAAACACATTTTGGTCCACACGTCGAATAAAACGTTCAATATTATGACACTTTCTTGAAACATTTATAATTTGATCAAAACAAGACAAACAAAATAAAACTCATTTTCACTAATCAAACTTTCTGCTTTTAAGAAAAAAATATTTATTGTATTTTGGAAGTGTATTTCTAGGTAAATTTTCAACTGAAATTTTTTTGTATGATATTGAGAGGTTTTCAGCATTATGTGTATAAGTCTGTTTATGTACGGCTTTGGTAAAAAGGTTCAATGTATGTTTGCTTGCCTTATATTAACAATACCTATTCTTACTAATAATCATAGTACCACATACTTTACCCAAAATATCAGTTCTGTTTACAATGCAATATGAAGAAAGACTATCACAACAAGTTAACCTCAGGCTAAATGTCGGACATTTCCTGTTTCATGCTGGTATTTCTATTTTAGTAAACGGTATGGTTCCAATTTCTGAAAGGAACAAAATGGATTTGTGTTTTTCCTCGAGAACTAATGACCTTTGCTGGAAATAATAATTTTACTACACCTTGATTCAGTATAATAGTAAACATATTATTACACTTGTAACCTTTATTTGAAAAAAGCATGAGTTGGAGTATGCTAACCATTAGAATGTAACTTTGGAACCTTATCTATGCACTCTTAAAGGCGCAGTAGCACGTTTTTAGAGGGAATTTAAGGTGATGTCGGGAAAATGAAAATTAATGGTTCCAATTGAAAGACAGAATATTTAAACTAAATGGAGCAGTAATAATTCAAATATATAACGTAAAGATTAGCCATGCGATTCCTTTTTCTTACACAAAATGAATTAAAGGTGTTCACACAAAATGGTCGCCATTTACTTGTGTACATTTAACAATAACTTTCAATAATCAGTGAAAATTTTAAAATATAAAATTATCAAAAAACGTGCTACTGTCCCTTTAAAGACAGATTCGAGTTGGTAGTGTATAAAATGTAAAAGCGCTAGTATACATTGTACATTTAAAAAGGGACCTCGGCTCAAGCATTAGAAATTGTTCCCAAATAACTAAATAATAAATATTATATAAACCATACTCTATCTCACCTTTACATCAATACTTTTGAATGAACCATTTTCTTCTTTCGAGATTTGGTAACATTTTGGTCACAACACTAACGAACTAATACATTAAAATGCAAACGAAACGTTTACAATATTTAAGATAGCTGAATTAAACCTTTGGTATAAAACACATCAATAATATAAAAAAGCTATGAAAATGCACAATTATTTACATGACTTACTTCAGTGGCACAAGACACAAATTGTTCTGTACGGTTAGATGGAGGTATGTAACATGACCTCACATTGTTTAAACCACAAAGACATTTCTAACCAACTCAACCAAGATGTTCAAGATGTTATTTTGATGGACAAATAATTGAGCTTCCATGTGTTATAAAGGCTAGCTAGAGATATGGCAGAATAAAAAATATCCAGCTTGGTATTCATGAGGGTGTTTTTCTATCAAATTGCCACTGATACTAAATCAATAGTCAAGTGAAAGAAGTGGAGGATCAATATCTGCCAACAACAGTCAATACTTTGTATAAGAAATTGGGAAATGCTTGGGCGGAAATTTCTTTAACGGAATGCCCCTGTTTGTCCTCTTCTAGATTAAATGCAAGAAACTTACCTTATTAAAGTATAGTATGTCAGTTTGTTGAAGATGTTTTCTGATTTAAAATTTTAATGTTTCTCTTTTGTACCAAATGGGGATATGCTTTTTTTTAGTTTACGTCAAACGATCGCCATTCTTGAAGTGTCTTAGTTCACCAGAGTGCGTCTCGAAAGTGATATCTCCTGTAGAACATTGTTTTGGAAAATAGATATATTCCTCTCATGACATCACCAATAAAAACTTATATCATTTGCTGATGATAGGAGAAACTGAATATGTAGAGAGCCAACCTTCATCTTTGAAATAGTCATTCAATCGTGTAAACCCTTTCTCACAACAGGTATTGACCTTGTTAGCAGTCAATAAGCGTACAAAGAAGAGCATAGAAGTTGAATGTTGGTGGTGACAGTTAAGAATGGATAGAAGCCAAGAGACATATTCGGTATTTATAGTAAGTTGTACAATAACATATACTGGTGTAGTTAGGCTCCTTCACGTGTTATAATTTGTGTCGTCTTCTAAGTTAACTGATAGTTACCATTTACAAAACCAAGGACCGACAGGTTTTACTTGATTGTTTGAATTGTCGTTTCACATTTCTTTTTAAAAAATAAGCATTTGAAGATTTTATATAAATTCGATTGATGTTTTTGGAGTGTCAAAAAATTGTTTTATAAGAAGTATGAATAGTCGTATAGCGATCTATCATTTGCTTGCTGAATACTCATTCGGCAAACTCAAATATTCCCCATATGTCTTCTATAAAAAAAATATGTCACAATAAACTCAGGTTTCTCTTTTCTGAAACTCTAAAAGCTGATAATATAAACTATTGTCCAAAAGAAACGATACCAAGTTTTCAACGTCCTCCAAAACAAAATTCTATAACCTGACAGAGTCGAATGTAAGTGTGCCTAACAGGCATATGTCTTGTTAAGAAGTATGCACATTTTCATTCTTCAGGAAAAGATACTTTTGATTTTGTGTCTCTTCAAACGCACATGGGGTGCATAAATCGAAATTTCAAGTTGTTTTATGCACAGAACATTTGTCATTTCACTATGAAATTGATAAATCATTGATTTTAGGTAAGAATACCATCTTGTTGATACAATGCACTTTATTTGACATAAATTCGTTGACGCGTCACTGCTCTAGAAGGTTTTAAAACAAGCGAAAGTGTCCAATTTATCTCTGCTATCTCGCCTAGTTAAGGAGATTCCGAATCGATGTTTATTTTACATGCGTGTTTCTCGCAAACATGAAAAGATAATGTTTTGAAATTTTGCATAGAGTTGAGTTGACCACTGAACAACTGATAAAACTATGTTTTAGTCGTATCAATTTGCAGTGGGTTGAGTTACCTTGCCATTTGTATGGTAACGTTTCTTTTGGACATTAGTTTAGCTAAAATACTTAACCAAAGGGTCAGTGGGATACGGGTTTAGACGTGAACTAAGCATATTTATTATATGATTGCTTATAAAATATCAAGCATCCGAAATTGTTTGTGTTATCACTCACCAGTGAACATAACTTTCTATTCAACATGAATCCATAGACCATGTTATGGGCCATTGTTTCGTGAAATCACTATAGTTTTTGCAGAATAAAATGTCAACGATTTCTAGTATAATAAAACTACCAACTATGGTTATGTCTGTTCTATGGAACATTTAGGTTTTTTTGGCGAGTATTATAACTTCAAATAGTTTTTACAGGCGAAGGTATTCATATCTCATGTTAACTAATATGTTTCGAAAATGATATTTTCCGTTGACACCAGAGTGTGTATAAATATATTGTTAAAAAAACTTTAGGGCAACACTGCAAATCACAATTAAAGGTAAATGTAATATTGATGTAATCACTTTACACTTCACGTCTTGTCACATCGAGCCATTTTGTTTACATATTAGCTGAAAAGGCATAATAAGATACTGGAATATGACTTTCCGTATCGGTACTCCCTATCTAAGATTGACACATGAGTCAAATTAGTTTAAACTTACTGTTGTATAATACGTTCTGATATTATATAATAGAAACTTTGAAACTGTAGAACATGAGATTCTTCTACCGTTCTTTGACTAACAATAACATTTTGACTCAGTGAGAAATTAAAGAAAACATTTGATTGCAACAAAACTTGATATTGTTGACTGGGTATTAAGGACGAAGACCAGACAAACAGGACAGAAAAAGAAAAATGACTTCTGTTGATTAAAACCTGACTTAATGTCTTTTCGTTTTTGGTTGGTCAAAATTAATGTCTCCTGACAACTGTGGTAATTACCTAGATTTAGATTTGTGTATCAGTTGATACTTTTATCAACTTGCGTTGATATATTTGATATCAGAAGACACTTGGGTGATATTCTGTACTTACTCCCAAGATTTAGATTCGGTTATTACTTAAACTAAAGTGTTTTCTGTTGACCTCTTTTGATTTGATTTAAACATATTTATTCAAATGAAAGAAAGGATTGGGTACAAGTAATCCAACTTAGTGAAACCCTCTCCTCTTTTCCAATCTTATATGACAGAGATTAGACAGTAACACAACGATAACGAGATTACCTGATTTCAATGTAAACAAAAACAGTATATAAGTAATAATCAAATTATCAGAAAGATAGAATGGAAGACATGATTACTTCAAATAATGGATCGTTATGTTTAATAGATTTCACCAAAGTAGAACATTAATCACTTGTCTTAGTCTGATCGACCACGTGCCAGAGAATAGAGAGGACTGAAGTATTAACATCTGTGAACCTAACTTGGCTTTTCTGTACCCTAAGAAGATTAAAAATTAGTTCATGGGAATGTAACACATATACTTTTATTAGAGACATAATTTTAATATTTAAGGCAGATAAACATGTTAACAAAGAAGGAACAACTGTAGTAATTCACTGTTGAAATGTGCAAAATGAATTACGAAACGTCTATTCTTAGATAGCTGATCATATGTAAACAATACCAAAACGAATAGATCATAGGTACGGAAGACCTTAACTTTAAAGGGGCAGTAGCACGTTTTTTGACAATTATATATTTTAAATATTTCACTTATAATTGTAAGTTAATGCTAAATGTATTATATTGATAGTGTCAACAATCTCAATACACAAGTCAATCACCCATAGTCAGAGGACAAAGTATGAGGATTCACATAAAATCAATTGGCGGCCATTTTTTTTAACACCTTTAATTCATTTTGTGTTAGAAAAAGGAATAGCATGGTTAATCTTTACGTTATATATTTGAATTATTACTGCTCCATTTAGTTTAAATACATTGTCTTTCAATTGGAATAATTTATTTCCATTTTCCTGACATCACCTTATATTCCCCCTAAAACGTGCTACTGCCTCTTTAAGGTGATTGATCATTATGTTTTAAACATTATCATTATTACTCACTCAAAGTAGAACATTAGTCACTTGTTTTTGTCTGATCGACAGATGTGTCAGAGAATATGAGACGACTGAAGCATTAACTTCTTTAAACCTAAGTTGGCTTTGCGTACAATTTGAAATGCATTTATTTGAATGTAACGAAAGGACTTTGAGAATATTATATAAATTGTGTTGACAGGGCAACTTATTATCTGTAGGAAAGTACCAAATGTTGTAGTTCACTGTTTTAATGTGCAATATATATTCAGGAAATTCTGCTCTTTGACAGCTGTTGTAACACGATTAATCATCAAGTTTTGTAAGAAGAACTTTAATGTTTGTTAGAAGACAATTAATCTTTATCAACGGAAAACGGCTTTAACATTGAATGTTATTCAAATTTAAATTTTGTGAAAACATTTGATTTCTTTTTCGCAATTTGAATATTTAAGTCTCAAATTAGCAATATCTCAATATAACTTAACTTCTTTTAACAGAAACATTAAATGATACATATCTAACTATAAAGATGTTAAACAAATAAATTATGTTATAAGTAGCTTCAAATGAATACCACAATGATAAATTCAGTCATGTCAGATTATGGTTTTATCAAACAAATTGAATATTACTTGTTATGTTTTTTTCACGTCATTTGAATTTCTGAATTTTTCTTTAGCTGAAAATTAGTGTATTATTTGATATAACAACACTGTGAATCACAATGATAGTCCTTTTTAAATACCGATAAGACCCTAATAGAACAATAGCTGTCTCTTGAAGAAAATGTTTACTTAAAAAATCATGGAACCCTACTTAGTAATCATACATAAACCCTTTGTAAATGTCCGTGATCAGTTTTGTCACCAAAATACATTTGAGTTTTTCACGTTGTAATTGTACTTGGAAGTTTTAAACTTCATATACCAAAATCATGTAGCAGAGCACTTATTGAATGAATTTTTAGTATTATTAGCATTTCTGTAGATGCAAGAATGACATAAGGTATTGAGAAAAAACCCACATTATTGTGTATTGAAGGGACCTAATTTAATTATCAAAATAAAAATGAACAGATTCTTGTTCAAGAACAAAGGCAGCTACAAATAATTGAAGGATACTTTTTGACCAATGAAATTGAATGCTAAAATTTACATCGTTTAACATTAACTTCTTTTAAAATATATAATTTGGGGAAAAATGTCAATGAAAACATGTTGTATTTTGAATGTGGACATTAATGCACTCACTAAAAAACATAACCCACCAAAGAGATCTCAGCAGGATATCAATGACTCTATGAAACTAATCACTTGCTGGTTTTTTTTCCAACTAATAGGAAACGTATTGAGTATTTCATCGGAACATTAATTTCAAAATTCATTTCCTTTGGTGATGACTGAGCATGTTTTACAGTGCATTAATAGCTAGTTTCTTCATAACAACACCAGGAGATTGATTTTTTAAAAAGATTGTGAGGTTATTTCTATTTCGTTCGTTCGTTTGACAATTCTGATTACTAAATGTACTTTTGAATAAAATGACAAGACGTTTTACTGATGTCGAAAATGTTTAATTTGGATATTGAAAATGATAAAATTCAACAAGTCAAATTATAAAGTGCTCATTCGTGTTAATGCATTGAAACATTGACTGTCTAATAACAGTGGACCTAATCATAAAGAAATCATTCAAAGCAATTGTAACATTTCTTTTTTTGAAATGTCATCAAGAAAATATCTTCAGCTCAGTTTAGCCCAATACAATATCAAAATCAAATATTTAGTTTCTAAACATTGAAAATCGATGTTCGCGAAAATGACTATTTCTGTATAAAATGTATATGAAATCAACATATGATATAATGATTTTATGATTTAAACATCGAGTTTTAACTATAAGTATAACTTCTTGAAAACATTCCTTGATTTCAAGATGACACTTTTGAATGTTATGATATAAGTAATTATTTTACCATTTTGCAAATTTATATTTTACTTATTTGGATTTTGAATTCATGAAGTATGTGTTTATATAATAGGGAGATATCTAACCTTAAAGGGGCAGTAGCACGTTTTTTGATAGTTTTATTTTCTACATTTTTCACTGAAAATTGTAAGTTAATGCTAAATGTATTATTTTGACAGTGTCTGAAATCTCATTACACTAGCCAATCATCCATAGTCAGAGGACAAAGTAAGAAGATTCACATAAAATCCATTGGCGGCCATTTTGTGTGAACACCTTATTTCATTTTGTGTACGAAAAAAGAATCGCATGGCTAAACTTTACGTTATATACTTGAATTATTACTGCTCCATTTAGTTTAAATACATTTTCTTTCAATTGGAACCATTAATTTTAATTTTCCCGACATCACCTTATATTCCTCCTTAAAACGTGCTACTGCCCCTTTAAGGTGTTTATTGGCTAATCCATTTTTCCCGCATAAATATGTTTATGATGTCTGATAAATAGTTGGTCCAGTAAGCACTGAAAAAGTCTAATTGGTAAAAAGCAAGATAAATCAAGTAGTCCAAATAGAAATAAGAATAAGAATTTGAATTTTAATCTGTTTTTGACTGCTTAATTTCACACAACGAAATGTTATTTTGTCCCTGCATTTATTCAATACAAAATGAACAATATTTAAAAACGAAGTTTGAACACCAATCTTTTATATTTTACTTTTTTAAATTTGTGTTTATCCAGTTAAGTGAATTTCTCGCCACTGGGTGATGGCCTTCCATGATGTAACAATATTATCATGAGGTGATATGTGAACTCATTTTTGTTAGCATTAAGATGATAGATACTTTAATACTTTAATAATTGTTACACACAGAAAATCAAATAACCACCTCACTATCATCAGTTAAATACAAATGGTTGTCAGCTATGTTTGAGTACATAGAAATGACCATCAATGTTGAACGTATGACTTTGTCTTGCAGGGATAGTGTAACATGTCAGTTTTCAAAACATTCAATTCAATTGTAAAACAATAGACAGTAATGTTAAAAATGTATCTTGTTTTAAGCTTGTGTGATTATGCCTGTCCATTTTAATCAAACTCTGAATAGATGATTATGTGCGACTGATGGTATGAATAGTTCAAGCATGCAGTACGTATATCAAAGCTGATCGCATATCTTCAGCGAGTCTTCCGGTAACTGGCTGGAATTACTATTCTACAATATGTAAGATAACTATCACAATGTTTCATTTTAACCGACTTAGATGATCTTTCCTTATAAAAAATCATGAATTTCAAGTTACTTTTATTAATATTCTTTTTAACATCTTACGTCAAAGCAATCATATCCCTGTTGTGAAATGACTTTCTAATTGATCTGTCAACGAGATTTTTCGTTTCTGCTATTGTTCATGGTTAAAACAAAAACCTAAAATATGTTTTAAAAGATAGAAGTAAACAAAATGGAGACATAACGCGAAATTTAATTGTTAAGTATAGTGTTCAGTTGAATTGTCCATGACTAAATGGGTAAGTAACAATGCACAGTATTAAGAGATACTTCATATTTTGGATGGATATTAATACACCGAGCCAAGGAGTGGCTATTATAAGGATTATTCTAAAAGAAGTCCAACCCAATTTCAAAATGTTACCTTTGGGGGGCTTAAGGGGATTTACTTACGTTTCTGATTGAAAAAGATAATTTCGTAGGATTATGTCTTGGAAAGTAAAGCCTAAAGGCTTGATTACAGAGAGCAAATATTGAGTACAAGGAGGTTATTTAGCCAAGTAGAGGGTACACTGACAGGAGTCCCAGAAGGTGAGGGACTGTCTGAAACGATTTATTTATCTAAAAATAATACATACTGGAGTTGAAATAACAAAATCAAATAGTTAAAGGAAAGTTTCTAGATCACACATCATTAAACGAGTTATGGTACACCATGGTTTAAAAGAATGTTCACTGGTCACATGATTTTAATAAATCCAATCAGTGGGTAGCTTATCGTTTATTCAAAAATCTTAATATAGCCCCTGTGTATGGGTCACAGTAGGTGAAGGGACTGTGTGACACGATTTATTTATATATTAAAAACTATACATACGGGAGTTGATATAATCAAATTCAATTTTTAAATCCAGATCACAAATTATAAAATTGGTACACCATGTATGGTTTAAAAAAATGTTTACTGGTAACATGATGTAATTGAATCCAATCAGAGGGTAGCATATCGCTTATTCAAAACTCTGAATGTAGCCCCTGTGTATCTCATTGTTTCCAAAACGTACACTATTATGGATTTACTTCACAAACCATATCAAGGTAAATATGTTTATTGTAATTCTTAAAATTAGATAGTGTTTTCTAGTCCCTTTTAAATCACCGTAGAATATATAGAGTTTTCATTTGATGAAGCACAAAATGAAGCATGAAATTGGAAAGATAAAAAGTGCTATGGATTCTATTGCATGATAACGGTGTTAGCATTTACAACTCTAAATCCCAATCTTGCATAAAAGACCTTGCAACTACATGGAACATCGTACATGTACTAACTTATAAAAGTCCACACATGTAGTGTTCCGACTCCGAACATGTTCTCCCCACAGAGGCAGATCAAGTTATGAAATGTTTATACAACCTCTGTTCTAATTAGCCGGGTTTTCGGTCTAGAATAGGAGATGCTTGATTTTAGGCAATTAAAGTTAGATCTCAAATGATGAATGGAAAAGTGTATGGTTATGTGAACGACTGCCCAGACAACCTTTGTATGAACCTTGCTTCGTTTATCAAGGGATTGAAGTGCAAGAAATTTGGTATATATCGAAAATAAACATTGCTAAACAAAAGCCAAATCACTTTTCCACAAGAGAATTGGTTATTTGTGAATTTGATCGATATTAGATGTAGTCGCTGATTATAATAGACATATTTGATATCTAGATTGTGACTCCAATATAGCTGAATTGATAAAACAAATAATTTGGTCGCGTCCAATAAATCTGCAACAAGATGATTATAGCCTCTGTGGAGGGGCACATCAGAATATAGTTGCTGCCAGCCTTTATTCTGACTATCAAGGTCATCAAGCAGCTGCTCCTCTCGTGAAATATCAACTTTACCCATGACACTCGATGAAATAAACCTGGTATTTTAAAAACAACATTAAGTATTCTCTAGATATTACTTTGAACTTAAATTCTGATAATTTGTCTGTAATATCATAATGTTTGTATATAAAAATAATGCTTAAAATACCGACGTTGCTGTTCCTAATATAATAAAAAAGACGAATATGATGACAAGTCAAAAACGGAAAATAAGGTACAAAGCAATCTACCAGCTTCTAAACGTGTGGACATGACATCGAATTGTACAGGTGTTCCATAATAGTCAACCTGACCTTCATACACTCGCCTCAATTATTAGAAAACATAAATCTTTGGTTCTTAAGGGTTAATTGTCCAGTGATTTTTTGCAAAAATAAGTTTGTTTAGATTGACTTGGAACTCATTGTTTTAAGACGTTGTAACTGATTTCTCGATTTCAGTAATAATTAATTATATTATATTGATTAAAGAGTTCTCGTCGTTTAAAAACGATAGTCCTGATAATATTTGAGTACCCTCTTGTTTTTTCTAGCATTAAAGCTCCTTTAAAGATTTAGGAAAATGGATATTCTTGTGACTTTTCGTGATTTATGTGTACTGGACATGGAATTAGTTTCACAAAAACGCAAGAGAGATGAATCTAATTTGCAGTTTCCGTTGCATTTCATTAACAATAATCCTGACATCTGTTTTGTTTTTTCATTCTTATTCATGATTTCCCTTGTAATATCATCATTTGTTTGTTGTGTAAGGACAAATATTGATGACAAATGTTCTTAAACATCAAAGGGATATACATAACCATTGCGTAATTAAATTTACGGAAATTCAATAATCACTTCAAGTAAATAAGTAAAATAGTCTGTCTCTCTCATGCCATATATTTGCTATGGAATGCAGATGATATACAGTTACAAACTACATCACGCCTATTGCTGTCCATTCGTTTGAGGTTCATCTTTGAATTATTGGATGAGAAAATGAAGTACAGAAAATAAAAGGATTATCATCATAATTGATGTCTCGTGAAATCCCTTAAGTCAATAAGCAGCTTTAAATAGACAGTAGCACGTTTTAAGGGGAATTTAATTGAAAGACAATGTGGTTTAACTAATTGAAACGGTAATAAACAAATATATAATGTTAAGTTCAGCCATGCGATTCCTGTTTCTTACACAAAATGAATTAAGGTGTTCACACAAAAATGGCTGCCAATTGACATTTATGTGAATTCGAATATTCATACTTTGTCCTCTGACTATGGATGATTGACTTGTGAAATGAGATTTCTGACACTATCAAAATAACACTTTTAGCATTAACATACAATTAACAGTGAAAATTTAAAAATAGAAAATTATCAAAAAACATGCTACCGCCCCTTTAAAGAACATTGACGTAGATGAAATCTTTGACAAAGGCATATACAGGAACGAAGATACAGATCTAGTCGATTAAGGGTAGATGTAAAGTGAATTTGTTCTCTGACTATTAATGATTTTTTTGACACACTTTGAAAATTATACATATATTATTAACGTACAATTATCAGCGAAACATTGAAAATATTATATATATATATATATTAGTTATGTTATATATATATATTTATAAAAATTCAGAAAATGTAAAACTGCCCCTTTAAATGGTCTTTCTCAGAAGCTTTGGGGTCAGTTTTTATGTTCATAATGTGAAAGGCAATTCTTTGGAAACAACTCATTTACGGTTATTGTAACATTAAACGTCTATCTGTTAAAGCATGTGAAATAGAATAATGGAGAATGTATCACTCATATTCCTACTTAATAGACTTTTCGTCATAAGTGAGACATTAATACGTATACAAAAAATGCAAAATATAATTTTAAAATGATGCTGGATATTTATTTCATCAAATCATTTTATAATATTTAAAATGAGGTAAAAATAAAGTGTAGAAACAACCTGCCAACCAAAGATTATATATAAACACACTCCGTCTACCATTCATATCTCTAATTCCTATACTCGCTGTACTGCACGTTAATAAAACAGAACCCAGAAGAACCAATACATTCAACACTGCCTCTATTTTGGCAGGAGAAAAAAATACTCGATACTTTATTCACAATAATTAAAAGTGAGCAGAAGTGTAGCCCTTTAAATTTATAATTATATATAATTGGTGATTAAACAAATGTCAGGGATTCAATAACAGGCGTGGTTTACCACCCACATCAAAATTAACACAGATAAACATTCACAGAATTTATCATCATAAGAGAGACCAAAGCTGTAGTCCTCTACATTAAAGTCTCGTTCACTGTCGTTGCTTAGGTGGTCTTATGGCAGTTTTTGCTTATCACAAACAATCATAGTAAAGTATTAGGATAAACCCAAAAGAAAGTGATCATTTAAAAAAAAATTCAAATATTTACAGTAAACATCGAATTTGTGTATTTCAGCTTGTAAATAACAAATATTGAGGCGTTATGGGAAAAAAGGCAAAGGATGGAAAATCGTTTGACTTTGACATTGATGGATACGACATAGCGTACATGAATACTAAAATGATTTTTACTTTTTTGGTCTACAAGCCAATATGACTAAACTAGGATTTTTATCAAACAGAAAAAACAACCTCTATAACAGCAGAGCAACTTGAATAGACACACTTTTCTTGTAGACTGTTTCATTTTCAGATGATCATGTACATTACTAAATTAAGTATTAACAAGAATGATTAATTAGCACATTTAATAGATAATGTTCACTTTAATTTCACAGAAACAGCATTGTTACTATATTTATATAAATGAACCATACTACATCTAAATGATAAAGATTTGTTTAAATCCGACGGTTTTTAGGGTTTTTTTGTCCATGAAGTCAAATTGCCCACTTTCTTAAAAGAATACTTTTTGGCATTTGCAGCCTAGGTCATACATTTTTTATGTAAAATTGGCTCCATAAATTCTAAGCGTCCAAATCTCAATAATCTTGTTAAAAGAGAATAAAATTATGTTTAATGCCATTAGTCTCTAAAATGATACAAGTTGTGAATGAAATTTAACAGTTAAAATACGAGTGTCAATTTCTTTAATGCTACAAAATTTAACCTGTTTTCGAATTTGTTTTACCTACATGTAAATGAAAACTGTAGAAACAAGAACAACCTTAGATTTTTTCTGTGGTGATTGTCGTCTTCAAATTTACAAGTGTGTATTAATGCCGAGAAACTCTCAGTTTAAAATTATCAAGAATGCTCTATTATTGGAATTAATACTTTTCAGAGGCCTTACAGGGTATGTCTAAGATTAAGATTTGCATTATAGACCTGCAATTTGTCACTAGTAGAAAATGATCAAGCTGTAACATTTTGAAACAAAGTAGTTTACTAATTGCATTATTTCGAAGCCAATTTCTGGAATATAATAGAACCAATCAGGCATCAATGGAACATTCTTGACTCTAGTAATACAAAATTACAACCTGACTGTATGAAATTGTTTTTCCTGAAGACCATTATGGAAGAGTTGTCATAAAGAGTCTATAAATATTTACTAGGTGTAGATAATTCGTATTATTACATACGTGTTCTGAATATCTTCATGAGATAATTTTGGTTATTTGAAACAAGTGTTATTTATTCACTCGATGTTAATCAACGTATAGGTATTGGCTGATTCTTTGACATTCTTTGTGCATTATCGATCGTTTTTGCTTTTCAAATTAGTTTGAAACTTAGGCAATTTTATCAATTTAATGTTGTTAATGAATGAAATACTCCCTGGCTTTGAATTACACAATTACTCAGACTTCTATTCACGTTCTGTTTGACTTAAACTGTTTTGGGAGATGCCAAAAGTAAGACTGAAGTTTAAATACAAAATTGATATCTCAGGGTAACCTTTGTGTAAAATTTGGAACAGCCCCCTGTGTACTTTCAAATTTAATTAATCTGATACCAACTCGCCAACATGAGGTCCATGGTTATTTATGCCTTCCCCCGAGGGCACTTTTATATTGTGAACGATATACATAAACATAAACATAATAATAATAATAATAATAATAATAATAATAAGCGTACTTATATAGCCCACAACTCCACAAACAGAGTACATGCTCAATGCGCTGAACATACAATAAAAAATAACATAACATGTAATCTGTAAAACATATCACTTCCTTTTTTACATTTTTGAAACAACTTCATTGAGGGATCATGGCTAATGTCTTCTACAGTACCCCAACTTTACAGTTTAGTCTCCTTTATTAATGATTCAAAATGGTAATCGATTGTAGCCGACTCACTTTTATTTAATTTTAACGCGAGCGTTTGCTTGTCAATTGGAGGTTTTGTTGACAAGTAAGTTCAGCATGTGCATAGCCATTCACATCCCGAATCATCAATCCAAATGAATTAACTTGGTTTGCGTCAAACACTGTTCACCTTTTTGATGAGGCTGTCCTTTCAACTTAGAACCGATAACCCATTATTATGATCATTGTGCTCGAAAGACTTTGGAAGTTTCCATTGTTATCTGCCACCGAGGCAGTTCGATGCATGAACTGTTCTTCAGGCCTTTGCACTGATTAGATCAAATCCGTTGGTTCCGTTCGTTTTCCCTGTGCGGAATAAAATTGCATCACAATCCAATGATGAAATTAGAACAGCTGATTGCACAACTTACTTTCATTTCCTCCAATAATGCATGTTCCATTCTACCACACAGAATTTGGCGAATAAGAGGCGTTTTCACATTTCATGGCAGAGAATGACTAGAAAAAGTTAAGCTGCAAATTAAGGAATCGTAATATCAAGAGAATAACTAGAAACCCTTAAGCTGCAAATTAAGGAATGTCAAACATTTCTACTTATATGTCTAAAATTATTGAAAGTTACTCACAAAAAGTCATAGCAAGACATTTGAACAGTTATTGACAAGAAACTAAATATTGTCTGTTTGGACAATGATTTTATGTTGAAGGCACGTTGTGTGCTAAAAGGGTTTCTAAAACGACACAATTCTCACAATACCGGGAAACAATTCAAGCGGATCGTTCATTATGTTAGATCATTATGAAGGAATGGATATGTTAAGATTATGACAAGGTCAAAGTTTTACAGGTAGAAATGTCTATTTTTGGGGGGATAAAAAGCCAATGGATAAAGCACAATCTGGCTGAAGAGGCTCAGCAAGTAGTATTGAACAATAATATAAATAAAATACTATCATGAAAAGGTCATCTTTACAACTGATCTATTCCTATTTTTTGTATTCTATGTATGGAAAAATATTGCAAAAGCTGGATGTACAGATCCTTTAGTTTCATTAACTATAAACATATGTTTACATATTTTTATCAATTAAGAAAAAGAATATACGGAATAAACATTTGAATTGTCCTTAATATGAAAATCAATATTGTAGTAATGAAATAGATTTATAATAAAGTTGGCCAATTTAAAGCCAAGAAATAAAATCTATTTTGTATGTATTTTTGTATTTTGTATGTATGTATGAATTGCTGTACACCGTGTTGTAGTTTTACTGCTCTTATAGGGACAGTAGCACGTTTTAAGGGGAATATAAGGTGATGTCAATGTGAAAATAAAATAAAAGGTTCCAATTGAAAGACAATGTATCCAAACGAAATGAAGCAGTAGTGAGTGAGTGCGTGAGCTTGTGTTTAAACGTGTTTTGAACAATATTTCAGTTATTAAACACGTGGATGTTGCCATCCAAAAGAGAGTAGACAGATCAGGGAGAAAGGGATCGAAAGAATAAGGGAAAAGACGGAAAGAAAGGCATAGTAAGAGATAGAAAGCAGGTTTTAGAAGGACTCAAATTTGGTCTGGCTTCTACCCGTCGACCTGTCCAGCTAGGGTGACCCTACCAGGAGCATGTAAGCTCCAGCTGGCATAGCTCTCGGGGTCGTCGAAGCAAACAAACCACCACACCACGATAAGGTAAGGAGTCCAGTGGTGGGAAGCAGTAGTTGTAAATCAAATATAGTTCATCAAGTAAAATTCATTCATGCGATAAATTTTTCTTTTACAAAATCAGTTAACAGTGTTCACACAATAATGGCCGCAAATGGTCTCTGACAATGGATGATTGGTTTGGGTAATACATTGAGCATTTGCGAACAATTATCAGTGAAAAATTAACAATATAAAATTTTCAAAAAACGTGCTACTGCTCCATTAATTTCTGCAGAATGTGTATATATTAATATCAGTGAGTGTGGAGCTAAACATATTGACACCTTAAATCCCGTCTGATGGATGGTTAAACATGGTACTACCTTCTTTTGTTGTACATGGAACAGGTTCAAATAGTAGATGATTGAGGGCAGTCCAGTTCATCAGTCTACAATAGACATGATTTGTAAGAGACAGATACACAAAGCAGCTAATACTTCCGAAAAATTTAATTTTAACAAGAAAATGCCAATTTTGTTCAAGGGAGAAACTATTCAATCATTTTAATCGTAATACATCTTAAAATTGCTCTGTGTGCCGATTGAGTAAACTTTCATATTCAAAAGATGAGAAAAAAATCGGAATTTCATGTATGCATTAAAATGTTTTTTTTCAGCATTGGGAAGTTTTTTGCTTTTATATATGTGTTAATTTACCAATTTACTAATTATGATATTTTTCGGAGTGAAACCAGTAGTGTATGGAAATCCCGTCTTTTTTTCGAAAAAGTTTTTTTTAAAAAACCGAGGATAGGGTGACTTTGATAATTTATTGTGATTAAATATTATCTTGTATTTTAGTGTTGATATCAGTTATGTATCCTCGGATTGAAAACATGTTATGATGACAATCCCTTTAACAAAGAATGATGTGTGAACGCTTCAATGTAGATAAATTCAGTAAAACAGTAAACCTAGCATGTCGGAGATAGAACTACAGTTATACCATTTTGATGTATTTGATGTGACTGACACTGGTTATGGTACCTGTGAGGAAAAATGTTTGGCGGGTTTCATTAAATGTGGAAGCGTTTTGCTTGTAAAAGTGTTCAATGCAAAGATTGAAAAGAACAACTTCCAACATTAGATTAACGTCTTAATGTTCATGGAAGAACAACATTAAAATTGCAGTTCTTTATATACAAAAGTTGTGATAATACGAGACCAATCACATTGATTACACTCTCATGTATGATCATGCTTTTGTATGATCCACAAATTGATGTCATTTGGCTGAGCATTGACTGCAAAAAGTGCCTTACTGATAAAACAGGCTAACAATGCGTTTTTATGAGACTTAATTTGAGTATTATCCCAATATTTTGTTTCAATATTTCTCTATGACATAATGTGTGTATATATCAATAATGCTAAAACATTATTGTTGTTGATTTTGATCTTTGTTATAGCATGAAACATGACGAGTATAATGACAAATAAATAACAGAAAAGTGCAAATAAGTGTGCTGAATTTTGTGCTACAAAGTTTACATAGATGATATTAATCAAAATTTAAGAAAATCCAAATTTCACAAATAAGATCTTATGTGTATTTAACAATGCCAAATATCGACATTCAGCACCAGTGGCGAGATGATCCCGATATATGGTTTGGAAATGGTTATTTTACACTTGGGCAATTGATGATCTTCTGTAAGTGGTCCTGTAGTTATTTTATGAACGTCAAATTACATGACATTTGCACTAAGATCACAAGCAGGTGAACAAACTTTTGGTATGCAGCTGTATTCAATATCTTATTAAGAGATGTTCAAAATGTCCGCCGTTTGCCGAGCGAACAAGCTTGAGGACTCGTAGTTGTTTAAATGCAGTCTTTCCGGTGAATGTATGGATTATGTTAGGGAGAAGAATGTATTTACTTGTTACAAACGCAGGTGGGAAGTGATAAGATATGTTATATCTGTCTTTGCAACAGAACGTAACTCGCAACTGTCAAAACCGAACTATTGCGTCAAGTGATTGTGACGTCACAAGGAATGAATGCACATGGTATGGTTGCAATTTTTTCTGCATTTATCGAGAAATGGCAGCAGGTTTTTGAGCGCTCTCGTCCAATCAGAATCCCGGAAATTAGTGTAAACAAACCATTTTGTAATTATTAAAGATTATCGCAACTGTAGCCGGAGGGTGTATTTCACTGATGTAACAAAGCATCTTGCACAGTTACGATTCTTAGTGCTTGGATGAATTATGAATGCGTCTGTTTTGGGGGTAACTAAGGCCCTTCCTTTGAATCAGAAATGAAAGATATTGATATTTGCTCATATTTTCCTTTAATAGATAAATGTGAAAATGTATGAAAGTAAAAAATATTTTATTATAGATTTAGATTTAGAAGATAGGTATCGCACACCTGCATAGAAAAAGGATACCAAGATCATACAAAAACATGTATTGTGGTAAGACAAGACATGAATTCAATAATCCTCTATCATACAAAGTTCCTTTTACTCAGTAAGAAAATGAATGAATTTGGTTACATTGTCGTCCTTAAAACAGGAAGTACACTACTACATTTATTTTCATTGAAGAAGGTACACTAATTAAACTTTCGGTTCTTTATTTAAACCTAATGCTTGAATCAAAAACAAAAAGGAGCACTTAACTGAATTAAATAGAAAACGTTTTGATTAAGAATATAAGCTTTTGTTGATTGTGTTTTTTTTATTAATTCGGCGAACGAAGTTAGATAAGAAAAAAAGCCTTGATGGTTCATGCAATTGTATTCTGGATAGCTCCTAACTGACAAATCCATGAAAAGATCTCAAAGGATGAATGGAAAAGTGTATGGTTATGTGGACGACTGCCCAGACAACCTTTGTATGAACCTTGCTTCGTTTATCAAGGGATTGAAGTGCAAGAGATTTGGTATATATCGAAAATAAACATTGCTAGACAAAAGCCAAATCACTTTTCCACAAGAGAATTGGTTATTTGTGAATTTGATCGATATTAGATGTAGTCGCTGATTATAATAGACATATTTGATATCTAGATTGTGACTCCAATATAGCTGAATTGATAAAACAAATAATTTGGTCGCGTCCAATAAATCTGCAACAAGATGATTATAGCCTCTGTGGAGGGGCACATCAGAATATAGTTGCTGCCAGCCTTTATTCTGACTATCAAGGTCATCAAGCAGCTGCTCCTCTCGTGAAATATCAACTTTACCCATGACACTCGATGAAATAAACCTGGTATTTTAAAAACAACATAAAGTATTCTCTAGATATTACTTTGAACTTAAATTCTGTTAATTTGTCTGTAATATCATAATGTATATAAAAATCATGCTTAAAATACCGATGTTTCTGTTCCTAATATAATAAAAAAACCGAATATGATGACAAGTCAAAAACGAAAATAAGGTACAAAGCAATCTACCAGCTTCTTAACGTGTGGACATGACATCGATGTGTACAGGTGTTCCATAATGGTTCTTAAGGGTTAATTGTCCTGTGATTTTTTGCAAAAATAAGTTTATTTAGATTGACTTGGAAATTCATTGTTTTAAGACGTTGTAACTTGTTTCTCGATTTCAGTAATAATTAATTATATTATATTGATTAAAGAGTTCTCGTCGTTTAAAAACGATAGTCCTGATAATATTTGAGTACCCTCTTGTTTTTTCTAGCATTAAAGCTCCTTTAAAGATTTAGGAAAATGGATAATCTTGTGAATTTCGTGATTTATGTGTACTGGACATGGAATTAGTTTCACAAAAACGCAAGAGAGATGAATCTAATTTGCAGTTTCCGTTGCATTTCATTAACAATAATCCTGACATCTGTTTTGTTTTTTCATTCTTATTCATGATTTTCCTTGTAATATCATCATTTGTTTCTTGTGTAAGGACAAATATTGATGACAAATATTCTTAAACATCAAAGGGATATACATAACCATTGCGTAATTAAATTTACGGAAATTCAATAATCACTTCAAGTAAATAAGTAAAATAGTCTGTCTCTCTCATGCCATATATTTGCTATGGAATGCAGATGATCTACAGTTACAAACTACATCACGCCTATTGCTGTCCATTCGTTTGAGGTTCATCTTTGATTTATTGGATGAGAAAATGAAGTACAGAAAATAAAAGGAACATTATCATAATTGATGTCTTGTGAAATCCCTTAAGTCAATAAGCAGCTTTAAATAGACAGTAGCACGTTTTAAGGGGAATGTAATTGAAAGACAATGTGGTTTAACTAATTGAAGCGGTATAAACAAATATATAATGTTAAGTTCAGCCATGCAATTCCTGTTTCTTACACAAAATGAATTAAGGTGTTCACACAAAAATGGCTGCCAATGGACATTTATGTGAATTCGAATATTTATACTTTGTCCTCTGACTATGGATGATTGACTTGTGCAATGAGATTTTTGACACTATCAAAATAACACTTTTAGCATTAACATACAATTAACAGTGAAAATTTAAAAATAGAAAATTATCAAAAAACATGCTACCGCCCCTTTAAAGGACATTGACGTAGATGAAATCTTAGACAAAGGCATATACAGGAACGAAGATACAGATCTAGTCGAATAAGGGTACATGTAAAGTGAATTTGTTCTCTGACTATTAATGATTTTTTTGACACACTTTCAAAATTATACATTTAGCATTAACGTACAATTATCAGCGAAACATTGAAAATATTATATATATTAGTTATGTTATATATATATATTTACAAAAATTCATAAAATGTAAAACTGCCCCTTTAAATGGTCTTACTCATAACCTTTGGGGTCAGTGTTTTATGTTCATAATGTGAAAGGCAATTCTTTAGAAACAACTCATTTACGGTTATTGTAACATTGAACGTCTATCTGTTAAAGCATGTGAAATAGAATAATGGAGAATGTATCACTCATATTCCTACTTAATAGAATTTTCGTCATAAGTGAGACATTAATACGTATACAAAAAATGAAAAATATAATTGTAAAATGATGCTGGATATTTATTTCATCAAATCATTTATAATATTTAAAATGAGGTAAAAATAAAGTGTAGAAACAACCTGCCAACCAAAGATAATATATAAACATACTCCGTCTACCATTCATATCTCTAATTCCTATACTCGCTGTACTGCACGTTAATAACACAGAACCCAGAAGAACCAATACATTCAACACTGCCTCTATTTTGGCAGGAGAAAAATTACTAGATAATTTATCAGTTATTATAACAAAATATATATTGTGGTTCGGACAATTATTCCGAAATTAAACAACTAATTCTCGAGGTGCATCATTTGTTTGAAAACAAGTACTGCAAGGAGTTTAAATACTTATAGTTTTGTCAACATCGTGTTCATAAACAAAGAAGTACGAGGTAACTTTAGATTAAACTTTATGTGAATTAATTACTGTTCATTGCGATGTAGCTTAGGATTGGCTAAGTGCCATATTCTTATAACGAAAGTATGTTTGATGACGTTGTGTCATGACGCCAATGATCTCCTACACGTGTTAGATATATCTTTATAATGTCTTTATTGAAGTGTAAATATGAATCATAATTTGAATTGATCACGATTTTGTGACAACTACTTAGTATACATAGAAATGATTAGAAGAAATTGGGAAAGGAAGAGATAATGTACGTGAAAGTAAGATATAGTTAATGATTAAAGTCACTTACATATCGTGATGTCGAAATACTTTCATGTTAAAATTTATAATCATATCAAATTGGTGATTTAAACCAATGTAAGGGATTCAATAACAGCGAAGATTACCTCCCACATCTAAATGAGTACATAGGAATATTCACAAGAATTAAAAGTGAGCAGAAGTGTAGCCCTATAAATTTATAATTATATATGATTGGTGATTAAACAAATGTCAGGGATTCAATAACAGGCGTGGTTTACCACCCACATCAAAATTAACACAGAGAAACATTCACAGGAATTTATCATCATAAGAGAGACCAAAGCTGTAGTCCTCTACATTAAAGTCTCGTTCCTTCGTGGTCTTATGGCAGTTTTTGCTTATCACAAATAATCATAATAAGGTATTAGGATAAACCCAAAAGAAAGTGATCATTTAAAAAAATTATCAAATATTTACAGTAAACATCGCATTGAAAGCCCATTATCCCTTAATTTGTGTATTTCAGCTTGTAAATAACAAATGTTGAGGCGTTATGGGAAAAAAGGCAAAGGATGGAAAATCGTTTGACTTTGTCATTGATGGATACGACGTAGCGTACATGAATGCTAAAATGATTTTTACTTTTTTGGTCTACAAGCCAATATGACTAAACTAGGATTTTTATCAAACAGAAAAAACAACCTCTATAACAGCAGAGCAACTTGAATAGACACACTTTTCTTGTAGACTGTTTCATTTTCAGATATTCAATTAAATATTAACAAGAATGATTAATTAGCACATTTAATAGACAATGTTCAATTTAATTTCAAAGAAACAGCATTGTAAAATTGGCTCCATAAATTCTAATCGTCCAAATCTCAATAATCTTGTTAAAAGAGAATAAAATAATGTTTAATGCCATTAGTCTCTAAAATGATACAAGTTGTGAATGAAATGAAACAGTTAAAATACGAGTGTCAATTTCTTTAAAGGGGCAGTAGCACGTTTTTAGGGGGAATATAAGGTGATGTCAGGAAAATGAAAATTAATGGTTCCAATTGAAAGAAAATGTATTTAACTAAATGGAGCAGTAATATTTCAAATATACCATGTAAAGTTTAGCCATGCGATTCCTTTTTCTCACAAAAAATGAATTAAAGGTGTTCACACAAAATGGCCGCCAATTCATTTGATATGAATCTTCTTAATTTGTCCTCGGACAATGGATGATTGGCTTGTGTAATGATATTTCTGACACTGTCAAAATAATACATTTAGCATTAACTTACAATAATCAGTGAAACATTTAGAAAATAAATTTATCAAAAACACAAAATTTAACCTGTTTTCGAATTTATTTTACCTACACGTAAATGAAAACATGTACATGAAAACTGTAGAAACAAGAACAACCTTAGACTTTTTCTGTGCTGATTGTCGTCTTCAAATGTACAAGTGTTTTAGTGCCGAGAAACCCTAAGCTCAAAATAGAACTCCTTTAGCTTGAGCTTCCATAATGACACACATCCGGTTTGAAATTATCATGAATGCTCTATTATTGCAAGTAATGCTTTTAGAGGCCTTACAGGGTAATTCACTTTATTAAAATTAAGATTTTCACTATAGACTTGCAATATGTCACCATTAGAAAATGATCAAGCTGTAACATTTTGAAACAAAGTGGTCTCCTAATTGCATGTTTTGGATTTTTGGAATATTACAGTAGCAATCAGGCTTCAATTGCACGTTCTTGACTCTGAATCTAACAATATAATAATACAAAATTACAACCTGACTGTATGAAATTCTTTTTCTGTAGACCATTATGGAAGAGTTGTCATTCACAGTCATGTTTTTGGAGTCTATTAATATTTACTAGCTATAGTAATTCGTATTATTCACTCGCTGTTAATCAAAGTATAGGTATTGGCTGATTCTTTGACATTCTTTGTGCATTATCGATCGTTTTTGCTTTTCCAATTAGTTTGAAACTAAGGCAATTTTTATCAAATATAATGTTGTTAATGGATAAAAAAGTGCCTGTCTTTGAATTTTAACACAATTATTCACATTTCTTTCCTACGGAAGCATCCTAGTGCCACAGTAAAAAAATAATTATCCCCTAATTAGGAAATACCATCACCTAATTAGGACTTAATCATCGCCTAATTAGGACAAAACTGTCATCTAATTAGGAGAAACTATCTCTTAACTAGGAGACATTAACCCCTAATTAGGATTTACTAACTTATAATTAGGAGATAGTTATCACATAATTAGGACTTAGTTATCACCTAATGAGGAGAAAGTTATCACTTAATTAGGAGATCGCTTTACCTAATTAGGAAAAACTATCTCCTAATAAGGATATTAACTCAAGATGGGATAGCATCCACAGTCGGGATGAAACAGTTACCACCTAATTAGCTGATAACTTAGTTGTTCGCGTTCGACTCCGAATGACATCAACAGATATCGAATCTACGTTAGACCACGAAAATTAAAAAACACAGTAGGTTTATCTCCTAATTGACAAGAACCTAAATTTGTATTGTCTGTATTGGGACAATGAATTTATGTTGAAGGCACGTTGTTTGCTAACAGGGTTTCTAAAACGACACAATTCTCACAATACCGGGAAACAATTCAAGCGGATCGTTCATTATGTTAGATCATTATGAAGGAATAGATATGTTAAGATTATGACAAGGTCAAAGTTTTACAGGTAGAAAATGTTTATTTTTGGGGGGATAAAAAGCCTATAGATGAAACACAATCTGGCTGAAGAGGCTCAGCAAGTAGTTTTGAATGTTCAATGTTTTACTATCATGAAAAGGTCATCTTTACAACTGATCTATTCCTATTTTTTGTATTCTATGTATAGACAAATATTGCAAAAGCTTGATGTACAGATCCTGTAGTTTCATTAACTATAAACATATGTTTACATATTTTTATCAATTAAGAAAAAGAATATACGGAATAAACATTTGAATTGTCCCAAATATGAATTACAAAAATGTAGTAATGAATAGATTTATAATAAAGTTGGCCAATTTAAAGCCAAGAAATAAAATCTATTTTGTATGTGAATATGAATTGCTGTACACCGTGTTGTAGGTTAACTGCTCTTAATGGGACAGTAGCACCTTTTAAGGGGAATATAAGGTGATGTCAATGTAAAAATAAAAGGTTCCAATTGAAAGACAATGTATCCAAACGAAATGAAGCAGTAGTAAATCAAATATAGTTCATCTAGAAAAATTCATTCATGCGATTAATTTTTCTTTTACAAAATCATTTAACAGTGTTCACACAAAAATGGCCGCCAATGGTCTCTGACAATGGATGATTGGTTTGGGTAATACATTTAGCATTTGCGAACAATTATCAGTGAAAAATTAACAATATAAAATTTTCAAAAAACGTGCTACTGCTCCATTAATTTCTGCAGAATTTGTATATGTTAATATCAGAGAGTATGGAGCTAAACATATTGACACCTTCAATCCCGTCTGATGGATGGTTAAACATGGTACTACCTTCTTTTGTTGTACATGGAACAGGTTTATATAGTAGATGATTGAGGGCAGTCCAGTTCATCAGTCTACAATAGACATGATTTGTAAGTGACAGATACACAAAGCAGCTAATATTTTCCGAAAAATTACATTTTAACAAGAAAATGCCAATTTTGTTCAAGAGAGAAACTATTCAATCATTTGAATCGTAATCCCTCTTAAAATTGCTCTGTGTGCCGATTAAGTAAACTTTCGTATTCAAAAGATGAGAAAAAACTCAGAATTACATGCATGCATTAAACTGCTTTTTTTTAGCATTGGGAAGTTTTTTGCTTTTTCATATGTGTTAATTTACCAATTTACTTATTATGATATTTTTTGGAATTAAACCAGTAGTGTATGGAAATCCCGTCTTTTTGTCCAAAAAGTTTCAAAATATAACCGAGGATAGGGTGACTTTGATAATTTATTGTGATTAAATATTATCGTGTATTTTAGTGTTGATATCAGTTATGTATCCTCGGATCGAAAACATGTTATGATGACAATCCCTATAACAAAGAATGATATTAGTGATGTGTGAACGCTTCAATGTAGATAAATTCTTATGGTCAGTACTATGATGATAACAGCATAAACCATGTTGGACGTAGAACTACAGTTATACACTTACCAGTTTGATGTATTTGATGTGATTGACATTTGTTGTAATACCTGTGAGGAAAATTGTTTGGCGGGTATCATTTAATGTGGAAGCGTTTTGCTTGTAAAAGTGTTCAATGCAAAGATTGAAAAGAACAACTTCCAACATTAGATTAACGTCTTAATGTTCATCGAAGAACAACATTAAAATTGCAGTTCTTTATATACAAAAGTTGTGATAATACGAGACCAATCACATTGATTACACTC
Source organism: Steromphala cineraria (assembly GCA_916613615.1). Classification (NCBI taxonomy): domain Eukaryota; kingdom Metazoa; phylum Mollusca; class Gastropoda; order Trochida; family Trochidae; genus Steromphala; species Steromphala cineraria. The sequence continues at coordinate 56,778,339 of OU744731.1, read as the reverse complement.
TCATGTATGATCATGTTTTTGTATGATCCACAAATTGATGTCATTTGGCTGAGCATTGACTGCAAAAAGTGCCTTACTGATAAAACAGGCTAAACAATGCGTTTTTATGAGACTTAATTTGAGTTTTACCCAATATTTTGTTTTAATATCTGTCTATAATATTATGTTTGTATATATCAATTATGCTAAAACAGTTGTGTTGTTGATTTTGATCTTTGAAACATGACGAATATAATAGCAGTAGACTAAAGGTGTGACATGATATCGATAATGTACAGGTGTTTGATCTGTAAGATAATCAACCTAAGCATCAAACGTTTCCCCTCAAATATGAAAAACAAAAATGCTCACCGCATAAACCTTTGTGACACAAACTTAAAAATATCAAGTTTCTAATAAAAAGCAAACTCTTCGGTTCTAAGGCATACATTCTCATTTGAAGATTGTTTCATGGTTATGTATATCTCATTCATTAGTCGTTACAGTATTGTTTATTTATAAATAATATATTGTAAGTATTTTCAAATCAATAATTCCCTTTCAATATTTGAGCAACCTCGTGTTTCTATCTAGCATCCAGATCCTTAAAAAAATTAAGAAAACTGATATTCTTGTGACTTTTCCACATTTATGTTTCCTCAAAAAAGCAATTCTTATTCATGACTTTAATTGTATTCCATCATTGGTGTACTGTGTAAGGACCGTTTGTTGAATATCTCAATTACCATCTTTGGTGACAAACATTCCAAAACATCAAAGTGATATACATTACCATTACTCAATGAAACTAACGGAAACTCAATTATCACTTCAAATTAATGAGTAAAACTAGTCTGTTTATTTCGTGCGTCCTGAAATGAAGATGATATGTACTCGAAATGGAATTAGTTTCACAATAGCAATAGAGATAAGTCTCATTGGCACTTTCTGTCGCATTTGACTCAAATTATTTCCGACTTCCTATAGATTTTCTCCATTCTTATTCATGAGTCACCTTGTAATATCATCATGTATGTCTTGTGTAAGGACCGTTTGTTGTATTTTCAATTCTCACCTTTTACAAAACAACAAAAACATCAAAGTGATATACAGTACTACTTTCTAATGAAAGTTTCGGAAACGCAATATTCACTTCAAGTTAATGCATATGATCTAAAGTAACCAACTACATCACGCTTATTGCTGCCCACCCAGTTGATGTTGAAAGAGTGTTTTTTTTCCTGATGCATTTGTATCAAAGGAAGGGGACAAAGGTTGTCCTTTGATTTGTAAGATTAATGATAAAGTCCAGGAAGTAAAATGAACCTTATCATGATTGATCTGTTGTTAATCCATTAAGTCAGTTAGCAGCAAAAAGTGTCTTTTTCAAAGGCCGTGCACTTGGAATTTATTTTAAAAAGTAAAGAGCCATACTTTGAAACCATGTAATATGTTATTGTTACATTAAACGTCTATCTGTTAAAAACATGTGAAATAGAAGAATCGTGTATCGTTAACTTACATTGCTAGTTGATAGAAAAGTCGTTATTGTAACTAGTCAGACGTTGATACATTGATACATTCCCATTATATCCTTTGTTTTAAGAGAATACCAATTGTGGTACAGACAACTATCTAGAATTAAACAACCCTAGAGTATAGCAACCCCAGAAATAAACTCCTCGGCAAAAGAAACTTATCACTTTTGAACTGAAAATATAGACAAATATTTTATCTAAATATTGACAGGAACCATCGCAATATAAGCACATTATCCCTATATTTGTGTATTTTAACTTGTAAAGAACAAATGTTGATGCATTATGGGGGAAAATGAAAAAAGGTGAAAATCACGTGACTTTGCCATTGGTGCCAAGTCACGTGACACAAATGTCAAACAAGAGCTCATAATGGATCACGATCATCACCCCTGTAGAAAGAACACCTACACCCAATCAAAAGTCGGATCACAAAACTGTGAGAAGCATTTGAAAGTTGACAAATACTGTCCACGGAAACCAACTTTTGAAAAATTGCCATAGTTCCTAAATTTTTATTTACAATTTGTTTTCTCAATATAGATATAAGATGTCAAGATATTGGACAATCCCAAAACAGCAAAAACAATTGTATATTTACCATATGAAAACGTATACCCGTTTGCATTTGACCATCGTCAACACTTTCTTTAAGTGACGTCATGAACGTCAAATGCTATAAGTGTGTATTGCGTTTTGGACGTACGTATTGGGAGACCAAAGACAAGTGAAGTCAGAGCTCTTCGATTCCTCAGTGGTCCTACATTAACCACTAAACTTTGATTTATTGCAAATGCTAAATGGTAAGAATAGACTTAATTTGTAAAGATATACAGCTCTTTAAATGTCCTATGTCCAGTCACTGATTGAAGAACACTCAGTCTTTCACAAAACATGCTTCAGTCAAATCTGACTCACCAATCTATGAACAAGCCACGATTAAGGGTAAACAGGAATACTTTTTTTTTTTTTTTTTTTTTTTTTTTTAATTTTTTTTTTATTTTTTAGTTCCTTTTTTTTGCATTTACAGGCATACAGTCCTTAACAAACAGTACATTACATATATATAATGAATGAAATTATATACAACATAAGAAGCTCAAAGTGTAAGTAATACATTGTATAAAATTAACTCAATAACAAATGCAACGTTGACCAGAATTTAACAAATTTTTGTTCAGTACCATTTGATAAATTGATATATTTGGTGATTTCATAGTATTTAATAATTTCTCTTTTAGTGAAACAGATATTAGGCATATAACTCCCCAAAGCACATCTAAAAATATATTGTTTTATAACGAGGGTGATTGCATTAACAGGATTATTATTAACACCTTTAAAACCAAACAAAACATTTTCACAGGAAAACTTAATTGTTATTTGAACCGATTGAAGCCATTGTTCTACTTCAGACCATATTGCTTTTACAATTTCACATTGCCAAAAAAGGTGTTCCACTGTTTCTAGATCTTGTTTACAGAAAGAACAAAGAGGTGAATCTGTGTATTTTATTCTGTAAAGTAAGCATTTTGTTGGCAGAATATTGTGAATAATCCTGTATTGCAACCATCTTAACTCAGTGCTTTTGGTACATGTTATTGGAATAATATTAAAAATCATCCATTCTTTTTCAGTGAAATATGTATCTAAAACACGTTCCCATTTGGAATAGCATGGTAGCATAAAAAATGATGAATTCAATAGGGTATTATAAAGGTGCTTATTTCCAGCAGGCGTGTTCATCGCTCGATAATTAAATGGAAAGATAGGATTGTGCAATCGTTCTCCAAAATTATGAATATTAGATTTACGTGCGTGTGATTTTATTGCTGCCTTTAGTCCTTCAAAAGTTAGAAAATTTGTTTTTATTCTATATCTTTCCCAAAATTCTTCGAATGTCAACAATCTGCCTTCTTCATGAATAATATCGTTAACGAAAACAACGCCTTTATTTTTCCAATTTTCGTAAAATATCGGTTTGTTATCAATAGTAATGTCATGGTTATTCCAGATTGTTTGACTTTTGATTTGGTCTTCTGATAAGGTATTGGATTCATGTTTTGTGAGAAATATCGCAAATACTGAAAAAACATCTTTCCAAAACCTATTGGATAATTTTGGAATACAAAATTCTTTAATGTATTTTGAACTGCCAGACCAGATGTGGTATGAATAAGGTAATTTTTTCTTGATGATATGACTCCATTTATTGTTGTCAGTAATAAGTCTACTTATCCATTTCAATTTTTGTGCATAGATAACATTTCTCACATCTGGAACTCTAATCCCACCGTGTTTTGGATTTAACGTAATTATACTTCTTTTTATTTTATCTGGTTTACCATTCCAAATAAACCGAAAGCATGATTTTTGTAACCTTTCAAGTAGTTGCTTTGGTGGATTAGGTAGGGATGAAAATAAATGATTTAACTGTGAAAGCAAAAGGGATTTCAAAATAGTATTTCTCCCTAAGGGAGTTAAAGAACGAGTTGACCAAATATTCATTTGTTTCTCAATTTTTTCAATTTTATCTTTATAGTTATTTTCAATCATGCTATCGAGATCAATATCAAAATTAATTCCTAATAAGTTAAAGTCTGTTTTTGACCAGTCGAAGTTATAGTCTTTGCATAGTTTGTAACGTGACCTCTTTTTTGAACCAATCCAAATGAGTTTTGTTTTGTCAACGTTTACTTTCAATCCAGAAAAGCGTGCAAATAGTTGTAAAACGTTTAAAACTGCATAGAGGCTTTTTTCTGATCCATCTAATGCTAGGGTTGTGTCATCAGCAAATTGAGCAAGAATATATTGTATGTCACCAATAGTAATTCCCTTGATTTTACTATCATTACGTATCATTATTCCTAATATTTCTACACAAAGAATGAATAAGTATGGGGCAATGGGGTCTCCTTGTCGGCATCCACGTTCAATTCTAAAGGGATCCGTGGCAAATCCATTTACCATAATCCTTGATTCTATCCCATTATAAAAAGTATTTACCCATTTGAGAATGCTCGAACCAAAATTGAAGAAAGATAAAACATTTGACAAATAATTTCTATCAACTGAATCAAATGCTTTTTCAAAGTCTATTGATAAGAGAAGCCCTGGTATCTGATAGGATTCAGTATGTTCCATCAAATCGTAGATTAATCTGGTAACTTCACCAATGAATCTTCCTTTGATAAAGCCTTTCTGGTCCTCGTTTATAATATACACAAAGAACTTAGTTAAGCACCACCAATGTTTTCAGAAAATAAGCTTCTACTTATAAACCATGCAAGGTTCCAGAAAAACAATTACGGTTTTTCGATAGAACGATCATTTAGCAGTGTAGAAATGAAAACTTCACTCAATTTACGATTCACTGTCTCTGGATAACTTATTTCCCCCAACTTGGTATTTTTGAAAATTCAAGTTTACTTATAACTGAAAATGAAAGTAAATTATTTTTGCTGCAATATGGTAATGATAATTCTCTTGACTGAATTGATGATTTTAAGTAAGGACCTCTTAGGAAATGTTAGTTGTTAGAGCAGTATGAGCCTTCAAAATCACAAAATTATCAAATATCAAATTTGAAAAAAGCTTCCCTAAGAAAAAACTGGCGACTCTTTAAGATTATGGCTTATTTTAAGGGAGAAGAAGTGTTTGACCAACAAGTCCAACTCAAAGAATCTCAAATTCACTCACAGATTTGAAACATTTCGAAATTTTCTCAATTATGGTTGAAAAAAGTACTGAAAATTCAATGTCCTGCTAGGCTTTTATCGTGAATGATAAAAAAGGTTTCTCTAATTGAATGTCAACTAGGGATCAAAAATGTTATTTTTGATTGAAAAAATCCAAATTTTCATGAGTGGTTTCTCACCAAAGACAATAGTTATATTTTGCCAAATTTCAGTGGTCTCACATGTTTCCTCATATTTTCAATTATGTCGTGTTATAAGGATTTTTACGTCAATTAAATAATAAATAAAACGGCAATTGTTATATCTAGAGTGGTCAACGCATCAAACATATCACAATATTCAAAGAGCTCCCAAATTCATTTTACAAAATGGGCGGTGCTTAATTAAGTTCTTTGTGTATAGATGGTAACACGTTTTTAATTCTATTGGCTATTGCAGCGGACCCAATTTTATAAGAGGTATTCAAAAGTGATATTGGCCGCCAATTTTTTAGGAATTGCTTTGGTTTATTTCCCTTCGGGATGCATGTTATAAGACCTTGCTTTTGGGTGATTGACAAGCTACCCTTTTCATACCCGTAGTTTAACGAATTTAGCAAAAATGGTCCAAGATCTTTCCAAAAGAATTTAAGAAACTCTGCTGTAAATCCATCAGGGCCGGGACTTTTGTCATTTTTCATTGCCTTTAATGCTATCGACAACTCAACCAGTGTTAGTTCTCCTTCTAGACTATCAGATACTGTAGTAGTTAGTCTTGGTACATCAACATCTTTGAAATAGTCGGACAGGTCTATCTGACTGACGCTAGTGGCTCTGTAAAGTTTTTCATAGAAGGTTTTAGTTTCTTGCTGCATTTTTTCAGAATCTGATATAATAGTTCCATCGGATTTCTCTATTTCTACAATAGCTTTATCTAAAAAATGTCTCGATTCGAGTTTAAGGAAATATTTACTTGGCTTTTCACCGTGTTCAATCCAATTAGCTTTTGACCTTACCATCATTCCTTTAATCTTTAAATTATTGATATCGTCCAATTCATTTTTAATAACATCAATTTCCTTTAACAGGGCTAGTTTTTCAGCATGAGCACTTGATTGATCTAAACTTTCCTCTAGTTTTTCTAGCTCTAAGTCTAAGGATTTTTCTTTTTCTACTCTTATTTTCTTTTTCGTAGAAGAATAATATATAGTTTTTCCCCGTATCATTAAAAGTAGGGTCTCCCATAATAATTGATCATTAATTAAATATTTATCTAAACAGTTTTCCTCTGTGACTTTGTATTCATTCAAAGTTCTTTTAATGGTTTCCTTAACAAGGTCTACATATGTTTTGTCTTCCAAGAGGGAATTGTTAAATTTCCCAAAGCCCGTTCCTCTACAAAGAGTGGAAGAAGAAAGTGTTAATTCTACTAGGGAATGATCTGAATTTATACTTGGCGAAATATTACATGCGTGTACTGATGGCATTAAATCGTGTGATATCAAGAAGAAATCAAGTCTAGCTTGTTTCAGGGGATTTGGCTGACGCCATGTGTATCTTTTGCTGTCATAGTTAAGTTCTCTCCATGGATCCTTAAGGTCAAAGGTATCAATTAGTTCCAAAACTTTGTCTCTTGCTTTTAAATTATTTTCATGTTTGTAATTATAGGTGTCTAACCGCTGGCTTAATACCAAATTCCAATCGCCACAAAGACAAATTTCATCACTGTCAAAGTCTTTAACTAGCTCAATAATATTATCGTAGAACTCAGGTGAATCGTCATTGGGTCCATAAATAGCAATAACTGTATAAGTAATATTATCTTTGACGATTTTTAAGGCTACATAATTACCATCTTCACTCAATCTAGAACTAATGACGTTGAAACTAAAATTGTTGTTAAACAAAATAGCAGTACCTCGAGCATTAGAAGTGTAGGTACTAATATAGCATTCAGAGTAACCCCACTGCTCCTTGATAGCATTCACTTGTTCAGGTTTAAAGTGCACATCCTGTAAACAATATATATTGCCTTTCTTCTTTTTCAAAAAACTGAATACCTTTTTCCTCTTAGAATTATTGCCTAAACCTCTGCAGTTATATGATAGTATCTTTAGTTTTTCCATCTTAGGATGAAATATGTATCTACTATCTCTGAAAAATGTCTATTTGAAATCAGATGTAAAGTCCAATTTGTAATAACGCACTGTTGCCAGAAGCTAACAATAAATGTCATATTGAGAGGGTATGCCTGTATTTTATAGGAATCTATAATTGTTCCGATTACGTTGGTCTGTTTTCTATATAATTTAAAAAATGAAAAAAGTAAAAACAGATACAGTAAGAATGAAAACATAGGAAATATGAACTCAAAATGTCTTTGCTCTCCCCTTCCCATGGAGGTTACATAAACAGATACTGTTGTCATCAAAATACCATAAACTAAGTACCCACAGTTGAACAACGCTAATCAGAGATATACATGTGATAACATTATATACATCCGTTAAACACATACAACATATATCTAATCATATCATAGTCTGCATTTATGCAATAGTCCAAATATGCGGCAATTATGGCGGGCATAGTTATATTTCATCTGAAAATAAAGTCAGTTTCTACTCACATTTGTCACAAGTCCAAAAGAATATATAATCCAGTGGTTATTGAAAAAACACAAACAAATCCATATTTGTGGAAAAGTGTCCAGTAGTTCGCTCCTCGCAAGCCACATGTGTCTGAGCGGGAAAACTTCCCGCGCACGGTATGCACGTGCAAACTAAAAGTCGAGATTGCGTGATGACTTCTTATTGATACAAAAATATAGGTTATTGTCAACAATTCAAATTCCAGCTATCAAAAAAATACTTAGTTGTGATAGTTTGACATTCTAAACATAATAAACGTAGATTAACTCGACACATGTTATGATGTTTTAGAGTTAAGGAATAGTTTCTCGAGGGCCACGTGTATAATAAGTTATCATATAAGTCTTATTTATTCATTTGTTGTTGTTTTTGAGTTAACGTGTTCAGCATGTTCAGGTACGCTTTACCCACGTCGATGTCGTCGCTTTAGGGTCCCTGGTCTCCAGAATGACCTCCGTCCGGTCCACTCTGACCCGTGTCCAGAGCTGTTCCTTCTCGCGTATCTCTGCTGCTTGCCGACTTAGTATGGCTCTGCGTTTTTTCAGCATCGCTGGTAAGTCAGTCTGTATACTTTTCCCGGATCCTCTCAGTAATTTACGAGCATTGAAGACATCCTCCCTGTCAGACATATATGAAAAGGTGGCGATGATGCTCTTTTGTGCGTCCGGTCGGTGTTTTCGTTGGTATTCCGAGACAGGTAATCTGTGGACAGCTTTAAACTTCATCCGCTCCACTCTTGACTCGTCAAAGTTGAGAACTTTGGTGAAAAATCCACGAAGTACCTGCTCGGTGTCTTCTTTTGGTAACTCTTGTATTCCGTAAAATAAAAGGTTCGTTTTCCGATCATGGATGTCCTTTAAAATGAATTGTTTCTCAAGACGGTCCTGGGCGTTTTTGCTCTCAGACAGCTCTTGACGGAGTTTTTCAATTTCGTTACCCTGCACGTGCACGTCATGTTCGATTGAGTTCACTTTTAAAGTTATGTCTGACATTTGTGTTCTCACCTCCTGAATAGAATCCTGTAGTTCTGATTTTGTATTATTTATAAGCTCTGCCAGTCTTCTTTCAGAGGCCTGGACGACTTCTTCGAAATATGTCTGTGACCTTGTGTCCGGCATGGCTGACTGAATCTCACACTCCAAAAGCACGTGCTTTTAAAAAAGTTTTTTTTTACTAATATATTAGATTATTTTGGCCAGGTCCGTTCGTTGTTCGTTATGAACAATTGTGTTCAATTTTAACACTTACAAATATCTTAGTTTGGCTGAAAAAACATGAGTTGGGGAGAGCGAAGTGAAGCACGTCTAACGCCTCGTCATGCGCAACCGGAATACTGAAAGAGCCAATAGGTGACGTCACACAATCCTTCTATGTTTTGTTTAATTATTGTTATTTTGTTGTGCTTACACTTGTTTTGAGCATATTTACGTCTGATCCGATGTTTTATTTCCAATATTCATGATTTTAGATTGAAAAAACTATCAACATGATGGTCTGTAAATTTTGTTTTTGACCCCTTCTCATTTAAAATGTTTTGAGCGCACTACGGTTTATGGCAAATACTATTTTCTGTTTTTCAATGTTTTGGAGACTGGTTGATATAATATACTGACTTTATTTCAACCTTTTAGCACTTTTCGTTATTTAATGAGAGTAATTTTAATTGAGTGATAAGTTTATTTTGCCGATTAGTTTATAACTGTCTTAGCAATTAAAACTTATGCCTTCAGAACTATGATGATAACACAATTTTCCATTAATCAAGTGATTGTAGCGTGACGCCTCTGATCTCGTACACGTTTTAGATATTTATTTATAATAAATTTATTGAAGTGAAAATATGAATCATAATCTGAATTTATCGCGATATTGTGACATCTACATCGTATACCTAGAAATAGTTAGAAGAAATTAGGAAAGAAAGAGATAGATATAGTTGATTACCATTGTTATCAGTACTGACCATAAACAAGCCACCTACATATCGTGATATCGAAATAATTCATGTTTAAATTATCATCATATCAAATTTGTGATTTAAACAAATGTCAGGAATTCAATAACAGACGAAGAGTACCACCCACATCGAAATGAATACATAGTAATATTTACAGTAATTAAAAATGAGCAGAGGTGTAGCCCTTTACATTTAAGTATCGTTCAATACCGTTGTTGAGGTTGTGATATTGCAGAGTTGTCAAAATTTTCCATAGTTAATATAAATTGTTGCGCTTTTCGAGAAATGCTGTAAGTGATCAGTGACAAAGCAGGTTTTAAACATGAGCTTGTTTTAAATAATCATAATGAAGAATCAAGATTAACCCAAAAGAAAGTTATCACTTTCAGACTGGAATCATGAAAATTATCAAATATTAATAGTAAACATCGCATTAAAAGCTAATTATCCCTTAATTTATGTACTTCAGCTTGTAAAAACAAACGTAATGGGAAAACAAGGCAAAGGATCGAAAACCGTGTCCTTTTGACATTCATAGATACGACGTAATGTACATGGATGCTAAAATGATTTTAACATGATAAGTAAAACCTCACATATAATTGATGTTTATGCACAGTGGAACAGAGAGTCACAAAAAGGTTTCATTTTGCATTAAATAACTGATGTTATAGGATTAACAATTGTAGAACCCTCTGTCACTCACTTCACATATTTAAATTTGACTTTGACCAGTACCACTTAATATTCATTTCTACATGACAATATTAATAAGAATGATTGATTATCACATTTAATAAACAATGGTTAATTCAAGTTCACATAAACAACCTTTTTTCTATATTTATATAAGAGAAGAATACTAAATCTAAATGATAAAGGTTTTGCTCAAATTCGACGCTAGTTATGTCTTGTGACTGAAGTCACAATATCCACTTTAAAGCGTACTATTTTAGCATTTGCGTATAGGTTATACATTTCTTATGTAAAATTGGCTCCATAATAATCGTAAGGACAAAACGCTTAAAGAGAATACACTTATGTTTAATGAGCTTTATTGCTTAATACGAGTGTCAATTTCTTGTCATTGCTACAAACAATGACTTTATTTGATTATGATAGAAACAATATGTAAGAACAACCTAAATCTTTGTGTGTGGTGACAGTCGTCTTCAAATTTACAAGTGTGTATTACTGCTGAGAAAACCTCAGCTCAAGATGAGCCCCTTTAGCTTCAGGCCGTAATCAATAATGACATTCATCCGGTTTTAAATAATCATGTTATCTCTATTATTGCAAGTTCCGCTTTACAGAGGCCTAGGTAGTTCACTTTATTTGGATTAAGATTTTCATTACGGACTTGTAATATGTCACTATTAGAAAATGATCAAGCTGTAACTTTTTTAAACCAATTAGCTCAGTAATTGAATGTTTTTAGGCGGATTTCTTGAATATTATAGAACCAATCAGGCTTCAATTGCACGTTCTTGGCTCCGAATATAACAATCTAGTAAAAAAATACAATTTGACTGTGTGAAATTAGTTTTCCTGAAGACCATTTTTGAAGTATCGTCATTCACAGTTTTGGGACTCTATTGCAATTTACTAACTATAGATAATCAAACCCTAATATTCACTCAGCTGTTAATCAACATTTAGGTATAACGTACCATAACGATCTTTGTGCATTATCAACTTGCTTTTCCAATTATTTTGAAACTAAGGCAGTTTTATCAAATTTCACACTGTTAATGACTGGCTCTGGAATCAAAACCCATTCCCACACTTCTGTTCACGTTCCGTATGACTTAAATATCATAAAAACTATTTTGGAAGATGTCTATTAAGACTAAAGTCTTATTCTTTTAAGTTTAAGTGATAAGATGATCTCTCAGGAAAACCTTTGACTTTCGAACGAGAATCAGTTCCCTACGACTTCTTAATTAAACGAATCTGATACTCGGAAACGTTAAGCCCTCGACTACAGTACCCCGAATTTGCAGTTTGATCTCCTCCATGCTACTCATTTATGATTCAATATTGGAAGCCTCGTTAGCCCTCTTACATTAATTCAAAACTCAAACTCGTTTGCTTGTTCGTCAATTCGAGGTTTTCTTTGTTTGTTTGAATAAATGTGAAAAGAATTAAATTCGTGTACATAAATATTTCATATGATTGTTCACCTGTTCAAGCTCTGTGTTGATGTAAAACAAATTCCTTAAAAGGCAATAAAGTATTATTATTATTATCATTATTATCATTGTTTCGTCGAAGTTCAGCAAGTGCATTCCCGATAATGAAGTAAAATAAGGTAGTCTATTGCGATCTTAATCGAGATAAAAAAAAGTTGGTCAATTTAATGCCAGGGAAAAAATCCAATTTTTATGTGACCCTTTATGACTAAACGTGCTACCGCTCCTTTAACTTCTGCGGGGGTGTATATAATTATATCAGTGAGTATGGGGCTACACATATAAACACCTTATCTCCCGTTTGATGGATGGTTAAAAATGGTACTTCCTTCTTTTGTAGTGCATGTAAACGGTTCAAATAGTAGATGATTGAGGGCAGTCCAGTTCATCAGTCTACAATAGACCTGATTTGTGAAAGACAGCTAGCCAATACAGCTAATTTGCTCCTAAAAATGACATTAAACTAGAAAATGTCAATTATGTTCAAGAGAGAAACCATTCAATCGCAATCCCTCTTAAAAGGGCAGTGGCACGTTTTTTGATAATTTTATATTCTAAATTTTTCACTGATAATTGTAAGTTAATGCGAAATGTATTATTTTGACAGTGTCAAAAATCTCATTACACAAGCCAACCATCCAGAGTCAGAGGACAAAGTATGAAGATGCACATAAAATCCATTGGCGGCCATTTTGTGTGAACACCTTTAATTCATTTTCTGTAAGAAAAGGGAATCGCATGGCTAAACTTTACGTTATATATTTGAATTATTACTGCTCCATTTAGTTTAGATACATTGTCTTTCAATTGGAACCTCTAATTTTGATTTTCCTGACATCACCCTATATACCCCCTAAAAACGTGCTATTGCCCCTTTAAAATTGCTCTGTGTGCCCATTTAGTTAGTTTTCAAAAGATGAGTACAAATCAGGAATTAATTACATGCAGTAAAGTGATATTTTCAGCAGTGCATTTTTTTTCATATGTGATTATGTAAATAGTATATCATATGATCTATTTATGGATTGAAGAGAGTTTAGAATATAATTGAGGATAGGGTTACATTGACAAATTTTTGTAATATATTATTCTATTATGTTTAGTGTAAATATTAGTTCTTAATTCCTCGGATCCAAACCATCTTTTGATGCATAAACTATGACGACAAACACTATCACAAATGGTGTTATTAGTGATGTAAATGATTCAATTTATATCAACTCAAAACAATACAACTCAAAACTAATAAAACAATAAACCTAGCATGTCGGAGATAGAACTAGAGTTTCACATTTATCAGTTTGATGTGATTAGTTCTTGATGTGATGGACACTGCTTTTGGTACCTGTGAGAGAAATTGTTTTGCGGGTTCCATTTAATATTGGAGCGATTTGCATGTCATAGTGATCAGTGCCAAGAATGAAATCAACAACTCCAAGCAATAGATCCTAATGTTCATGGAAGAAAAACATTAGAATTGTAGTACGAAGACAAAAGTTGTGATAATACAAGACCCATCTTTTTGATTACATTTTCAAATAAAGACGTTGTCATTCAAAACTTGATCTTGTATGATCTTCAAATTGATGAGTAATCATTTGTCAAATGCATTCAATGCAAAGAGTGCATTACTGATAAAACAGGCTAAACGATGCGTTTTTATCAGACATGATGTTCGTTTTCAGAACGAGGAATTATACATACACATTGCAAACGAAAGCTATTTGTGGATGGTATCTTTGGAGGTTTATTGATACAAACAGCATGGAGTGACGCGGAAGTAAAACTCTGGATCTACAAACTGGAGCTATGCTAGATTATTAGTGTTTGTTAGAATGTTTATACACTCTTCTTTATATTTCTTCAGCACGAGGAGGTTAAACTCGAAGGAATAAATAATTACGGAAAGAATTATTTATCACGGGTGTTAACCCGGGAGGTTTGCTACATAGACAGCGTGGCTTGACCGAAGCCATCAGAAACGCGACTTGGTCATCAATTCAGCAATTATAGACTTAGTGTGAAAGATTGGCATGACAAAAGTAAAGAGAAAGATCCTTCCTCTTTTAAAGGTTTATATCCCTTTTTATCTTTCATTACACCAAAGGAAAACATTCATCACTTGTGTTTGTCTGACCGAACACGTGTCAGAATTGATCCGAGAACGAAATATCCAATAAAACAAGTGGTGTTTTTGAAAATGATGACATGAAATATATCGGTGCCAGGAAGGTTATTCATCTCAAGGGTCGGATTATTTAGGAGATAAACATACTGTGTTTGGAAATCAGCGGCATATAACGGAATTATTATAGCTCTAAATCAATTATTTAAAGCCTCTTTGAAATCAGCGGCATATAACGGAATTATTATAGCTCTAAATGTATATTAAAGGTCGAGCGCGTAGCGTGAGGCTTTAGAGGATTAATTTTGTTAAGTATGTTTATCTCCATTCTTCCATGATAGCGATTTAAAATCGAACTATATTCTTTCGCTTTGATTCAGGCGTGCTGCGTCATGATGCCCATGCACGATTTCCACAGAGCGACATTCACAGTGTTGACGGATTTGGTAATGTCGAATGACGTTACTTATGGTGGGCCTCGGAGATTACCAACAAATATCCAAACGCTGCAAAGGGAGCTCACTCTATTCAGTTGACGTTTTATCATTTCGTGACGGTTATTGGCGTTTTGAATATGTTAAGTTCTGCATATATTCACAACCTTAACGTCGGTATTATTGCATTTGGGTTGTAAATAAATTTAAGGTAAGTGTATGTCGCATTTCGATTGATGTTTGAATGATATTCTGGCCGGTTAAACTTTGTCAGGCCGTTTTGGTCTAATGCTACCGAATGACGGACCATGCCAACAGGAAATCTGAACTGTTGTCTGTGTCGTGTATGTTTTCGGTTTTGACAGCATTCAATCGATTAGCTTGTGGATTTGATTTGATAAATAATGTGCCCTAACAAAATCATGGCTTATTTTGAGAATTCTCGCAACAACAGCAATGTTTGCGAACTACTGTTGTTATGCAACAATTCAATTCCTGCGCATTTGACGAGGTAAACAGAGCACCGTATAACCAGATTATATGTCCTCTGATTTTTCAGGGTAGCCAATCAGAAACGAGTATTTTTCACATTTATGGTAGAATAAACCATGTTCATCACTACGTGACCAAACTATTGGGTAACCATTGACATTTTTTTGGAGGGAATTCCTGATTCACGATACAAATACTTCACAAGATATTCAAAATCACTTACTGTTGCAGGATGTCATTAACATATGTTCATTTTCCTGACCTTTCAAGGCCTGGAAAAATTTTTGAATTTTTATTTGACTTTTTTTCAGGTTTCCATGATATGTATGAACCCAGAACAAAAAGGTGTAAAAGGCTGAAATCCCGTGTCCAGACTCCTTGACTACTGAAGATTATAATTTGTAACTTTAGTGACCCTGTGACTCCCCGTTAAACCTGTCTTCTTTTTCAGAAGCAAAAGGCGTAGAAAGCTGAAATCTTTTCTACAGACTCTTTGACAAGTGAGTATTACTAAGGTCCCTGCGTTGCCACACCCTAAAGCAAAAGTGGCATAAAGCCTGATGAGCTACAGAGCAAATGGCTCTATTTAAAAAAAATAATGTTCAACTTACTTTTCATCCTGTTAACTTTAATTCATTTGCATATACATGTATTTTGTTTTTCCCTCTGCAATTCCTAAATTGACGTTGACGAATTTCCCCTCTGGTTTATAAGTACAGAATGCAGCTAAAAACACTTTGCTTACAACTTATATCCACTTGAAAATCATCTATTTTAGTCATTCATAAATGGCTTGTTGTTAACTACAGTGATACTGTTGAAGGCATGCTTTGTTAAGAAAAAACGAGGTATTCATATGTTTATGTTAAAACATCTCTAGGAATCATATTTTATGTTTTATTTATATATTTAATGAGTATATATACATGTATTTTAAAGTTGTATCTTGTTCATTCATCCATTCGACTAAAGGATAAAAACCTACTCTATAATATTCATATATTTTGTAATTATAATGTCATATTAGTATTCATCAAAGCACATTTAGATTCTTTCTCCATTAGATGATTAAGCCTATTATTTATAAACGTGAATAATTAACTGAACCAGCCTGGCACTTTGTAAAGGACTATTTTTTCAATCACCTTAAAGCAACAAATAATACAAATAAATACAATCTTTTACCCACCAAACATATATTCATACATTGAAATACATTAATCAAACCTGATTGCAAAAGCACAAGAATATTCATCGAACAGTTCTACAAAGTCGATAACTTGATGATGAAAGGCTCTTGATGAGACAATAATGGGAGCCTTTAAAATGTCCGTTAATGCAACGAGAATGTTGAGTAATTGGGAAATAAAAGATGTGGATTAACAAGAAATATTCATTTAAAAAAAGTAGAATTGTGCTACTGCCCCGTTCAGTATTATCATATATATATTAAAGGCTTTGGTTACTATTTGGTAAAGTATCGTGAAATGTCAATCAATTCTTTCTTCAATTGTTACGGTGTTGGACTTTCCTAGTGACATTCGATCATATGTCGAAATGCCTTCATCAAAATCTTTAGAGATCACCTCACCGCCTTCAATTACTCTGAAGAGGATTGCTCGTGAAGTTCTGATTCTTAGGAACTGTGAAACAAATAAATAATACAACCAAGGGTTGCTAAGGTTCAATATACTCAGGAAATATTCTTGCTAATACTCTATGAACACTGTAGCAGCATCATATCACCTTAGCTAAGCCACTAAATGAAACAAAACGGTACATACAATCATAAAGCAATGTTTATTTGCCATGGTTACAACATGTAGTAAGTATTCAAATGCTGTCACCAGGTGATTCTTTCTTACAGTTGTAAGTTATGTCATACTAATGAAATTGCTAGTTAAACACTTTTAAATTCTCTCACCAAAGAGGCAGATCGTCTCATGAAATGTTGATCGTGCCTCTGTTCTTAAACGCCGAGTTTGTGGGATAGAATGGGAGATGCCTGATTGGAGGCAAGCAAAGTTAGTTGTTCAATCAGCGACGCTGTTCTATAAGCGCCAGTTAGGCTTCTAAATCACGGTTAAAACATTGTGATATGAAACACTCTTTCCAGGTTTGCATTTACTAACAATATTCAAATGGATTTTGGTGCCATTTTTTTCGTCAGGGAAAACTGCCGGAACCTACGGTTACGGTCTTATAAGAACAAAAGCTCGATCAATGAAACTCTAAAGTTAAACTTTTTTAGAATTTTGTAATCGCCAGTTATACAAGTCTAACTTACAAGTTTCAAACAGGTTATAACTGTATGGACAAACACATTATGAAATTTATTACTTATATAACATCTGACCATTTCAATTTATCTTTTTGACATGCTTATCTGCAACTAGAGACGATAAAAGCACATTAGCACATTTGAGTATAGCATTGGCTTGCCATGTCCTCTAGAGATTTCTTCACAGTTCTTTAGATGTTAGACAAACAAGCAGTTTCTTTTGTAGTTAAACCTTGAAAGTATTATAAGCCAGCCAGAACCAGATCAAAAGCATGCATTGCATATATTTGTGTATGTAGGGTTTGACATTGTGTACTGTTAAACATAAAGTCAATGCTTGTACATAATTATATTCCATGATTATACATTATGAGCGATGTCTATGTTTCCCTGTCATATTACTAAAATATTGCTGACCTTAGTTACTACTCATAAGTTATCACTCATTTACTTACGAAGTTTAAAACCATTAATAAATTTCATTTAACAGTAACATTTGACCATGAATTCTGTGGTGGGGTAATAGAATCAATAAATACAAGTAAACTGTATACTGTTTATTTTCGTTTACCCTTTTTGTTTCATTGACAGCATAATACCTTATGTTAACCTGCATGTTTATACAATGCGTGTAAAGAGCAAATTGCTGTCATTTCCAAGGAGAGAAGAATTCGTCTTAGTCATTGAGATAATTAAACTGTGCAAGTAAATATCCCGTTGATAGTCCTGCTGATAGTTGATCTAGAAGTGACTTGACAGAGGAAATGAAAAATGTCTGTAATGTGTACTGGCTTAAATGAAGAGCTTTAGTTTGGCAAGATATAGGCTAAAAGTTCAAGGACCATCTGATTCTGTGCAGAAAAACTGAAGCATTAGGAATGACCGATGTCAATTGTTAGTGTGGCACATTTTATTTTATAATGACCAACTGCTTTATGCCATGATCTGACAAACTCTCTTGCAATTGATATGGATATATGTAGCGGTATACTTAGGTTCCCCAATGTCAGATTTTTGATACTGTTGAATCTCGTTGAAAATGTAAATAAACTTACACAAAAAAAACCCTGCAAGTTTGCATTAACATGGGGAAAAGCTATGAACCTTATATTCATAAGATTTTTTTCTAAAGTAATGACTTACGGTGGTATATTTTTGAATGGATTTTATGAGGATTGGAAGAAATCTCGGGTGAAAAACATTCATGAAAACACACTTTGAAATGTCAAAGATATTGCACATCAACAGTTCGTTTGCAAAAGCTACCATTGCCGTCATCCAAACAACACAATATGCTCATTCTACCCCGGCCTTCTCTCAGTCCTGACACCAACCCCATCAAACACCACTTATGGGATGAACTGCAAAGTTGGTTGCATAATGTGTGATTAATTGCTATAACTGCCGATGAACTTTGCACAGCTGCTCTTTTGGGGTCTCTATCATCTGATTTACTACAGTTACAGGGGATTTGTGGTAGTAAGTAATGGTTAAGGTACTCACACTAGATATTGATTGTCATATTGGAAAGTGCTCAGAATCTCTTGAACTTACCTTAAGACAAAAATGACACGAATGGAATGTTGTATATAATATTGATTATAAACAGTAATATTAAACATGATACCTGACTTGTGTTTCTTTTGCCTGTGAGTATATTTGAAACTGGTTTCACTGATAGTTAGATCTGTTTTAAAGCACCCTTTAACAATATTCTGATCTCTTGGCTATATATTGTGGTAATGACTACATAGAACATTGAAAATATACAATATTCTAAAGCATAGAAATAAAAATAGTAATTCCCTCACCTTAATACAATAAACTAAAAGACGGACAGTCGCCAAACTGTTAAGCGACGCAAAGTTGTAAGTACCCGTGTCTGAGATATTAAATTCTACCTGATTGCCGAATCTTGATAAGGTTCCCTACTGAACTGGTTTACTTTTGGCCTGTCAGATTCCCTTCCGTCCAGGATTTCCATCTCACGAGAATTTTTATAATGTTGTGCTTGTCTGTCCTTAAGGCTATTATAGAGGGGAATTGTTATCGTTATACATTTAGATACTGATGTTATCTATACATGTTTAAATACTGATTCGAACATGACACGAATACTAGTCTGTAAATACTGCATTCTGATTGGTTCCTCATAAAGATTTTGGAGTGATTATTTTGCAAATAATAACCTCTACATGTACGACCGATTCACATTCCTCCGTGCACGTGTATACAAACTGAACTCGGTGAACTTTATGTTTACAATAAATTTGCCGGCGACAGCAATATGAATTGCAATATCGGTCTCTTACCGACATTCTAGAAACATATTACTTTAAATAAGTTGCAAAGTTGACATTTATTCCTTGCCTACTGTTTCTATGAAGATCTATACATATTCTTTAGAGAGTATAAATTATAGGTAAAATTCAACAATCTGACACGTATGTCGCAAGCGATTGATCAAATGAACAGAAGACACTATATTTTTTGCAAAATTCTGCCACTTCCCCTACCATATTCACAAGTGACCACATTTCCTTACAGTGTCCTGAATCATGACACGAAATAAATCTTTCTTGAACGACTAACTTTCAAACAATTCTCTTGTAGTGGACAACTACTTTTTGAGTAACCTCCCTTGATTGGGTCGGTCCTTGCCGGCCTTGTAGGGGTGATACGTCGACCCAAGTGTTTACGTTAACAATCCTGTGTATTAACTTCAAAAACTCTGACCACATTACATCTGTCTATCTATAGATATTATGCTCAATAAGATAAAGATCAGTTGTATTTTAATAAGTTTTGGTGTATGTTTTCCCATTTTAGTTTGTTCCTAATAGAAAACAGAATTAAACATGTCAGGGGGAAAGAATGCACATACAACCCAAAAGTAAAAACAGAATGGATTTGTATTATTTCCTATGGTATGATACGAAACACACTGGGATATAAACGTTCGGATTGTTTATTTGAAACTGTGTAATTAAATTACACATTAGCCAATACTATGTTAATTCCGCTAAATGGGAAAAGTTTCCAAATGACTTAAAAAATAATTTTTTGAAATTTGAACTCGAGTATTGTTCTCTATCATGCTTAATATGGATAATCGTACCCAGGCAGTAAGCAATTATGCGTGCTTGTATATATCGTTTTCAATTTTAAAGAACTAATTTTGTCATTACAGTGAAACGATGCCCAAGTGTGTTCAATAACAACACTCCTGATCCCCATGGACATTCTGCTGGATCCACCTGCTCATGCAATACATCATATTTACATTAAGGGTCCAACAAAATTCAAACACTGTCAAGGTATTTGATGGAAGTCTTGGCACCAGTTTCCAACAAGTCCTTCTCTTCAGAAATCCGCTCTTCAAGTCGTCGGTATTTCCTTCTCTTTGGGGCAAGTCTGATAATCTGTGATTAAATATCAGTAATTTAATTATTGTTCTCAAATTAACAGAAACAGTTGAACAGAGTTCACAAATTATAGGTTCACTGAAGAGAGGAGTGAGAGGAGTTCACCAGTGACACTAATTAGAATAGACTATAGTCCCACATTCACAGTCCAGTGACCTGCTAATCACTATCAAAACATTCAGATGTGGGACAAGTGAACTTAGCTGTGAATGGTGAATCTGGATGGACACCACCTGTGGTCAGACAATGGACAAGTGTTGCAAGACTATGGGCAAGATACAAGAACATGAGACCACAGCGGCTGAACAGGAAAATCTTTGATTGGGCCGAAACCACAAAAAGAAAGAACTGGAATCACAGAATGTTGGAATTTTTAAAAAGACACAATTTGGATCACCTAACTACTTTAAGCCATGTGGAATGCCGCCTTTTTGTCAACGCAGTGAAGACTATTACTATGGACGAATACATTACTTCCTGGGAGAATCAGATACAATCAGATACTGGAAGAAGCGGCAGGAACAAATTACGGACATATAAAACGTTCAAGACAATATACTCTCCTGAACCATACCTAAAGTGCCCTATCCCAAAATATCACCGAAGCGCACTTGCAAAATTTAGATGCGGCGTCGCACCCCTACGCATTGAAACTGGCCGATATGAAAACCTGCCCTTGGATGATAGGAACTGTTTTAATTGCACAAACCAAATTGAAGATGAACTGCACACTCTTTTAATATGCCCCGTTTGCTGCAGAGCGTGAGCGCCTTTTAGATACCTGCCGATATATGTGGGAAGATTTTAACTTTTTACCAGACTGTGATAAGTTTATTCGAATTTTAAGCACACCAAACATTATACCTTTTACTGCCAGCACCTGTCATTCTATCTTATCGAAGCGAAGAGAGCTTTTATATAGCTAATTTTTGTATATACACATTTACCTTGATGTGTTTTAATAATCATGAAGTTTTATCCTTTAATCTTGAGATAGATTTTTGCTTGTTTAGTATCGTCTCTCATAAATCGCTGGGCGATTGGTTGTGTACGTTTTAAATCATTTTAAATGTTTATATTGTTCTATTTATATATGTATGTACACAAGTGAGACGGAAATAAACTTTTGATTGAGTGAGGTTAAACCATATAGTTACAGTAGCAAATCAGAGAATGAATGTGATCTTAAGACCGCAGGTCACCTGGAATTGACATGTATAGCATGGAAATGACAAATTATTACTAAACAAACAGATACGTGTTGTTCTTAAACACGTCTGGCAGATGTACAGATAACGTTTAAACCCCGAACAAATTTCATTTGAATTTTAAAAAGGATTTTTTATTATTTAAGGATAAGTGGACACACATTATTGCTTTAACATATGCCTGAAATACAAAGAAACAAGAGAAATCAGAAGATGACATATCCCACCGGTCCCTATTACGTTACCCGGTACGTTTACATGCAAACCTCCAAAAATCTGACGAAGTTGAAAATATCAAAAGGCGCATCTTTATATGCTGACAAATACATATACAAAGTTTAACTGAGCTCGGTCTAACAGTTTTTTAGTTCTGCTCCGGAAGCCGAATTCTAAGTTACGTCTCCATGGAAACTGCCAAAATTTTTAAAAAAATCCGAAGAAGTTGAAATTATCAAAAGGCACATCAGAACATGGTGACTAATCCACATACAAAGTTTCATTGAGCTAGCTCTAAAAAAAATTCAGTTTTGCTCCGGGAACAAAATGATTACGGACAGACGGACAGGGCGATTACTTTATCCCACGGTGTTACATACCGGTGGGACAACAATAAAAAAAATAAAAAATAATATACAATATATAAGCCGGTCAAAGCAGAAGGGTTTCATCTTGGGCCTTTTTGAAGGTGCAGATATCAAGATGGCGCCTACGAGTCTCACATTTCCGATTTGATAAGTCTTTTTCATTACCTTTTTTTTGATTCCATAGTGACATATTGAAACATCAGAAATCAAAACTTAGACTTGACGAAGACCATCAGATTGTACTGATGGATTCCGTTTGAGTCAGCTGAATGTGTTAACGAGAATAATTTAAAACAAACTAATAGGAATAAGGATTGAAGCCCAACAGTCCAATCAGAACACTTGAAGAAACACTTTGATCAGAGTTGATAGGGCTGACCAATCTGATTATTTATGTGGTATCTTTACTGCCTGTACATGTTTTATTTAAAACCTGTCGAAAATATCTTATGGTGGAATGATTTAACCTTTATCAGAAGAAAACATATTCCATGGCAGGTTACAGTTCCGTGGAAGTGCGTATTAACGCTTACAACGTGCTCTGTGCCGCGGATCTCTTTCTAGAGGCTGAATATGGGAAATAACCTAATCCCCTTGATTTCTTTTCCTCAGTCCTGTAGTCAATATTCTCTGATGTTAATTCCGTTCAGAAAAAAATCCGCTTCCTTCTTTCTGAAGGAGATTTCTGCACTCGGCTTAGGTTTGATCATTTGTTCGTATATATAAAACGGAATAAAATTATATTGTTTATGGTAATTTCAAAACAAACTGAAGATTGGTCTTCATATAAGTTCATTTCCAATTGGTTTCACAAGATAATATATATAAAATTTATATTGTTGATGAAATTATATTGATGGTAATTTCAAAATTGACAAAAAAAATTCATTAACTATCAGTATCATCTCCCCTGAACAAACTTAGTAATGTTATTTTTACAGATCAATGATTTAATTGCTTTAAATATTACAGAACAAGGATATAGCGAACTCGGATATAGCGAACAATCGGATATAGTGAACCATTTCTTAAGTCCCGTCGAAAGTCTAATGCATTGCGACAAAAAGTGAATAGCGAACCCCGGCTATAGCGAACTAAATACTTTGGTGTCTTGGAGTTCGTTATATCCGTGTTGTACTGTATATTTCCTTTACTTTGAATGATATGTTTATAACTTCTGGTCAACATTATTTACCATCTTAAGAAAGTTAAAAACATGGTTATTAGCCCATACGTTGACAATGTGATTTGAGATGAAATTTTATTTTGTTAACAGTTCACATTGTTAATTAAGATATGTATTTATAAAGTAATCCTTTCATGTTACTTATTACATGTAACATAGAGGATACTGATTGTAGTTTTCCAAATACCAAATTTATTTCATTGAGTGTCATGGGTAAATTGAAATGTAAGTGTTATTATGATAACCAAAATAGTTTCCCTTTAACGTTTTCCCATATTTCAAAAATTTCTCAATTGTTCAAAATCGTTCATTACTATGTCAAAACGAAATACAAACAACTAATGAAAATTGTGCAAAGGGAGTGAAATGAAAAGTGTATTATAAGGCAATGTTCTAGACATCATGATTTGTTTTATTAAATTGCATTTCAATATTATATGTCTATTTATATTGCCTTAGTGCTGACGTTTTAGCACTAGAAATTGTTATGAAAAATATGCTCGACAGATTGGTAACATTTTAAAAGAATGAAAACCTTTTAATAGTAAACTGATAGTTTTTATTTCCCAATCATTGACGCATGTATTGAATTGTAACCGTTTTTAACACACTAGAGTAAATAATAGTCGGATTTCATTTGATTAATTTTCTGTCTCAACACACGTAATATAAACAAGACTTAAGAGTTTTTACTGTTCAATGAGTAATTTAATTTTATTTTAATTTGATTAAATTTATGTCTCAAGACACATGATACTATAAACAAGAGTTTTTACTGTTCATTTATCAAGTAAAGTGATTTTCGAATGTCTATTTGGATATGAAAATATTGACTTTTTTATTAATTTAACAGATATTCTTGTAACATTAATGAGTATTTCCCCTAAAGAGCCCACTAGCAAACTATACAGTGCATTCGAATGATTTGATTCAATATATGATATGTTTTTCAAGGATGCAAAGTAGTTGGTAGAAGTCACAATAGTGAGATAAATTATATCATATCATTTGAGGGTCATTTATACCGCACTCAAAAACTACGACGCAAATAAAAAAAATGTTCCAAATTATTATATATTTCAATTAACAATTGATTTTCGTCCTGTTATTATTTCATATTATTATTTTCATTATCATAATATCATCGATGAACAATGGAAATAGAAATGGAGAAAACTAACACCCTTGTTTGATACAAAACGACAGATCAATAATTAGAAATACTTTTCTTTACATTACAGAGTTAAAGGGGCAGTAGCACGTTTTTTGATAATTTTATATTTTAAAATTTTCATTGATAATTGAAAGTTAATACTAAATGTATTATTTTGACATTGTCAAAAATCTCATTACACTAACCAATCATCCATAGTCAGATGACAAAGTATGAAGATTCACATAAAATACATTTGCGGCCATTTTGTGTGAACACCTTTAATTCATTTTGTATAAGAAAAAGCAATAGCATGGCTAAACTTTAAAATATATATTTGAATTATTACTGCTCCTTTTAGTTTAAATACATTGTCTTTGAATTGGAACCATTAATTTTCATTTTCCTGACATCACCTTTTATTCCCCCTAAAAACGTGCTACTGCTTTAATGCATCAGAGCAGTATATAAAACTCATAGTCAAACGTTTCTTTTGAGTCAATTATGGACAACAACATACTATCTACAACATTAGCTTCCAAAGATTCTTTATTCCACTTTGTTTGTAGCATTTTCTAATACGAGCTGATAGTGAAACAACAATGTGACCATTTGTTGCTAAATGTAGTCAAATACAAATATTTCGCCAAATGTTACTCAAAAAATTTTGGTCTACTATTCGATGGATTATTCCAATTTCAAATTTTACTAATTAGAAGAATATCTTTTACAGTTCACTCTGTGGATATATTTCAGTCCTCAATAAAGTTGGAAGGCACGATAAAATGATTCAACAAGGTACTGCTGCCAACTAAAAGTTTGTTTAACTGTGAAACATTTCCTATTTAATATCATTTTTGTTTTTTTTAAATGCTCGTCATTCCTAACAAAATATCTTATAGTCAAAACGTTTTCGATTAATTTGTGTGTTCCATATCCATACCATGTACCATATCTGCACTACATATACAAAGATCGGATATCTGGATACCTGATACAATTCTGGGACGGCGTCAAAATCTTAAAATCTGATGTTCTGATGTCTATAAAAACAGGTATTGACCGAACTCACCAGTCCACAATTGCTTTATTATTTAAAAAAAAAAAAAAAGATAATGGAAAAATAAAGCAATGAACGGCATTTTGGCTCGATTGTTGGCAAGGACGGGTCAATGGCGTCATGATGACAATAGCATGACGCCATGAAAACAACGGCTTGACGTCATCGGCACTATTTTTAGTAACTCAAGTCAATATCACTTTTGGTCGGACTCGGGGTCACGGGGGTCAAGTCAATATCACTTTCTGTTGACTGCCACATGACCGGTTCTCGACCAATTTGATTGCTGGAAAAATTCAATTGTTTTTATTGTCATGTAATATTGTTTTTTATTGACCTGAGTAAAACAATAATGACCGAGCGATATTGCCCTCTACAGAAGTCTATAATTGTTTTATTTTATGTTTTAAAGGAAATCGTAAACAGAATGTCACGAAGTCTCAAATGCAACATGTACACTGTCTTATGTAAACGTCACAAATACCTATTTTACTTGATGCAATAAGAAGCCGGATGTTTGGATAAAAAAACAACCAGAAAATGAGAAAGTAAGGGTCAGCAATTGCTTACTTCGTATTTTGGCATCATTATTTTTTTTTCTTCAACATTAATATCGGCAAAGCGATTCAACTGCACGGTAAGAGATTCCGACATCAAAGGTGACGTAACGTTGGTAAGCAATTGTTTACGTGACGTCACATAGGCATTACGTCAACAATGGGTCAATATCAAAGTTGATTAACTTTTACGATTGTTCTCAAGTCAGTATCGCTTTCTATGAACTGTCATGTGACCGTGTTTGGACCAATCAAAACTGATACCAATCTTTGATCATATAATAAAACATAATATTACAAGACAATAAAGAAATTTGATTTTTTTCATTTTGGACCCCAGCGTTGAAAAAATCCTTGCCAAATATGTTCCTCCATTAATAATTGTATCGTCTTTCAGTATGTGATGGCAACATGTTCATGTTTTAACTGCTCTAAAAATCACGTCTTATGGTAAAATACTTTTTGAATAAAGCTATGAATCGTTGATCATTTACTACTCAAAATGAATTTTACTGCAATTTAAAGCATACTTATCTTTAGTTCCAAACCTAATCAAATACATTCCACCCATACTCGATTAAACAGTGTGCATTTACTAAACTGAATAGAAATATTGCTTACTACATATACCTTTGTGATATATTTGTATCCTGCTGCTGTGTAAATCTTATCTCAACACAGAGAACTGATTGAGAATGAGAAAATAGACACAGCATGTAACACAATAGCGCTAGAGATATCGTTTACCAATCACGTAACAGCATGATTTATTGCCGGGGGCTCGGGTTCCTTATTAAAGACTTTTGACTATAAGTATATAACATACATGTATATGTGTCTTGTTCTTGAATTTGTTGATAACTGATTTGCCAAGCATTCTTTATAGAAGATGAGTAAAACAACCATAATTAAATAACTTCTTAAGAATGTGTTCTTAAATCAGTTTCTCGAAGAACCTGATGGTAGACTTGGTAGACACTTAGTAGTGTCGCCTTTGTTAAATTTGTACCTTACACACACTCCTTTCTCGTTAATACTAAGGGGACAACATTTGATGACTTGATGTATTTTTTGGGGGCGAAAATGGTTTATTGCTGATATTTGTAAAAAGGTTCAGGTTGAAATGACCTAGCATATTTTAATCAATAATAAGATTATGGATAAAAACAGTTCTGTCTGCCGGTTATCCATAATAATGAAGTATAGTACATACCTAACACGAAATGAAGAATACACGAAAGACAGTAGACAAAGTAATCAACTGGCGACATCAGAATTATATCCCTCACGCTTAGACTATCAGTGTACTTTGCTGCTGTTTGTCTCAATCTAGAACGTCAAGGACAAGAAAATCTCATAAACGGATAACGTGTTATCATTAGTGCATGTTATGTTCAATCGCATGAGAGTAAGAAACAGGGACGGAGTTTTATATGCGCTTTTAACCAATTTATATTGCGTAAAATATTAGATCTTAAATTAATAACATTTCAACAATCACAGCAATCAAAGTTAACAAGTAATAAAGCCTTGTTCAAATATTGTTATACAAAAATGTGACTGTTTAATATTGTTTTTTAAAGGCAAGAAACAATTATCAAACCCGATGAAATTCAAAAGATTAATAGATAAGCTGTGAGAGTTCAAAAGACAAAATGCGAGTTCAAATAAGAAAATCGCATAGCTCTACAAACGTTGTATAACCGTACACCGGAACTAGCGAGGTGTACGGCGGAGAAATGTTGCTAGCGAGGAGCGTGATCGCAAACGGGATCACTTCAAAAGCAATCATCGCCGTTTCATCAACGTTTTCTATTTTATTATCATGTCAATAGCTTTCCGAGACATAACTATTTAATGTCATATCCTGTTCATAGTCAGAGATAGCAAATATGTTACTAACAACAGCATTACTCGCAACTGTCATTGTTACTGTCCCTTGGATACATAATGACAAGTACATACATTTTACTAAGTATGTGTGCTACAATTACCACATGATGTTGATTATTTGAAAGTTATGAAGTAAAATATTACCTAACTTTCGATTTTGGCTCCTCGCTAGCAACATTTCTCCGCCGTACACCTCGCTAGTTCCGGTGTACGGTGATACACAGTGTTCATCTTTGATGTCAGCCGTCTATGCTTTCGAATAACAACGTCATTAAATTATATTTGTTTATTATTTAAAGAATAGCTTTGATTTTAATTTATCCCTGTATCCAAAATACATTCTCTCCCCACACAGGTAGATCGAATCGTGACATGTTGATACAGCCTCTCTTATATAACGCCGCGTTTGTGGGATAGAATGGGAGATGCTTGATTTGGAGGCAATCGAAGTTAGTTGTGCAATCAGCGACTGTGTTCTAAAATCATCATTTTGGCTATTGAATCATGGCAAAGGCATTGTGATATGAACCACCCTTTCCTTCCGAGAAAGGTTGTCATTTGATAAAGCAATTCAAATGGATTGTGGTGCAAATTTTTACTCCTTCTTTGAGAGGCATTTTGAAGTTTGATGAATGTATTGCTTACTATAATAAAAAATAGTTACCATAAACTTCAACTTAAACTCCATTTACTAATCATGTCTCAGTGAAACAAATGATATATACATGTATCTCCAACAATCATGTCAAGTATCATTTGCTTGATAACGTTGTAGTATTTACACCGAGACGTCTCACTAGCTTTATTATATTCTGTTTTGAAACCGCAACTTGAGACATACTGAATGTGTCTTCCCTAAATTAAACCTATCCCATTACTTCTGTTTCGAACCTCCTGCCACCAGTTACCGATTGAAAAGAAAGATGGAATAAGATACTTAGTCTGAAAGAAAATGTGAATTGTGTTGATATAAATGATGTTGGCGTTCCGTTATATTTTAGATATGAATATTTTAATTGTACATACCTTTACATTTATAAAAGAGACCAAATTTGCTTAAACTTAAACAAATAAGGCATGTGTAAAAAGGTGTTTATATCACAACAAATAAGCAAATTTTGTAAGATCATCGTGCAAACTGTAAAATCTACTGGTTAATCACTTATGCGCTTGTATGATGCATTTACTGTCACGTTGTATCTCATATGCCGAGGATATGGGCCTGAGTGTAATAAGTTCTGTTCTGTTCTGGTTTAAGCAATAAAGTAGTTTGGAATCCATATAACTCTTCCTTATTTCAAGGTTACCAGAAAATCTATTGTTTCTCTGGAGATCGGCGAATGACACGTAGGATACTAAATATAAGTGTTCTAAAACACCAACTTTATAGATGTTTCTGAACGTAACAACTTCTCATTTTCAAAATATTTCTCTCATTTAGTTCAACGCAATTTCCATTTACACTCAATGACACGCTGATGCATAGAACATAAAATCTATGGAACACTTTACATGCTATTATGTTTGACATTCATATGCATTTAATAATATTTATGAGTTTTTGTCACGAATATAAGCAGTATAAATTATTATTAAATCGTTCATTGGATCTCTTTAGAAGTTATGTGATCGTCAATCAATGCAACAGACATTGTTTTTGTTTAAAAGACAGTTATCTTTGTCATATTGCCAAGTTATCAAATAATGTGGTTCGAATCCCGCCAAGACCTCTGCAAAAACTTTGTCTGCAGTAGAGAACGGTTCAAGTGTCTTTAAAATATTTCGCTAGGAATTATTACATAAAATATCACCTCTCTGTTATATATAAATATATATATATATATAAATATTAGTATTTTATAATATCTTCACTTGTACAGATATGTTGTTGTATATAAATCTTTAAATTAAAGATTGTACATTATCATATAAACTAAGTAATTGTATAATATGCATCATGTGCATCCTCATATGCCGCTCCCTGCGGCCTGAGTGTAAAAAAAATTCAAATCAGCTACACTGATCATATCGAAAGCATCCAAATTCCATCACATCACTCAGGTGCTGGTGTCCTTACACTGGCTCCCAGTTGAAGCTCGGATTCCATATAAGGCTCTGTGTCTTGTCTACAAACCCCGCCATGATCAAGCTCCTTCTAACCTATCCAGTCTGCTCCGAAGCTACAAACCAGCTAGATCACTTCGATCACAAACCCAGTGCCTTCTTGAAGTTCCAACGTTTAACTTGTCACCTTTTGGAGGAAAATCGTTTCCCGTTCTTGCTTCAAAATTATGGAATGAACTGCCCTATGACTTAAAACATATTCCATTATATGACTCATTCAAATCCCAGCTCAATACCCATTTGTTAGGACATTTTTATCACATTTAGTTTGTAAGCGCTTTGAGCATGCACTTGGTGTATGGATGATAGCGCTATAGAAGAACACATTATTATTATTATTATTACTTAATTTCAGCTCAGTAGCACATATGTTGCTAGTTCCAGCCGATGCTCGCAGGTTTCAACGCCAAGCATACGCCAGTAGTGTTGTTGGCCTTCTACCTGCAATAATACTAGCGGCAGTGATATTATGAAATTCTCCTGATAGCGGCGTTACCTCAAATTACATATAAAGCAATTTAGATCTAAACTTGCCATGGAGCCAGTGACTTGCTGTAATAGTGGCATTGTTTATCATTTGTATAGGTTGTTTTAAAATAACGTTTTTAAATCTATAATGGCAAAAATATGATAAAATCCTATATAAATCCTAAAAATTAATTTTTAAGAGATTTGCAGCTTTACAAATTCGAAGTATACTATACAAAAGGAACATTATTAAATGGTGCATTGCGATTTTTATTTGAACGCGTTGTTAAAGATATAGATCTTATCAAACAAACACTCGTTTTTTTACATACAGCGAGTGGCCATTTTATTACACACAAGTGACGTAATTCCCATTCAAATGCATGGCTGCTACTGTATTGAACTTTGCAGTGAGGAAGAAATTGGTAATTTTCTGATTTTTGATTGAGATGCTTTTGAAAATCTTGCCCTCCTTTCACAAGAGCATGATTTAGCTGGTCATGGTTTTGGGGTTAAATCGCATTTCGACCGAAATCATACCAAAGGTGTTCAATTGGTTAAGGTTCATCCTCTTTGATGGCCAGCGAAGACATCTTACAACAGGGCTTAAACGGATAGCTGTGTGGAGCAATACCCCAAATGGCAATATTCCAGCCACAAAATAATAATAATAATAATGGGCATTTATATAGAGCCCTAGTCCACACACTCGTGCATGCTCATGGCGCGAAAGAAAAGTGAAAGTAGAGTCACTGGTACACAGAGGAGAACATATGGGTTTTCAGATTGGATTAGAATGCTGCAAGTGTTTCTGAAGCTTTGACGTGAAGGTCAGGCATCATGTATCTAACGTCTTTTGTTAAATGATTGAGATTCCACAGGCGGAATAATATCATTTGATTTCTGCATTGTCGAACCTGCTTTCTAGTTAAGAATGTTCACGTTTGGTTTAGCCCAATCCTTCATTCATGGTAAGTCGAATGGTACCGTCTTGGCATTTTGGATGCACTTGTATTTAGCTATTTCTGAGTTTGTTTTATCGTATTAGATGTCTACATTTAGGTGCACTTGACGCTTTAACATGATGTATTTAAGAAGAGTTATCTCTCCCAAATTTACGTACATGTATTCCTTAATACTTTACATTAGTATGGTATCATCAAATTCATTATTTTGAAATTTCAAGTAAATGGTTTTTTTTTATTTTTAATATAATAATCATTAACTTAATCAGGTATTTTTTTTCGACATACTTACAATACTTAGGGCATAAATCCATTCTGTTTTTTTATTTTGGGGTTGTATGTCGTGCATTCTTTACTCCTAAATATAATTCAAAGCGAGCTTGCGAGGTTTGAAATGTTAATTTAGGGGTAAAGAATGCACGACATACAACCCCAAAATAAAAAAACAGAATGGATTTATCACCATTCTAACATGACTAATTAGTCAAAAAAGGTCGAACTATTTTGACTTGCGCAAAAGCAATGTGATTAGGTCAAACCGGTGCAGACCGGTTCCACTCACTTGCAAAACAGCGGTACAGTCCACTTTCATAAAGAACACATAACAATTAAAATGTCATTACATACAGACAACACGTTTTTAAAAAGACTCGTCTGTAATCTATTAAGCATATTATCAATAAAAAACAGTTTTCAATGTCGTCAAAGTTACGAATTTTTACCTAAATACATGGGTCGACCCATCACCCCTACAAGAGCGACATGGACTGACCAAATCAAGGGACGTTACTCTGAAAATAGTTGTTCACTACGTGTCGGTGAACTGTTTCAAACTTAGTGGAAACTGTCAAGAAAGTTATATTTTGTGTCATGGTTGGGGAGACTGTGACAGGAAAAGTGGTCACTTGTAAATTAGAGGTAGGGGCAGTGACAGCATTCAGCGAAATTAAAGAATAAAGTCGCTTCCGTTCATTTGACGAATCGTTGTATGAGAGGTGTTACACATAATGTAAATTATAGATTTAGTGACATTCATGTCAAGTCTCTTTGCATATAAGGCATTTTTCTAACATGACACGAAAACTTGTTTGAAAATACTGCCTTCTGATTAGTTTCTGGAATCAATTTTGGAGTAATTATAAAATATCTAAATATTTACGAACGCTTCACATTCCTCCGCGCACGTACACAAGCTGCACTCTGTGAACTTACTATTTACAATAGACGTGCAGGCGACGACAATATGAATTTCAAAATCAGACACCCCAAAAGAAAAGACAGAATGGATTTATCACCTAATTGGATCAAATCAAATCAAATGTTTTTATCAGTTTAAGCAAAGCAAACTAAGCGTAAAACATTCTTAGTTATAAACCTTTAGTGACGTCACTCCATTGTTCTTTGGGGTCTTTATCTAATTTAATTTCCTTCTGACTAGTATGGCAAGGGCATTATTCCAGTAATATCCCTCAGGTTATTATCAAGATAATCGTCCTGCAAGGCAGGATATTATTATTATATATCCCTATTCAAATAATTATTTCCGAAAGATGAGTGAGAGTATTTAATTCCTCCAAGTAGGAGATATCAAGGGCAATAACACTGGAAATTACAAGAGGGGACTAGGACTCAGCATGGAGAAAGAAGAAATTAAGCATTGAGTTACAAGAAAATGTCCAACAATTTTGGCAAGTGACTCATTGTCAATGTCGAGCTGATGTCCACCAAGAAGAGCCATCGTTTGAGTTACTGGGTTGAGATTGTGAAACATCACATACGATTCTGTTCCAAAAATGTCCAATATGCAATACCACATGTTCTCCCTATGCGCTAGCACATTTGCATCGTTGCAATCCTGGAACAGGTGTACAGCAAAATGGTCTATCCCCATTTGACAGTGTTCACACATGCTTGGCTTTATGGATGTAGCAATCAGTCGTAGCAAGTGGTGGTAAGTGCCACGGTGCTGAAGGTCGTATCTACTCAGAACCCACATGTAGTGAGGAGAGTATGAACTGTGGAGCTGTGCGAACATAGCGAATTCAGGGTCATCAGCTAGTCTCTGCCTTAGCAGTCCAGTTTCTTCCGTATTCACAGCTGTTTTAGCAGTGCGTTTCCATGTGTGCTTGGGGATTGGTCTGGAATCAGAGACAGAGTTCAGGAGGTTGCAAATGTTGTATTTCACACAAAGGCGTGTGACTTCCGGGATGAAGCCCCTCTGAACTTTGTTGCTCAGGTGACAAGTGAAAAAGCGTAACAGTATGACAGATTTGGCTGTACAGGGACTTGGGCAGTAAACAGTTCTTCCAAGGAGGCAAATCTTTCTCATATTAATGATTGAGTTTAGGGGCAGAATACCAATCATGGGCAAGGCGATATCAGACCTTGTGAGGGAAGGGAAACACTGGAGACGTTTTATGCAATAACGATGTGCTCTCTCTAGTTGAAGTTCAAGTGTTCTTGAGCACTCACACAGGGTTTCACAGCCAAAGAGAGCTCTAGGCAGGACAACGGAGTTGTACACTTTAAGTCCCGTCAGAGGATGAAGACCATTTTCGTAGAGACCAGCATTGATTGCACCAAAGTATGAAGTCTTGAGTTTCTTACAGATGTCATTGACGTGTTGATTGGGACTGAGATTCTTCGAGATGGAAAGCCCAAGGTGAACGTAATCTGTAACCTCAGACGCCTCAACGTTACCAAGGTGCCATGTTCTTGTTGATCGTGTCATTTGTGATAGAGTCTCGTTGAAAACAATGATTTTACTTTTCCTGGCACTGTAACGGAATCGCCATTTATAAATACAACTGTACAAGTGACAGATGGACATGAGTTTATCAAGACCATGCTTAGTAAACGAGAGGAGGGTGATATCATCTGCTTGAGTGGGGGCACTACACTTCAACTCGTGGATCTTGGCACCATTTGGACATTTTCCAAGACTATGCAGCAGTTCATCAATGTAAACCTGGTACAGCCATGGAGAGAGAACACCACCCTGTCTTGTTCCCTGTAGTATTGGGAACCAGTTACTCAGGTAACCCTTATTGAGCACACATCTGTTCATGCCATCGTACATTGCCATTATTGTTCGAAGAATCTGGGTAGGAATTCCTAAAGACCACAGTTTGTAAAACAGTCCATGGTGCCATACACAATCAAACGCCTTTTCTGCATCCAGAAAACAGGAAAACAACTTGCTGTGGTTCTCTGCTGCATATGCAATACACTGCCGAATAAGAACTGATGTCATAGTGGAGTCAATACCTTTCCTGAATCCGTGCTGCAAAGGTGACGGTGTTTTTAACTTCTCTAGTCGCCCAAGTAAGACCTTTTCAAACAGTTTGTAGACAACTGGCAGCAGAGTAATGGCCCTGTAGCTGTTTGGATTCGTCCGAGGCTTCTTGGCACCTTTGTATAGGGTAATTATGAGTCCTCCTTTTAGGTCTCTAGGAACGTAGGTGAGAGCTATGAAGGCACTGAAACACAGTGTTAAGAACTCAATAAGTATCCTACCATAAATAAGGTGTTCGTTGCAAATGCCATCAATACCTGCTGCCTTTCCCCTTTTCAGAGAATTCTGGCCGGCTATCACTTCCTCCACAGTGATAGGATGGAAAGAACCAGTACAAGAAATATTAGCAACTTCTGCTTCAATTGTTGTTGGTGGTCGGAGTCAAAGGAGTGATCCTCAAGAGGAAAGTATAGATTCTTGTAGTAGTGACCCCAAGACAAGGCAATTTCCTTTGGGTCATGAAGTGTGTTTTGACCATCAAAGCAGATGTCTGAACCCGCACCAAGATTCGGGCTCTTTCGTTTAGAGTTCATTACCCTCCAGAAAGCACTCTGGTCCTTTTCGGCGAGATGTTCAACTTCGTGAAGTGTTTTGAGCCGATGCTGCTCAATGAGTTGACGCTGTAACCGCCTGAAGGAACATTTCAAGTTTTTGTAATTCGAGTAGCTGAGGTGCTCCCGGCCTCTAGGCCTTCCCTCCCTGATCCAGATAGATCTTGAGTGTCTCATGTCATTGTGGAGTTGCTTCAGTCCTTGAGACCAATAAGGTTTGAGATGGGGCTTGTACCTCATCTTTGGAATGGTTTCTTCAGAAGCCTGTATGACGTGTTCTCTGAGTTCTCTTGTTACTCTATCAATGTCTTTAATAGAATTGATCCCAGTACTAAAAATGGGATCAGAAGCAAGGAGTTCACTCAGACGGAAAGTGTAGCTGTTTTCAATTACATTATCTGGTTGCTTCCGCCAGTTGTAGGATACTTTACAATAGTCCTTTGGATGAACCTTCAATGACCCTTGCATTTCAATAGACACAACGATTGCTCTGTGGTTACTAACATTCATGGCATCATCATCAAGAACGAAGCACCGAGAGACAAGATCGCACATGGCAGTTGGTACAAGGACGTGATCAATGAGAGAATGATGTGATCCATCAAAGGAAACATAGGATGCTGACGCCCCGGTACAAATCCTCGATAGTGTTACAGCTTTAAGATCGTTATCACTCAGAAAATTCAGAAGAGGGCGATCTCTGCCATTGGGTTGTAGTTTACTGTTGAAATCGCCCATAAGTATCACTGTTCCCCTTTTGTTGAACTCGTCATACAAAGTACAAAGTTTGTCAACATAGCTGGTGAAGTATGAGACCGGATTATTCTTTGAAGGAAGATAAACCTGAAAAATGAATATGTGATTGTTCCTATCAAAACAACAGTCAAGACCAGCAATTCTGTCATCCGAGACATCAAGAATGGTAATAAAGTAATCGAGTCTCTGGTGCCAAAGAAATGCAACACCACCTTTGCCAACTTTTCTGGAGGATGGGATCTTAAGATCACTGTCGCTCACACCATAACCAATATAATCAGGGTTTATTGAATGTAGAATGTCATGGTCTTTTTCAAACAGCCAGTGCTCGCTTAGACCGCAAATATCAACTGAGAGATCATCAAGGACAGACTTCAGGTAGGAAACTCCAGTCATTATTCCTGTGCAATTCCAAGTTATGAGATTAAGTCTTGTGGCACTCCTTACTTATTATCTAGTTTGTCGATCATACTTGTTCTGGAAACTGTTTTGACTAAGCCAAGGACGACAGTTTACATATTTGGGCCAGAAGTTTTCTTCTAGGAGTTTGTGAGAATGTTCTATCCAGATATTGACTCGTGCAGACAGAGTACCCTTACGGCTACTGCTGAAAATGCGGACAATAGTCGATGTGACACCTTTATAAACCAAGTAGTCCTTGATCATGTTTGAGGTAACATCAGGGGAAATTCCACTGAGAAAAAAACCGTTTCACTCTCGGTCTTCTGACTCCTCTGAAAGTGTTCTCAGCAATAGACTCAGTACCACCAGGTGGCTGTGATGGTTGTGTTGAGGTAGTATTCAGAGTCATTTGAGAGTTCTCTGCATTAGTACTACCAACTCCAAGTGGCTGTAGCGGTTCTGGTGAGGCACTATTCCTATTAGTTTCTGGAATCAATTTTGGAGTAATTATAAAATATCTAAATATTTACGAACGCTTCACATTCCTCCGCGCACGTACACAAGCTGCATTCTGTGAACTTACTATTTACAATAGACGTGCAGGCGACGACAATATGAATTTCAAAATCAGACACCCCAAAAGAAAAGACAGAATGGAGTTATCTCCTAATTGGATCATATCAAATCAAATGTTTTTATCAGTTTAAGCAAAGCAAACTAAGCGTACAATATTCTTCGTTATAAACCTTTAGTGACGTCACTCCATTGTTCTTTGGGGTCTTTATCTAATTTAATTTCCTTCTGACTCGTATGGCAAGGGCATTATTCCAGTAATGTTCCTCGGATGCAGGTTATTATCAAGATAATCGTCCTTCAAGGCAGGATATAATTATTATATATCCCTATTCAAATAATTATTTCCGAAAGATGTAATTAATGATGTTTGTTCAAGTCAAAATGTCAACTGACAATCAATTTTGAAAAATATCACAAATCTGATTTTGAGACTGCAATTGTTGTGGCGATATGCCGGCTCGAACCCGCATAGTAAACACTCGCGAACGTTTAACCCAACGCTCTGACCACTCGGCTATTGTGACAGCGCTGATATCCAACGTTTGTTAGGTCCTCTTATAACAGAGGTCTTGGTTTAGGTTTTTGGATATTTTACGTCCGCCTCAGTTATTTCACACCCTTTCACGTTATCGGTCATATCAATGTTATTATAACTGGTTGGCGGTTTATTAAATAGATAACACATAATCCGTGGGCATTATCAATAATAAAGGATGTTTGCCCTCGTGATTAGCCCGTGGGCCTACGGTCCCTTGGCAAACCCGCGGGCAAACATCCTTTATTATTGATATAGCCCATGGATTATGCGTTATCCATTACATTGTCTACATGCCCTTATTTAACATCACCATCTTCAAATGATTGAATGCTTCACACTTCAGTCTACAGAGATTCATTTACACAACCGGCCTGTTCTGTGTCTCAGTACAAATAGTTTACTGGATATAACTACAATCATAGGTTCTTCATCTCAAAAGGAAATTGGTGCAAATTGGTCTCGGAGGACCAACTATTCAAATGAATTTCTCAAAAGGACTAGAGGACTGAATGAGGAAAGAGTATGAGGTCAGAATATCGGGAGTTTTTTCGCACTGAATATTTTGACTTTGACATACATATAAATGATACCACATGCCTCTTTTGCTTCGTTTTAATGGGATGAAGCACGCCTTGGTATGTTTTTTCATTACATTAACAATTTCAACAAAATTCTTCTTGTGGTCCCATCATAGCAATTCACAGGTATAATAATAAATCGGTTTCACTGAATGACTTTACCATAATTGACTTTTAATGTCCTCTGTCATCAATAAAGGTTTACAACAAGTATTGATATCCAAATAATTTTTTACACTCCATGATTTTAGTTTTAATTTTGACATCATTAATGCTTAATTAATTATGAATACTTTTGAAAAGGCATTTACCATTTTTAACCCGTTCACAATTAACATATTAGCTTTTATATCAAGGTTGTACAAAGCGCCAGCATGTCAATATAATGATAACTATAACGAGGTCCACGACAGTCTACTCTGAACCACTGAGACACTATTGAATTGTAGTGGTCATAACATCATCAACAGTCATCTTATAACGAAGTTTCGTTAGTTGCAGGAAAGAATCATTTCTAGAGCTAATCGCTGTGGTACAATGACAACAAGAAGGTTTGAGTGAATTTGCGGGTGTTTTAGACTTTTAAGTCTTTATTGAGAAACAGTTTTTATCATATTATCTGCCTATTTTGGAAATTAATAGTTGAGATATTTTGCTTAGATACTGTAAGTTGTGTGCTTCTCCCTCGGGTAATACGATCTGATGTACCATCTTTGTAGAAATGTTGCGCGAGCCGCCAGGGTTGAAATTTCTACAAAATTGTACATCAGACTGAGGGAGAAGCATACAATGTATTTACCTAACCGCCATGACCGCAGAAAATATATTCATCATATCTTGACTGTCGATAACGGATGGGCCATGTCCTCTTGAACGGCCTTCACCCTAAATGTAAACCAACCTGCGTCATCCATGCCGACTTAATTGTTATTAGTCAGGTTACGTAATACTTCTAGCCGAGATATGTTTAAAAATATTTGTTCTTAATTCTGTAGCATGTCAAAGTAATGCAATGCGGAGTTTGTTTCTAATGTTTGAAAAAAATGAGAAAACAAATCTATAGGTAATAATCAGGAAAACAGCTGATCAAAATAATAACTCTGCACACCGCGTGCGTTATTTGGTAACGTCATCGTAACACAATGCGACACCTCTTCTAGATGAGGAGCTGTTACTATGAAAGCGGGGTACATGAAATTTGGACATCGTGAGAGGCGAGAGGAGCGAGCTACATAAGATAAAACGAGACGATCGTTAGCCAATCAGAAACGGTTATTTTCCTAAAGGTAAGATAAAATTATCTATACCATTTACGTTCGTATCAACGGAAAAACTATGTGATGAAAGTCCAGTGGCTCTTTGTTTAACTTTGCTCACTGTTTAACACACCAAACGTTAAATTTCATTTTTTTCTGCAGTAAATGTTTTACTTCACAACTAGTCAGATAGTAAAGGTTTTGTAAGCGTTGTAGACTCATGTTCCTAAATACTATTCTAGACATCTCGCCAATTAACGTTTGCAGTGACACATATATACATTGCATACTTTTTAGAATATAGTGTTTTATGTAATCTGTATTAACAATAGGTGATAAATGAATGAATAATCAGAAGGAATTGGTAAGAGTGAGATATTTACTGCTTCATTAAATTTTTAATGAAAGGCTTAAGATTGCTTTTTAACATAATGCTGATTATAACATAATGCTGATAACATGATTGAGGCTAATGAATATTTGTGTGAGATATTCAGGTCATCGTGTTAGAAATCTTTCTTTGGCTGACTTTCATTAGAGTCTTTAAAATCTCTCCATTAAAGATTTCAATGACATTGAAACGACTACTTTATGAGTTTGCTCAAACTCGATGCAGTTCTTAACATAGCGCAAACACTCTACTGAAAGTAGTACGAGACAAATCGATCTTTGCCTATACAAACTTATTTCTCACGACGTTTCTGAGCTACTGAAGGGGCAAGGAGGAGACCGGAAACGTCGTTAAAATCAATAAAGAAATTT
Organism: Steromphala cineraria; assembly: GCA_916613615.1. Classification (NCBI taxonomy): domain Eukaryota; kingdom Metazoa; phylum Mollusca; class Gastropoda; order Trochida; family Trochidae; genus Steromphala; species Steromphala cineraria. The sequence goes on along the minus strand of OU744731.1, from coordinate 56,737,677 downwards.
TTATCCATACCATTTGTTTAAAACATCACGCGAAAATTTAGAAGTCCTTTGAAGATTTAAAAAAAAGTAAAAGTAGTATTTTTAAACAAGTAAAGCGATCACATAAAAATGAAACTCATACAAGGTGTAATTGCTTCGATACTCATTCAGAACGCACTTAATAAAACCATACATTTGTACAATTAGCTGACATTCATAATCGTCTTGCTTCCTCAGTTTTTGGCAAGTTTGATTTCGCTGTTATAAGTAAGCAAGACATTGCAATACATTGCCAATGATAAGCTTTTTTAACTTCTTGATATCTGTACACGCTTAGTAGCTAAATCCAAACTAGGCAATATTCACATGAGTTACAAACACATTTTGTATTAAGAAACAGCGAAACAGAGACGACAGACCCTTGATCATGAAATAACTGGTAAAAAATGTCCCCTTTCTTTGATATGTTTTATTAAAAATCAGGCAGTTTTTTGTGTGTTAAAATTGTCATTACCAGATTGTGTTAGTGCTGAGTGTTTCGCATATTTTGAAAACAAATTCAAAATGATATCAATTGTCCAAAGGTATATCTTCGGCAGTCCCTGGAGCGAATAACTTAACTTCTCAACATCTGTTCATTGCCACTGCATGATCGTCAGTGTTTGTGCTTTATCGGGCTTTATCAAATTTGTCAATAATAGTCACACAGTTCATAGCCTACAATATCATCAATAACATATGTTTTAAGATATCAATAGGTGTGTTTTCAAATTGTTGAATTGAACCATTCCTTTTAGGGATTCTGCTTAAATGAAAATACATGTATTTCATTAGGCAAATCTATAATGACTATTGGTTCATCTCAATCAATCAATCACTCTTTCAATGAATTAACATTGTTTGTGCTTGTAGAGTTCCTTATATTATGAAAAGAGGATAGTTTTATACATTTCACAATTAGGTGATTTTTTATCAGGTGCGTTTTACATCATTATTCTTATTGTTAGAGCAAGAAAGCAAAGACCCTGAATTAATTGAATTATTGATCTTATCATTAAAAGGATTTTGTCAATACCTTAAAGGGGCAGTAGCACGTGTTTAGGGGGAATATAGGGTGATGTCAGGAAAATGAAAATAAATGGTTCCAATCTAAAGACAATGTATCTAAACTCAATGAAGCAGTAATAAATCAAAAATATAAATTAAAGTTAAGCCATGCGATTCCTTTTCTTGCACAAAAATTATTAAAGGTGCTCACACAAAAATGGCTGCCAATTTTATTTTATGTGAATCTTAATAAATTGTTCTCTGACTGTGGAAAATTGGTCTGTGTAATGAGATTTTTGACACTATCAACGTAATACATTTAGAATTAACGTACAATAATCACTGAAAATTTTAAAATATAAAATTGTCAAAAAAACGTGCTACTGCCCCTTTAAAACATGATTATAAATTAACTGTATTTTGAGTTATCATTTCTTGTTTCTGAATTTAGAAACATACATAAGATTCAGGTTTTCTTTTGTGTTTTGATTTAGCTTGTTTCTTATGTTTATTGTTTTACGCAGGATCATGGAAAAAGTAATTTTAAACTTCTTTATTTTACATCTGTCTTATTATCCCTATAAGGTCCTTTGGCGATTGGATTTAACGGTTTTGTATGTTTTTAATTACGGAGTGTCCGTTTGTAGTTGAAAGTTACTTGTAAGACGGGTAGCTCTATTACTGAGGTTTTTGTTATATAAACTAATATAAACTATAGCCATAGCTATTTCGTTTATAACGTAATCCTTATATAAAGTTTAGAATAAGTTAGCTATCAATATTTGTCTGTGACAATACCAATCCTTTATACATAACATGTCTTGAAGGTTTCAGACGCTATATTTCATAATGCTTATTGGTTATGTATTCAAAAGATTTTTAAAATGTTTCAAATCATTTGCGATGTTAGTAAACTATTGATACCGTTTCGACATAATTAACTCTTTGTTATCATTCTGATATTCTGACAGTATTATGTTTACTTTTCTTGATACATCCGACTTATGTTGTCCTTCTGTTTCCTTTCAAAGGAAGTATCTAATGATTCTTGAAAATGCCAAATAAAATCTTGCATTCTACGCCATTTTCGTTTCAGATCGATCTTTCGATATTGCAGATTGTAACTACAATAATTAGCATTTCGTAGAGAAACTTTTCAACCAGCTACTTAAAAAATTGTCGGAAGTCCTACATTGAATGATAAAAAACCTTTACAGGTTGGTTAAGATTGATGAATTAAGTGTAGGGGCCGTTGGGAGGGGTAGATGTTTATTTAAAAGTAATATAAGCTTGTATAATTTATGATAAGGTGAGCTAACTTATTCAAATTATTACCGTCCTGACAGAATTCGGGGATTCAGTGGCGGGTAGCGGGGATCTTTCATCAATTTTGTGCTTTCAAAGGCTTAAAAGTATCGCCCTTCTTCCTGTACGAAATGTTAAACCTATTAATTCTTTTAGACCTAATTAAATCACAAACCAGTTAAATACTGAATCTTGTTAAATTTTGTTTATATATTATAACATGACTTCGGTAAATACTCGTTTCTGATTGGTTGATTTGAAGGATTTCCCAGTGTTAAATGGCAATGAACACCCGCAAATTGGCTGAGGCGAATCACCGCGAAAGGATACATTATTTGGTCCGCCTCAATTTTAAAATGTTCTGATTCTCCCAATATTCGTGCCCGATTCACATTTTACTGTTGTTGTTGTCATTTTCTAACTTGCGCAATCCCGTAGATGCCAAAAATCATTTTGTATTTGCTTTAGTTTTATGTAACTAAACTTTCTTAATTGGCTAAGTTTCTCCTAATTTGCCGCCTTGTGCCATGCGGCCGGTTTCTTTCGAATGCCGTTCCCATGGCACGACGTCACAAAGGCCAACGGTTATGACGTCATAATGATTACGTCACCGTCACAATGGTCTAGGCTAGTTTAAGATATTTATTCAGTCGGGTTTTATTCCTGTTAGTTTATGAATTATATAACTGTTTTCTCTCTCATAAATGTCACAGTGAAAACTAAAAGATCTCATCTTTATGAGTGAAACTTGTTTGCAATATAAGAACACAATTCTAATGTCTATAGCACTGGGAATTCCTTCTTCTTTATAGCTGCGTACACCTATAACAATAATGGATCAGTCGTTAGATCCTTTCAACTCAGAGTATCCTACGCAAAAATAGAGTTCGCTCTTAAAATGCTTTTAACTAACGGTCATGTTACAATATCGATAAATATTTGCGTTTGTCAAATTTCCGGGTTTCATTCATTTGTTATTCAACACCCGCAAATTTAGGCGTTTAAAACCTCCGGCTAACGCCGTCGGTTTTAAACTAAATTTGCGGGTGTTAAATAACAATGAATCTCGGAAATTTTACAAACGCAACTATTTATCTTCTAATTAGACTTTATGGTATCCTCCTATTATATCTCAAAATAGTATCTAATATGTTTCAAAATGTGAAATGCCTGTGTTTGCCTGTCGATATTTCCAATTTAATTGAATGTGTCGATATCAATAATGATAAGCATTGCTGACCAAACTATCATCTTAAAGCTGTCTAAGATTGAAAGTTGATTGTAATCACGAAAGTTTGCAGTCTGGTTTATCATGATTGACAACCAAGGTCCTTATTTATTGATTGAAGTGTCTCTTCATAAATCATAAAAAAGAATTTCTAAAGATTCATAAAGCAAATGGAATAAAACCAAAAACACACATTGCTTTATGTCGTATTCGGTAGGTCTGTGAACGAAAGTTCAGATTGATATAATCAGTGGTTATTGAGAAGAAGTCCAAATGCACAAAGTTGATTGACGGATGAACAGAGGAATGGACAGATGAATGACGATGTAAACCATTCAATGTATTAAACAAATCTTCGGGGCAGACAAGCTAAAATGTATGCCGTGGTGCAAGAGACAGATTCCTGATATTAACAACATCTCAAGGATAAACCATGTCAGAAGTGGATGATCTCATCCATTGAGAATAAATAAAAAGGAGTATGAATAAGCTTGAAAGTGAAACATCAAATAAAGAAACAAAAAAAATATTCGTGTCTCATGTTCATACCATTACCTTCTAGAATACATATCATGAATATGTAATTTATAGTTTCTATTTTCTCTAGCAAGGAAATAACTTATACCAAGGAAATAAGTTATTTTTGTAAATTTCTAAAGACAGAATCGTTGATTTAGGCACCGTCCATGTTGGATTAGATGGTGATGGCAAAACATCAAGATACCTATCGCCCTAAGGGGCTAGGAGTTCAGGGGATCCTTGATATTCAGGAATGATGACCGATAGATCAAGGACAGAGTGGCTACATCTAGTTTATATTTAGATGTTTTTGGGAGACATCGACGTCTTAAAAGTTGCATATTTTAGACATGGAATTTTCTTTGTAAACCTATTAAACACATCTATGTAAATTCAAGTCACGTGTTAACAAAACATGATGCTTTTTGAATTTTTTTACAGAACAACAATTTGAACCAATTTGATTAAATGGTTTTCACTTTCCATAAGCTACTTGATCGTATTTATTTCTAGATCATCTTACAATGTATATAACCGATCGCTTATTGAAACATTCATTTTTCATGCATCTGTAATTTTTATCTAGTGACTGTATTACATTACACAACTAAATAGGAATTTAGTCTGAGCCTTGGGAATTCAGCATCTTGATCAAATACAATTAAGTACAAATCAAACGTTGTGCTCAACTATATCCCTCACGTAGCCTTGTATATCAATGCTTTATCTTGTGTGATTTCAACACATGCGAAACTAACTTGACCATCAGTGTGACTTCATTGCAATACACACAAACAGCAGCTACTTTAGAAGATAACTGCCAAATCGAACTTACAGTTACCTTTAAAATAATTACTGGAATAATATAGTAACGCTGCAGAACTTCAGTTCTAAAATGTTAATCAAATGAACCCCAACATTAGCCTATCATTATTATCCATTATACTATAATAATTTTCCTCTCGCATTTAATAAACTATGATAAGAAATTGTTGACATTTGTAGATTGTAGATACATATGCTGTTATGTTATTTGACATAACAGTTCACTCAAAACTGAGTAAGGACCATAGGGCCACGCACTCGACAACTCACGCAACTCAAACTAAATAAGATAAATCTTTTTTTGATCATCATCATGGGAGCCAAGCTTGATGTGATTTAGAGTTTCCCTTCAATCATCTAGCAATAAGAAACTCGACTGAAACTTTGAGAAATAAATTGGAATCCCCTGTTCTTTTTTGATAGCCAATACACTAACAGGGAAGCATTTACCATTGATGGTTTACATGATAAAATGAATAAAAATGGGTTTGACAACTACATATTAAACGATTAAGAAAAGCTCTTCTGCATGTCCTCGAAAGCCTCGCTGTGACCTTGAAAATAATGTGAAGGTTACAAAAATCGACTGGGCCCGGAGCCTTCCCAATAAGATGCTTTGTGTAAATTATGAAGAGAATCCAGTGAATGGTTCCTGAAATAATCCGCTGACAAGCCTAAAATGCAGGTTTCAATGTTGAAATTTTCAAAGCCTCGCTGTGACCTTGAAAATAATGTGAAAGTCACCAAAATCAACATCCGGCGCCTACCTTATAAGATGCTTGGTGTGAATTATGAAGAGAATCCAGTGAATGGTTCTTGAGATATCCCGCTGACAAGCCTAAAATGCAGGTTTCAATGCTTTCGTTGTGACCTTGAAAATAATGTGAAGGTCACCAAAATCAACTGGGCTCGGTGCCTCCCCAGGTAGATGCTTGGTGTAAGTTACGAAGAGAATGAAGGCCAGAGAATGAAATCGAAAGGATCATAGCTTTTTCAATTCAACTTTTTTTGGTAGATTTCGGGAAAGTTATGTTTAAATTTGATGAGTATAGGAGGTTTGATAAATGACATAGCAGTGTTCTGTGCCCTCAAACTGTGCACTGTATCATCTTCTGCCAGTTAATGTTTCTATAAATCCTTTTCTTAATACTCAGCATACAGTTTTGCCAATCCATGAACACAAAATATGCACAAAAAAAGGACTTTTTTTAATTAGAACTGGTAACAATGAGTGAATGACGCTTGAATGTTTGTGTCCAAACTTCATATAACTTTATCTTTTTATTCCAGATTTAGAGGGAAAATAAACAATATCTCGGAACGAATACGAATACGAATATTTCGTACACTTCAATTAATAAAAATAAATGTAATAAAAGCTAAGCATAAATCATTTAACCTGTCTACTAAAATACAATAAGTGCACCATAACATAAACAATTCCTATAACATCTAACTTCCAGTCCAGAGATATCAACGGAGTTGTCATCTCCCATACCAGTAGAACAACAGTAAATCAACACAATCCTTAACTATCTGACAGATGTATTGGTAATAAAATTCACTTGCAATAGGATACGGTAAAAGGAACACTGGGTCAACTTAGCATGCCATAATGAATAATGACTTGAATCTTGGCTTACACATCTTAGAAAGTCTTTCTTGGCAGGGAGTCAAGAAAGAACAATGTGATCTCCCATTTACATATACATACGTTCGCATATTATCAATTGTTTTGCTGACTCTTACAGAAATGCTAGAAGTGGGTTAAGTGAATAGTGTCACCGTCAATCTTTTAGTACATTATCAGGGAAAATATAATCGAAATCTTTATTCCAAATCATTATAAATACTTTATAACAGTTATAATACTGCCGACGAGAAGAAGTCCATTCTTGGAAATCTAATTAGCTAAACACACGCTGGCCGATGATCTGTCCTTCTGGCCAGTAAATTTGGTCATCGCTTGTGCAAGCTGATATCACGCTGTAGAAGCACTCTCAAGTTATATTCGCCCCGACCAGCGCCTGACTCACATCACCATGTTGTTTTTAAGTCGCTCAAGCTCAGGTTGACGATGGGATTAGGTATTTGCCCTGGCGTCCACACTGACCTGCCAGTGTTCCACGACTGGAATCATGTTGTAACTCCAAACAACAAATAAAGATGGTCGACCACTACTAGACGTTTCAAGTCATCATTTCATCGTCCCTCGTCGACGTCGCCCCCAGTGTCAAAATAGCAAAGGTTCTATGAATGTACATGGTCTCCATAAGTGGCTGTTATGCTGTTTTATTTATCCGTTTTAACTTCAAAAACCATTAAGCATTGGATTATATACTTATATAACTGTTGTATGAAAACTGCTGCGTTTTTGTTTGTTTTAATGAAATATATGTTTCTGCCATAAGTGATGCATTAATTAACCAGAATTGTGTTAAATTTGGAATGTCACACAAAGGGAAAACAATATAACCAATATATTTATACATTTTCCTTAATGTCTCTCTCTAATATCAGATTTATATCAGCACCGTTAAAGGGGCAGAAGCACGTTTTTAGGGGGAACATAAGGTGATGTCAGAAAAATGAAAATTAATGGTTCTTATCTAAAGACAATGTATTTAAACTGAATGAAGCAGTAATAAATCAAATATATAATGTAAAGTTAAGCCATGCGATTCCTTTTCTTACACAAAATGAATTGAAGGTGTTCACACAAAAATGGCTGCCAATGGATTTTATGTGAATTCGAATATTCATACTTTGTCCTCTGACTATGGATGATTGACTTGTGAAATGAGATTTTTGACACTATCAAAATAACACATTTAGCATTAACATACAAGTTAGTAAAATGAATCCCGTAAGTATTTACTGCATGTGAACGCAAATACTATAGCTAGCGGCCTAAGAGTAATTGAAGGGTCCGGATGACGGGGTGTCAAAAAGGACTGTAAAATGCAACCTAGCTCTGCAAAAAGACTCAACATCGAATTTTCTGAAAGCTGAGATAATTATCTATACAATGATATATGGAATGACACCATTGAATTTGGTACGATACGATACGAGGCCTCTGACGCCAATATGATAGACTCCAGAGAACTATTAACCTAAAGCAAGTGGCATATCGGGACTTATCCCGCTGTACCCCAGGGACCTATCCCTGCCCCCAGAAGTGATATACCGGGACTTATCCCGCTGTACCCCAGGAACTTATCCCTGCCCAGGCTCTTGGGAAGTAAGTACTTTCTTGTGAACCCTAGGTTCACAACAGCTATACCTTCCTTCGTAAGGCTGGGACATAGTGTGCTATGACAAACACAGGTACATGAGGCAGATAATTGAAATCAACATTGACTTTAAATCAGTTCCATAGTATATACATAGACAAAATCCTTTGTGCTTTGATCGGCCTAAGAATAATTGAAGGGTCCGGATGACGGGGTGTCAAAAAGGATTGTAAAATGCAACCTAGCTCTTCAAAAAGACTCAACATCAAATTTCTGAAAGCTGAGATAATTATCTATACAATGATATATGGAATGACAACATTGAATTTGGTTGCAGAAAGATAAATCACAATGAAATCGCAAAATTTTCGAGTTTGGTTGCAGTCCCCTATAGGCAACTGCAACCAAATTATTTTCCCAAGAAAATACATGTTTTTATCAAACAAAAAAGCCTGGGCTTGAAGAAATTTGGTTGCAGATGGAATATATGATGATTTGACAACTGTTGATCACTTACCTGGCTTTTTATTTACATTTCAATGACACATCAGCAACTTACCGATCGCTATCGAGTCCGGTTTTCGATCATGTCACATCAAGGTCAGTGAAATCGTTTCTGACATTATGGATAGAAATATTTCACTGACCTTGATTATTTTAACAATTTCTATCATACAGTATGTCATGGTAGGTACTTTAGACAATCTTTGACCAAATTAATCCCTAAATTTCATTTCTGTGTTTCAACGTGCTCCCGTAGCAGATTCGAATTGTTGTCATATCTCAAAAAGATTCTCATTGGCTGTCACAAATTCCTTTAATTGCCAAATGATTTTGATAGAAAATAAACATCAATAAGTAAGTTTAACAAATAGTTTCTATCCAAAAACAGAACAAGATGAATTCTGTGTTCTTTGTGAGTCATATTTGTGCAAACCTATCAAGTGACTTCAACTGTATGATGCTAAATACGCATAACGTGTTTCCTTTCATAGATTTTCATTCCCAATTATCTGAAATATGTATATTAGATATCATTGTTTTAATGAAACAGTCACACCTGTTCCCATCCCGGGTTGAACATTATGATATCTCTCTTTGATATGTTTTATGACAAAGCACTTTATATTGTTCGTTCTTTTTTCCAACGGTACAGCGTACTTAGTCAATGATTCATTATCAATTTCACACCAGAACCTACGGATTCATGGACACAAATATGTTGTGATATTTGTTAAGCCAAAATCTCTTGATACATCAGTAGTGATCGTTGTATGTATGAGAAACATGCAGATTCAAGATTCATGAATATATCTAGATCTTTAAAACTTTAAAACTGGGTCAATCAGGTTGCCAGTGTAGAGGTATATAATATTGATCGATATTCACTGCAAACGATTAAAAAAAAACATGTAAAATAACAACTAGTTAAGGGGACCAACATATCGCTATTGCAATATTGTCTGAATAATTCTTCAAAATTGAAGATAACATTTACATCTTTATAATCAAAACATCTCCTTCCAACTGGTACTGTAGCGAAACAGTTTTGGGGGAATTTGTTTCATTCAAAAACAGCAAAAATCAATAACAGAAATCGTAATCAAATTGTCAAATATTTAACCTTCTTATGTAAATATATTTTGACAGAGTAATGGCTACAGATGTAAATGAATGTACGTTAATGATGATAACCTGATGAAATTGTCCACGTCACCTTGCGTGACGCTGATGTCCTGTATGAACATGTTGTGGCATTTGTGTAATCTCTGTCTATAACTTCCAGTCGTGATGCCAATACTTGATTAAGTACAGGAAGTTAAAATGAAATCTTTAGATGCCATAACTTCATGAAAAAATTCTCTTCTTGTTTGCTAGAGCTCCTACAAGTTTGGTTGAAGTCTTTCAAATAAACACAAAATCTGGATGAAAACAAATATGCAAAATAATGCTGAGGAATATAAGGACGACAACTTCTCTTCCTCTGCTTGATAACGATACAAGAATCTGTGTCGAAACGTCGCATACAATGAACAAAGAAGTTGTCATCCATATATTCCTCAGAATTATTGTCATTCAAACTTATAAAATGCCAATTGAACCGATCAACATGGAATGTGTGGATATATGTAACATAAATGTAAAAACCTATACACAACTTCTTGTCTTTTCATTACAGAAAAACAACCTGAAAATATGTCTGTTGTACATGTCAACTTATATCAATCGTAATATAATTTCAAGAATAAATCACAAACCTGTCAACTGAAATGCAATCAGCTCACCATCAAATAAACAAAATTCCTTAAAAATCTGATCTTTAGGAAAGAAAAATCCCCAAGTTGTCATCTCCAATACCATGAAAAATCAGTAAATCAATACAATCCTCAACTATCTGACAGATGTATTGGTAATACCAGTAGAACAACAGTAAATCAATACAATCCTAAACTATCTGACAGATGTATTGGTTATAAAATTCACTTGCAATAAGATACGGCAAAAGGAACACTTGGACAGCTTAGCATATCATAATGAATTATGGCTGGAGTCTTGGCTTACACATCTTAGAAAGTCTTTCTTGACAGAAGGTCAAGAACGATAAATCAGATCTCCCATTTACATACACTTAGGTTTTCAGTATATGAATTGGTTTGCTGATTCTGACAGAAGCATTTTATATAGATTGTGAAGGCTCTATGAATCTACAAAATCGTTACTGTTATTTATTTCATCGCCAAACATCGCAAGGGCTGATGTACATGTTTTATGATGCTTCCTTGCTTTACAAGTATTTACATTGGAAAACAATATATATATATATATGAACTGCTATGTGAAAACAGATGCGTTTGGGTTTGGGTTTAGTCGACGCTAGCAAGTTTCACCACAATGCATAGCCGCACTAGGGTTGCGGGCATTCTTCCTGCAATAATACTAGCAACTGTTATGGTTGAGATAATGACCTACAGCCGAGTGGTTATCGGAATATAACCTTCAAGCTACAGCGAGAAGGTTATATCCGATAGCCACGAGGATGTGGTCATTATCTCACATACACAACATGGCTTTACCAATTTGCATTTTAACAAAAGTAGATCATCATACAAATATTTAGCTATTTGAATGTTGTCGTTTCGGGGTACAACTTACAACAACTCCACTTCTAAACATTTCATTTGCACAATCCGCGGATTTCACGAGCAGATTGAGCATGTCATGGCAAAATTGTCAATTAGACAAATCTGAGCAAGAAGTAATCTTTTTTTCGTTGTATCGACTTATTAAAAACACCAAAATTCTACATTGAACAGAAATAAAAAAAATGTGAATACAATTTGTCAAAAACGTCACCGAATTTGTGATTTATGTCAAATAATAGTCTTATGTTTAATACACTATTCAGTCCATCAATTATTTCCCTCTTTGATAAAGCACGGACGTTGTCAATTTCATCTTGTGATGCACGGATTTTAAGTAAATATATTATCGCACGAGCTGTACACAATCGAAAGCACATGGTTTGAAGGTGGACGAAAATGAATTTGATTGTGAGTGTTATGATGAAAATACTAGAAGACCTAGAGGTCTGCATTCATCTGGGATAAGCATACAGCACAAAATGATATCACCATGTGATGCATTTATATGAAAATAAATTATAACTGTAAATATACTAAAATTGTTTTGATATCATGTATTTTTCGCAAATATGTCTTTGATACAGAGTCAACATTTAAAGGTGTTGGGTACCTTGACGTACCCTAAAACACAGTGGTTGTAAGTTCTTTCGAGGTGCGATACCATAAAGAAGTGACGCGAAGCCGAACTCTTTGTGGTATCGAACCGAGAACACATCGACCAAACCCACCTTTGATGTCAAGAGGTAAGGTTATACAATATAACCATCGCACGCCTGTTTATACGAAATAGTTAACCTCTGATGTTGACCTGATAACCACACCACGTGGTGTATATTAGTAAAATACTCTTGAACGCGACGTTAAAGCCAATTTCTCCTTCCCCAATGAATGCTTCTCATGTGAAGTTCATGATTAGAAAGTTTTCATTTTATTTAAACGTTTTTGAAAATGAAAATTGAAATCTATGACTGAATATTGACGATTGCATGATTGTACTTTTTTACGACTTTTCAAGAAAACGATGAAATTGCTATTCCTTGCTTCATGACTCGACAGTAAGATACAAATGTTAAATATTGTTTTGATATTTTTATTATAAAGTTGTCTTTAATGAATAAGCATCAAGTATATATAAATATAATACACTATGCCTTAAAGGGGCAGTAGCACGTTTTTTGATAATTTTATATTTTGAAATTTTCACTGAATATTGTAAGTTAATGATAAATGTATTACTTTGATAGTGTCAAAAATCTCATAACACAAACCAATTATCCATAGTCAGAGGACAAACTATGAAGATTCACCTAAACTCCATTGACGGCCATTAGTGTGAACACCTTTAATTCATTTTGTGTAAGAAAAAGGAATCGCATGGCTAAACTTTACATTATATATTTGAATTATTACTGCTCCATTTGGTTTAAATAAATTGTCTTTCAATTGGAACCATTTATTTTCATTTTCCTGACATCACCTTATATTCCCAATAAAAACGTGCTACTTCCCCTTTAAAGTCTGAAATATATGATATATATAAAATATATATGTTGATGAAGATATTTTGTGCAGTCCAGGTGATCTAGTCAAATTCATGTTTTTAAACAAACAGTTGTAAATCTTATCATACGCAACATGTCAAAGTAATAACTGCAAATCGATGCTCAAATTGTATGCTATCATTAATTTATTAACAAAACATATTTCGTTTAAATGCAGGACTAAATAAACTGAATGAAAGGGTCAAATTGGAGTTTTTCACTTCTTTGTTAAACCACATTTTTCAAATGATATTTTCTATAGAGTTTATCATGCAAGTGTGTTTTCGGATCGTGAATATCCTGCATTAGGAATAAACATTGTATTTTGCGAGCCTTGACTTTCGACAAAAATGCCTCATAATACTATTTTAATAGCTGATGTGTTTTAAGATGCGCACATTGATAAATGCAAACAGATAGAGTAAAGACTGTGCCGGTGAATTGACCAAATATAATTCCACCTTATAAATACCTTTAATTACCGTTTCAGTTATTTTCACACGACTCAATGGTTTTTGGTTAAAAATCTATCAAATATGATGAGTTTTAAATGAAAAATATTTCAACTTGACTTTGGCGGGATCGAACCGAAATTTTTCCACCGTATTTAATACAGAGGGCAAGTCTATCTTTTTTCCATTCACCTTGCAATAGCAGCTTGTCTTGAAACAATCACTATTATCAATGAGCTAAACTAGAAGATAGCTTGTGATTTGCTCATCCAAACTACACAAGCCTAAAGTTAAGGACACTGGAGATCGGTGATTGGAGTTTCTTAGACATGAGACTTGAACTGCCTTTGGTACCTGAGAGTAAACTTTTTATTGGTCGGTTTCATTCAACCCGCTATGGCAGTGTTTTTGCACTGCTTGGTCATACATTTGGCTATAGAACCATAAAGCTTTGTGGTAGTATTTTTGATTAATGTCGATACAAAGTAAAGAATAAAAAACATCATCAAAGTGTTTTCTGATATCAAATATATTAACACATGTTCATAAAGGTAAAAAGGTCCGAGGCTTGCCGAGGATATATTACTTTATCAATGAGTGTAGATATATTTGATATCAGAAATCACGAGGTTGAAATTCTTTTTCATTTTTCATCACATTTGCATGAAAATTGTCATCTCTGAACACTGCATAGATCCTAAAACTCCCAAACCAGTGATGTCATAGCTTTGCGGAGTCTTCGTGTTTGTGACGTCATAGCAATTGTGACATCACTGTGTTTATCACGGTATAGCATTTTGACGTTATTACTGATGATGTAAAACGTTTGTGATGTCGAATCCCTTCTGATAACAGGACATAGTTCAACATCTACTGTCAAAACGGTATCTCCTGTGGAACACAGTTTTGGTTGATGAAAATCAACATTGTTCATATTTAATGACTCGTGCTTCATAATTACAAACTATAGAATAATCCAGCTAAATTTATTTTGATTGCATATTTACCTTCAAAGAGAAAAACAAATGCTCTTCGATTCAAATTTCATATTTTTTGGCGAAACAAAGTGTGTTTTATTATTCATTCATTTTGACTATAAATTGCAAATCCATTGAATAATTTAAACGGATGAGCTGTAACCTTTTGTTTTCTTTTTATTCATATTTTTGCAAACCTATCATGTGACCTTAACCGTATTATATGAATATTCATAGTATGTTCCTTTGAACACTGAACAAACACATTTTTCATACAATGTATAGAAGAAAACTTAATAAAGCAAAAACCTAATCCTATCATACCTTTTTAAATATATTTTGTGCTTCTATGTTCTCTTTATGATCGTCTTTTTACTTTTTACATAACTATTGACTATTGAAATTGCATTATTTATTTCAGATATCATGCTGTTTAAGGTTTCTTAAAATACGGCAAGAAGTTAGAGGGCTCCGGAATCATCCATTAGGCATTTAATTAGGTCTGTTTATATCCTGAACGAAAAAGGCATGCTGATTTTACAGATAATTATATATATAAGTAGTCTTTATTCTGAACTAATAAAAGGTCCATAATTAATTTATGAACTATTTCGAAAATTTCATTTGTTGAGAATTTATTACAAAGCAATTTTTCTAGGAATATCCTATACACATGATTAGTCAACAAGACAGAAAATAGTTTTGGATAGAATTTATATGGAGAAATCTTAAATGTTATGAAAGACATAGTTATTTCACCATCTTGATGTTGTTTTTCGTTTCTTTTAAGAACATAAGGTGTTACATTCAATCATTTCTGGTAAAGAATACATACAAGTAGAAACGTTGCTAGTGTTTTCCCTCTCAAACATCTTACACATAATAGCGACATCATTTCTGATTTAATAATGTTTGTCAACATGTATACATATATGTAAACAAATATAGCATTAGGGTAGTCTTTTTGCCGTAGTTTGTTGATGCAAGTTTCAAATTACTTGACTATTTACAAAGGGTCTCCACAACATTCGCATCAAAGACCACACGCTTCCCTTTTGAGTGCCCTCGAAAAAGGAGGGAAATACAACAGCATGATTTCTTCCTTTGATTTATTTTGTAAGAAAGTACTATATATTGCACATTATGTTTCCAACGTTTCGCAGCATATCAATAATTATTCATTGTTTAATACAGACCAAAATCACCCTTATTGACACGAACATTTTGTGATATTTGTCAAGCCAAAGTCTGTTCTTTCAGTAGTGATCGTTGTAAGTGGAATACGAAGATATATGTTACATGTAGTTATCTAGATCTAAAACATTTAAAACTTTCCATAAGAAACTGGGTGTTCTACCATGTTGCTAAGTGGTTAGATGTAAGGTATATCAAATTGATCAATATTCATTGCAAGTGAAATTCAAATAAAAGCAAAAAATTCGTCATTGCAATATCCCCATTCTCTCCCCAGAAAGGCAGATCAAGTCATGAATTGTTGATACAGTTTCTGTTCTATTACGCGACTTTGTAGAATAGAATGGGAGACGCCTGATTGGAGACAATCAAAGTTAGTTGTGCAATCAGCGACGCTGTTCTTAAGTCGTCAATTTGTCTACTGAATAATGGCAAAGGCATTTAGATATAAAGCGTTGTCATTTGATAAAGAAATTCCAATGGATTGTGGTGCAATTTTTCCGCCAGGGGAAATACCGGAACCCACATGTTTCGGCGTAATAGAACAGAGGCTGTATCAAGATTTCATGACTTGATCTACCTCTGTGGGGAGTGAATACACTAATATGAATCATTGTTGTTTCAAAAAGTAATAGTACTAGCATTGACTTCTTTGGAATCCAAAGTCAGGCCTCGAATTGGCAGGCATATCCATATGCATCTATATCCATTTAGATTTTAGTCATATTAGTAAAATTTGTCCCGTGAGTATTAACTGCACGCAAACACAATTGCACACCTAAGTTCATTCAGCAGTACATTTCCTCTTTAGGAGCAAATTTGAAAAAAATGCTTATCACATGTTATTTAGTGGAATTGTTTTGATTTTATTTCCAAATTGTTGAAATAAATAAAATGAAATCTATGATTGCATGTTCACTATTACATGTTAGTACTTGCTTTTTGTTTAAATATTGTTGAAATTGCAATTCATCATTTTCAAGATACCAAATGTTATAAATTTTTATTTTTTATGTATTCATTATCATATTAAAAAAAATGAGTAATAAATCTGGGAAGATGAGAAGGAATGTCCAGGTTGATGCTGTAGCTTTATTCAAATTGAAATTTGTGAAACAATATTCTATATTTTATCATACCCAACCGTTTTTAAATTCAAAGTAATTATTGAAAATGTTTCTTAAATTGTTTTCTGGCTTTGTTACTAACATTGTTTGGGATTGCAGGACAGAAAATATTGTACAAACGCGTTAAGGTTCATTTGAGTTTTCATTTGAACAAAATCCCTTCTTTGTTGAAGAACATAAGTGAGAATAATAATTTATAGTTTTATTTATTAGGGGCAACAGGTGCTACGCCTTTAAAAGCTATTTTTATTTTATCTTCTCTAAAATGGGTTTTGAGAACCTTTGAATCCTATACCCTTAATTATTAATTGCAGATTTGGTAGCCTTTTATTCAATTTAGGGTCACTCCATTACAAATCTTTACATTTTCTTTGAAGTCTCATTTCTGAATTGTACACCATTATCCGAAATGACATCGTCTACATAATTCAGTTTATAATTATATTGGAAAGACAACATCGGATCAGACTTACATATGCTCAAGACAAATGTAAGCACACAAAAGAAACAATAATTAAACAAAAAATAGAAGGATTGTGTGAATTCACCTAATGGCTCTTTCAGTATTCCTGTTTACCATTAATCGTGGCTTCTTCATATATGGGTGAGTCAGATTTGACTGAAGCATGTTTTGTGAAAGACTGAGTGTTCTTCAATCAGTGACAGGGCATAGGACCTTTAAATAGCTGTACATCTTTACAAATTAAGTCTATTCTTACCATTTAGCATTTGCAATAAATCAAAGTTTAGTGGTTAATGTAGGACCACTGAGGAATCGAAGAGCTCTGACTACACTTGTCCTTGGTCTCCTAGTACGTACGTCCAAAACGCAATACACACTTATAGTATTTGACGCTCATGACGTCACTTAATGAAAGTGTTGACGACGGTCAATTGCAAACGGGTATCAAAAGTTTTCATATGGTAAAAATACAATTGTTTTTGCTGTTTTGGGATTGTCCAATATCTTGACATCTTATATCTTTATTGAGAAAACAAATTGTAAATCAAAATTTAGGAACTATGGCAATTCTTTAAAAGTTGGTATCCGTGCACAGTATTTGTCAACTTTTAAATGCTTCTCAAAGTTTTGTGATCCGACTTTCTACAGGGGTGATGATCGTGATCCATAATGAGCTCTTGTTTGACATTTGTGTCACGTGACTTGGCACCAATGGCAAAGTCACGTGATTTTCACCTTTTTTCATTTTCCCCCATAATGCATCAACATTTATTCTTTACAAGTTAAAATACACAAATATAGGGTTAATTTGCTGATATTGCAATGGTTACTGTCAATATTTAAATAAAATATTTTTCTATGTTTTCAGTTCAAAAGTGATAAGTTTCTTTTGCCGATGAGTTTACATTTGTCAACCATGTTGTTCCTAATAAAGATGAAGCCACGTTTGCTGTATAATTCGTTGTTTTTCTATCACTGCTATAAACGCAGTGTTTGTTGTAGCTGTACCGTGCAATCTAGGAATAATCACAATCTGCAGATTGTGAGCTCAAAATCTGCAGATTATTCGAACAATCTAGGAATATTTTCATTCCTAGTTTGTTTAAACAATCTGCAGATTGTGCGACCTGAACAATCTGGGTATGATCACAATCTAGGAATTTGTTTTGGCAGTGCAGTCCATTCCCAGATTGTGAAGGGGCTATGAGCGATAATTCAATTTCACATTATGGGGTATAAGAGTCGATTACTAGATTGTGAAGGGCTCTTAGCTGGTCTTGGTGTCCAAATGACGGGGCAGTGTAGTCCATTCCTAGATTATGACGGGCAATGACCGATACTCTACCTTCACTTTATGGAGTATGGGGGACGATTCCAATCTTGTGAAGGGATTTGTACGCGACTTTGAGTCCTACTGACCGAATTTGAGAGACGATTCCCAGATTGTGAAGGGCTTTGTACGTGACTGTGAGTTGTAATGAACGACTTTAAGGGAGGATTCCCAGATTGTGAGGGGCTTTATACGTGACTTTCAGTCCTAATGATCGACTTTGAGAGACGATTTTCAGATTGTGAGAGGCTTTATGCGCGCCTTTGAGTCTTAATGAACAACTTAAGGGACGATTCCCAGATTGTGAGAGGCTTTGTATGTGACTCTGAGTCCTACTGATCGACTAAGAGAGACGATTCCTAGATTGTGAAGGGCGTTGTGTACGACCTTGGGCCTTAATGAACAACTATGATTGACGATTCCTTGATTGTGAAGGGCTTTGTGTGCGTCTTTGAGTCCTACTGATAGACTTTGAGAGACGATTCCAAGATTGTGAGCTTTGTTTGTACGTCTTTTGGCTTCTATGAACAACTATAATTGACGATTCTTAGATTGTGAAGGGCTTTGTGTGCGTCTTTGAGTCTTAAACAACAACTTAGGGGACGATTCCCAGATTGTGAGCGTCTTTATATGTGACTTTGAGTCTTAATCACCAACTTTAAGGGAGATTCCCATCTTGTGAGGGCCTTTGTATGCGACTTTTAGTCCTACTGATCGACTTTTAGAGACGATTCCCAGATTGTGAAGGGCTTTGTGTACGTCCTTGGGCCTTAATGAACAACTATGATTGACGATTCCTCGATTGTGAAGGGCTTTGTGTGCGTCTTTGAGTCTTAATACACAACTTTAAGGGACAATGCCTAGATTGTGTGTGGCTTTGTGTGCGTCCTACTGATCGACTTTAAGAGACGATTCCCAGATGTTGAAGGGCTTTGTACGTGACTTTCAATCCTACTGATCGACTTTGAGAGACGATTCCAAGATTGTGAGGGGTTTTGTGTACGTCCTTGAGTCTTAAAAAACAACTTAGGGGGCGATTCCAAGATGTCTCTTTGCCACAATAATGTGTTATTTGGGTGGATTCCCAGATTGCGAAGGGTTAGGTTGGTGCGTCTGAGACTTTTCATTAACTGTAAGGGAAGATTAACAGATTGTGAGGGGCGCTAACTTCGTTTAAATGTCTTACTAATAAAATATTAGGCCCAATTCCAAAGTTGCTAAGGGCTGTATTCTTGACTGTGAGTCCTATTGATGTAGTTTAGGGGTGCATTCAAAGTTTGGGAGGGGCTATAAACAATTGATTACAAGGATGTATATATTTGATTATTAGGATATATTGTATGATAGGGAATGTTTATTGAGGATGATGTGTGTTTGAATGTGTTTGGCTGAATTTGTGTCTGTCAACTTTATTGAAAGTAGCTATTTGTTTCTTGTATCCCTTTGGCGGCGCACACATCTTTTATGCTATTGTATCATGTGCCAATCGCGTTTGTATGAGATGAGACATTAATAAACAAATTCTCTCTCTCGCTCTCTCAACATAATTCCCAGATTGTTCAGGACGGTCTGCGTGTCTGATTATTCATCTTTTGCATGAAAGATAGATAATTGATCAAAGATTAATGCTAAAAATTGATATTGGTCTCAAAATAATTTATGGTTATGATTGAAAGTAAAATAAATACACTTACAAAACTGAATTTTTTTTTATAAAAAATAAAATAATCGGATTTGTTAAACAAGCAAGAGCTAAACTTCATAGCGCTCTTGGATGAATGTAGGAAAACCAGTTACAAATTGTTGAAAAGTTTGTAAAAAAATTCATGTTTAGAGATCATCGTCGTATTTTATCCGGTTCCTCTTTTACAAAGGCGTTGTAAATATTGTATTAAAAATGAAATTCTTAATGAAATGTAATCTTCATGATGATTTACGTTTTATTCTGTTTGAAGCTGCTTTTAAACGTGATTTTTATGATTTAAATGATGATGAAAAGTTTGTTTTTCTAATGAATGAAAACACTTTGCAAAATATTTTATCTTCTTCGATTTTGAATATGTTTAATAGAAGAGAGCTGTTATTGATCTGATTGGGTTAGATATTTTATATTCAAAAACATGTATTTATTAACAGTAAAGGGTGTTATTTAAGTATCTCATAAGCCATTTGTGGCTCGACGCATCATTTATAATGTATATCATGTTTTGTATATAAAAGTAATGATACGTGTGACACTTTAATAAAAACTATACTACTTCTGCTACTACTAGTTACAGACAGATAGTTTATTCAGTCTCACCTGTTATATGCATAAAATATCTCAACCATGATACATTGTTAAAAGACATGAGCCACCCAAATAATGAAATAGGGTTATGAGAGACTAATCGTCGATAGTGTCGTAAAATGACGCGTAAAACGAACAACAGTTTATAAATACATAGGATGAAGTAAAAAGTGCATATGGATGGAAGAACATACAATGTGATACACGTGATAAAACTATACATGTAAATAAATAGAAATATGATACACTGAATTACAGTAAAATGGGAAATTACAGGAAATTAATTATAGAATAACTCACAGCAGAAAGGTCACAGTAAAAAGCCACAAACTATATCATAAAAGTGGTATTATACAATATCATAAAATATCATAAAAGTAAAGTAGCTGCGTATGACCTTTGATTGTAAAGTTGTCCATAATTTGAAGATAGATAATCCCTCATAGCCCTTCACAATTTGGGAATGGACTACACTAACCCGTCAATTTAACACTTAGATCAGCTATGAGCCCTTCACAATCTAGGAATCGTTCTCTATATTACATAATTTGAAGTTAGAAAACCTCTCATAGCCCTTCACAATCTGGGAATGGACTACACTAACCCGTCAATTGGACACTTAGACCAGCTTTGAGCCCTTCACAATCTAGGAATCGTTCTCTATATTACATAAATTGAAGATAGAAAACCGCTCATAGCCCCTCACAATCTGGGAATGGACTACACTAACCCGTCAATTTAACACTAAGACCAGCTAAGAGCAGCTCACAATATAGGAATCGTTCTCTATATTACATAAAAAGAAAAAAAATTACCACTCATAGCCCTTCACAATCTTGGAATGGACTACGGTACTCAGTCAGTTGGACACAAGTTATTCCTAGATTGTGCAGGCCTCACAATCTGCAGATTGTTTAAACAATCTAGGAATGTTCGAACAATCTGCAGATTGTGATATACCCCAGATGGTTCGTAACATAGCAACCTGGCCTCCGTAATATGACAACGGTATTAACCAAATGCACGTGCAAGCATGATCGCGCCGCGCCCGTCTCCGTAACCTTGTAGACTGTGAGTCGACTGATTAAAGGTGTGAAGTTCGTCTTCTGCTGTTGTGTCCTCTTTCACCAAGGTAATGAATGAACACTACATTTACCACACCGGAAAAAGCAAAATCAAAGATGACCATTGGCGAGCTACCGCGCCAATGAATCTATTGTGTCATATGCTGATAAACTTCAATGTCATTGAGAATTGATTCAAATGATTCTCTGAATGACTCCTCATTCAAAATAGACAGTTTTCATATCAAGTCATTTTCTTGGTAACCATATACTATAAACTTATCGACCTTAATATACACAAAGAACTTAATTAAGCACCCCCCTATTTTGTAAAATTAACTTGGGTGCTCTTGGACTATTTGGATTATTTTAATGTATTGACCACTCCAGATATAACAATTGCTTTGTTATTGACTATTTAATTGTACTAAAAATCGCCTATGTGCATAAATAATGAACATATGAGGAAATGAGAATGATAATGATCACATTGCAGCAAAAAACATTGAAATTCATTTTCAATTTTAAGGGAACTTGGATTTTGACGAAAAAATACCAAGTTTTTGTAAAACAAGTTATTCAGTGACAGTGAATCGTAAACTGTATGAATTTTTCGTTTCCACACTGGAAGATGACCATTCTATTAAAACATCCTTATTGTTTGCCTGTAATTAAGTTTTTTGTGTATATATTATGATTGGATACATTACTTACTGTCAGCAAGATGGATTGTTTTGGATATTGCTTTTGGATTTGGCTTAGTATAATGAATGTTCTCCAACATAAATTTCATATTTATCGGCGAAATAGTAAAAATATATTTATAACTAAAATTTCAGATTCTGAACACAAGGCCAGTTTGATTAAAGCAAACTTTTGCCATGTTTACAGAATTAGAGGGGGGGGGGGGGTCAATTTTCATGTAAAGGGAGATAATTCAAAACCAATCAGCACATTACAATTGTCATCTGCATACTTTTTTTTCAAAAAGTATTACCTTTAGCATTGACTTCTTTAAAATCCTAAATCACACATCCAACTGGCAGGCAAAACAGATTTTTCTTCTAAATATTCATGTCCTTATATAAACGGCAAAAATCCATAACAGAAATAGTAATCAAATTGTCAAATTATTAACCTCCTTATGTAAATATGCCAATATCTTACCCAAGCGGGCAAGGATATGCCGGGTATTAAAGTTTGCATAATGGTCATGGGAATTACAGTTTTTCTAAAAATAACTCGCATTTTGATTGGTTGATGGAACTATTTTGCATCCATTCATGATTCGCTTGGATCTTCTAATTCAGTTGAGAGATATAGATGAAAGAGCTTATACCTAAATTGCGAAAGTCACACATTACTACAACATTTTTAATGGGAAATCAATACCTTTTGATGTTTTTTTTGCCGTAAATACAAGTTTAAAACTTCAAGGCTGAGGTAGACGGGAGAGTCGCCGGCCGAACTGTCGTTACGTCATAGCTCTATGACGTAATTAATCATGACGTCAAACAGTGACGTCATACATTCCTCACTAGGTTTGTCAAACGCAACGAAAGCTAACGACGTCTTACTTTTTCTTTACGGTTGTGCGCAGTCAATAAAAACGATTTTTGTATGATATGAGACAATAATGTTTTTAATATAATGTGACAACCATATAATAAACTATTTCAAATTAGGTCGTGAGTTGCGAACTACTTAGAGCCGCCCATCCTGAAGTGGTGACGAAAATTATGAATGGCGTATGAGTACAATTTTACGGAAGCGTATTAGTGTCACGGTGAAAAAATATTTTAGAACTATCTCCTACGTAGGAGATACTATCTCCTACGTAGGACTAAGTATCTCCTACGTAGGACTTAGTATCTCCTACGTAGGAGATAGTTTCTCCTACGTAGGAGAAAGTATCTCCTACGTAGGACTTAATTACCTAATACTTACTATCTCCTACGTAGGACTTAGTATCTCCTACGTAGGACATAGTATCTCCTACGTAGGAGATAGTACGTAGGACTTAGTATCTCCTACGTAGGACATAGTATCTCCTACGTAGGAGATAGTATCTCCTACGTAGGAGAAAGTATCTCCTACGTAGGAGAAAGTATCTCCTACGTAGGAGATAGTATCTCCTACGTAGGACTTAGTATCTCCTACGTAGGAGATAGTACCTCCTATGAAGGAGATAGTATCTCCTACGTAGGACCTAGTATCTCCTACGTAGGACATAGTAAGTCCTACGTAGGAGATAGTATCTCCTACGTAGGACTTAGTATCTCCTACGTAGGACATAGTATCTCCTACGTAGGACATAGTATCTCATACGTAGGAGATAGTATCTCCTACGTAGGACTTAGTATCTCCTACGTAGGACATAGTATCTCCTACGTAGGAGATAGTATCTCCTACGTAGGACTTAATTCGTATAAGACATTGCTCAATTTATAGGGTTTTTGTGTTTATTTGCTGGTGTATTAATTATTTCTATTTGATATGTTGATGTTAATTTTACATAATATCGAATAATGAATGAAGTTATTGAAAGTTTTGTTAAACGTTTGATGGTCATAAATTGGATATGTATAGTTTTTTTCTTACTAAATTGGGTCATTTAACAAATTATACTTCGTATGAAAAAAAAAAAATTAAAAAATTATACCATATAATGTTGTATTGATATTTGTTGTTATTAACAGACAATTCGATTTGGAACAAACGCTTTAGGTCAATATGGTCGTAAACTGAACTAGATATTGTTACTAAGCGTTATTGACTCGTCGTGCCCCTTACTCGGCGAAGTTACGAAGTCACATCTTTACCCAGATTGTAAAAAAGATGATAAACAGAACTCTGATTCAAAGTTACTTTTATGTAAGTTAACAGTCACGCTATTTGTCAAAATAATCAATGATGCCCCCAGTCTGGGATGAATCGATCTGATTGCATATAGATATCATCGCCACACATCTAAATCGGGTAAATTTAACTTAACAGACAACAATATTCTTAATTCTTCAATCTAGTTTATTAGCAAAAGTAACGATTTTGTTGTAAACTATTATCACTCATTTGTGATATATTTCCTTAGTATTTGTAGCATAAATTGACCTTAGGCTTCTCCAAAAACATTTGGCCTTAACGAATTATACAAATTGCTTTGATTATAAAGATGTTAAATGGGTTTTTTTTTGTTTATTAAAATATTTTTTAGTATTTATATGTGTTCAACTTTCTGTTGTTTTTAAGGGCGGCCTTGAAATAAGCCTATTGCTTGGTCGACAAACCTAATTTCACCGTATGAAATAAAATGTTTCCAAACCAGGGCTAGACAATATCGAACCGCACATTGAGATATTTGCTATTGTCCGTAAGATGTTTCTATCTAAGGAAGCGCTTATCTATCTTTTATTCTTAACCGAGTTGTTCTGCTTTGAATCACTTGTATATTTATCTCAATATTCATAGATAATATAAGGCAAAAGTGTAGATGTCTTAGAGAATTGCGTCAACTTATGTGAATCCTCTTGCTGTAAACATTGCTACTTAATATTGTTCTTTTTCACAATAATCACAATACGCATTCCAATACTAGAAGTAGTGTTTAATGTATCATTTATGGTATTATGTGTAGGACTAATGTTGCATACGGTAATCAGCGAAAACAAACAGTATTTTCTTAGCGAAAGAACGCACAAAAAGTTAATATTCATGTCTAAAATATTCCAAAAAAAATTATGAGGAGTGCAGGAAAGGTACATTTGTATTTGTATTATTTGAAGCGTACAATAAGGCAGTCGCTGGCCCGCACATTAAAAAAGATATGAAAACAGAAAACAGAAACCACAAAACTCAATCAAACTGATTTTCGTTTACAAATTAATCGTTACTTTTGCTTATAATCAAAGATTTAAGGATATTGTTGTCTGTTGCTTTGTAATACTGTCTAATGCGTTGCTTTGAAAAGGATTGAGATATTTGTCGATTATATATAAAACTTTAGCTGCATTTAAATCAATCAGATCAGATTGAGGCGACAATGGTTATCTTGACAAAAGCGAGTCTATAACCTTTGAGACACAGCTTGAATTGTCATATTTTAAAAAATTTGACGAGTGAGTGGTCCTATGAAAAAGGAACTTGAATAACTAGTTTAGTTTTCGATCAGATTTGAAACGGTCTCCCTTTTGCTGATATATACAAAACTTAAGTTTGAAACACTACCTAAATTCCAACTAAAATAATATATTAATATCAACATATATTCATATAATATTACATAGAATAATTGTTTAACGACCCCTCTCGGTAAATAAGACGTGACATGGACAGTTTAACATCATTATGTTTCTTTGTTAGATCCATCCCTTTGTGAATGGGTTTTAAAATGAACACACTTAAGTCACAGTTATTGAACTTATGTAATGACAAGATCGAGTAAAATAAAGGCAAATGTTCTCTAGACAATATAACATAACGTTAACTGTTAGATATATAATCCATTTGTGACCAACATACTTTAATACAGATGTTAACGATGATTCATTCGACATTTCAACTTTTAACATCATGTAATATTAATATCAACATACAAACAAGAAATAATAAAGACAGAGGCAAACACACAAACAAACCACTTAAATGATCAATTTCTGAAACAAATTATCTCCTACGTAGGAGATACTATGTCCCACGTAGGAGATACTATGTCCTACGTAGGTGATACTATGTCCTACGTAGGTGATACTATCTCCTACGTAGGAGAAACTTTCTCCTACGTAGGAGATACTAAGTCCTACGTAGGAGATACTATGTCCTACGTAGGTGATACTATCTCCTACGTAGGAGAAACTATCTCCTACGTAGGAGATACTAAGTCCTACGTAGGAGATAGTTCTAAAACAAATTTTCACCGTGACACTAATACGCTTCCGTACAATTTGTACTTTACCGGCCAAGCGTAGTTTTTTTAACGTTTCTCTTTTTCCCCCGTTTTTACGCATCAAAATTACCTTGGTTAGAAAAGAATAACCCACTCGATGCTCGGAATTACGGATAATCAGTCCCTCGTGAATTATTGTGTCAAATTGATTGATGTAATCGTTGTTTTTAACTTCCAGTCGTGATGTCAATATTGATTAAATTACCGGACATTAGAATAAAATCTGAAGAAGTCATAGCTATATAAAATTCAACTTAAAGCCGTTGGACCCTCTGCAAAATGGATGAAATCTCTAAAAAAAATGATATGTAGGGGGTATTTGTTTAATGTTCCAAAACAATGCTGTATACTAACTTCCGACGGTTCATGTTCATGTTCAAGTAAACACATAGGAAGTTAACGGTTTTGAACACAAAATATGCACATGATAATTGTACTGACCAAAATAATTCAACTAAGTGTGGATATACATGTATGTATGAAACTATATATTTTACTTCTTGACTTTTCATTCCTGATGCAGAGCTGAAATATAAAATTATGTAAATGTGTCGTTCGTACATGTCAATTTATATCACAAATATAACGTACTCCGGAAAATATTACAAACCTGTCAACTGAAATACAATACCGGCACCAGTAAATCAACACAATTTTGAAAAATCTATAATCTTCACTTTAGCTGAATCATAAAAACTGTCATGTCAATACCATTGGAACAGTAGTAAATCAACACAACCTTAAACAAACTTACATATGTAGTGGTTTTACAAGATCTCTTGCAAAATAAACAACAACAAAAAAACACTGTGCCTGCATTGCATGTCATAATGATTTATGACTTTAATCTTGGTTTATACACTTGGCAGGGAGTCAAGAAACAACAATCAGATCTCCAATTTACATAAACATTGGTTCGCAGTTTATCAATTGATTTGTCGGCTCCGAAAGAAGCCCATTATGTAGATTGTGAAAGTTGTATCGAATGTTCAAGATCTTAACTGCAGAGATGTTATGTTTCATTTGCAAACACCGCAAGAGCTGATGTACTGTTTGTTTAATGCTTTCTTATTTCACAAAGCATTCACAATGGATTACATTATCAATATAGATTGCTATGTTAACACAGATATTGTCTTAATAAAGGCAAATTTGTCTCTGTCATAAAGTAATGCAATAAATCAACAATATTGGATCAAATCTTAAATTTTCATAATTTAGAAAATGCACTTTAACAAATACATTTCCTTTTTGTTCCACTAATTCGGTCGTATTTGTATATGCATATGTAAAAAAGGAATTGAGTACAAAAAATGGAAACATATCATCCCATAAAGGAATATGCTCCTCACTAATCAATCTTAAGGCTAATGACTCAAAGATATCATCTGGATCGGACATTTCCCACTGGACCGTGAACAATTTCCTTATTTGCATTCGTCTATCCTGAAATATCACTTGGAAATCTATTTAGTTTTGATGTTCTGGGATAAAACTCTCCCATTGACAATAATACAAAGCACTGGTTATACACTCCTAAGGGGGTGGGGACGAGAATGCTCTCAAACATATAAATGGGAGAGGGAGGGAGGCAGAACGATGCAAGTGCCAAGTCATTGGGTAGGTATTCATAATTCTCTAAGTATTTAAATAGGGTTCATACCATCGTAGGTAATACGGGGATTGATGGAAGTACCAACCCTGCATTAGCACATACGTTGACCGTTCTTCAAGTACACCACAGACGCCAGAAGGAAGGTATGAAATGCAAATTCGTGTCATTGTACAAGCCACGAGACATCAAGAGATCGAGTCATTTTGAAGAATCATAGACATTAACGTGCACAATAAGTATGGTAATCCCGTCAAGAAATAAGCTATATTGTCCTTAAAACTCATATTTGATTTTCCAAAAGAGCGAGCAGTGTGACAAGTTATCACCGAGCTGTGTGACTGCGAAGGTGGGTCTAGTGGAGACGAGCAGATCGATAGCACCAGCTTATAGCTGGACTCTGTCGGCTCCACGCTATAAGAGCGACGTCGCATTACGCGTTCGGCTATAATAGTTTGGAGGTGGGCGCTGTTCTTACAAAACTTCATCATTTCTTGCAATCTGGATTTTCCTTGCGTACGTTGGAGCTATCAACACCAATAAAAGTAAGTGTGGATTTTAGAGATATTTACCAGCAAGTTGTGAGTTGAAAGTGTGTTAAATAATAACAGTATTAAGTCAGCTTTAAATGATTTTATTGACTTAGTTGCACGTTAGTATGGTGACAGGCTCTCCTTCCTGTGGGTGATTCTTTTCATATAGGGGCTGATCAAACGTTTGTTTTATTTATTTTACCTAAGACAAAATGACATAAGTCAGCGTAACTGATTGTCTTGACTGTGTTCCACGATGAATTGTGGTGGATTCAAGAATTTTAGTTAATGTTTCATTCATTGATTTGAAATAATTTATACAAATATTTTGCTCGTTTGAAATGAAACTTTCCCACATATTTCGGCAAAGTTTGGAACAAAAACGTCCAATTTGCTTAATATGTTACTCGTTTTGTTACAGGTAACATATTAAGCAAAGTTTGTTTTGCAAAATGATGTAATAAGAATTCGTTTACGTATTTAAGTCAATGATTGTGCTTTGTGGAAACAATTTTTTTTATATTATATACACTTTCCAATCTTTCCTTTTAATATTAAAATATTTAACACATATAACATTTGAGCTAAAAGAGGAAATTTTCTTAAGTAACTTAAGAACTCCCCAAAGACCAGGGTTTTATCTTTGTGTGCATTTTGTTATGTTGACCGATTTACAGCACAGAAATACTGACAAATGTATAAATTCAAAATTCGTTTTAAAAACTTTACAATTCGAAATTGATTTCACACAGGAGGCATTTAAAGTAAAACAGCTGTACTTGAAAGTGTCATCTTATTGCATTTTCTTTTGTTAATAGCAGAGACGATGATTATAATCGTTCAGTTGCAAGTGATGTACACTTAACTTTTTACCAGGATGCTAATGCTTTTTGTATCCTACCATTTTTATACAAACATTTAAACAAGGATTTTCTTTATAAATTAGCTATTTAACTTTAAGTTACAAATCACTATTTAAACAAATAACTCAAAAGCAACTACTGTTCTTTGGTGGCAAAATCTGCGTTATACAGCACGATCTTCCGAATAACACCTTCTCATTGTGAAAATCTAAATGGCCTTCATTGATTTAAAGTAAACGTTCCCTTCATCAACTGGAGTGTATTCCATTTAAAACAACTGAACATTAGAAATGTGTACAAGGGTATCTAGAAAGAGCTATTAGATATATAGAAGGCAGAGCTCAACTTACATTTGATTACAATTGATTAAAATTACTAGAGTTATACGAGTTGTAAATGGACTGGATTCTGCTAAATTTAAATATCGGTAATGAAAGTAAGAAGAGCAAGATTTAATTATCCAGAGCAGCTATATCACAGAAGATGTGGCTCACGTTTCGTTGATGCTAACAATCTTATTATTGGATTGATTAAGTGCGACACAAGTACTATTGAGACAGATATTAACACCATAGATACTCCTCGGTATTTCCGGTTAAAGGTATAAACGATTCTATACAACGCCAAGAAAGATGAAAACGTCAATGACATACCAATTCAAACGTTATGAAGCCAATAGAAATTTAGAACTTTTGGTAATCAAAATAGGATTATCACTTCTCTTAACGGTGAAAAGGGCTAAATGTTTTGACATACTTTTTCGATCTTTATCCTTTAGAATTAACAAAGGAGTGAATAAAAGTAAGCAGTGGATTAAGCATATGAAGCAAGAGATTTACAGTATGTCAAGGTTGTTTACTTAGTTCATTGATCGAGGACGACATCATAGACTGGGGGATGTAATGTTCTTGATCCCTGTAAATGATATCACCATCCCATCTTCTAACCTGTATCTAAAAGATGCTTATATATGCTGTCATTATCTTGTCGCAACGTAAGATAGATTTTAAGATTATATCGTTTCGAAATAAATATTGATTAAATCGAATTCTATGATATGATGGGCATTTCTGACAACCCTCTATCACACAAATGTGAATTTAGATCGCTGCAACGGAGGCGCATGCGCAAAAGAGGAAGTTGACTTCGTCTTTGACCATAATATGTACATTTTAATGTAGGAAATTAAATTGTGTCAGTGACGATGCATTTCTAATGTATGTATCCAGCAATTTCCAAGCATTAACAGTACATGGAAGAAAAGAGTTCTTAAAATGAGTGCCTCGTAGAATGTCGTATTATATTTAATGCTTAGAGACATTTGTTACTGTTTATGTCGATAATGTGACGAAAATATCTTTAGATAATTCATCATGTTATCAAGTTAAAAGAAAAAACAACTTTGCGTCATTGAGTCACCCCAGTAACTGTACATTTCCACCATCTTCATAAGTTTATCAATACAAATTGCCTCCTAGGGACAAAAGAACGCACTACCAATTAATCCCAAAGGCGTCAGTGTTGAATAGAAAACCAATTATCCCTATAGTATGTGTTACGCAATTAGTTGTTTAGATTCACAATTCAGGAAGCTTTTTACGGCTATGGATCACAATGTGTGGGTTCGAATCCCACCAGAGGCTTGGCAACTTTGTCTGCAGTAGAGAACTGTTCTAACCGCAGTAAGGTTTCGGTTTTACTGAATTTCAGCAAAGTTCTACTTGGTTCGCTAGTGCTAGTCGATGCTCACAGGTTTCACCGCAATGCATAGCAACACTAGTATTGCAGGCTTACTCCCTGCAATGTACTAACATCCGTGAAGTAAGTTAAATACTCTTGAAAGCGACATTAAACGCAAATCACCTCACATCACCTCAATTTCAGCATTATTGATATTTGTCAATTACATGGAAAATGAATAACGTTGTATGAATATTACTACAACAATTTATATTACATATCTAATTGTTACTGAAAGCTGGCATTGCTTCTGAACACATTTTAATTTCTATTTAATTAATGACGATTTACGTCAGCAACTTACTATTTGATAATTGAGGCGTTATTCAAATCATTGTATACCAAGCCAACAGCGTGCAATCAAGCCAGGTCTATCGATTATGGATACTTAATTAGATACCTTAGGGCCACAGCCCTATAACATAAAATTGACATAAATCCAGCCTTAATCTTTATATAGAACAAATTCAATGGAATCACTATTTTAAAGATTTTTTATTTCAAACTAATCACACATTGCGCCATACAATTTCTAAAAGAAGACATCATATCAAAGAAAATCAGAACAAACCTAACTGTTGGATAATATGAAACTCTATCAACATTTCTAATTTTGTTCCCGTAAAGATCAAAGGCGTCGCCTACTCCGCAATAAAGTATTGTTTTTGAGTGGCGCAACGAAACAATGGCCCAAGACGTCAATAACAATCGGCAATGACAAGATAGGCCATGGCCCTGATCAAGGATTTTTATTTCTCGGCCGAATGTGATTTACAAAATATATCTATATTATGGAGTAGAGATAACTTAAAGAGTTAAAATCGACATACTAGACAAGTAATAGAGAAACCCTAACCACAATGTGTTTTGCAATATAGTATAGAAATGCCGTAAACTATCATAACGTCTTCGGCCTCGTGCTTTAATCATAATAGTTCAGGGCGAAATAATACGTTTTTGCAAAAAACATGATGGTTAGGACTGCTCTTTTTAAAAAATATAAATCAATAAAATTTTAAGCAACATGCTGATAACAAGTGGTGTGTCAGTGCTCTATTCTAACCATTTTGGAACTAAAAAAAGGTTTAAAGGGGCAGAAGCACGTTTTTTGAGAATTTTATAATTTACATTTTTCACTGATAATTGTAAGTTAATGTTAAATGTATTATTTTGACAGTGTCAAAAATCTCATAACACAAACCAATCATCCATAGTCAGAGGACAAAGTATAAAGATTCACATAAAATCCATTGGCGGCCATTTTTTTTGTGAACACCTTTAATTCATTTTGTGTAAGAAAAGGAATGACATTGCTAAACTTTACGTTATATATTTGAATTATTACTGCTCCATTTAGTTTAAATACATTGCCTTCCAATTGGAACCATTAATTTTCATTTTCCTGACATCACCCTATATTCCCCCTAAAACGTGCTACTGCCCCTTTAAGTAACAAGGTCAACGTTACGGAAGCTTCCGTTTCTGAACCAAAAATAATTATAACCAAGCACTAATGCTTGATGAGTTATACGCGAATGTCTTCTGAATGCCAAGTAAATTTACTATCGTAGTTTGCTAATATTGTTTGATTGGCATATCGTAATTATAAAATGAGATGCTACAATACCATGTTCACAGTCCTTACCTTCGTCACGGTATATGTACATTCGTCACGGTATATGTACGTTCGTCACGGTATATGTACATTCGTCACAGTATATGTACGTTCGTCACGGTATATGTACGTTCGTCACGGTATATGTACATTCGTCACGGTATATGTACATTCGTCACGGTATATGTACGTTCGTCACGGTATATGTACGTTCGTTACGGTATATGTACGTTCGTCACGGTATTCGTCACGGTATATGTACGTTCGTCACGGTATATGTACGTTCGTCACGGTATATGTACGTTCGTCACGGTATATGTACATTCGTCACGGTATATGTACGTTCGTCATAGGTTAAAACCGAATCCAATCAATTGATGATACATTTGCTGCATTTAAGAGCTTGTCCATGTTCATTCATGTGTTGTAAAGTAATTATTCAGTGTTAAGAGGTAACAGTTTGTAAAGTAGGAATAATGTTTTGGTCGTTAAACTAGCTCTTTGTAGTAAGTCAATTTAATTTCGAATGCAATTTTGATATGTCATTAAGATATTTATGATATCCATATGCAGTACGGGACAAACAAACTTATTCTTCAGCCCACTATTAAAAAACATTTTTGTTAAACTTTGCAAGATCGGGTTGAACATCTCTCTGTGACTGACAATCGAGAAAGGTTATATCAGTCGCTGAAATGTGCGGGGAAATCACTTACACTGCAAAAGTTCTTCACATTTACAAAAGCATTACAATATACATTACAGTAAAAGCATAAAATGACACTTCAAAGGGCAATATCGCAATACCATTTTCAAAATGATACTTGGAGCTCAAGATCAGATATTTTATAAAAGCCATAGCGTTTGATAATCCCAAAACCACTTTTCCAGCTTATCTTCAGTGTCTGGATATGTGGGAGTTTACGTATATACTTGTATGTTCTTATATACATACATGTATATACATATATTTGTTCTGTACTATTAGCACTGATTAGTTATAGCAATGTCGTCATATACAAAGTTCCAGTATGTGGTATTTTACCTGCCCACTTTAGTCAATAAAAAAACCAAACAGTTGTTTGAAACCAACACTATCGCAGGAGTACGTGTCTGTAGGAAAGTGGCATAAACCTCGTGACATCACAATTTATATGTAAAGGGCGCCCAGCTTTATCTAGCTGAATAAAGACATAAACGTTATATCATACAAGCTAATGGACATTTATATGACAACTTAGGAGAATTCATATTACGAAGTTCTTAAGGGGCAGTCCTATCGTGGTATTATTCGTGGAAACGAAATTCAATTGGACATTCAACTTTACAAATATGATATGTACTCGATAAATACATGATCATACCACACCCGAGTTGCGACATTTCATTGAAAGAAACATTCTAGATGATTTAGATTTAACAACTTGTAAACGAAAATTGAAGCTATCCATCGACGCTACGAGTGTCATATGATGTTTTGCAAAAGTGACAAACCCTTGAGATCTAACCAATCACAATAAGCCTCTAAAATGGTACCTCCTTCGATGATCGTATGTTGTTTGGCAATATCTGAAAGCGAGACTGTCTGTTTGTGTCTATTAGTCCGTCCAACAGCTCTGCTTGGCTTGCTGGTGAGCATACACAATTGTCGACCAATGTGATGTGTCGGAAACAACAAGACTCGGTAAAGGCTGTATCTGACGTAATAATATATTAATTGTTACTTGCCCGTGTAAGATACCACAGTTTGATATTTATACAGCAATTTATCTCGACTTGAACAGAAATGTCGCCTTACCATTGGTCAAAACCGGTCACGTGCCGTAGGTATATTTAGACATGTTAAACTGGGCCACACGCTCCCCATGTTACAAGCAACGACGGAGTGTCAAGAGTAATCTCCCCTGCCCTTGCTCGGTAAATAAAGGCTACGCAACGCTCGATTGCTGTATAAGGTTATGATTTGTGAATTGCCCTGTAGATGTTTAAGTCATCTATATCTAATAACGTTACTGGTATAAGTAAAATGTTATTAACATAAAAGATCGGTCCTGCTTAAAAACATTATCAATTCATACGACTTCTCAAAGGCCTTTTGGCCGCTCACACGCAGCGAGGTTGTCTATCAGAAAGCTTAAGATTCAAAGTATGCAGAATTATGCAGAAAAGCCGATGTATGAACATCAGTTAAGTTAATGTTCAATTTGCAAACCTACGTCGCTTATTTCATAACTTTGTTAGTATCAAATGAAGCTTCTTCATTTCTAGCCGAGGAAAAGTTCGAATAAACCAGAGCTTATCGTAGGGAAATATGATTTGAGCTTTCTCTACAGGGAGAGAATGAGATAAAACAGATGATGGCGTAAAGTTGATTAACACTATGTTAGTGGACCACTTGAATCCACATTTTACCTATATTCTGGGCAATGTAAAAGGCAGTTAATCAAAAGAGCCAATTCTTTGGTAGCCAAAACGTTTACGAAAATCAGATTATTGTCATCTCCGGCATATTTAATCATACTTACCAATTCAATAGAAAATATGATACTCTATTAAGTGTCCAACGCATCAACCCTGAACTATATGGCCGTGACAAAGTATGACATTTCTAATCCCTCAAGAGACCTGGGGCATCTTAACACGAAGGGTCTGTCACCTGCTGGCAGTTCTAAGAAAGAAAGTAATCTTGTTGTTCCTAGGTTTATGCTATTCAGGAAGAAAATTTGCAAGAATGTTTATAAATATATTAAAATCTTCCGTGTGTTTACATTTTTAATATCATAAGCCTATTTACTAATTATTGATATCTGATATTCGTTAAACCAGTTTTTCAGTGCGTTTTTAAAAATTCCCCCTTAATAAATGAATTTAACCAACGCCCAAATAACGGTTCTTGCTGAAGTGTTAAAGATTTTGCTGCTTGAGTTAAAGCTGAGAGTTTTTAATCTAGTCTACATTTAAACTTGAGTATATACCTCTGTCTCTCTCTCTCTCTTTATACATAAATAGGCACAAATAGCTGATTACGTAAACACTGCTTTGTATCACGTAGGGATTTCGCTGTACGTTTTTAATAATCTGAAACGACATCACATTGAGACATTGATTAAATACTTAACCCGAGACCTTGGATGATAATGGTAAATGCCATGCGGCATTGGCTCTCTTCAAGGAGCTAATTTGTCCATAACAATCTAATCCTTCTGTACTTTGCTTACCACAAACCTTTAATTTGAACATTATCTACCACATGTGATGTTTAATCAATGGACCATTGTATACAGGTTGTATTGTGTTGAGGGTCAAATATAAGAATGGACAGAATGCTTTTTCATTATGGGTCGCGGGATGTATGGTGTCTTCAAGTTCCATTGTAGCTTGGTAATGACGGTTTCAATAGGAGCTAGTTACGATCGTGTATTACATTTATAAGTATTATTAAGAACATAATTTTTACATTAGATCTCATTGACGGGATTCGGATGAAAAATATAATTAAGCAACAAACTAGATTATTGTCTAATATGTTGTGAACATGTACAATGGCATCAAGTACGGGGTGACAATTTTGTATCCTTATCAATGTTTGTTTTGAAAACAAAAACAGAGTAGGCCAAAGCACGATTATTTTTTTTTAATCGTTGATGAAATTAATTGTATTTTGGTGGTAAAGACAGAAAATACCACGAAAGGATAGATCTGCAACTAGTTTCGCAGAAAGAAGCTATCTGTCCGTCTTATAATTTAAAAGAATAATTTACCAGGGCATTTTTAAATGGTATTTTATAGGGGCAGTAGCACGGTTTTAGGGACATAAGTGGATTATTGAGGTGGACATATGGAGGTCATGTTTGTTTGAGAGTTATCATACAGTAACTAATGTTTCCTAACACAGGCTGGAGGAACTGGAACATATTGTATTGTAAGTTATATGGAGGTCATGTTTGTTTGAGAGTTATCATACAGTAACTAAAGTTTCCTAACACAGGCTGGAGGAGCTGGAACATAATGTGTTGTATGTTATCATAAGAATAATTACAGTCATTGTGTTTTCTAAACAGGACAGAATTTAGATTTGTCTTACTAAATTTAGTCTGTTTTATCTTATAATTTGCAATGCTACAAATAGAACAACATAATTTTTTATATGAATATGGGAATGTATGAATTTGTTCTTAAAGTGACAGTAGCACGTATTTAGCGGAAAGATAAGTTGTGTCAGGAAAATGAAAATGAATGGTTCTAATTGAAAGACAATCTATTTTAACTAAATGAACTAGTAATAAATCAAATATATAATGTAAAGTTCAGCCATGCGGATACTTTTTCTTACACAA
This sequence comes from Steromphala cineraria, assembly GCA_916613615.1. Classification (NCBI taxonomy): domain Eukaryota; kingdom Metazoa; phylum Mollusca; class Gastropoda; order Trochida; family Trochidae; genus Steromphala; species Steromphala cineraria. Next base: position 56,700,315 of record OU744731.1, on the reverse strand, counting down.
CATGAATTAAACGTCCTCACATAAATATTGCAGCCAATGGATTTAATGTGAAGCGTAAAAATCTGACTAAGGAGGATCAGTTTTTGTTATGAGATTTTTTACACTATCAAAATAATACATTTATCCTACCTACAATTATCAGTGAAAATATGTTTTTCTAAAGTGCTACTTCCCCTTTTAAAACTACTTTAAAGAGAATGGAGGCTTCTGCAATTATTTGCACAATTGTGCAGATGTTTAACCTATTTAATCAAATAATTTGCTATTTATATTACATCTTAAGAAGGTACACACTTATTTCAACATTTATTCTTGACAACCCTTCTTTCAATGTTTGATAAATGATATGAAATGATTTAAATATCTCAGATCATTATAAAACCTATATCTTGAACATTTTAACGCTCTCTTCAAATTTATGAATGTATTTGTGTAAATTATTGAAAATTCTAAAACAGATTTCGTTATCAAGCAGACATTTCCCGTTCATTAATGTTTATGGCGTGGGTATCTTTCCGTGCTTCAAAATATTCTAAATCCTAAAACGATTAATAGGAACGGTTACATCCCGTCACTTAGAGGGTATTGATGAAGTAATTCTATTGCAGTTGTCAACTTTTAAAGACGATTTTAAGGTAAGGAGAATATGAATTTCAAATTCCATTTTATGTCCCTTTTAATCCTGATTCCATTAAATTCATGAAACATTCAAAGGTTTCCATGTTTAAGAATAAGTACTATTCTAAACGTTAATGGAAAAGCTGTTTGCAATCCGGTGTTTTTCTCTTCTCATTGACTTAAAGTTACGTATCAGTAATTGATTGCTTGAGAGGTTTTCTTAAGTGACAGCAAGTAGGGATGCATTTCTGCTGCTTGGCTTTCTTTAACAAAACACGTTATCATTGTACAAAAAGGTTAGGCGGCGCGGAGCTTAATACAACCTCCTTTACTTATTTTAGATGTCATAGCTATGGAAGTCTTCTTTTGTCATACATACTTACTTCAATGCAACATATGTCTATATATTGGTATGAATACGTAATGCCTACTATGAAGTCTTAAGGCTAAAACAATATTCAGTCACAAAGTTACAAATGTTGAAAGGTTGTCAGGAAATCAGTATAAGAATTCGGACAGGGAACGTTTCTGATTGTAGCTTCAGACAAAACAACGTTACAGAGTTTAGAGCATGCGCAAAAGGTTCTGTATATATCCATAGATTTCATCATTTCGATTGTGATCCGTCGTATAAGTGAGTGAGTGAAATCTTCAAAAGTGACAGAGGCGCCACCGGACCTATGACGATCTAAAAATAAACCAGGAACAATCGAGATATATGATCTGTGGCTGTGTATTGCTTCTAGATAGTGACCAAGGCACTTATCGGCCTACACTACTATATATAGATTCCAAATAATAGCGAACGCCTTAAATGACTTTTTGCATTGGGTTGATTTCAAATTGTGTCATACGCAATACTTGACTCATGGAAAGACACTTTGATTCCAAATTGTGACAAACGCGACAATAGGTTAATGGCAGTAAATTTGGATTCAATACTTTGGGAACGCAATAATTGGCCGTTGGCAGTGAACATGGAACTTTAAATAGCGAGGAAAGGCCACACTGCTATAATTATATTTTTCTCAAATTTTACTAATTGCTAAAACGCAACTATGACCTTTCGAAAATGAACAAGGCTTCAATATAGCTGTAATACAACAACACGAACAATATGGTAATCCCTGGTAAGAACAACTGGGTAATATAATGAAATGTTATCATAAATTGCATGTTTCCAGTCCGTGGCTCGAGGTTCGAATTTCTTTATTGACACGCCTTGATAAAATCACCAGCTTGCGATATTTATAACAATTTGATAAGATAATCGTATGACATAATAATCAAATATATCAGGCATTCACATAAAAATATAAAAGAATTTATACCCCACTTCAGGTCTCGTTGCTATGGTTTCCCTTGTTCTAACTGTAGGTATATTGACCGATACACCACAATCTTTCTAATACACCTATTCTTTTTGCACACCAAAATTACGTCAGAGTAGATTTTCAACTCTGACAAATCAACAGAGTTGTAAAATTTAGAGTTTTTGAGAAATGTTAACGACCAAAGCGGAATCGAACCAGGGGCCTTAATGTTGCGACGCAACGCCTCTATCAACTGAGCTTATAAGGGTTGATACAGGTAGTGGTACCTTTTGTTGTGTCATGTCTAGGTTTTTGTATTTCCTATATAAGCCAATGTATAGGTACTAGTTTGTTCAAAATTTTATGGAATGAAGTCAATTTATGTTTTTTAAAACGTAATAAGAAGAGTGGTGTTAATATTGTTTTGATCTAGTAGGTCAAGACATATATACATAGAGAAGGGTGGATAGCTCATTTTCGTCCAATATTACTCGACCGGAGTGGGGTATAAGTCAGATATACCCACCCTTCCCTCGGTGCATCACTCAATATACCTCCTGTTTGAATCGTAGATCCTCGGCTCCGCTACGCTACGCCTCAGAGATCCACGATTCTAACAGGAGGTATATTGAGCGATACACCTCGGGAACTGTGGGTATATCTATTACAAGTTAACTTAGCAGTACAATATAACATTGGTAGACTTTCAAAATAGTATTTCTTATACAAATTATCCTTTTTAATGTTAATGATTTCAATTCGGAAATAAAATGTATATTCAACAGAAATCAAGAAAAGATTGGAAGAGAAGCAAATTGAACAATGTAATCTACATTGACAAAAAAGGGTATTTCAAGAAACATTAAAGCTTCTCAATATAATTTTACTTAACCTAATCACCAAGCAACGTGATTCTTAAAGGATGTGAAAATAGCAATATAATACCGTTACGCATTGCTAATGTCGTAAACGAAAAACGGTTGAATAAAACAAAGAAAGTGTTTTTATAGAAGAATGAAGCATATCTACCAAAATAAAATCTAACGTTGACAAAAACATCAAGTATGTTTTATTTCCAACTAACCGGTCTCGTGTTTAAAGTAACTAAATCTAAAAATGTTGGATGTTTAATTTCATTTTAAGTAATTTTGTAGCACACTTAAAGGGGCAGTAGCACGTTTTAAGGGGGAATATAAGGTGATGTCATGAAAATGAAAATTAATGGTTCAAAATGAAAGGCAATGTATTTAAACTAAATGGAGCAGTAATAATTCAAATATAAAATGTAAAGTTCAGCCATGCGATTCCCTTTTCTTACACAAAATGAATTAAAGGTGTTCACACAAAAATGGCCGCCAATGGATTTTGTGTAAATCTTCATACTTTGTCCTCTGACTAGGGGTGATTGACTTGTGTGATGAGATTTTTTACACTGTCAAAATAATACATTTACCATTAACTTACAATTATCAGTGAAAATTTTCAAATATAAAATTATCAAAAAACGTGCTACTGCCCCTTTAAAGCTCATCTCTCGAAATATCTATAATGTGTATATGCATAAAAATGTCCAAATGAAATCTTATTGTAATATACATGTAGTTTTGAAGTCTATCAGCCATTGCTGTAGATGGAGTTAACCAATTACACTGATAAGAGCTCGTTTGAGCTGTGCTATTTTTTTGATCAAGAGATCTTTAAATCTCGACACAGCTGTGGTGAAAAGTTTAAGGATAACGAGTTTGGAACTTCTACATTTACAAACCTTTAAGTGTCTTGTTACTTGCCGACAGAAGGCAATTTTCCAGCTGAGAAGCTTATTGGCGGTTTCAGAAGAGGGGGTAACGGACTTAAAGAGGAAAAGTTTTGTAATATGCTTTATTGATACATTACCAACTTGAAGGATAATGATTTTCCCACCCTCAGGATGTACATCTCATTTTGTAAGATTTCTTGTTGAAACATTTCTAATGTTACTTACAATACCTTTTTCTATTTCAGGACATACTTTCCAAAACCAAAAGGTCAGCTTCACAAGAACATAACTTTTACTTACAAGAGGCAAGGGCAGTTAACAGGTCTGAGATGTTGATGTGAACCTGAGCAATAAGCTGCCAAGATGATGCCAGATACGAGCTGTGATGATGAGATGGACCCCACTGCTTCTAACTTAAGCTTTCTCTTCCTTAATACGTCAGAGTCAGATGGAAACGAGACGTACCCGTGTCATAATACCACAGCTCCAAGTCGAGGTATTCCAGTAATGCCCCTGTATATAACTGTGATGTCAACGCTGTTTTACGTAATAATTTTTCTAACTGGATTGATTGGCAATAGCATTGTGGCTGCTGTAGTTGGATTACACCATGAGATGCGGAGTTCAACCAACCTGTTCCTCGTGAACCTTGCCCTGGCTGACCTGATGGTGATTCTGGTGTGCATGCCAACAGCACTCGTTGAGATATACGCCAAGGACCAGTGGTACTTCGGCTCCATTATGTGTAAGTGCTTTCCTTCTTTGAATTCATTTGATACATTACTATAGCACTTTATATAACAGAATTTGATATGTTCAGCAGTAGTCCATCCTTCCACTTTGAGTAATCTTAAGACCTACTGTCCTTCACTCACTATTCCTTTCTTTTCGTCTGTGTTCTCCTCCTGTCGATTTCTGGTCTCCCTGATTAAAACTGGCCCCCGAAAAAGAAACGCATAACAGAAAAATCCATATTTGTTGAAATGTTTGATAAATAATGAATGTACAAATGCCAAAGTTCGCACACGCTATGACACATATTCCCCTCATCGCATTCAGACCTTTTCGGCTGTCGCTAATGTCTACACCTGTGACGTCACTTCCGTAAAGTCAGTACCAAGTGATGCTAACTCGAACATCAATGACTGCTCTGTATCGCCTAAGCTTGGATTGGATTAAACGTCGAATCTGGCGTTGTCGTTACCTTCCCCAAATATCCTGCAATGCGAAACTCGGCTGTTATAGCGTTATTGGTTGAGGTTGTCAACGTCGTTAACGTTTGTCAAAAAGGACTTTCAAAGGCTCCATCAAGGTTGCATTCTGGTGAAATATTATAAGAATAATCAACGAGTTGCGAGGAATTACGGATTATCTGTCCTGAGTTAATTATTGCGATAAACTCCGAGCTTCAGCGAGGAGTTTGACACAATAATTAACGAGGGACAGATAATCCGTAATTCCGAGCACCGAGTTGGTTATTCTTTTTCTTACCCAAGATCATTTTAATGCATAAAACGGGTAAAAAAGAATAGGCTAACATTAAAAACTACATGTTTAATGACGTCATAGAGCTATGACGTAACGACAGTTCGGCTGGCGACTCTTCCACAGAGCGCCGCCTTGAAGATTTGAAATAGTATTTACGGCAAAGAAAACATCAAAAGCTCTTGACTTCCCCTTAAAAATGTTGTAGTAATGTGTGACTTTCGCAACTTGGGTATAAGATTTGTCATATATATCTCTCGAGTGAAATAGAAGATCCAAGAGAATCATGAATGGGTGTAAAAAAAGTTCCGTCAACCAATCAAAATGCGAGTTATTTTTAGAAAAACTGTAATTCCCATGACCATTATGCAAACTTTAATACCCGGAATAATCATGCCCACTTGGGTAAGAACGTAGGTTTCCCCCTTGCCAACTCCCTACCGCCGGAACTCTATAGTCGTTTTTTCGCTTCATAGCCGTTTTGCGCCATAACATCCATATACTTACTGAAAACAGTGCAATGGTCAATACATTAGGCAGCTTATGTTACTGCATGTTTTGCAACTTGGACTTATTCTAGTGACAAATTGAAGCCCTTTTTACTATTTATGAAATGAGCACATGAGCATGGAGCTTAAACGACCGGGTGTCCGTGACTGATTGCTATATTAATGGTACAGATATGATTTAAGGTTTTAGATTATGGATAAGACTCAAGACCGAGGTAATGATTTGGATCTAAAAAACTTGAAGACAAAAAGTCGAAAAGTAAGTGATTTTGAATGTAATGCAGATTTTACAATCCCATAGATAACAATTCAAATGTTTTATCTAACTTGATACTGTGATTAACAATCAGTTAACAATCACTTTACTTTCATCCTGAGATTAGTTCAGTAAAAACAAAATTCCCCTCAACAAAAGAATAAATTCTCCCCTCTCTTTGTTTTTGGAATGAACACATCATGCACGTGTGGAACATTTAAAGGACTCTACAGTGTTCAAAAAGAGTAAGATGGCTATCATCTTCTTGGCATCTTTAAAGAAGACTGTTTACTTCTTGCAAATCCATGATATAATTTGTTTCAATTGAAATGTATACAATTGTAAGTTTATATACAAATGCTGTCGCACTTGTAAAACTACTTTAATCTGAATCGTAATCAAATATTTAGTTAGTTTGTCAGAGTTCTTGTTCAGGACTCCAATCCATTCGGAAGTACTTTGACATACGTTATCGACTTTGGGGTTCAGACCAACGCAATAGGCAAAATCCCTGATAAGATTTTAAAGAGTTTGAAGGTAAAGTTTTATATGAAAAGAGCTAAATTATATGTTAAGACCAACCAAGATAAAACTTTTTCGTATCATTATGTCATACCTGTAAGCCTTTATTTATCACTGAAGTATACATTGTATATCCTCTCATTTCAAATTATTCATGGTCTACAAAAGACAGACGCAACTGTTCCCGTTATTAGTTTTGTTCACCACTTAAACATATTACCCTATAAAGCTCATTCCAGTATTATCCCATAGTATAACATATATACATGTGTTGAATCAGACATATTAAGGGGGAAATTTGGCTATAAAGCGACAAATCTGCTATCTAGCCGTCTTTCCCTGGGGAAAAAGATCTTTGTAGTAGCTATTCCGAGGGAGATGAACTGCTCTATGGCGTAAAAGCTGCTATATTACACCGGCGATTTAGATGGTCATGGTAGCACACTGACGTTGTTGTTGTCAAAATAGTCCATGGTGAGATGTGCAGTATGCGGTCTGGCGTTATCCTGCTGAAAAGCTCTCTACTGACGTTAATGCATCGAAACAGGTGACGTTGGAGGATTTCACGGTAGTTTCAGAAATCGAATTTCCATTTACTTGCAGCAGATCTGTTAAGCTATTCCCAGAGATGCCTGCCCAACTCATGACAGACTAAGCAAACCTAGCCACAATGATACTCGATATACTCCCGATATTGAGCCTAGCAAGATGTAGTAGCAGGTCGCGTCTGCCGATCTATCGGATTGACCAATCAGGGATCGTCCTACCAAGCCGCAATAGTATGCATTCGCACAGATAACGTTGGATGGTCATAGGTCGACGAAAGGTCAGCTGAAGACACCTGCAACTACATCTTGCTAGACTCAATATCGGAGTGAAGCCAAGAATATTGAGGCTAGGTTTACTTAGACTGATATATCATGACACTCTTCCTGTCGAATCTGTCGAGTGGAGAATGCAACGTTTAGTGTAGCCTTTATTTCTCTATCGGTAAACAGGCCTTCTGCAGTCATGATGATACAGCATGACTCATCACTGAACAATATTCTCCTCCAGTGCACTCTGATCTAACGTTTCTTCATCCTAGACTAGCACGACGATGGTGACGTAAGAGAACAGGTGCCGTATTGCCTCATTGGACTTATCCCATGCCAGTCATAGGTGATTCTGTATGGTTTGCGGTGGTTTTATACAAAGCCCAGGAACGTTGTAACTGTCCGATTGCGAAGACGAAACTCCCGAATGAAGCGGCCTTGCGCTGCAGTTGTCACCCTTGGTCTCAGAAAATGGTTTGCAATGGGACAACAATATTGTTATACCTGCTGATATTAAGCTTAAATATCCATATTTGCACGTGCAACAGGCTTACAGATTTTGAAATTCAAAGTCTGGTATATTGACGGAAATTCTTCAAAAGTCTTGCCATGCTATAAATTGGAAAGAGCCTTTTTACCAATGACATCTTTTGAAATAAATCGTCACTCTGTCTCTGTTAGCCTCTCTCTGTGTCAACTCTGTGTGTTCTCTCTCCCCCCATTAAGGCCTTCTGTCACCCTTTGGATTTCTGTCTCTCTATCTGTCAACTCTGTATCTCTCATGCTTTATCTCTTCCCTCGCCCTGCTTCTCTTTCTAACTCAGTTAAAAGAGGCAGTAACTTATTTTTGAAATTTAAGATAAATTTCAACAAATCTCCACATAGTTAGGTTGATGCCAGGTAAGGTAGTGAAATATAAGCTTTAGCTTACTCCAGGATGTGCGAAGACGTTTAATGGAATGTAAAGACAATTGCTTATAGGAAAGAGCTTATATGCTTCAATTTGGCGAATTGTATACGTTTCAACAGTAGTTAAGATCATCTTATAACTAATTATAAAAAGTTGAAATAAAGCTACTTACAGTATTTGTAATCGGGTTTACACCACCAAAATAAATCCCGTCTTTGAAACTTGTTTAAACTTGGTATTAGGATGCTTAAATGCAATGGCATTAAATGGCATTCTGAAAGACGTACAAATGTAATTGTTCTCAACGAAAGATATTACATATGTTAATAGGAATAATATATATCTTTGTTGAAGGAGTTATAATGTTTGCTCCAAGCAACCGATTACACAAATCTAAGCTGTAATTTTAATGAAAATGATCAAAATTGTTTCCTAACAAAACATTGTTTCCAAAGCTTATGATTAGGTAACTGCAGACAAGATCTTTTCAATAAGCTGATCAATTTGAAGCAATATGTTATTATGCTTTTGAATGGCTTTGGAAATCAGATATAAATTCTATGAATTACAAAAAGAGTTTCTTTAGAGATCTTTATTTCTCTTGATAAAGTATTGAAACGAGGCTTAAAATCCTTATTGAATATATCATGAAGTAATAACGCTTTGGAACGTTTCTGCAAACTATGCTTAAGATAAAGTTTCTTTTCATAACGCATATATGCTGGCAAAATATCATTTCAGACTGACGATCAACTTCCAAGCACTTGATTAAAGAATTTGTTGCCTTTGTTGTGTCGCTCCAATCATTCAGCAAGGAAATCAAAAGGAAGAAAGATGAACAAGTCTGCCACAAATTGATTTCATTATATTTCAATATATATTAGCTTACCTTCATTACGAGATTGTTTATAGTCTTGTGACAGTAAATCATTATTTATTCAATCAAGGCGAAGTCAAATATGGTAGTGCGTCAAAATGTAGAGACAATTTGTCCTAACATCATTATGTTTTCTATTTCCAGGCTTCTTGGTTCCAATGTTAGACAACTCCGTGGCCCACGCATCCGTCTTAACCATGCTTGTTATCGCTTTGGAGCGTTTCAAGGCTATTTGTCACCCTCTCAAACTGAGAGGAGGTCGATTTTATTCTAAAACAATGAAGTTAATCGTTATTCTGTTTATCTGGTTGATAGCCCTTCTCAGCAGCATGCCTTTCCTCGGTATATCCATCCACAGGGACTCTCGGTACCACGATCAGACCAAGATCAAGGTCTGCAGACAGTCCATCACAATGCCCTGGCAGAGAGTTTACATCGTCGGTCTATTTGTCGTCTTCTTTGCGCTCCCCTTCATCGTGCTGGCAATTCTGTACATCGTCATTGCCAAGGCCCTTGTCCAGGAGTTCAAGTACAGTGACAAGATGATGGACCAGGCCTGTCGTAACAAGAACAAGGCTCGACGTAGGGTAGTCATCATGCTTATCATCATCACCTGTCTCTTCTTCTTCTTTCATCTTCCCTTCAGAACTGTCAGTCTCTGGATGATCCTAACAGACCCTCGAAATATAAAAGGGTTAGGATTCGAGGGCTTTTGGAATTTACTGTGCTTTGCGCGGATCATGTTCTATCTGAACAGTTGTACGAATCCAATAATATATAACGTGGTCTCTACCAAGTTCCGGAGAGCTTTTTCCAGAATATGCATTGGGAAGAGATACACATCGTCCAGGGAGAACACATTCAGTACAGGCGGGACCCACGTCACCTTGAAGTTGATGCATAGGTAACTGTGTAAGTCGGGCAGTGATACATGAAGAATATGTGACTGAAAAACTCGGGCTAATAACAATATCCATTGTGATTTCACTTGACCATCTGACATTTACAACAATAGTTATATTCAAATGTTTTCTTTAATGGACATACTAGAAGTTGAGAGACGGTATGGGCAGTTTTATAGATGTTCATTGATACCTCAGCATTTGCTTTGAAATGACATTTGTATCTATTTCAAAACTTTGCCAACCGTGTTTATCCATAAAATTGCCATCCTCATCCCTCAATATCATTATATTCAGTTTTTATGGTTGAGGTTTTGATGATGTTTGTGATGTTTTTTCGTTTCTTGAATTATTTACCTTTTTGGGGAAGTTTACCCAATTACACCAATTGTTTTCAGGTTGTCATTGCATTAGTAATGAAGCTTGTGAAGCAAATAATCGGGTTAATGCTTTCATGGCTTGTCGTGGAATGTACAAGACCTGCTGTCAATTCAGAGAGTGTTATATATGTTATTTAATTTGTTAACAATATGCACCTACTTTTCAAACTACAGATAAAACTAAAATATCCAAACTCGAGAAAGCACTCGATTTTCATCATTTCAATAACCATTTGGACTAGACAATTTTTCGAACTTTTTTGAAAAATCACTAGAAATCATTTTAACCCATTAGTGACTCATGAAAAAAATGTTTTTTACAATTGAACATTTTTAAAGACAATTGAAAGCAATCAGAAGATGACCAGATCTAACATCTAGCGATACACCAAAAAAATGACTATGTATAGGTTGGCGTTGATGTTAATAACATGTAGCTGTAATGTTTCAAGAATATAATTTGAAACTTCCCCAAGACATATTTTGTCAGGATTCATTTTCAGAAACTTTCTACCATTTTTTTCTTATTGAGAGAAACTTTCAAGAACATGTTTTGAAGCTTTTGAGAGTGTTGTTGAAACCCCATAACTCTCACCTAAAGTCACCAAAAACTTATCTTGAACAATTAAAACATATTTATAGAACTTGCTTTGTTCGCTTACTCTACCATCTGCACCTTTGTGCCTTCACTGTGCGTTCTTTATGTGATACTTCATAATCTTAATATCAATAATTATGTTGTTACCAACTGTATTTATGTTCAGTTATATTGTGAATCGTAATTGATATCTTTCACATGTGGAATCTACGATTGTTAACAATTACTAAACATGTAGAATCAGGTGCACTATTATATCAACACTCACTGTTCACTTAGCTGTTGAAGTGTGAAATTTGAAATAAAATTGTCGTTAATACTTCCTTCGTATCTTCTATTTATGAGTTTGTTTGATGGATGTATGTATACAGGATGGCGTTGAAACATAAGTTAATCACTGGAATTTAAACTTGTTGGGTTTATCTAGATGTTAAAGTCTTTTACCAAAATGAATGGTTTACCATTATTTATACACACGTTTTCATCATCTGATCGTTTGTCTAACGTAACTTTCAAATTGATATTTAGTGCAATTACATTGTAACATGGAAATATCGCAATCGAAAGAACAAATGATCAACCTTATACATTCCAAATATTAAGCCTTATAAATTCCAATTCATATAAAATACATGAATAAGCTGTCAGTTGACTACAGAAAAGCAGTCACTTAAGCAAACATCGATGCAATAAAACTCACTTTATGTCCCAGATAGTTAATGATATGAAACAATCCAAGGAATACCAAGGTATAAGAGAATTGTAAATGAGGCTATGACGGCCCTGTTGGAAATTATCCAATTCATGGGTTAGTTCATACAAAGTATTGATATACTCATTAACTCAAACTCAAACTCTTTATTCTCTGCAAACCGCCAACGGGGGTACATGAGATATACATATATATATATTTATCAATGAAATGTGTGCTCCCTATGTTTCTAAGAAATAAAACCATTATATATGTTCCCATACACAATGATATGCATGTATTATGTAATGCAGATTGGCACATATGTACAGTTGCGTATCTTAAGCTTGTTCACTTATCTTCGTATTCTAGTGCAAATATCATGTAATTTGTAACGTCTTTGAGACATCATACCATTGTAAAAACGAAACTGATAATGATGAAGTTTCACTGCATAAGTTAGGATCCAGTTTGCGTTGACATATTCGGGTGTCATACCTAGCAGATAGTTGTAACACATTTGGCAGGTCATTGAAGTGACCAGAGGTCAAAATTTCGAAAACACTGATTTTTATTTTGCTCTCAGAAAATCCTTCATAAGTGATAAACAGCTTTAGATCTTATTCATATGTGTTCGTTTACGCTAATGCAACGTAACTGTGCAGATGTTTTCCCTACAAATTTTACGTGGATGATTTTAATCAAAACTTGAGAAAATCCGAATTTCACAAATATGACCCCATCTGTCTATTTAACAATGCCAAATATCGACATTCAGCACCAGTGACAAGACGATCCCAAAATATGGTTTGGAAGTAGTTATTTGACACATAGACAAGTGATGATCTTCTGTAAGTGGTCCTGGAGTTATTTTATGAACGTTAAAAAAAACCAATTTACATAATATTTGCACTAAGAACACAAGCAGGTGAACAAACCTATGGTATGCAGCTGTATTATGTAGTTAGATGTACTTACATAATGTGTTGATAATGTTATGTAGAAAGTCACCCGGATCTCACGGAAACAGACACACGGCATTTAGGCATTGTTTTAAGAACTTAATGTCAGTTTGTGAGTTTGCACTGAAAAATGGACTATGTCAACGATAAAACTCGTGTGAACCGTGTTTTTCAAAGTAAGTAAATTGGAATGTCATCAGTGATGACTCAATTAAGTCTTGTTACTGTACAGATAATAACACTTAGTTGAGAAAATCTATCAACGTTGAAAGTTTTAATTTTCATGAGTGTCACATGCACGAATGGAATATTTAGTATTTCTATCTCATGGTACAGCACATAATGTTAAAGCTCTTGAAAATAAGATCATTTTGAAGACAAGAGATGATGTAAAACGTCAGGCCTGTTAAAGTGACGACAGTGTCTAAAACTGTTTGATCTGTATTCCAGAGCCCATTTACTTTAACACTGCTTCGCAAACATAAACAGATTACATTTGACCTAATCAAGTATGGAAAGACGTATAAGAACTGATTAACCCTTGATATTCAAGAAATAGTGATTTCATTTGGGTCTAATAAAGTTTCTTATATATGAAGTATCGGGCAATGAAAAAGATACTGTTATTGGGAGTCTTGTGGATATATAAAATAATCAAGGAACGTATAGGGCAATGACTTTTCGAGAGATCTTCAACTTATATAATGTTTTCAAATATGTATAAACCGTTTCAACATATACATCATGTTGAGGAAATGTCAAGTAATGTTAAACTGTCTGAAGATAAATGCAGAATAAAATGAATAATGGAGAGCTCCTATCTTCGTAACGTTTCATACAGTACAGATTATACACACCAAAAACTTGTCAAACAAGGTCATTGATGAGACAAAAGTTGGTCACTTGAAAGAAGGTGTGACACATCTAACAGGTCCTGGTGACGAGAGTGTCTGTGGTTGTGTGATGTATGATCTAGAACCATTTACTTATACTGGATTGCTCTTATGGAAACATCTCTCATTTGATCTCATCAAATATGAATAATACATTTGTTCTTCAAAGGTGGTAAACCCTAAATATGAAAAAATAGGGATTCAATTTTGATATCTAGCGTTCTTCAAATGTATATCATATAAAACTGTGTCAGCATTGATTTCAAACATCTGTACAATATCATGTTACCATATTGTTACCACATGCTTCATATAGTCTGATAACAATTGCATGTCGTAATGTGTGGTTTAGTGTGGTGGTCATCAAGTGAAAGTTTTAAGTTAATATAAAAACGACACTGGTTACTCATACTATCTCTGTACGAGGTTATGATTTCGATTTACAATCTAATATGGTGTTATGTCAGCTTCTCTGGTTAAATGACAAGTGGATGACATCTACAAATGTTAACTGCATTGGGGACAAGGTATATCATCAAGAGATGATATCCAATGTTATCAAAGTGTGCTTTTGTAGTAATACTAAGAAAATAAACTAGCACTGAAATGTGTCAGTATCAGTGATTTGTCTACTGCTGATTACAAGTCTCTGCTAAAGCATCAAACAGATCAGTCTACACAGATGTGTGTTAGAATTGATTATTATGCTGATACATGCTTAAGAATGGCAAGCGAGCATTGGTGATTCACTATAGTAAAAAGAAATCCCCAAGCTTCATGTTAGATTTTTTATCATTTCGTTACCAGCAAATTTCATAAAAAGATTTAACACAACACACATGGAGGCATAGTGTCACACACACTTGCAAGAACAAGGAGAAATGAACGTTCCTGAAAATGGATGTATAAACTCGAAAGGTTCAATAATATCCGTTAGTCAAAGGAGCAGACTCAATCGCTTCTTTATATTGAAAACAAGGACGTGGAATAATGAAGGTTTTCCCTGCTGTCAAGATACGAATATTCAACAAGATGAAAACCATTACAAGGCTCTTAGAACAATGTCCCTGTTGGTGTCAGAAACATGACATAATAATCCTGTGCAATGTAAATTTGAATGCTAACACCATTATTTGAATGTACAAAGAATACAATTATTCACACATCTGTTTTTTCACACAGCTATTAAGATAATGACACAACCTATTATCAGACTTGCTGGCTCTGCAGCTGGGTTGCTAGAGACTTATATGAATTGGCTTTTATGCATGATTTATTATTTGTATTTAGGAGAATCTGACATACGCGTTGGCACATAAAATGAAAAATGACGTTTTTTGTGCATAACTTAAAAATCTCGTGAAGCAATGGCATTGTGAAGTCAAAGTGTTCGACAATGTAATTTATGATCCACCACCTTTTTACTTACCCACTGGTTCTTTATTATATAATAATCAACGTCTTACAGTGGACGTCATCAAACACACTCTGTCGTCATGTGAGTGTCCGTAAGTGTCAAGACATACATACATAAAACACCTGTTCTATGAATTTGTCAAACATATTTCACATTATTGGAATAATGTGTTCACATGAATCTGATAAACCACTTATCTTTTTTTCAAGATATTATCTTTATAGCAAACTCATCAAGCAAGTATCACATGATGTAGTGATTATAGTAAGACCATAACTAACAATTTGAAAGCAGATAAACTGGTAAGGAAACAATACAGTCGAACAGTGATTGCACCAAAGTACTGTAGCATCACGTAGATAATTTTATTGCAATTGTTCGTAAGACATTCTTAATCGTTACAACGATAATGAATTGTTATTGGAAGTTTCCTTAGGTCAATTACCATCTATCAAACTCATAATTGGTTCTGTGTCATTTCTTAGAAATCAGGATCAAACATTCTGCTGAAAAACGTATGATAACTTGTATCATTAGGAAAATCAAAATATTGTTCATTACTAAACCCGTGAAAAGATTAATTATTTCAAATTAGCATTGTCCTGCAAGAGCTATTTCCAATTCCATGCTTGTTCATGCTTGTTCTTTGAAGGTGTATCTCGCCTCTTCATTTTCGGGTCACCGTTAGTTCAGAATATACATGTATCATATAAACTCCTTATCATCACCAATTGATGGGATGTGAGTCCATTTCACGTTAATGATGCTGACAAATTCGATGTGAGCCAAGATAACATATATAGTCCTTGACATACATTTATATTCTTTGTTCAAGGAAACAGACACAGTCGAGACATATTATGTAGTTGGCAAGGACGGGGAATAATCAATTATCTGTTATCTAGAATTTATGAATGACACCATTAGGAACACTCTTTTTCTTGTATGTGACTGTTAGATTATGCAAAACATCAAGACTGTGCAATGTAACTTTGGATATATTGTAACCATCATTTAAATGATAAGGATACAATTATTCACGAACTCGCAACTGGTCGTCTTGAAGCTCTGAAAAACAACGAAACGAGGTTTTATCAGACTTGTTGGCTCTGTTTTGCTTGAAAATAATGTGAATTATCTTTCATGGTTTCTCAATCCTAAATCCATATTCACAAATAAGTAATCTCACATGATATGAACAATGAACTCATATTTAACTTCGTATAGATTACATCTTTCAAATCTCCGTAGAGTTATTAGAATGCCACTTAAACAGATCTTTCTATACATAAATACATCATATAACAGAATATTTACGAAACGAAATCGTGAGAATGCACTTGGAACACTCTTTATTTAACCTTTCTTTTCATTAACGAACATTGTCAAAAAGGCAGTGTTTGGCATTGACTCCACCAAGGACAATTTCCAAGGTTTATTTATGTTTATTTTTAAAGGGGCAGTAGCACGTTTTTTGATAATTTTATATATTAAATATTTCAATGATAATTGTAAGTTAATGCTAAATGTATTATTTTGACAGTGTCAAAAATCTCATTAAACAAGCCAATCATCCATAGTCAGAGGATAAAGTATGAAGATTCACATAAAATCATTGGCGGCCATTTTTGTGTGAACACCTTTAATTCATTTTGTGTAAGAAAAAGGAATCGCATGGCTAAACTTTAAATTATATATTTGAATTATTACTGCACTATTTAGTTTAAATACATTGTCTTTCAAATGGAACCATTAATTTACATTTTCCTGACATCACCTTATATTCCCCCTAAAACGTGCTACTGTCCCTTTAATGCCTCTACTACTTGAACTTCTGTAAGATATTATGTCTATTTGATGTTTAGAATTTGTATATTTACATATACTGCACGGTTTACCTTCATCATGACTGTCTGTCATGTACTGAACGATTTTTATTCAAAGAAAAATAGTTAATTTTTGGCACAATGCTTCGTCGCGATGCAAAGCAACACTGTTTAAACCTGCAGCAATACTGATAATATGCAATTTAAATTGTATATATGTCCATGTTCATAGCATCCTCAAGGTGCAGAAGAGTTCTAGAGTCACTATTAAAAACAAAGGACAGGGTTTAGTTTGTTAGTCTGGTTCCTGAACGTGGACAGTTCAGTACAGAGGCGTAGATGTTGAGGGAGATTGTTTCACATTACGGCTGCGGAGTAGTATAAGGAACAGGCGTCCATGCAGGTTTGATTGTACCTTTGGAACTTGAAGGATATTCTTTTTCTCTGACCTTAGTGATCTGAAGGGCAAATAAGTAGTTATTAGAAAGGTATATAGGTTTAGGTATATACTATTCACCAAAAACAACTAACGTGTTTCGACAAATGGAGAAAATTATTCATAAGTATAAGTGTTCTTCTAGCACTATAAATCTCCATTACCTGAAAATGACTCCCATTTCCTACACTATTATGTTAAAAGCAACCCATTAGATTGATACTCTTGTATTGTTGGTTATCATGTTGTTCCTTAAGGCTTATCCGATCATAAAAATGAGCTATACCATAACACAATCCCTATTGAGGCTTACTTAATGGATTTACAAGTTTAATATGAGTGAATGAGTAAAATTGCAAGAAACAAAGCCTGATAATGTATGTCACCAATGAAAAAAGGTATTATTAATCGATGCTTTCTACATACAGTGTATTCAAGATTTCCTTCAGGGACAGGAATTTGTGCACTGCAATATGATAGTGTATAAAAGCTTAAAAAGTGTCATTTATTGTTACAAAAAGTAGTAGTAATCTTGATAAAACTTCTAAGTCCTGTAAGGTCGACGTTGTTCTTTTAGTCTTTTATGCTTCAAAAAGTCATCAGGCAAGTCACTACAGCAGAAAGATTGCGATGTATTAGTTGTAAAAACACCTTTCAGGGTAATATTACACACAAACCTTGTCTTGAGATAATAAATGCTGCAGAAAACATATCAGAGTTGCTTCAAGGTTACCTTTAAGGTAAGGGGATAATACAAAGTCGCTATTAATTTACAGGAGGCTTATATTTATAGTAAAATTATAAATGTCCCTATTGTTTCAATAGTTAAAAGTAGTCTTGGTAATTACCATTAGACCTGTAGAGACAACGAATTTAATTTGATTTGTTAAATGTTTTAACGAAATGTTTTCAACCAGCAAATCATTATCAAGTATGCACCAAGGACTTTTTATAATATCCAATAATGAATGCAAAACCAATAACAGAACACGTTTGTAATAATTACTATGAACTAACAACTTTAATGAAATACTTATGAAAACTAAGATAAACGTACAACAATGTGTTTCAAATTGACAATTTCCTATCAAATCCAAATATGAGAACGATGAAGAGTACTCAATAAACGGTTCTTATTCTACCAGAAATGTTTCACCAAAATAGCTTTTAATTGTACCACTGATAAAGGGATCTTCCGTTTACAGAAACAATTTTGTTGACGTCAATATCAATGATTCATGACTCTAAATTATCCTATGTGACAAAAATATCATGATCAATAACAATCAACGACACTATGTTCTCTATAATAAGAGCAATTTGTTTATGATATCTTGGCAGTAGGAGTTTATGACTCCAATATGCAGAGCATTTTCCTTAAGGGTTTATTTCTTACACTTACTTGGGAGAAATCATGCAATGTGAAAATATTTCATCCTCAAGTACTATTTGGCTTTTTCAAATTGAGCGATAGGTGAATAAATATGTATATAATGAATTTGATCTGCTAAATAGTCTTTCGCAGAGAGGGTGCTTAAAAGCCCCACACAATTAGATCCACTCACACAAATGAGAGGGATACTTCAAGTTCTTTGAGGAGGAAGAGGTCAGGAAAGACTAATTGTGGTACTGACATAGAAACTGTCTATTTAGAATTATCTCAAATCAAGAATCATTATGTCATGTTTCACATCTGTTGTAGAGAATCAGACTTCCGGACTTAATTTTCCTTGTTTCACGTGTTTGTGTTGAGTGGTCCACTTGAGTCCCCTTGACCCAGTTATCATGACTAATGGTGTGAATGTATTCTGTTTAATGTCCTGCTAATAAATCTGTGTGGTTTCACAGACAAAATGTAATGCTTGTGTAAGTTTTTATTTATATTTAAGTTTGGAATAAAACATTGATTGTTCCTAGGATCTTTCTTTTAGATTTTTTTGATACATGCCAATTGGTTGCATTTTGATAATTATTTCGATTTTCATCCAAAATTGGCAAATTGGAACATTTTCACAGATGCGAGAACACTATTAGTTGCATTTTTACATTGAATGACCTCCTACCAACCAGTGTCCCTGTAACCAAGTACTCAATGTAAATAACCCTGATTATCATTAAAGCAAAGTCTACATAACTTCGTTCCTTTGTACGATGTGTAGTTTGATATAATTTTGTAGCAATATGTCAACACTTCACGGTCAAGATGAAGTGAATGTAAGTAGCTAATATATACGATGGACTTTAATTTTAAAAACTTAAACTTCTGGATGATTTGACTTTTTGAATTTTTGAATTTACCGATATTTCTGACATTGAAAGAATGCACGTCAAGCATGCATCTTTCTGCGAACAACATCAAATGTATCAAAACGCAGTGCATTTTGTTCAAAAGTTAAGAATAATTAGTTTTCGAAAGTTAACATCGAATTAATGGCCTTTAAACATGAAAGTCATTATATAACACATTAACTGTTGACAGTCGTATTTAATCTAAATGATGTTAATGTAATTGAATGAGCCTTTGAGTTGTAAACTGTTTTTGCATAGCAAACTTGAAGGCTGATAGCTATTATTTAGTTTTAAGTTTAGTTAAGTGACAATTTCCCTGACATTGCACAAAAAAGTAGATATCTTGCATTTTTTAAATTTTGTCCTAGAAATTCAAATCAAGTTTGACAGTACACAAGTACATGTTTTAGTAATTCAACTTTTTATATCATTTTTTTAAATTTTTGTTTTTTATTCCACTTTTTTTGTATTACAGCACATCATGAGGAATCATTCAAGTCAGCAAAGTACAATTGACAATATATAATGCACAGTACAGTTGATTAGCAGTCGTCATTGAAACAAGTTGTGGCAGCTGGACCAGAATTTTACAAATTTATTATAGTTACAATTTGAATATGCTTTACTTTTCGTTATGTTGTAGTAGTTTGCTAACTCTCTCTGGATATGTGTAACAGATAAAGTACCTTTTTTGAGGTAGCATTTGAAAATTGAATCTTTTATGACTAGACATATTGCATTTAATGGATCATTTCTTTTGGAAGGGAACCCGAAGAGAACATATTGTTTAGTGAATTTAATATTTATTTCCGCCTGGATATTTATCTAATTTTCAAGCTTGGTCCAGAGAGAGTGAACATGTTCACAATTCCATAATACATGAGAAATATCAGCAGTGAACTTATTACAGTGTGTACATAAGGGGGAATCATTGTATCCTATCTTATATAAATATTTACCAACAGGTAAGATTTGATTGATAATTCTATATTGAAGCCAACGTAATTGTACACTATCAGTAGATCGAAACGGAATTTCATTTATATTTATCCATTCTTGATCTGTGAAACTATTTAAATCGGTCTCCCATTGCTGATTAGCCGATGTCCTATGAAATTTTGAATCTAATAAAACATTATAATAAAACTTAGATCCCTTTTGGCTATTTAGGAGTAAACAATGATTTAATGGCATCATTGGATACGCTAGTGGGGTACTTTCATGTGACCCTAAAGTTTTCAGATACATATCAACAGCATTTCATCCATTATCCATTATAAGTCAAAAAGTTACAGGAAATACTATACATATCCTTAAATTCTAAGTTAGAAAATAGTTTACCATTGTCAGCTATCAAATCATTTATATATCTTACACCCGCTTCATCCCATTTTTTTTATATATATGTAGTTTTTATCGATTTGTACTCTATCATTATACCATAAGAATTGAGAATATGCATCCTCTCGTGATTTCTTATATTTATTCAAGAAGAAACTCCAAGATAAAACTACCTCACGCCAAAAAGAATTTCTAATTGTATTGACGATATGGACCTTGATATAATTTGCATCCATATCTAAGATTTTGGGTGGAACAATATTCACTTCAAAAAGGAATGTTTTAAAAGCGGTATCCGAAAGATGTAAACGACGCAGACAAGAAATTTTTTGTGAAGCAATGATATCTTTTATAATAGGAACCTTGAAACCTCCGTCCGGAATATTACTCGTTACCCGGTCCCTCTTAATCTTATCTGGTTTTTCGTTCCAAATAAATCGAAAACAGTTTGTTTGAAATGTTTCTATGATATCTTCAGATGGTGCCGGGAGAGTAGAAAATAAATGATTAAGCTTTGGCAGTAAAAGTGATTTCAAAACTGTATTACGTCCAAAGGGCGTCAGTATCCTACTTCTCCATAAATGCATTGAGTGTTCTATCTCTTTAAATTTATCCTTGTAGTTAATATCTACCATATTTTCAAGATCGATGTCAAATTTTATACCCAAAAGTTTGAAATTTATTGTCCAATCCATTTTGTTGTCCTGAAGAAGTTTCATTCGACAGCGTTTTTTTGAACCATTCCAAATCAATTTAGTCTTGTCAATATTCACTCGTAAACCAGAAAAGCGTTCAAAAAAGTTCAGAGTGGTTAAAACTGCTTGTAAACAGGTTTTAGTGCCATCCAACATTAAAGATGTGTCGTCTGCAAACTGTGCTAACAAGTGTTCGATAGAACCAATCTTTATTCCCTTGATAAGTTTATTGTCTTTTATCAGTCTTGCTAGGATTTCAGTGCAGATTATAAAAATGTATGGTGAAATTGGGTCCTCTTGGCGACAGCCCCGACCAAGTTTAAAAAAGGGGCTAGCAAAACCGTTCACTAATACACACGATTCAGAGTTTTCATAAAGTATTTTAATTCATTTTCGAATTGAAGGTCCAAAGTTCAAAAAGGTTAAAGCATTTTGAATAAATCCCCAGTCCAGAGAGTCAAACGCCTTTTCGAAATCAATGAGCATTAGCAGACCTGGAATCTGATAGGTATCCACATATTCCATTACGTCATATACTTGTCTTGTTACTTCTGCCATGTATCTACCCTGAATAAAACCCTTTTGTTCTTCACTAACGATGGAAGGGAGATTTGGTTTTATCCTCTGAGCTATCGCTGAAGAAGCAAGTTTGTAAGAAATGTTGAGTAATGATATTGGTCTCCAATTTTTTTTAAATTTCTTTGATTTGCCTTCTTTTGGAATACAGGTTATAATTCCCTGTCCTTGCGTAACAGAGAGAGAGTAATTTTTATAAGCGTAATTAAGTGATTTAATAAGATATTTATTTAGATCACGCCAAAAGAATTTGAAAAATTCTGTAGTAAATCCATCTGGACCAG
The DNA here is from genome assembly GCA_916613615.1 of Steromphala cineraria. NCBI lineage: Eukaryota > Metazoa > Mollusca > Gastropoda > Trochida > Trochidae > Steromphala > Steromphala cineraria. Next base: position 56,677,964 of record OU744731.1, on the reverse strand, counting down.
GACTTTTATCATTTTTCATAGGCTTCAGAGCGTCGAGAACTTCATCATACGTTAATTCTCCTTCCATATTTTACTTAATTTTGCCTGATCATTTGGAAACACATTATGTAAATTAATCTGGGAAACATATTTCTCTGAATAAAGTGTTTCATAAAATGTTTTTGTCTCCTTTAAGATATCAGAAGTATTTGAAATAGTTTCACTCGAACGTTTTTCCAGTTGGATAATAGATTTATTAAGAAAATTCCTGGATTCTAGGTGTAAAAAGAATTTGGTTGGTTTTTCCCCTTTTTCTATCCACTTGGCCTTGGCTCTAATAAAACATACCTTAGCTTTAATTTCACTTATTTCATCGAGTTCAGAATTTATCATTTCAATTTCTTTTAATTTTTCTTATTTTTGTTCAAGACTTTCTAATTCATCTAATTCGGTCGTGAGAATGGAAAGTATTTCATTTAATTCTTTTTCTCTATTCTTTTTCTTACTACTGGAGTAAAATATGGTTTTACCTCTTATTAAACATAATAAAGTTTCCCATAAAAGTTGATCCGAAATAGAAAAACCTTCAGTATTTTTATATTGCTCACAAGTTTCGCTTATAGTTTCTTTAACAAGTTTAACATACTCAGGATCATTTAACAATGAGTTGTTAAACTTCCAAAAACCCTTTCCACGTACGATCTCATTAAATTGCAGACTCATCTCTATTATAGAATGGTCTGTTTTTAAGCCAGGATCTATCTTGGTATATTCTACTGACGAAAGTAAATTATGCGAAACCAGGAAATAATCCGTGACTGTTTCAAGGGAGTAGGCTGACGCCAAGTATATCTTCTATCATTAGGATTCGATAGACTCCATGGGTCTTTAAGATCGTAATGCTCAATAATATCGTGAATTATGGCTCTGGCTTTGGGGTTATTTATATTTTTGTATTTAAATTGATCAAAAATTGGATTTTAAGCGCAATTCCAGTCTCCACAGAGAATTAAAATTCCGACTCAGAATCATTTAATAGGTCAATTATATGTTCATAAAATTCGGGCGTATCGTCATTTGGGCCATATAAAGTTAAAAGCAAATATGTCTTGTTGTCAATTTCAATATCTAGGCCTTTATAGTTCCCAAATTCGTCATCAGTATACTCTTTTTTAACACTAAATTCAAAATTGTTATTAAAGAAAATGGCAGTTCCGCGAGCATTTGATTTATAAGAACTAAAGTAGCATTGCGAGTAGCCCCATTGTTGCTTAATTAACTGTTCTTGCTGTTTGGTGAAATGAACATCTTGTAAACAGTAAATAGAAGCTTTTTTCTTTCTTAGGAAACTAAATACTTGTTTCCTTTTTAGCCTGTCACCAATACCTCTACAGTGTAAAGATGTACTCTCCGTTTGGGCAAATTTTTTACATTGCTGTGAAAAAGAAACTACTGGTGAAGAAATAATGATAAAATCAATTTGGTTTAACAGTAATATCAAAATTGATGGTGACACTATCCATATTAAGCAATGGGATAAAAAGGGTGTAACTTATATATCCGATTTGATTGATGAAAACGGAAAAATATATGAATGTAGAGACTTTGTCGAAAGATATAACATCAAAACAGATTTTCTAACCTATGAAGGAGTTAAAAGATCAATATCATCAATACTACACAACGTCAAAGCAGATACAAACCAGCTCCATAGGCCCATTCTCCCTTTCAACATATCAAAAGTAAATAGTCAACAAGGCAGTTCAGCATTTTATAAGACTTTATTAGACTCAAAGTTCACAAAATCCAGAACCTTCTTGAAATGGGAAGACCATCTACAAAAAGAATACACTGAATTAGAGTGGACAAATATCAATCAAATGGCTAAGAGATGTACACAAAGTAGTGAACTAAGATGGTTTCAGCATAAGATCATTCATAACATTCTAAGTACGAACAAATTACTGTTTAGAATGGGATATATAGAATCATTAGCATGTTCACTATGTAATGACCCAGTAGAAACCATCTCACATATGTTATATTCTTGTCAATATGCAAATAGCATCTGGAGTCAATTGTCAGATTGGCTGACAAACTATACAGAAGGAAACATTGATTTCAATGAGGAAAATATACTGTTTGGATTTAAAGGCATAAACAACAACCCTTTGAATGCACTTGTTCTCATTACAAAATCGATGCTGTACAAATGCCATATCAAAAAAGTTATACCAAATTTCAAACCATTACAGCTTGAAATAGTTACATACTATCATATAACAAAAATGATTGCTTTTTCAAGTTGCAATTATGCAAGATTCTATGCCTTCTGGTCATCACTCCATATGCTATTTAAGAATTATGATATTTAAGAATCATGTATATATCATAATCAATGTACCTTGCAAGAAGCCATAATTGATTGTTGTATGTAAACTTATGAATGATGTATATCTTGAATGTACATGTGAAATGAATATGAGATGCACTATATGGAAATGTACAAAAAATGGAAATAAAGAGAAAAAAAAATACCTCTACAGTTCATTGAGATAATTCTAATTCGTTCAGAACCCATTCAAACTACACTTGTATCCTGAGAGTATGGTACAATAAATATTGGATGGCATATTTGTTAATGCTGATTTTTTTTAAGAGACTCCCGAAATTTCATTTTGGTTATGGCATGCTTTACTATAGTGGAATTCAACAAATAAAAGAAAAAGAAGAGGAAATGAAAAAAGGGCATCCTCTGCAATGTTTTTGGTTTCAGAGTTCACAACCCGAACCCGCTATAATTAAACTAGAGAAATAATTTGTGTTTAAAGAACAAGGATCACCATCTATAACCGTGAAGTGTAATGTCACATTGACCTTAAAGAAATAGCAGTTACTAACTCGTGCATTGCACGGATTATACATGTTCTTATGTAATCGACTGACGCAGTTGGAAAAAAATATAAAGTGGTCTAATTGACAGTGTTAACATCCTGCTGAGATAAACACTAATGTAACAGAAATACTCATTGCAGCAATTTGATATCTGCTTATCGTGTGTTATGAAACTGAAAGTCAAGTCCGTGCAGACCGACGGGAATCCGTCGCACGTTACATCACAGCATGTCTAACACAATCAGCTGTCATCACTGTTTAGGAATTGATACTGTCAGTGTCACATAACAAATGACAAGTCACAAAATTAGGCGTTTTGATATCATATATCAAATCGGGTTAAACAAATCAAAGTAAATATCTGAGAGTCACTGGGAAGAGACTAAATTAATTTAGTTTGTTACCTGTCAACAAGAAAATCCGTTCACTTCCCTGCACACAACTAACAACAAAGAGTTTCAATAAAAGAAAATGATCCCTTTTGGAATTACATCTTTTGGACGGATTACATGTTGCCGTGATCCAGATCTTGGTGAGTACACTATCTTGTTATATTTATCCGTGTAGATTGTCCATGTTTACTGGGTATAGGCTGCCCAGGGTGAGTGTGGCTCTCGGGGGTCCCGGGTCTCCAGTACGTGGGTCACGCCTACCAGTCTCACGCGGGTGTAGCAGCTGTCTCGGTTGTACAGGTCACGGGATTTTCTGTATAAGATTGCCCTCTGTTTCTTCAGTTTAGGGGGTAGATGGGTACGTACGGACACACCTTTACCTTTCAGCATCTTCCCGGCTCCCAAGACTGCGTCTCTATCGGGTATGTAGAGGAATGAGGCAATAATAGGCGGAGGCGCGTTTGGAGTCGGGTCATTCTCAAACGGCTTTCGTGGTAGGCGGTGGACCGTTTTGAAATAGATATTATCTACTTTTAGCTCTGAGAAGTTAAGCATGTTCACTAGAAAGTTTCTAAGTATTTTCTCGGAGTTCTCCTGAGGCTCGGTCTTCAGACCGTATATCAGCAGATTAGGTTTTCGGTCATGGATTTCTTTGAGTAGGAGTGTAGTCTCAAATGAGTCCGCTTGGTCCGACAGCTTAGTTTTTAACACTGAGACCTGTTGACGCAAATCGTTAACTTCATCTTGCTGAATGGAAAGTGTGTCTTCAATGCCATCTACGCGAGCACTAACTTTTTTTTATCTCACTTTTAATGTCAACTTTTGCATTTTCCAGTTCGTTGCAAAGCTCCTGGATTAATAGGGAAATTCGTTTTTCAGATTTAACGACTATTTCTTCCATGTTTTCTTCTGAGCGTGTTTTCGGGGGCATGGCAATGTTCAAACAGTACACACTTTTTGTTGTAACATAAATTTATGTTCTGAAATTTCTTTTCGTGTCCCTTGATTATTCCTTTGTTCTTCTCATTTCTTCGAAGATTTGATTTAACTTTGGAATATCATTGATTAATTTCGATTGTAGCCGGTATATCGGCGGGCCGGTCGGAGCTCCTTACATGCACGTCCTGTCCCTGTGCGTGGCATCTTATATCATATCTATATTGAACATTCAAGTTTCAAAATATCTTTTGAATGAGAGATTTCACATTTTTATGATTAGAAGGTTGATGAATCTGTGTATTTCCATAATAGAAAGAATAACTGATGGCTTCCAGATGCAACAAACAACAAAGCACATCTATAAACTTGTAATAATGACAGGATTAAGCTACCAATATTGTCATAATTATTACTGATATCAATATTTAAAAACGAAGTCATGATTATTTTAAAATGCTACTCAAATTCTCGTTTCAAAAATGATAAAAGCTACATAAGAGTTGAAATAACAGTCACCTATCTTGAAAATTGATCGCTGTCAGATGAACAGAAACTTGTTGTTACTTCTCTGCTTTATTGGCAAAGTTTGGTGTATCATTTTTGTCTAATTGATTTGCATCTTAAAGGGGCAGAAGCACGTTTTTTGATAATTTTATATTTCAAAATTTTCACTGATAAGTGTATGTTAATGATAAATGAATTATTTTGATAGTGTCAAAATGTCATAACACAAACCAATTATCAATAGTCAGAGGAAAAGTATGACGATTTACCCAAAATTGTTAGCGGCCATTTTGTGTCAACACCTTTAATTCATTTTGCGCAAGAAAAAGGAATCGCATGGCTAAACTCTTAAACTTTAAAATGTATTGTCTTTCAATTGGAACAATGTATTTTCATTTTCATGACATCACCTTATATTTTCCCTATAATCGTGCTACTGCCCCTGTAATATAGTGTAATGTACGCATTCGCATGCAGCATATACTTATTCTGTGAAGATTGTTAGTAAGGACACTCACACAGTCAAGCTATCAATTCCGATACTCTGTTAAGCATCGATTAATGTTTGAGATCCTGCAATACTATTTGTGAGTCATTTTGAAATGTTCATATAACTAGTGTATTTATGAATAAAACGAGTTATTAATCATTAAGGTATTGTTCAATTCATTTGAAACAAATAACTGCCATATACATCGAGTTGAGAAAATCATGCATAAAGTAAGATGATTTTAATTCCCGTATTTTGGAATCTATAAAACCTATTTAATTGTTTAACTGTGCAAAATGATACATAGAGGATACTTAATTGACACTGTTAAGATACATACACTTAACAAAGTAGACATCAGTCTAGCCATTCCTTCCGGAAATACGCTACTCCACAGACAGACAGAAAACATGTGTTAATGAATTGGGCTTGTCTCGAGATCATGCTAGTTAAAAGCTTTCAGCCATTTGTACCATTACGACCTGAAACCTTTTTATTCACTGTATTTACCATAAGTGTCAAGATTTTTTCTTTTGTTTGCATGACTCGACCCTACTGCTATTGCTTTCTGAAAATCATATCACTTTTGATATTGCCTGTTGAAGGAAGCTGACAACATACTAAACGACCTTCCAGTTAATACTATTTTTATTAAATGTATATAAAACGAGCGAAAGCGAGTTTGATACCAATTCATTCACGAGTAAAAATAGTATTAAACGGAAGGAAGTTTAGTATTCTGTTGATTACTTGCTCTAAAAATTACGCAAACTTACCGATAATGTGCTGAAACTAACAGTTCCGCGACTCGGCACCCATTGTGACGAAGCGCTTACATTGTGACGTCACAACAGCTCACTTCTGTGACGTCATACTTGCATTGTGATATTACACTAGTTTAATATTGCCGTATAAATATTACACTGCGGTATCTTCCACGGGCGTGTAATAAAGTATGATATGTTACAAACCATCAAATCCCTGTGATTGTACATTGAAATACCAAATTGCTCTCATTGTTGGAAAAGAGGTATGGTTTCAGCACGCGAATACCAGCAATTAATGTAGTTGATGGTATAGTACAACGCTTTGTACCTTCATTCTGTCTCCATGACATGACTCACCCATTTTTCTGTTTTGTTTCATGATTAGTTTAAGAGAAAATTAGTTCTTTACTATCGACACAACAAAGGAGGATATATAAGAGGATTATTATAGTTCTGATTAGCAATGAAATTTCATGCATGGTCTATGAAGTTACTTTTCTGATATGAGAATATTATTGATTAAATCTGATCATGCGAAGTTTGGTCTTGTAACCTTTGACCTCTTGATTTGAGATAAATTTCTCCAGGCAATCAAAATGCACGTTCCAGAAAGGTTAATATAATACGTGATAACTAACTCTTAAAACCTGCTTGTTTCCAAAGACTAGATTCAAGTAATATGAACATGTCATGATCATTTACGATTTCAGTTTTGTTATTCCAGAACTATAACCTTCTAATTTGTATATGTAGTTTGCATTTGTGTGACATCAAAGAATAAGATTTTCCAGTGTTTGTATAGTAGTTCAGCTGTTATGTGAACGTATTGGTGGTTACAGATCGAATTTGAGACAAAACATTTAAATAAAAAAAGGAAACGTTTATTTAACATATCCGTTCAAAACAAAGCTACAGCAATCACCCGGAATCGTATATTTGTTTATTAGCGTCTATTAGATAATCGAAACTCTTCGTTCTTATGGTACTGAACATAGGATATAAATACACAAACTTTTAGGTCACCAGCAACCAAAATATGCCGGGCTGTTATAACCGCGCCTGGTCTACATGTTTAGCGCAGTGTAAAAATATAGAATGGCTTTTAATAGGAATGCATAAACAAATGGTTGATATTTCGGTTGTACACAGAGCTTGTAAGTGTTCTACAGCTACAGAAAATGATATACATTTAGACTTTCTAGAGATAAAATTGTTGGTTTATCAAAATAACATAAGCCTGGAGACAATAACAACACTATTCAGCTAGGTGATAGTAAAACTTTGAATAATTTCCCTGTGGACATTGCTACATGTTCTTGTTTGGCTCCAACAACAGATTAATATGCTTTATTTCCTTTTACATTTGCTAAAACTGCAACTTCAAAAATAACTTCTTCGTTCGTAGCCAGGTAGTCTGGGACCACAAGATATAAACAACCTTCATCTTTGAATATCTTAAGTAAAAAAGAGGCAACTTAAACGACATATAAAGGATATTTTCATTTGTTTTACAAGCTCGTAATACGAATATATTTATTTTTAAAACCGTTTTGCATTTTGGGAAAATGATAGCAATATATATGTACAAATTCTTTTGTCTTAAAAGATTCTCTCATAACTCCGAAATCAGATTTTTTTATGGTACGTATAACAGATGAACAAGGTGAGACTCAAATAAAAGAAAGCTACCAAATTGTTGTGAATACGGATATAAAGAGGGTATTTAATTCACACTGCTAAAATACATACACTAAAGGAAGTAGACATCAGCCTAGCCATTTCTTCCGAAAATACGCTACTCCACAGACAGACAGGAAACATGTGTTAATGAATTGGGCTTGTCTCGATACCATTCCCGTTAAAAGCCTTCAGTACAAATACTGCTGTTCGTGCCTTTACCGCCTTTTACACCTTAAACATTTATATTCTCTGTATTAACCATCAGTGTCAAGATTCCCTTTCTACTTCTATCCTACCTTTATGAAAAAAGAATCTCGTTTCATATCGTTCGTTGTAGGAATTACAACTTCTTAAAGGAAGTTTAGGATGTTTAGGTGTTGTGTTTAAATAAACCCATTAGTAAATATATTTTATGAAACAGGAGCTTGTAATACAGATGTTTCTTGCATAGTATGACATGTTTCAAATCCCCAACGGTGGTTTTGTTTTACTCCTGTGAATGTAAATGAAAATACAAAATTGTTTTCATTAGTAGAAAAGAGATCTAGTTTCAGCACGCAAATGCAAGCTACCAATCCTTGTAGTGTATATTGTAGTTCAATGCTTAGTAACGATAAACTGTCTCTATCACGTGACTCACTCGTTGCTTTCTCTATTTAAATGATTCGATTAAGAGATAATTTGATGCCTTTTCTGTCGACACATCAAAGAAGGATTATTTTAGCACTATCATTGATATATAACACTGAAGTAAAAGGCCGCCATTAAGTCAATGGCAAATTGAATTGTAATTGATGTCATTTTCTCCTGAAGGACGAACGCATTGTAGTTTTATGTACATGTTTTAATCTTGTTATTTATTTCATAGAAATCTAATCATATTAGCGTAATATTTATTGAAATCAAATCAGGAGGGTATTGTTGACTAGTCTGGTAGACGAGTCGCATAACCTTTGATTGCTTGATCTGAGGCAGATTCCTTCAGTCTATCTATACGCACGTGCCAAGAACAACATTTGTGTGATAAGGCTGTCTAACTGATACACGAACTCTGGCAAGTCTAGTAACACAGCTTAAAGCTCCAAGCAATGTAAGTTCATCTGCTTTATCTGATTCTAGCACGGTTACCAACCAACCCAAATGCAGTTATTAATGCATCGATGTTATGAACTCAAGTAATGAACATTTTTTGTAAATATCTGAACAAATTCTCTTTCAATTAACAAATCGCAACGCTCATTTTAATAAAACAACATTCTGTTTATAAAAAACAATAAAAAACATATGTGACACAAAATTCTATGTAAGTTAGTAAGTTATAGATGATAAATTAGGTGATTAGTTAAGGTATGATGTTTGTATGCAACTATTTGTTCAGGCAGTCAGAAGAGAGGTTGATGCTCCCTTAATCTGTTTTCGTTTTTGTTGGACAAATTTGATTTAAATATTTAAGAAAAACAAAAAAGAGAAACACCATTTGTGGGAATCCTAATTCTACAAATATCAATCTGTAGAAATAAATTTACAATATATGAACACAGTGAAGTTACTTGGACTGAACAGTTTTTACAACAAACAAGGTATTTTACATAGTTTTGTGGGATTGTCAACATTCTTAATGATGAAATACCTTGGATATTAAATGTCGAATTTAATTCACCCAATAACCTTCCATTTTTTGGATGTGTAAAGAAATACATGTATGTATGTTTTTTGTGTAGCTTCGGTTGCAGGTATTTATTTATATTAGTTATATATATTAATTATTTTTGGCCTTTTTCACTGACAATTCATCATTTTAATTCATACTATCACAGAAACATGCACAAAAAATTCCAGTAGAAGCCTAAAGAGTCATTCCCGGACTTGTATTACAAAATTCAAGAGTAGAATAACAAAAATTGGAAAACAATAATACAAAAACATAACCATTACTTGAGCTTTCGTTCATGGCCAAGTTTAAAAACATATTGTTAAAATATTCTGTTGTATCAGACTGCATATTTCCTTGACGAGAAAAAAAAGATGTAAGTTTTTTTTCTCTGATTTAATAAAATCAAATCCTGGCAATTTCATTTTTTGAAGATATAATTCCATGTATACGTAAAAATATACGATCACCTATGAAAACGAAAGACGTTTGTAACTTGTTTTCTGTTTTCTCGTCACAACACTCGAATGAAAAAAGATAGAAAACGATAGCTATTTTTTTATTTGATTAGCAAAACTGAATGAAAATGATTTTTATGTCTTGGTGAAATAATGAAAATAGAATGAGAAACCAAGACAAAACTACGGGAAGAACTTGCTAAGAGAATTGCAACTTTATACATCTCCTTTTCTTAGCATATAGAATTCAAGCAATTTAAAGGGACAGTAGCACGTTTTTTTGGAAATTTTATATTTCAATTTTTCACCTATAATTGTCCGGTAATGCTTAATGAATTATTTTGATAGTGTAAAAAATCTCATTACCTAAATGTTTGAGAACAAATTATTAAGATTCACATAAAGTCCATCGGCTGCCACTTTTGTGTGAGCACCTGTAATCGATTTTGTGTTAAAAAAAGGAATTGCATGGTGGAACTTTACATGATATGTTTGATTTATTACTGCTTCGTTTAGTTTAAATACATTGTCTTCCAACTGGAACCATTTATTTTCATTTTCCTGACATCACCTTATCTTTCCGCTCAAAACGTGCTACTACCCCTCTAAGAACAAATTCATATATTCCTATATTCCTACAAAATTATTTCTGTTGTTCCATTTGTAGCATTCCAAGTTATTAGATAAAACAGACTAAATTTAGTAAGACAAATCTATATTCTGTCCTGTTTAGAAAACACAATGACTGTAATTATTCTTATGATAACGTACAATACATTATGTTCCGAAATACTCGCCTGTGTTAGGAAACATTAGTTACTGTATGATAACTCTCAAACAAACATGACCTCCATATGTCAACCTTAATAATCCACATATGTCAAGAAAAACCTAGCATAATTCGAATGATCCTATCACGAATGATCATGCCAATAACTGTCTGAGGAATATGTTTCCATTTTTATACAATTCAAGTTGACCAAGAGAGAACAGGCGCGTCAAGTTTTCTTAATTCGTTTTTAGCAATATAAATCAATCAATAATCAATTACTATCCTTATTGTGACACACGTGACCGTACTTTCAAATGTAATATCATAGTTTGGTAACTTATTAGAAAAGCAAAGAAATAAAGTAGGAGATCACTAAACATACACACTTACAATGCATAAGCGTAGATCTCAAGTTTTTTCACATTACAAAGAAGCTTAGTGCTAATATCATTTAATTTATGACTCATCTGGACTTAATCAAATAACTCCAGCACCATTGACAAAGGATCACCAATTTTCCGTATGAAAATTACCATTGTAAAACCTGAAAGTGTCACTGATGCACAATTTCAAATTTTGGCACGTTTGACTTACCGAGCGGGTTATATTTTGGAAAATCTGATTTTCTTAATTTTGGATGAAAGAATCTACATGTATAAATACTCTCTAAAGGACAAATCAGCATAATTACATTGATTTTTTGTGTGATGATGAACAAATGTGCCGATTACTATAAATGACTTTGTAAAGGAAAACAAAAATGGATTCAAAATGTTGTCGGTGTCCTATGTGACCGAAATATCATGATAAATATTCATCAATGTCACTATTAGCTCTATGATACGATCAATGGCTCTATTATACCCTGGCACTAGAAGTATATGGCTCCCCTAAGCAGAGCGTTTCTCGTTATTTTCGCAATGATAATATCTAACCGGGAGATATCATGCAATGTGACTCCTTTCAACTGTCAATTTCAGCTGTTAAAAACACGATAAAACATATTATTTGATAAAGACATTGATTGAAATCTCTTTAAAATACGATGAAGTGTTACAGGAATAGTAAACACCTTCAAATATTTTAAATTCAATAAAAGTGGATATGATAATAATGTTTTCCATGTACACACAGAATGAATCAATAACAATAGTACCTGATTCTTCAAATGAAATAATTAGTCTCTATGTGTATATGATAACCTTTGGAAGATACTGCTGAAAGGGACAATAGCACGTTTTAAAAAAAAATTATATTTTAATTTTTAACTGATAAGTGTATATTAATGCTAAATGTGTTATTTTGATAGTGTCAAAAATCACCCATAGTCAGTGGACAAAGTATGAAGATTCACCTAAAAACCATTGGCGGCCACTTTTTGTGAACACCTTTAATTCATTTTGAGTAAGGAAAAGGAATTGCATGGTTTAACTTTACATTTAAATTTGAATTATTACTACTCCATTTAGTTTAAATACATTGCCTTTCATTTGGAACCATTAATTTTCATTTCCCTGACATCACCTTATATTTCCCATAAAATCGTGCTACTGCCCCTTTAACCTGGGATGATAAACACAATAAGTCAATAAAAATAATAATTGGCCTTATCAAATTATACGAAAAGTGTATGTGCAAATAATGGATGATGATAGGCGCTGCAAAATAGTCTCTTGTGACGAAGTGGACTTTGAAAGCCAACGAAATTAGATATAATCCACTTATCCACAAGAGAGTGATACTGCGAGATTTAGAGGAGGAAGAGGTCAGGAAGGTACTTATGGTGGTACTGGAATAGAAATCTATCGAGATTTATCTTCAAGACGAATCATTCAATCATGTTTGACATTGCTGTACAGTATAATATTTATGGATTTAGTTTGTCCCCTGCAAAGCTTTGTGGGAGACATAATTTTTTCAGGTCCGTCCGTGGTTCCGCAATTCCGCAAATCCGTGGTTCCTTGGATCCGAAATGCTTTCGTTTCCGGGCCATATCTACAAAAATATTCAATATTTGTTTTACAAAACTTGGTATGTGGTTAGATCTAGTGGTGGAGTAGTGTCTTTTGCTATTTTGGTTATTCTGATTTTTTTATTTTTCTGGTTTCTATGGAAATAAGTTTAAGTAAGTGCATATTGGGGGTAGTGTGTGTTTCTGGGCCATATCTATATTATTATTTAATATATTTTTACAAAACTTGGTATGTGGTTAGACCTAGTAGTGAAGTGGTGTCTTTTGCTATTTTAGATTATTCTGAATATGGTTATTTTTTTCTGGTTTCTATGCAAATAAGTTTAACTTAGTGCATATCGGAGCTATAGCTCTTAAACTATTAAGCATTTTTTTACTAAACATGATATGCGGTTAGAACTAGTCGGGTAGTGATGCCTTTTGCTACTCCGGTTATTCTGAACTTGTATTTTTCTGGTTTTCATGGAAACAATTTGAACTTTGTACATATCAGCGGTAGGGTCATTTTCTGATTAAATGTTGAGGCGGGGGGACATCACATGCACATATTTCTAGTTTCAACCCGTTTCATGTCTGCATTGAGTGGTTTTGTTTTATCCCTGTGAATAAACATGAATATATCAAAATGCTCATCTATGGAAAATAGATATACTTCAGCACTCAAGTATCAGCAATCCATGTGGTATTGTACAACGCTTAATGCCGAAATAATGTCTCTATGACATGACTCACCCATTGTTCTGTTTGTTTAATGATTAGATTAAGAGAGAATAAGTTCTTTATTGTCGACAAAGGAGGATGCATGTTAGGATTACCATTGATCAATTTTACTGAGGAAATAAGCCGCCAAAATTTCAGATTAGCAATGCACTTTCAAGCTTCATCAATTATCTAGATTGTTATTTATTGAATTCTGATCATACGAGTTTTGGTGCATGTTTCTCATAACCTTTGACCTATTGATCTGAAGCAGATTTCTTCAACCAACCAACTCCCGTCCAAGTTGACAATGCAAAAGGTTCAACTGCTTGTAACCCATTACAGTGATACGGGATAACAAACTCTTATAGCTTTCTATTTTCAAAAGACCCAATTGAAGTAATATGAACATGTCATGATGATTTACGAATTCAGTTATTATATTCTAGAAGTAGATTCTGTCTTATTTGTATATGTACTTTGCATTTGTGTGACATTAAAGAAGAGCATTTATTCTCCAGCTTTTGAATGTATGGTCAGTTCTTCTGTAAATGTTTTGTTGTTCTTGTTTTTGACAAAAATTCGAAATCGTCATTTTTTGTGTGTGTACTGAACATCGGATATGTATACGCGAAATTTGACGTCACCAAAGCATGTTTGGTTGTTATAAGCGTGCCTGATGTGATCTAAATGCATAGCGTTGTGTGGAAATAAAGATAGAATTTCAGTAAGATTGCAGGATTAAATGGTTGTACACAGAGCCCGTCAATGGTCTGTAGCTACGGAAATACATTTAAACTCTCTTGAAATATTATTGTGGTTTTGTCCGAAATGAAAATGAATGGTGACAATAACAACACTATTCAGCTAGGTGATGACAAAATCATAATTCTGTGGACAATCTTACTGAGTCTCATTTGGCTTCAACAATTATTTTCTTATGCTTTATTTCATTTTACTTCTGCTGAAACTGCAAATTCAAAAATAACTCGCTCGTTCGTAGCCAGGACATCTGTCATTATAAGATACATAAACTACAAGATACAAGTTTAGACTCTTTTCTTTCGCTAATGTCTGAATAACTAACGGCTTATTCTTCATGTCTCGGAATAAACGCCGTAACAACGATTTTAATAAAGTTTGAAAAGTTTATTCGACCCCGAATAATGAAAAAAATGTCCTGGTTACAATGAGGTGCTAATGACGTAAATATATTGCCTTTTCAAGACAGTCCTTAAACTGAGCATTTGTCAGTTAACTTTCATGGTGGACTTGTTAATCAATATCCTGTAATGACAAATGCATGACACTTTAGTAAGAAGTTGAAGTTTGAGAAAGCATAAATAAATTTTGCCATATTTCAATAGCACCATTTGATGGTGTACATTTCGTGTACATGTAGTATATAACCATCATTTTCAATTAGTTTAAAGGACAAATAAAAAACGTGTTATTTGTTTTACGAGCTCGAAATACGAGTAACTGTTTATTTGAATTAACGTCTTTGACATGTTGTTGAAATCTATCAGATGCATTGATGTTTTGAACTGACTTTTCAAGTACTAAACAGTTTTGGAACAAATGTCTGAACAAATTTTTTCTAAATGAAACAAGATCTTTACTCATTGTTGCCTTCCTTGAAATAATATGCTAAAAAATCCAGTGAATAACAAACACAGAATTAATATGACATGTTGGTAAATTGGTAAGAATTTAAACGAATCTATGTGATGCTAATACATACAACTAGACAGTAAGAAGAAAGGTTGATGCTCAATTAATCTTTTTATTTTTTTTGCATGAACGGCCGTAACAGAGCTAGTTCGTTCTCACTACAGGTTCTTGAATTGAACATATACACAAAGAACTTAATTAAGCACCCCCCACTTTTTCAAACAGAAAAACACTGCTGATAATAAACAAAACAAATGTACAATTAAACAATAAGGATTTTTAAATAGAACGATCATCTAGCATTGGGGAAACAAAAACTTCATTTGGTTTTACGATTCACTGTCGCTGAATAACTAGTTTTACAAAAACTTGGTATTTTTTAGCCAAGTTACATTAAAAATGAATATGAAAGTCAATATTTTTTGCTTCAATGTGATTATTACTTTTTGTGAACACCTTTAAAGGGGCAGTAGCACGTTTTTAGGGGGCATATACGGTGATGTCAGAAAAATGTAAATAAATAGTTCCAATTGAAAGACAATGTTTTTAAACTAAATATAACAGAAATAATTCAAATATAAAAGGTAAAGTTTAGCCATGCGATTGCTTTTTCTTGCACAAAATGAATTAAAGGTGTTCACACAAAATGGCCGCCAATGGATTTTATGTGAATCCTCATACTTTGTCATCTGACTATGGATGATTGGCTTGTGTAGTGAGATTGTTTACATTGTCAAAATAATACATTAAGCATTTAAGTTACAATTATCAGTGAAAAATTCAAAATATAAAATTATCAAAAATCGTGCTTCTGCCCCTTTAAAGCAAGTGAAAGAGGTTACCACCAAGGGCGTCCGATGGAAAATGTGGATATTTTGTGTTGTAATACTTCAAAATGGAGAGTGTTTATTACATGAAAGCTGAACCTGGCTGTATTATTAGTTCGACATTTTTAGTGTGCCTCCATACATACAATAAATAAACAAATGAATTAAAATGATGTTATTGTTCAGTAGTTATACATTTCCGAATGCTAGTAACAAGCACCCTGTATTGAAAACGTTGACAAAATATTGATTAATCACTTTCTATATGATCCGGTTTACAATTTCCCTCCTCGCTAGAAACATTTATCCGCTGTACACCTCGCTAGTTCCGGTGTCGGCTATACACTATAAGAAGGAAAACGTGTCGTTCTGTATAATCATAAGAATTAAATGAAAAGAGATTGAAGACGAACATGCAAAAATAAAATATTTCAAGTGAAACATATACATGTAGAATGTTCTTTAAATATTGGGGAATCAATTGAACCAGCTGATCTAACTATCCTGGTAAACCAAGATAGAGCTAAGGACAGAATTAGTTGAGGGAATTGTAATAATGTAAATATAACTTCAAGCATATAAATAAAACTTTAGTATTTGAAAGGCAGGGAGTCTGTTTAAATGCTCAGCATATTATACTATTGGTCATTAAAGTATTATCTTAAGCAAACTGATCTGTTGAAATGTCATCAAAAAGCATACACATCTTAAATTATTATTCACTGTTTCAATTGCTTCAAAGACAGACAAGTTATGAGGACTTTGTATTGAATATTGCCAGTTAAGGTATAATGTAAGTCAATTATTCATTGATATAACATTGTTTATTGACATTTAATACCGTAAGAAATATTTCATCACCTTTGCAATTAGCCCACAAATGTCAATATGATCGATCAAGTAACAAATTTACTTCATTACCAAAATGCAAACACTTACTAATAGAAATCAACCTTTTTCTCAGGACCTTTCTTAACAGTCTTTAAAGGAAGATATTACATCAACATTATTCGATGATAACTACAAGTCTTCCAGTCAATGTCTTATGAGATCAATTTGTTCTTTAAATGTTTGTAGTTTTGTTTAATTTAGTTAAAACGGAACACAATCTAGACAGTAGAATTTCAACCCACGCAGTTAAGTTGTATATTTGTACCTTTGTTCGATTAATTGAAGATGTTCCATTGAATTTGAAATGCCAAACCGGATATTCGAGTATTTGTATTTAAAACATTTTTGATGTCATTCAACTTTACCCAAAATAGACAATCCTAAACGTTGGAATCGTGCATTCTCTAGTTTTATTCTTCCAAATCTACCTTTGAGTTATCGATTGTCGATTTCGAATACATTATGAAGCAACATTGCACTTGTTTCACTTTGATATTTTCTTAAATGATGAATCACAACACATTGCAATTTGGCTATTTACTTCAGTGAAATGTATAACCGTTATCCCAGTTGTTATCCTTTGTTTTTACTGACAGTAAATTAAATCAATTCTCCTCCTAATTGCATAATTACACAAGAGGGATAAATGGTGCATCGTGTGATGAAGACACATTGCCGATACTTTGCAAAGAACTGCTCGTCAATTATGCGCTTTCAAAGAAACCCACCTTTTTATCTGTCCGAAAGTGACAAATAACTTAATGTGGTTGCCTGTTTTTGCCAACAAGATTTAATCGGAAAATGCATGCGGAAATTACAAACGGAAACAAAACATTTTTATAATTTTAAAAGATGTCATTCTTTAAACAATATTCATATATGTTAGCTTATCTTCCTCTAAATCAATTTATAATGCTAATGGCTGAAAGCTGCGTTACAGAATAACTCACTAACTCACTCACTCAAAATCATCATCACCCGACGAAACTATCACATTTGCTAATATTCCCGATGTAAGCAATAAATAATTTCCATTTAAACAACCAGGTAATATGTAGCAGTTCTGGAAAGGAGATCGAACTGTTGTGACAGCACCGTAATGATCAATATGTTTAAAAACCTTTAATGGAATTCCTCTTTTGTTCTTGGAAGGGTGTCATAAGTTTCATCACCTTCTGCAACTGTGTGAAAGGGGGTATTATTTAAGCATTATCAGGATTATCATCAACATATTTACCTTTGGCGGCGGAATCATATTGGTATGAGTATACCTCTTCAAATAGTTCAAGTTTTGCTATGACAAGATGCTTGGTGTTCGACCAATGTTAAAGTTTTGTTAATGTTTATTTTGTAAAGCAACATAAAATGTTAAAATGGTGTGTTATAAAATAGCTGACACATGACATTCAGCATTATTACAAGAGTAAGGATGTTTGCCCTTGAATTAAATCAGTGGTTTAAAATAGCGGTATACAACTGTACTCCTAGATGTACATTCTCTGAAAGAAAACCGCACGGGTAAATGATTTTAGGAAAATCGTGATTTTAATTTATTCATTAGCACTAATGCAGAGATAAGGTATCATCATGTAATTTTTTGGTATTTTAAACTTGTCCAATTCATTTAATTCTATGTATCTATATTTTGTTCAATAGAAAGTATTATCAAAGAAAATTTTGGGATTGATAAGTTACTTTTTGGGGTTGTATATGACTTTCTTGTGGAGATAAACAAGTCAATGAAATCGAAAGATTTAATTATATTCAGGTGTAGAACTGCCAAGTTATAAGAAGGTCAAGGTCACCATGCGGAGAAATAATTTTGTAGCACATAATGGAATCGATTTATTAGCTATAGGACTACAAGAACAACTTACTTACAGATACAATTGCATGGCTACAGGCTCACAAACCATGAAAGTTGAAGATCTGACTATGAGTCAATGAGTGTTGTGCAAGAATAGGTTATGTTGAGCAGTTTAAACTTATCTATTGATAATAAATTGTCCATAAAATAAATCTGAACAGCAAATCCTCATAGTAGGTGAGCTCTGTAATAACCTGATGTTGTAGATTCCCGACAATACAGTCTGCAGATTTTGTTTAACCATATACCAATACCAATACAATAACATTGTTAACAATAATTGTATTGATGGTAAAGAGCATTTTTAGTAATAATAAAAATTTCTTCTAGACGCAGTTTTGCCACCATTCACAATAAAGATTAAACTACCCAATATGACACCCTGTCAGGTAATGACCATTATTATGTTAGCTTTTAAAAGGCGATCATAGATCACATAAACAATGTATGGTGTAGTTGACGTCAAAACGCTTTCAAATTCTTCTTAAAGGGGCAGTAACACGTTTTGTATAATTTTATATGTTAAGGTCAATGCTAAATGTATTATATTGACAGTGTCAACAATCTCTTTACACAAGCCAATCACCAATAGTCAGAGGACAAAATATGAAGATTCATATAAAAAATCCATTGGCGGCCATTCTTTTTTAACACCTTTAATTCATTCTGTGTGAGAGAAAGGAATCGCATGGCTAAACTTTACGTTATATATATATATATATATATATATACAAATCTGTTGTTCTTTTTCAGTATAGAGTGCTCAACACTTGGTATGGCGGAGCTATTATACAAAAGTTTAGAACACTGGGTTATTTCATGTTTGTTACTCGGAGTTTCATGCACAAACAGGAACACAAGTGCTCTGTGTGGCAATCATCAGACAAACTGAAAGTTAGCTGGTGGGAACTATTTTTTTCTCACACGGCTTGGGTACTTCCCATGCCGACAGGTATATATATATATATATATATATATATATACATATCACAAATAATGTTCAAACATCACTGCAATCTCCCACTAAGTAACTACAATACTGCATTAAACGGCCTGATGAAGCAGGTACAGGATGTACCTGCTGAAAACGTTTGCCAAACTTAATTCAACTTCATCTTCTTCTTTTTAATATATATATATATATATATATATATATATATATATAAATATATATATATATATATATATATATATATATATAAGCAAAAACAAAAACCACTAGGGTTTTGTGTGGTTTGGCTTTGTAACAAAATGGGACAGTGCTCAACATTTGTGAAATGCCCTAACAACAAAAGTGGTCAGAAAGCTAAGAAAGCTGCCACTTGATAATTGCCTCAGGCATGAAACAATATTGTAGTGACCAAAAGACATGATATTGTAGGCAAACTGATTTTTGCTCCCTACATATTATACATATATATATATATATATATATATACATGTATATATATATATACAGTTAGACAATGAATAAACATACCCCGTATCTAGAAACTTTCTAGTGCGTATCTAGAAACTTTCTAGATACGCACTAGAAATTTTCTAGATACGCACTAGAAATTTTCTAGAACGTATCTAGAAAATTTCTAGTGCGGTTCTAGTGCGTATCTAGAAATTTCTAGAAATTTCGAGTTTTTACATTTTTTTTAATAATCAAATATTTTTTCTTTATTTGAAATCCCCGTCTTTACTTTCCTTAGTGTTAAATTTTCAACATGATTCAATTAATAGAAAGGGAGATAATTGATATTTAATAATAGATCTTCCTCGTTTTAACGCGCTTCTCCTCACTGAACAGGGGCGATCTAAATATAGCACACACACTGCTTTATGGCCCCTCACTGATCGGCGCTAATTACATGTAGATGTCTCGTCAGCATGAAGCTACGGGACATGCTGTTTCTTTTCGTTGTAGCACTTTGTAAATTAAAGAACAGTAAGATAGAAGTAATATGAACAGAGATTGATAATACATTGATATTGATTTTAATTACGATTGTCTGTAAAATCACGAGCATGGATCCTTTAGCGGGCAAGTTGCAAACAAATCTTTTTAAATGACTGTCAAGTAAACTGTTAAAAATAGTTGTACATGTATTAAGTTAATTTAAAGAATGTGCGTCATTAAAGTCGATTTTGAAGTTAACAACATTCCACAAAGCAAATGTCTCACAGAAGCCTTAGCAATTCATGCAGCACGCTGTTTCTCTACTTCAAGATGTAATTCGGGAGATCTTCACCTCTGCATAGGCTTTAGACTATAAAAAGAAATATGTACATGTATAACTCAATCCAATCACTAAACAACCTAACTCTTAAGAATGTGGTACACTAGCTTCCTATATATATTTCTTTAAACAAACGTCTTATATCTAGAGTATAATTTGATCACAATTATAATTCTAATTGTGGGTTACTGACCGGGGATGACTAGCATTCATAACAATTGGTTGTTTTATGTAATTATAAATCTTCTGCTTCACATCCACGCAGAAGTCTATTTCACATTCATTTCATAGTGATACCAATTGTCATTATCCGGTTTTCGATCATTATCGTTACTTTACTTATTCTACCTTGTATACCTCCATCCTCCACTGTGCAGAACCGATTTAATTCAGCAACAGTCGATAATCCGCGATCAAAGGACACAATTGATAAAGTTTGGCTCACGTGAATGCAAATAAGTACAATAAAGATCTAAAGACATAATAATATAATATAAAGAACTTCTGTGATATCTATCTGCTTGTATTGACCCATTGACCAAAATGTGTTGAGTGCATAGTCAGAAAAAACTCACATAGACAGAAAGGCAGAAATAAAAATCTGTTCTGTCTCGTTTCATAGTTCTACGCAAACGATCCCAACAAAGCATGTTTAAAATAATGAGTCATCCAAGAATTAAAATAAGGTTGTTAAAGGATTGAGGATCAGATAGGATATCAATTACTTTTAAGAAATATGCATTCACCGAGTATCTTTTATTGAGTTACAATAATACGGAACGATCAGAGTTTAGTGAAAATACACTTTCATTACTCTAAAATAGATTTTCAGCTTCTTGAACTGCCTCTAAAACACTTGGGTAAGCTAATATGATATTTGTGTTGCAGTATTTCATTTTTATATGCATCTTTTTAATGCCTATGAAGTTTCATGTAAGCCAATCGGTTGGGTGTTATGATCATTAAGATTTACATGTGTTTTGCGTGTGAGTTCATTATCTATTTCAAGCCGTTTGTAATGTATTTACCAAGAAGCTTATTTCGTCCTATATTTTCATTGTTATTCATCAATTATATTTTCCATTCTTTTGAGAAATTTCTTAAGACAGTCGCTTTCCGACAATATGCACTTGTACAGATACACAAGATATAACCGAGATTCCTCAATGTTTTTATTGCAGATCTTTAGATGTGATAAATCGTATTAGATATTTTTTATATTAACCATTTTAGATATTGAATAGAAAAGTTAGAATAACCAAAAACTTACAATGATCGTGAGAATTTCAGGTTACAACTATATTTTCAAAAGCCGATCAATCATTATTTAGAATATTTGTATGTGGTTTATTTCGGTTATTTGTATAAAGTAAAAAATGAATTTGCAATATGTAAGACAATTGATATATTTTAGTCTCCCAGCCTGGCTCTAAAATAAGGTAAATTCATTAACAAGTCTATTAGGAGACTCAAATGCTAAATGAAAATAATGAAAAATCAGTCTTCTTTCCATTTTATTTAATTTTCATACATTTATTGACCATTTCATTTCAATGTAGAGCGGTCAATTTAGACTAAATATGTTCAACTTACTTATAGAATTGCATTGGACTCGTTAGGGTAGCGCTCTCTCTCTCTCTCTCCCTTCCTCTCTCTCTCTCTCTCTCTCTCCCTCCCTCCCTCTTTCCCTCTCCCTCCCTCCCTCTCTCCCTCCCTCTCTCTCCCTGCCTCCCTCTCTCCCTCCCTCTCTCTCCCTGCCTCCCTCTCTCCCCCCCCTCTCTCTCTCACACTCTCACTCTCACTCTCACTCTCTGTAATAAACATGCGCCATTGTCATTAGCTCTATTACATAACAAAAAGAGAAGTATTCCCGATCTTCCTTTATCACAAGGATACGAATGTGTATTTTAGCAAAACAAATATTGTCCATTTTAGACATGCTAGCTGTGCCCAGTCAGATGTGAACTTTAACTGGTCTGGCAAACATATTGAATATTCATCTATGTATAAATACCTCGGCTTGTGGCTAAATGAATTTTTAGACATGTCTTATACTGCAAAAGAAATTGCAAAATCCGCCAGTCGAGCATTGTCTGTTATCATTGTTAAGTTTAAATGTATTGGAGGTATGCCTTATAACGTTTTTAAACAATTGTATGATAGTCTTGTGCAACCAATTTTATCTTACGGTGCCTCCATATGGGGAACCAGGGAATATCAATGTATTAACACTGTACAAAATAGAGCCTGTAGATTTTATCTCGGTGTAGGTGGTAAGACCCCAAATTTGGCCACAAGGGGAGATATGGGCTGGTCTTCATGCTTTTATAAGCAACAGGTTGAAATTGTGCGTTTTTGGCGTAGATTAAAAGCCCTCCCCTCGAACCGAAATATTCTAAATACAATTTTTAACTGGTCTGCCACAGTCCCTAATTCCTGGGTGAAACGTGTAAAAGCTCTTTTTGTACGTGCTAATATTGATATTACTGATAACCAACTTAGTTTTACCATTGTCAAAGATTTGCTGTTAAAAAATGATAACACCAAATGGTTTCAATGTATATGGAATGATAACAGCAATCCTAACGGTAATAAGTTACGCACTTATCGTACCTTTAAAATTGCACCATTCACTGAAAAATATGTTAAATGTATCTCCCCAAGGGAACATCGTAGTATTTTAGCTAAATTTCGGTGTGGTACCCTGCCTCTCCAAATCGAACTTGGCCGCTTTACTCGCCCAACTACCCCTCTTTTAAACCGAATATGTACTCATTGTGATTTTAACGTTGTTGAAGATGAATGTCATTTTTTGATAATGTGCCCATTTTATTCGGATTTGAGATATGATCTCTTCTCTAAAATAGCCCCATTTGAACCAACTTTTCTGTCCATGTCACCTTTTGACAAGCTCACCTATATAATGTTAAATGACCTATTTTCCCAATCACTTGCCGCCACTCTATGCAAAATGTACAAACGTAGCCTCACCTGATAACGTTCTATGCTTCACTATACTTACTTCATCAATGCAATATATATATATTTATATGTATGTATCTATGTATTATAATATCTGTGTGTGTGTGTGTGTGTGTGTGTGTGTGCATGCGTGTATATGTGAAAGAGTGAATCTCCATATTTATATATATTTTACAATGAATATTTTATGATATACTGTGTCTCATAAGCCTATATAGGCTGGACTTTGCTTTTTTAACTGTTTTGTGATATTGTTGTGCCATTTTATGTACAAATGCAAAGTGTGACACATGAATAAACTAAAATTTTCTTCTGTATTCTCACTCAACTACTTACTCAAGCTAATGGTCTGCATTCCGACATATCCAAAGCCTTTTACAATGCAGCGACCACAGGTGTGTTCGGAGGATACGGTTCACTGAGTTAAAAGCATATATTGGACTATTTAACAAAGAAAGCAGATATTGGACAAAAATATGCTATCCTTGTTAAATATAACACAATCATCATGTAAATTCAAGGACACCCATTTTATTATTTCAGACTGAACGAGATACTAAGTTGCTATTTTTCTGTCATCAACATTTCGATCTGTTAAAATATTGGAACATGAAGTAGCTAGGTGAAATTGAACAGACAAGTTCGAGCCATAAGTTCGAACCCAAACCACTGTATATTTTAAAAAACCAAGCCATTCAAATGTAAAATCTGACAACTGTGTATGTATTTGTGCAACAACAGAAATATTTCACCTAGTAGAGATATCATACCGTCAAATGTGAGCCATGACACATCCGTACTGCAACGGGATTTTCATGAAAAAAGGTTATAGTTTAATTAAGATATTCATATATGTATTCATGTCATTAAAGTATCGTCGTAACACAGATACTGCGCTATTGCCATATGATGTCCATCGGTATGTTTAGGGATACCTTTAAGTGGTTGACTGTATCAGAATGATATGAACGATATGAAATTTATCTCGCTTATAAATTGTAACTGATAAATGACATACACGTATTAGAGCTAAATTCAACCATTTAATCATATTTGCGTACACATGTACGCTATAAAAAGTACGCTATGAAAATGATTGCCTTCTTGTGATAAAAGAGTACAAAATCAAGTTTATCCTACAGCAAAATAACAACGCGCATTTTCTTAATGCATCAAAGTTTACGATTTGAAACACGGGTTTTATATCCACATTCACAGAATATTTCTAGTGTTCTGTTACACACACTATACAAATATAATAAAGTTTACTTTATAGAAATGATACAAAAGCAAATCAATTTGAGAGATATTCAAATTCAGATAAAATGAAAGTCGCAAACAGAAGACCGCCACGTGAAATGCTTCATGTTTTTACACCTGAACACTCCATGACGCAATGTTATTGCAACGCACGAATCCTAAATCGTGATTACAAGATAATTCCCGTTTTAGGGGGAGGGGGGAGGTTGGGACTGTCTGTCTGCGTGTTGAGTACTGTCGCGACAATACACTGCTCACTCAGCCATGCAGTCAGTTGATGACCAGTGGATTTATGTTCTCTCATAAACTCTATCCCTTTATTCAATGTTTTATTTTATTATCATCTATATTTTGTTATATAATGATTGATATTTGAATTAATATGGTGTCTCACTTGTAGGCCGGGTGCTATCTTTTTATCTGCAATGTTATATATCATGTGAGATATTGTTTAATCATGCCACATGTGAAATGGATGTATGCACGTGACACCGAAATAATATAATTTTTATTCTTTCTTTCTTCTTTTCTTTGTAGTTGTATTTATGTATAGTTATTTTTAAAACTTACTTCTGCATGTATATAGACATTTGTATCGAGGAATCAGACATTCATAGAGTGTTATACCCCAGTCACACCAAACCCGTTTTACTACGTTCTTATAAAACGGACTCGAACTGTTGGAGAACGGAATGGACCTAATGTCAACTGTTCGCGAACCTTATAGAAATGGGAGGATGTCCTAAAATTTGACGTAGGACCAACATTATTTAAACGGGATTGTTGTACCTCGAACGGAATTTCCGTACTTCGATCCTTATCACGTGCTTCAGTCGGAAATCGATTTCATTTACGTTAGTATACAGTTTTCACCACGTCTATGACGTCCGCAACCAGATCTTACCCGATCATAGCACGTATATAGACAACAACACGTCCAGATTTGTTGAAATTAATTATCATGAAAACGTTTTGAGGACGTTCCTTAACAGGTCTCTGAGTTTCAGAAAACATCCTATTCGTTGTTAGTACGTTTGAAATATTCTCAATTAGGTCTTTCTACTTTGGCAGTGCAAATTGAATTGACGGATAAAAATTCATCACTTTTGCACTAACTCATGGGGATTTGATAACTATGAACACTTTTGCATCTGGAATAGAGTGAATGTCGGTTAGTTTTGTGATTACAATATGTGTATGTATTTCTGCGCAACCTATATTTTTCAGTTGATAAAAAACTATTTTTCACGACTCTTTTGTATAAATGAATGATGTGAACTAAGAATCAATATAGTTTTCCTTCAATTTTGTTGAAAGCAGGGCAACATTGCGCTAGTTTTGTGAAGACAGACACCAATAAAAGAAACACTTTTTGGACAATGAATTGACATAAACCTGATTATTATAAATGTTTTACTTTGACAGCGAGAACAGGTTTGAAAACGGTCGAGAACTTGCTTGGTCTTTACCGAAAACGGGCCCGAACAGCACGCCCTACTGACCGCATGAAAACGTAGTAAAACGTGAAGCACTCTCTAAAAACGAGCTAGAACAGGATTGTGCCACATGTGAAATGGATGTATGCACGTGACACCGAAATAATATACTTTTCTTCCGAGAAAGGTCTTGTTGATAACTTATGTTAACTGTCCGAGGAAACGAGGTAAACAGGTAATTGTACCCGATCTATAAACTGTCACAGGACTAGAGAGGTTGACGTACTAAAAACTGTGGATAAACATTCTGGTGTCGTAGTTAGATAAAATGTTAACAAAAGTTTCTATCCCAATGAAGGCCGTTTTTTGAATATTTTAGAACGGAGTATAACGTGTGTGTGTGACTAAGGCACTCATTAACCCCTGGATATGCTTCACGGCTTAAAGCCTGGGCCCCTTGTCAGCGTAACTGCCCGCTCTCGCGACGCTGATTAGCTCACAGTACCCCTCATCTCCCGAGACGGGATGACAGGAAGCTGTCTAGTCTACCGTAAAGTTCTGATTGTTTTATTGTTTCATGGAGATCAGTTGGGAAAAAGAAAAGTGTAAATAAGGATAGCAAACAGTGCAATTTGCCCCATTGTTGTTGGTAATTAAAGTTTATTTCTTCATCTATAGTATATTGACATATGAATACACAATCACTAACTTGTCAACAGAAATCTGTTCACACATGATGGGCGTGGTCGAACTTTCTGGTGACCAAATCCTGTAACTTTACAGCTTAAACAGATTGACTTATTGAAAATCGAAGAAATCGCTTTAAACTCATTAGTTTTTATAAAATGTACTACGGTATGGCTCCGGATTATCTAAACGAACTTGTACCAGGTACAGTATCGGAACCAAGTAACTACAATCTAAGAAACAGTGCTTCCATCCAATCAATCAACTGTAGGACGCATAGATATTCTCTTTCTTTTTTACCTAGCGTCATTGATTCTCTATTACATAAATCAATTAATGTTTTTTTTTTTTTTTTTAAATGGTTTTTGAGTCTCTCATAACCCTATTGGGTGGCATTTGTGCTTTTAATAACCTTTAAACTTCTGTATTTTAACCAATGTTGTACAAATGGTGAGACATAAATAAACTACATTGTATTGTATTGTATTGTATTGTATTCATGGAACTCTTTACCCATCGCAGTTAGGAATGCTCGATCGGTACCCCAATTCCAAAAAATTATCAGCCCAGCTGTATCTCCAAGTAAGTTTGATTTAAATTTAGGAACACGCTTTTGTCAAATAATTCATTGCCGCCTCAATCTCGGATGTAGTGATCTGAATGCAGATAAATATAACCGACACATATCTGAAATATCTAGGTGTTCTTGTGGCCATTTTAATGAAGACGCCCTTCACTACCTGTTTGTTTGTCGCAACTATCATAATCTAAGATCAAATATGTATTTCTATACACAAGAGTATAATTTGAAAACAGTATTGTACGGAAACGAATCTTTAGATAACAGAATAAACAACAATATCCTCAGATCCTTACATCAATTCATTAGTAAAAGTAATCGCTTTTCATGAAATCCTACTGTTCACTAGTTATATCTGTAACATATATATAATATCATCTTTACTGCAGCATATCATATCATAGGCATCACCAACAACATTACTCTTTAACATAAACTGATCTGACTATAAAGATGGTTATATCAACTGTATTTTTATGATTGTATTGTATATTATATCCAGCTTTCTCTGTTGTATTTAGGAGCGGTGTTCAAATAAGCCTTGTGGCTTGTTCACCAATTCATATTTCAGTTTGCGAAATAAAAACATGTTTAAACCACTTATTGTAGTTGTATATATTTATATTTATGTGGCTCTCGCGAGGAGGACAGCCCGAATTTGCCTCCTATATGCTTCCCTCGGAGATTATGAGTTCATGATGAAGAATTAGTCGCAATGAAAACGTATAGCTATGTTACATTACAAATATACGATATATACTTGACTGTACATACAAATATTTAATGCAAAATAAAAAGCAGCAAACTAGTGCAGAAGCATTAACTAGAGCTTTATATACACTCGGTGCCAATGATAAATTATTTTAGAATTATCAATATATGAAGAAAGTATGAAATCCAATGTTTGCAACTGGTTTCCGTGGTCTTAGGGTTAGCTGACTTGGCCTGAATCCAACTTCTCACACGTTCGAACCCATGTCACTTTCAAGGCAATGAAGAACACACCGGCACGTGGAATCCTCGGACAATATGAGTTTGTATATTAATAATTACTCGAACATAACAGAAGAAGAATATGAATATCTTCATAACTTCCAATATGATGGACAGCATAACTTTACATTTCACTACCAATGCGCGGTAATAAGCATGTCCCACTGCCATTAACTGAATTACGTAATGTAGTTTTGCGCAATCATCTAATCATCTCATCAATCGTCCCTCTCTAGAATCCGAATGTGTATTGTAACATAAACTGTTTATTGAAACTTAATGTTTTGACACACCGCCCTACTTGTGTATTACACCTGAGCGACCGCTGACGTGTTCAGGAGATACGGTTCACTGAGTTAATTGCACCTGACATTATCTGGTAACGCTTTTTACAATTTTATAACACGAATATCATGTTCAGAAAACAATACGACAATTCAATTCAATAACTTATTCAATAGCTATCAAGATATTAAAGTGATATGTGTTTGTCGTAAGTTAGTTCTGTGGCAGTATAATTTCACTCAAGTTTATTCCGCTCCGACACACACAATATTATTAATAGATATCTAATTAATTTGTCAACATTGAGATTGTTACCAAAGAAGAAGTAGATAAAGAAAGAAAACACAAAGAAGGGCTGTGAATGATATGACAACTATAATCTTGATAACGTTTTGTTCTTAGTTTCATAATGTCCATACCCAATAACAAAACTAAATCGATGAACAGAAACGGTAGTATATTCTTTATTTCATTTAATAACGTATTTTAAAGAATTTAATAATAATACTCATTTCGTTCTGTAAGTTAGTTTCCCTTACAATATTAAAAAAATTGAAATATTGACTCAAATTGGAAAGTAATGTATATTGTATGTATATGTATAGCCGATATATTCACGAGCTTGTTTTGTAAAATATGGAATTACCTACGTAATTTATTCTTGTCTTTCTGACGCAACAAAACCAACGTGTATAACAAGTTCTTCTTGCCAGATAATTGGTTATCAAATTGGAGAGATACGAAATATTTTGCACAGTAACTCAACGCCATATTAAAGAGGCCGATCGAGCCTCTTTCTGAGAAATAAGCTTTAGATCGGGAACGAGGCTGTTTTCGAATAGCGCGTCATAGTTTTTAGATCTATAAATAGCACGAGAAAAGCCCCTTCCCATAATGCAACGCTATATGTAAACAACATGGCTCGTTTGTGTCAGGGTGTCAAATGAATTTTAGCATTTATTTATTTATTTCTATGTCTTGCTCATTCCAATTATTATGACTTGGGGGTATACGAAAAAACTACAACATAAATTGTAATATCAAAATATTTCAATATTATAAATGACATAATTATTTATATAAATTTCCATTTATAGATTTCTTGCTTATCTCTGATGTAAACAAAGTATTTTGTTTGGATAATTATTTGTGAAATTCCTTTTCCATTTTAATGCAATATTTAATATCACAATATTTCAATATTAATTAGAAATGAAAATTATTTACATATATATTTATCAATTTATGGATTTCTTGCTAATCTCAACCCGACTCATAGTAAAACATTTTTTCTTCCAAAATATATCTTAGTCACTTAAATCACATGAAGTTTTTATGTTCGAAAAAGTGCAATACGGACTATGTATATTTCGGAGTGCGACAGCGCTGACGATTTTTTTTATATTCGATGCGAATCAACTATTCTTCTCAGTGTCACATTGATTGGGTGTCATATGTAGATTTCAATAAACAATCTGTTTGTCTGTCAATTTTCTTATGCAAACATTATTAACAAATTTCCTACAAATTAAACATCCAAGTAACTACAACACCGACCAAACAATCAGCTGACAATAATCCTAGTGGTGGCTTCGAGTTCGATCGGCTTTCCTCCGCCATTTTGAATTGTTTGCATTGCGAGAAAACAAATGTACTGTATCATGCTAATTCATTGAGTAAATCAAGAAAAAATAAGTGATTGATAGAAGAGGGACATGTTTACACGTGATGCATAATAAAAGTTATCAGTTAAGACAGTATTTTGTTGCAGTAAATGCCAGTAATGCATCTCACGCTCGTAGCTCCGATGATTGGCTTCATTTCACGATGTTTTTCTTTTTGGGGGGCGATACACTTTATTCTTTATCAAATTGTTAAATCATGAACAACTTGAATGATAACCTCATTAACATTTTGAATTTTTTTAAATTAAGTGTGAACTAATCATGTAAAAATCGTATTTATTAGTTAACAGGAATGTCCTCCGTGAATATCGTTTCCACAAACAAACAAAATCACCGCTCGATGTGCTT
The DNA here is from genome assembly GCA_916613615.1 of Steromphala cineraria. Classification (NCBI taxonomy): domain Eukaryota; kingdom Metazoa; phylum Mollusca; class Gastropoda; order Trochida; family Trochidae; genus Steromphala; species Steromphala cineraria. Next base: position 56,647,023 of record OU744731.1, on the reverse strand, counting down.
GTCAGTGGCTTTATTTATTTTCGCAATTTTTTTGTTTTGAAGGGCGGATTAGAACAAATTACAAAATATGACATAGTTATTAACATAAAAAAAATAGAAAACAAAGTCGAATATATAAAATTTGACGTGTCGTGTGCAAAAGGGAATTCCCACCCGAATATTTGTGGAACAGAAAATAGCCGCTCGATCTGGCCCTTTAACTCAGATTATACATGACTTCAGTTATGACATGCATTTCTTTCCTAAATATAAGGTGAAACGTTGACTCAAAAAGGAGAAATAATGTCCTGTAGCTGACATCTGCATGAGCCTCTCGTGCTGTACATGCAATCAGCTGAACGTTATAAGCGAAACCGTACGAGCTACCGCAATAGAATGTACTGCTATTGTTAATATGACCAAAATGTATAAAGAAACCGTAATTTGATGTACATAGAAACATATGGTAACAATGATTTATTCATACGATTAATATACAAAGAAAAATTCACGATTAAGTTTCTACAAGTGAACCTCAAAGGTTATGAAAAACATTCTGTATTTTCAACTGGCCTCCGTGATCTAATGGTAACGCACTTGAATCTGCATGTCACAGGCTTGAATACATTGCTTCGACTGTAGCATTTGTAACTTAGTTATTTTGGAAAATTGAAATTTTAGTTAGTGTATATTTGATTTGCAATAGAGGTTTGAATTGAAATTAAATTCGAGAATCAAAATATCATCGCTTCACTATCAGATGATGCCGGGTGTTAATCATGATCTCTTTCTACTATAATGTTTAATTGTATGAATTGATAATCAGACTGAGACAGTTATATGTATTTTGTTAAAACATATACGTGAATACTTTAGTATTAGAAAAGTTATAATAACAATACAGTTCGTTCATGCCATTTCACGCGATCAAAACAACTGAAAATGGCGGGTCAACATGTTATCGTCTCGTAGACAGGCTTGTTATGCTTGTTATTATGCAACTCGGCATCGGTGTTTCTTTCATCATTCACTTTGATGTTAAAAATGAACTTTGTGTATGCGCTCACTGTGTTAACAACTTCAAGTCGCATGACCTTGTTTATACATGTATTACCGTTTATATGTATATTACCGCATATGCAAAAGTTTGTGTATTTCCCGAATGTGTGTTTTACCAACACACATTCTCTTAATGATCAAAACCACTGTACGTTACACTAAATGCATGAAGGCAGCTACATATTAGAGATGAAAATCTACGTTATTGCTCGTCTTGTCACTGACCGTTTAATATAGTATGACTCCATTAATTCCACTGCTATGTGAGAGAAAACATCATTAAATCAAAACAGACTTTATGCATCGGATAAATAGATGTATCAATGCATGGTACGTACATGTATGTCTGAGAGATATTTTCGACATTACGGGACTGTCCTATGAACATTTTGAAGATGGCGACATTACAAAACAGAAACCCGCTATATTTTTTAACCAAAATATTGATAAAAATGTTTTTTGATAGCATATCAGCACCTTTACATATTAGAAATGTAAAGACTATTAAAAATGCCTCATGATCGTGTAATATTGCCGTAGCAAGACTTTTCACACGCCGATCATTTTTATTGATTTTGTACCAATTTTACTACATCAAGCAAAATGTTACGCTCAGCATCCTGTCTCAACTAGGTTGTGTACTAATCATGAACTTATGAGATATATGTACAAACAGAAATGTCACCTTTACTTGAATTTCGTTCCGAACAAGGAATACCCTGATGGGACTGTCCCTTTTTCTTCATTGAATGTTTTATTAAGACCTACGAATCGCTCTAATGATTAATGCTAATTGCATCTCCTCCTAAACAAGTTATCTCAAGCAAGTTTGTTATTTTGTTTTCATACGAATTGGAGAAAAACAAATACCTTTACAAAGATACCTTCACTAAGCAAACCTTGATGTCGACTTGTAGTTTTTTTCTCCAAATACAGAAGCGATATACAAGAATTGTCAGCGACATATATACCTTTAAAAACGTCATAGACAATAAAATCATAAGTATATTTAATATTTGAACTGTTGTATACAATCTATTTTGTTATTGTCTGTTCAGTGTAAGTTCGGTTCGCTTTGCCCTGCTAATAGAAACTTTAAACACTGTCATCACATAGTTTACCGGTTAGTGTTTAACTTTTGATTGAAGAAGACCGCATATTCAACGTTTTCTTGAATGCCGTTATATATCGGTAATTTTGTGAATTTGCATACCGGTATTAAAGTTATTTCATTTCTTTATTGCCTTCATTGTCTTTACCATGCTGCATCTCACGGTTGTTAATCAAATGACTTTGTCGAGCAGTACAATATCATGATTTTTATTTTATAACCATAATCAAAATAACTTTGCATCTGTTTCTTCAAACTTGCCATTTAACACTCATTTAAGCTTTCCATCTATGTAATTAAATGCTTATTATTCTAAAAGGGGGCATATCACGTATTTTGAAAAAGACATAGTTTTAATTTTTCACTGACAATTGTACGTTACAGTTAAATGTATTATATTGATAGTGTCAAAAATCACATTACACACACCAATCACTTTAATCACTTAATCACTTTTAACAAATTATGAATATTCACATAAAGTCCATTGGTACCCATTTGTGTGTGAAAACCTTTCATTCATTTTATTAAGAAAATAGAATTGCATCACTTTACATTATATATTTTATTTATTACTGCTTCGTTTAGTTTAAAGACATTGTCTTTCGATGGGAATAATTTATTTTCATTTTCCTGATAACACTTTATGTTTTCCCTACTGCCCCTTTAACAGTAAACCCGTTATCAATCATATGAATGGAAAGACGGGCTGTATTACAAAGAGGAAGTAAAATTGTTATAACCTTATTTAGAGCAAAACGGGAAATAATGTCTAGATAACTCAATGAAAAGTTTTAAGAAATAACATTACATAGTTGAAGGTACAGTAAGCTTTCTTACAAACTTCATTTTACTCGATATAAAACTTTGCGGCAGCCGATTGTTGTTGTCAAGGTTATATTCTAAGTTTGACTTTTGAATATCGTCAAGGTCGTCAAGAATTTGTATTATTCAATGTTCAAATTATCTACTGTATTATTTCTGTATGAACATTTTTTCCATTATAATAGTCTTTTCATACGACGCTGTACATTTCTGTAAGCATGAAATAAACTTTTTTTTCTGCCTGCAGATTAAATGCAACGTTCCGATAGTTTAAGGTTATGTTTATAAACTGGCTTTTTTGCAGGTAACTTCAGTGACACATTACAACTATTTTTTGTGCAACAGTGGCCATTGTAAACAATGAATGGTGATTTAATCAGCGACAAAGCCTGTCAGTTCCCCGTTAAGTAGCGCGTTAACCATGCGTGACAGTTGCATAGCAGGGGCGTTATAATGAGGGCAGGTGGTAGTGGAGGAAAACTTTAACAAGGAATATCTTCGTTTCTAATAAACCCACAAACTTCATAATTTCACATTATATTATATTGAATAAGCAGTTTTATAATATGTAAAAAGATCTTGATTATCTTACAAAAAATAAAAACTCGAAATTTCTAGATACGCACTAGAAATTTTCTAGATACGTTCTAGAAAATTTCTAGATACGCACTAGAAAATTTCTAGATACGTTCTAGAAAATTTCTAGATACGTTCTAGAAAATTTCTAGAAATTTCTAGAAAGGGGGTACTTTCTTTCTGGTTTAACTGTATATTCCACCGAAAAACGGGCTACTGCCCCTTTTTATTCCAAGGTGTAATGTTGAATTGTAATTTTATTGGATGTTATCGTTTTAGATTAGTGTTGTGACGTTATTATTGACCCTAGGCATTTTATAAAATTACATAGTATTCGAAAAAAAGGGCAGATTGCCCCTGGTTTATATTCAAGGATTCATAACATATTTGATGAGTGCCTGTCAAATGGTCACAAATACCCAAAATATGTACTAACGGAAATGACGTCACAACCGGATGGATATAAAGCGTGATTACATTGAATTAGGTCATAAGCTGTAGGTAAGAATTTACTGTCATCATGTGGAATTCGATACATGTGCGCAACCATTAATCTTAATTCAAATGAATGAAGCATGCTTCAAAATATTATACCCGTGCGTTTCTTTTTTGAGTGTGTATAGGTGAAAGTGCTGCTGTTGAATAAAACCTGATACCTTATTCGACATTTAACTTGGACACTCTCGTCTGAATTGAGAAAGGGCCTTTACAAACTTTCAAATAAGAGGTGGGTATTGTTTTTGGGGGAGGAGGTTTGGTGTAGGTTAGTTTGATTTTGTGTTGATTGTTATTTGTTTTGATAAGTGTAAGATTGAACATAACAATGAAATACTGTTCTGTATGATAATTGTTTCTTAATTCATTGATTCTGTTTGGTCTAGTGACTTCATTGGAAGTTCAGGTTATAATTGCTTGGCGTCTACAATACGCTTTCAATAAGTGCTATTCTAAAGCATATCTAAAGCAGATCGTATTTGACATATATAGGAGAGAATTTTAAGTATGGTTATAAATATAACGGTGCAAGAAATTCAATTATCGATTGTAAAATAATGTTATGTTTAAAACAAAACATATGAAAGATTTCTCTGCAATTACATCCTGCTACATCAGCGTATATGTCTCCGCTAATGCTACAACCTATAAACTGATATCCTCCATTGTCTTCTGTCGTATCGCTGACGGGTGGTTACTCAGCGCTATTTATAGCCTGTCTGTTTTCAGTCAAACTATTTCGAACTCCATACACTGTTGTCTAGTGATGTCGCACGTGGAAATCTAAGAGCGCGTGATTTGGAGCTTAGTGGGAGACTGCAATGATAATCAGATTTATTATCTAATAGCACTCCTATTTGTAAATTTGAATCACGAGGTGAGCACGCGGAACGAAGCCAAGAAACCAGTTTGCCGCTATCGCTGAAAGGGCATTATTTGATTGGCTTGCTATATATAGCGATACGACAGGATGCTGCAATTAATGCTGAGCTTATTGAAACCTCATTTGATTGTAAAATAAATATGATTGTGTACATTAAAAGCAGAAAACTATCCACTCTCGGTTCTACTCTGCTTTTTGTTATTATTGTACAAATGAAACATGCAATTGCAGCATAATAATTGTGTCGTAGGTTTTTCACATCTTAATTAAAACTTTAAACGTACAAGAAAAACAGAAACTGTATATTGCATTAAGTGCCTGCTAAAACAAGTGTTATTATGAACCGAGTGATGATTTAAAGATAATGGGCAAAGAGAGACTCTTTATCAAGTCATGTTTGAAATTCAAGTGCAGCGAAATCTCTTTCGCTATGATGATTAAAGGATAAAGGGAACAAAAACAATATGAATCATTTTTGAAGAATGTTACGCATACAATTTGATTTAGAGCCAGGCAATTATATTTATTTGATCAAATTACCATTAACCTTAAATATTCAAACTAGTTGAAACATATTAAAACAATAACATCATTATTTCTATCTGATGAACTGCACACTAACACTTATGTTTATGAATCTTTTAACAATAGTTTAAATTAAAACTCTAAAGATTGAACCTAAGCTGATTAAAGTATTTGGGGTTTAAGTGTCACATATATGAGTTTATACTTCATTATCTCTTTCTGGTGGTATTATTTAAATATTTCAATCATTTTCTTATCAGAAAAAGGAATATGTTTACAAACATAAACATACATTATACATATGTAAGTTTAAAATAAATTAAGTTAAAATTCATAAACAATACTTTAATGGTATCGTAGTTTATATCATGAGAACTGTCAAAAAACGTTTTCAAACTAAGCACTTGATGACAATGTGATTAGGTTATTTATCAATTGAATCTATTGATAATCTTCAAAATTCCATTGTCTTAAACTGAAATTGTCTCTTTCATCGAGGTTTAGCATTCATAACAATGAATCAACGTACATTGTAACACCAGGACATTGAAAGAAAGCTTCTTTGTTTTAGCATATAAGACAATGAATTGGTCTGTACCAGCATTGCACGGCGAAGTGAATTGGAAGACTCGCCAATCTTGTCTGATCTAAAACATCCAACCTTTTGTACTGAGGCCATTTCGTAGATATCTCGGCTTCAAGTGTAGAGTACTTGCCATACGATTTGATACACATCTGGATAATTCATGATTTATGTTTTAAATTACCTTATAACTGACTCTGGTTATTTCTAATTAACTGCAAAATACCAATTACAACTACTTATTTTTGGAAATAATGATACTTACAAAACAAAGAACTAATAATTTCATGCTGTATAGGTTCGATCAATAAGACAACTTCTATTTAGATTGTACATGTGCACAATGAGGTAACTCACTCATTCAGCGAGCCGAGCTCGTTGTTGCTGAACTATTATTATTGTATGAATATTTATTTAGCGCGCATATCCATCCACTCGTGGTGGCTCAAGACGCTTGTTTTCCCCTGGCCAATGGCATTCTTTCACCGTCAATTCATTTTTCCTGGGGAGTATTCAACCGACATGCATATGTGGCGCTCAGGTTAGGGACCATTCTATGTCTCACACGGTACCCATTAACAGTTGGGTGAACTGAGACACATAGTCACAGCAGTTTGGCCACCACTGCTGAACGCTGATAATCGACAGCTCGGCGAATGTACGTGTTCATGTATCCACCATCCAGTCACTGACATGAATTCGTGGGATCTTTTAAGTGCGCAGTTTTTGTTGCACTACACACTAAAGCTCCAGGGTGACACTTATAGAGTTCTAACAGAGGTGAACTCTAGGTTTTTACACCTTGGCCTGGATGGAATCGAACCCCAGACCTCAGCAACGTGAGACCGGTGCTCTTGCCGACTGAGCTATCCCGGATAGCCGTCGACTGAGTGTTGCGAAGAAATACGTCCCAGCACTATTCAATTGGTGATTTAAACATTTGTTATGTAATGTATTTGTTAAAAGGAGATGTCTTCCAACTGATTGCCAAGAAAGAGGAATGGTTGTGAAAGTGATTTATCTTGAATCAAATGAATAGTAAATTTTGTCTATATTTTGTCTGAATTAGGTAGTTTGATATTGCAACGTATAATCATGCATGGTCTCATTTGATCTGTCCATTTCCGTTCTTCAAACCCATTTTATAGATCTTTTATCTCCATACAACTGTAAATTAGTTTAGTTTTTGGTCAATTTGTTTTATGCAAAACATGTATATTACAATAATAACAACAATACTGCTAATATTAATTTTCAAAGAGGACCGAAAACATCACATTTGTAAATTGTTGATTATTTGGAGCATGTTATTCAGTCACCAGCAGAAATAAACATAAGTGTAGTTGGAACAGTAAAAGGACAAATATGTTGATACTGTAATATTTAGAAAAAGATATCTTAATCATTTATCAAAAAATTTTTTTTGTATGTACGGTATGACAATATGTTGTTACTTTCTATTCACACACTTCATTCAAACATTTAAGTGAACGCACACAAGAATAAACATATTTTATGTAGAAGATATTCTGTTGAAAACGTTTATTATTTCCTTTCATCAGATGAATCAAATGAATTTCGTTTTGAGCATCAAAACTATGTTTAAAGCACACGTTGATTGTTGAATTCAAAAGAGAATTGCTGTAACTCTTTGCATATACATATGCTAAGTGCATTTTGTAAAGTACAAAGCATTGTGAATTCATTTTACATAATGAATGCTTGAAATACTCTGATGATTGCAGAAGCATCAAAGCAAAGCAACGCTGTGTAATAGAATAGCTTTCAAATCTGTTTTTAAAACTAGCAATTCCATCTTCCCATTAAAAGAATATTGTGCATTAGAGCATACTCTTTTTAAATAAACTAAAGAGGACAAAAACACAGTTAAGATCATGCATTATTGTACTTTTGCAATATGAAAACTACCCCATTGAGATCAATAACTAAAAATCAACAAAATGTTCTGTTCTGTATAAGGAGACACGAGATGCCTTTGAACAAAACATGTTGTATCATAATTAATGTCATTCTACTAAATTCTTAATAAACTTTGTTGTATCAAACAGAAGGTTCATCGATCTGCTTCATCAAGTTTATTATAGACAGTGAATAATTTCAAATTTCAAAGAGTATCATAGCAAAGATGCAGCCATGTTAAAGTGACACAGAGTATCTTTCTTAAAATTTTATTTGGTTTTGATAAGCTACAAAATATCTAATATGCTGATTGAAGTTCATATCTCATCACTGGACATATGCATAATATCTTAAAAATGCTTGACTTTATGGAAAAATCAAGAAAACATCTCAAATACCTTTAATATTCAAAATTATGCATCCAATTAATCAACCTATTAGTTACAATACCTAATCAACATTATCGAATCGAATTTATCTTCCTCTCAAGGTTTCAAAATTACGTTTGGCGAATTTGCGCGCGCCACACGAGCCACATTGTCCGGTTTTCGATCAAAATCCCGACTTTGAATGGTCATATTTTTCGCTCTAAAGGTACTGATTGACCTTTAACTTGTTATTTTCAGTAACAGTTAGTGGTTCCCGATGTAATAACATCGATTTCAAAATTTGACATACGTGATCCTATCAACATACTCTGCGTCTCTTTAACAACCACAGAAGGACAATTTGGCATCAACAGTAATCCAATCATTTCCCTTCGGCAAGATACTAGCGTTTTACTCTGCGTATACAATAAAAACATATTCTTATTCTAACTTCCTTGTGAAACCTAAGCCTCTCTCTCTCTGTAATTACTTGACAATAGATGAAGCAACATTTTGATAGGAGTCGTTATTTTGTTTCCTCTACATCAAAATAATGATGCAAAACAATCACAGTTTTGCAAAATGTACTTTGAATGTTTTGAAAAAGTTTGTAAACTTTCTATATAAACATCTGCCCTTTTTTCACAGACATCCCAACGTGCAAAATGTTTGATTGAGTTTGGAAATTTGTGGCAAGGAAATTGTCTTATCGTTGAAACTTGAACTGTTTTCTTGCGATTTTAATCACAATAATAGTTTTTTCCTATAGGCAAACAAAATGATTGCAAAGTTACAAGACAATTTCCCTAGAATTTCTACATGTTTTTCATGCTTTTGCTTATATTGATTGAATCCTGTAGTAAGGTTTTCTAAGCTCAGCTGTAAGATTTTAGATTTTCATGTACTTCGCAAGTAAAATACAATTTCTGTATTTGACTGTGCCATTTGAGACCAAAAGGTGCAACTATCTGTGTGAGATTTAGAAGGATTGATAACAAATAACATCTTGAGAGCCACTTGAGAGTTAACGGGACTGAGGAAGCAACTGCATCCAGTCATGTTTGTGATTGCAAAATGTAGTGTGCATGATTGCGCTGGATGAATTAGTTAATTGAGTTTAATAAAGAAAAGACAACAGGGTTTCCTAGCTTCTTTTGTTATGCGTACACCATCATTATGCAACACTGTCAGGCAATTAATCTGTCGAGAGATTTCTTCTTCTATTTCTGTTAATTGCTAATGTGCCACACACTTGAACAAGTGATAGAATTACGCATGTACAAATGAAGCATGATACCAACTTATTTTATGAATATGTTCAGAGGATGTATTCAATTGATCAAAACAGAGATATTTAAGTGTAAGAACTCAGTTAGAAGTATAATTTCTTGAATTTGTCTACAAAACCTACAAAATCTGAAACAGAAGAGTAAGAAACGAAAAATCTTAATAATGATTATAATTTATTATTCAAGAAGGAAATATGTCTTGCGTACAAGATTGCTTAATTCATGATAAAAATACAAGGTATTTACACACGTATACATGTAGATATGACATCGACATTACTCTCACCAATCATTTGTGGTTTAGAATGAATCACATATTAAAGGGGCAGTAGCACGTTTAAGAGGGGATATAAGGTTATGTCAGGAAAATTAGAATAAATGGTTCCAATTGAAAGACAATGTATTCAATCTAATAAATCAAATATATGATGTAAAGTTTAGCCATGGGATTCCTTTTCTTACACAAAATGAACCAAAGGTCTTCACACAAAAATGGCGGCCAATGGACTTTCTGTGAATCTTTATATTTTATTCTCTGGCAATGGATGATTGGTTTATGAAATTATATTTTTGACACTAACACAATATTAAAAACATTAGAGCACATTAAGGACTGTAGATAAATAGGACAGTTGTCATGTCAAGCTTGAATCAAATAGAAAAAACAACAACTTGAAGAAGCGTAAGATAATTTAAAAGATTGTTTAAACACCGAGCAATAGCTATACCAGCTGAGGGTTTATGATCTAGAACAATGCAAGTACTCTAGTTATTTAGAATAACGTTACTGCTTGGACTCTTAGTTCGAAGATGAGGCGTTTGATAGCGTTTGCCCAAAGGAATAAGTTTGAATTGATTATTGAGAAAATGACATGAATCCGTATAATTCTTGCCTGCTAGATCTTCACTTGCCGGTACCCTAATCATGTTATTTTAGGAGCCGAAATTATCTTTAGGTTTTAAAAATGAGAAATGCATAGAATTATTTATTGTTTTTCATGCACATCAGTAATAAAAAAAAAGCACGTTAAGATATGTTTACCGTGAATGTATACATAGAGGTTATCATGAGAGTGTGTTTTGGGATCGTAAATATCCTGCATTAGGAATGAACATTGTATTTTGCGAGCCTTGGGGAGCTCAATACATAGTGTTTATTCCTAATGCAGAATATTTACGATCCCAAAAACACGAGCATGTTAACTTCTTTATCATACATTGTCATTTTAAATTTATTCGAAAAAAAGGTATTTTATAATATTTTGATACTTGACATTGTTTTTAAAGATGCGCGCATTGATAAATGCAAATGGACAGTGTATAATGACTGCGACAGTGAATTGACAAAACATAATTCCTCCTTATATTTGCCTTTAAGTACCGTTTAAGTTTTTTTGTCACAACTACACAGTTTTTACATTTCAAAATGCTATTAAAAATATGATGATTTTCATATTAAAAAAATGTAATTGGTCTTTGGCTGATTCAAACACACGTCTGTCACCTTCCAGTAAAAAAGAGGGCGAGTCTATCCACTTAAGGGCAATAGTTGCTTCCCTTCGGCTATGTTGTAATGGCAGCTCGCGTTGAAACAACGAACATACACGGAGAGCTAAACTAAAAAATAGGCTGTGCAGTCTCTAGTCCAAACTAAAAAAGCCTAAAGTAAAAAACACTGAAGAACGGTAAATGAAGTGTTTAAACATGAATCTTCAACTGCCTTTGTTACCTTTGTAAAATTGTTTGGTCGGTTCATTCAACTCACGATTGCAGTGTTTGTGCACTGCTATGTCATACAAACCATAAAGAACCATACAATTTATTTTCTTAAATTGATATCTATGCATTGTATCATTTATATGTTCATGTCTCTCCCCATTACCAAAGGCGTTCAAAATATCAACGCTTGTGACGTCATCGGAATCTTCAATAAAAATCCGACCTTGACCTTTGAAATTTGCATCTCTATCCGTATATGACCTCAACGGACATCGAAAATATCCGCTGGCTTTATTATGCCGAGAACACTATCCATTGTATGATAATTAATATATCGTATGCTCCAGTGTATTTTAAAGAGAATTATATTCAACTTATGCAGAAATTTAGGTACTAAGGGTATTATCACACCAGCTCTCGAAATTGAAAATATTACCTTCTTAATATTGTGATTCATAGTCTTTTGTTTAATTTTTATGCTCCCGCCCACATCAAGAAACTAAATTTGCAAGAGTGATTTGAACTGTCAGGTAAGTGAAGTTATCCATTCCAGTTAGGCTTCAAATCAAGTCAGTAATCTGCAAGACGTAAACTTAATTAAAAGTGATTAATTGCTTTTGTCACCAAAATCTTGTAAAATTTTATCGATTAATCCTATAATTAATTGGATTTCATACTCATCAAGAAACCTCAACACTAACAATTCTAATAACATTATAAGGAAAGAATTCCGTCGGATTAATTAGACAAATTTGAGCATCATTTCGACTTCCAAATTTTTTTATTCGTAAAGAGCAAAATACACATTTGTATTTGAACTTAATGATAATCATAAAGAAATGTTTGGCAACACTTCACGTACAACATACGATGACATCGAGTAGAAGTGATTTATCAATGACTTGGATCAATGTAATTCAATATTCCAGTGTATATACTGCATCTAAAATATATTCCTCAAAGGTTCTGTCATACATGTTTCTATGCAAAGGTTGGTGGTTGGCGTGTACAGTGCTTTTAAACAGATGATCTTCACAACAGAGTCTACAACATAGTCTCTATGTTACACATGCCTCTGTGTGAAAACACCCTGCATCATTGTTATGAAGATTGTACTTGAAACGTCTAATATGACAACATTTCAATTGAAAGCAGCATAATCATTGAAGGGATTAATTTCTTACCTGGGAAGGAAAACACGTATAACCATAACTATTGCATCAAGCACTTGTTTATGAATATAATAAGTCATATGCTTCTCAGGAGGGTAATAGGGTCTAAGTAGCATCTCTGTATAATGGCCGTGTCACACATTCCCGGACCAAATATCCCGAACATCATATGAATGTCAAAATTCAAATTTACTGCCGGTGGTGTTCCGATGGTGATCCCAGAGGAAGGTAGAGCCGGCGGCGTCACGAAGGATACTCAGACAATATACGAAGTCTACCCGAAGGTCACGATGATAACACGAAGTTTACACGAAACGCAACATTTTTTTCGAAAATGGCACTTTATGGTCACACGAATGTTATAGGAAGTCTTCACGACGTCGCGCAAGCTTCGTGTGACATTCGTATGGCAACACAACCATTACGCAAAGGCCAGCCGACCAGCTATAATATTTACACAGAAGTAGTGTGTTCTCCAAATTATTAACCGTCTAAGGTGTAAATTTACTTCAAACCCATATACCCTCCTATCTGGTAATTAAGACTATTTAATCCGACAGAGCCTCATGTTAAGACGGAGAAGATTCAACTATATATAGAAGAATTCTATACATGTCCAATTGTCCTCATTATATTCGGAAATATAGTGAGCGGAGGGTTCGAGGTTATTATCCAATAATCACAGTTTTGAATATCTAATGTTTGTAAAATGTTCGCATCATTCTTGTCGTTTGATTAATATTTGTTTTGGTCTGCCATATTATTCTCAGCCTCTTATTGAGTCTTTGTCAAGAAAAAAAGAGAGAAAATATGTTCAGAATTTTTAAAAAGCTGAATGTGTATTTTCTCAAACCAATCAAAGCAGAGATCGAATGTTTTATCCTATCATTAACAGTAATCAACATTGATTTAACAACCGCAAGCTTTGGCACTTTCTATAGGATGTATGTATGTATGCATTTAGATAAAAAAAATGTACTGCTTATCTGTGTTCATTGAATCAACCTTAACGTCGTTTTCTATTTATCAGTCTTTGATAATACCGAGTTGAGTGACTCATTGTAATCGGCAAAGCAAACAGTGTAGCGCAAGGCATTCATCGAATCCTTAGGTGTTATAAATGACAACATGACAATGACAAACGTACAAAATTAATAGGTTGACATTGCATTAAGATATTTAGAATTTATCAATAATGTATCACTGATTTATTGTTATTATTTATAAAACCTTGTACTAAAGTGTAAGTGGCTTTTGATTTTTGAACCACAAAAACTGAATTGTGAACCTGAATTAAAAAATTCATAACCTTCTGCATGGCCAATTAGAGTGTTGTTGTATATCTGGTTTACAGGTTCAGGTTCAAGAGTTTATAGGGTTCGAATCCCCCTTATGCATCTTATTACTGCTTATTCAAATTGTAACGGGCTTTATTACAATTCTTTATTCTATTTAGGCAGTTTCACTTCAGCCAATGTTGTCTTTACATCTAAAAGGGCTTTTTTTCAAATAGGCGTATAAGTCTATCAACAGATTTGTAAAAGCGAAAAGGATTTTTAAATGCACAAGGCAGGTGCTCTAAACCATTTTGACTGGACAAAGGACTGATTCATCTGCTTTTTCCTTAAACGAGTAAACGAACCTCAATATAATATAGGTTCTATTATGATATCAGAGTCAAATATAATCTGAGGCTAGCCCGAAATGACTCCATCTTAGTGTCATCGAATTGTTTTAGAAAATGTTGAATTTGAGGTAGAGTCATTTGAGCCTGGATAGAGTCATTTGAGACTGGGCGTGTCCTTGGGCCCATATGACTCTAGAGTCTTTTGAGGCTAGGCCCAATTGACTCTAGAGTTATTTGAGGTGGTAGAGTCTTTTGATCCTGTTACACCGGTTCGAATTGGGATCAAGGGAATAACCTTTTTATATACATATTGGTCGGATCACTCAAGTCAGCCAGGGTTCTGGGATGATAAAATGAGATTGAAAGAAGAAACGTAAAAATAACCAAGAATATGAAATGAGTCAATCAAATAGTCATTTTTAATCAACTCAAGGCCTGCAGATAAAACTTACTTCGTCCAAAGTGATATCTCTATTCAGTAGAGTGTTATCATATAAACCCGGGTTGAGATTATCCTCCATGTCATTATTGTCGTCATTCAGAGATTTAAAGAAATCATGAAATGTGTCAACTTTTGGAGTTTGAGAAATATCATCTTTAACCTGTGAATTAAGACTTTTCCAGAACTCCTTGGGTGAGTGTTTGAACTTATTTCGTAGCATATTACCTGCGTTTCGATTTACGGTAAAGCTGTCTGATATCGCAACATTCTTTACTGAACCAGGGCGTGTTCGTTTTAACTCGGTTGTAGTACGTTTGACACCGAACGTATTACGTTCAGCATTAACCAGCACGTGCATTATGTCTTTAGCTAACCCAGTGACCTCGCTCTAAACATCAACACCATCAGGGCAAATCGTATCACTCTCTCTCTCAGTTCATTGATTACTGCTACATCAATGTTATCACACAAAAACTAGATCTATTAATCATGTAACGCCTTGGTCTAAAATCGGCTTCTTTTACAGTAGGTTCTAAGATCTCAATAGAATCAGATGCAGCTTTTTTGTTAACACAAATTGCAAGAGAGAAAGTAACAGGGCAATGTACATCTGATGATAGAGGTGAGAAGTCAAAATCAGTGAACAGGGGGAGACATGGAGCAGAAGCAATGACGTAATCGATTACACACTTATCATTACAGGTTTTTTTCCAATATTTGAATCATTACCTATACGACCATTGCATATGTACAAATTCAAGCTTCTAAACACGTCGATATGGTGTTTTCCATAGTTTCACTTTACCGATATCCATGCTATGTCTATACTTTGGTAGTCCAACATTTTGCAGAATTAAATCTGGATCAAGATCTTTCATCACATTCTAGACCAAATTCCTCTGATACAAACTTATCAATGACAGTGAAATCATTAACATTTGAAGTCCTCGCATTAAAATCACCTAGCAACATGACATACTCAGTTCGTGTCTTTTGGTCTGCAAAATAGACTGTTCTACCTGGTAATAAACATCATTGAATCACAGTTTGATCCCTCTGGCGGGATGTATACAATACCAGCTTCCAAATCATAACAAAGTTAAACAATTTCTTCGATATTCTAAACCAGAGAATAAACTTGACCAGTGCTATATATTGTAGAAGACTATTCCTCACTGTAAGTGCCATGGCACCAGAGCGTCGTACTGCTCACGTCTTGCGTCTCTGATCTATGCTGTTGACTCGATTGACCTGTAAGTTCTCGCTGTCAAAATTTAACATGTTTGGCAGTGTCAGTTACAATGTCAACACTCCACTCGTCGAATGTATCACAATATATTCTTAATATGATAGTCATTTAATAATCACTGTTGTATGTAAGTTACGCATACGATAATTTTGTCTCAACTTTTGCAGCCTCAACAACGACAACACCAGCAGCAACAACAACAACAGGTAGTTGAACTTGAAGTAATCTAAGTGTTGGTGAAAGCAAGTTAATGATAATGTTTTTGTTACCAACTAACACTGCACCACATTCAATTGCTTCTTTACAAGGGCATACACCATTAAATAAAAACTTGGAAGCTGAGTGTGACACTGTGTTCTCGAACGTTAGGGACTTAGCACGTTTTTTGACAAATATGTATTTTAGATTTTTCACTGAAAATTTTAAATAAATGCTTAATGTATTATTTTGACAGTGACAAAAATCTCATTACACAAACCAATCATCCATAGTCAGTGGACAAAGTATGAAGATTCACATAAAATCCAATGGCGACCAACTTGTATCAACACCGTTCATTCATTTTATGTAAGAAAACGGAATCGCATTGCATTAAACTTTATGTAATATATTTGAATTATTACTGCTCCATTTAGTTTAAATACATTGTCTTTCAATTGGAACCATTAATTTTATTTTCTTGACATCACCTTATTTACCCCCTAAAAGTGTGCTACTGTCCCTTAAAGATAAAAGTTCCGTTTTATTGTTGACATTTAACAGGGCTTGATGGGACTTTTAAGCTTGACATTCATATTTACCACAGGTGTAACTTTCGTGGATGTTGGTCAACAAATTTGAGAGTTATAAACAATTGAACACATTACATTGTTATGTCCGGTATTCGATCACTCGATACATAACGAAAAAGTATAAAAGCATACTTGTATCAATCACGTGAGTCAATATCGAGTATGATCACCTCGAACATGGATGCAGGCTCTAACACGACGTCGAACAGATAACGTCAGACGTCTGATCACGTGAGGAGGGATCATGTTCCACTCCTCAGTCAAAGCCTGTATGAGAGTTTGTCTGTTCGCGGGAGGTACCTGCCGGGCTCGAATCCTTCTCCCAAGAAGATCGCATAGATGTTCAATGGGTGATAGGTCCAGTAACAGTAAGTCGGCTGCAATTAAAGATACCAGCAACGTGGTCGTGAGTAGCACCAAACTGGACCATACAAACGGCTCGTCCTCTCTCTTCGTTCGATAATCTCGGCATGGCCGCTGGTGTATACGTATAAGGAAGTGACAATAAATATTTTCATGTGCTTTTATACCAATAATGTGCACGTGAATTTACAGCGCACATGCACATTGCTTGGTCTCTGCATCGTTGGTTTAATGTTATGGATGTGTTACGTTCGGGTGAATTACTCTAACCTTTCCAGGTCGACAAATACAATTTAGGAAAAAATATATTTCCAAAAATATTTGGCATCGTTTCTTTTGCCCCTGAGTGTAAACATCCTACTCGAAAAGTGTGAGATTTAGTTTCTAAAACTTACGCGATGAATGGAAGTCATGAATTCAAGTGAGTTTTACAGCCTCCGCCTCCTTCACTTTCTATTTGTTATTTTCGTGTGAACCAGTGCGCTCGTGTTTGTGTAATTATATAAGAAACTAGGTCATGGGTAGATACATACACTCGTTCTCTTGAGCTGGCAAAATCTATTCAATTGATTCTATTTCAAATCCTTTTCATTTAATGACTAGAATATAAAAAACACCATCTATTCAAGATGTCCTTTGTAAGTTGCTTTACAAATTCTAGCATTGTAATATAGATGTACATATTGATATTCTTTAAGTTGTTTTGAATATTGTTCATTGAGTTCAAAACTCTACTGGAGGTGAATAGATAGGTAGACATTTTCATTTAGTAATATGCACACATCCACCAATGCTTGCTTGATATATTCGCATTTTTGATATTCACATTTCTACCCTGCAAGTTTGAAACAAAGTTGCTTGGATATCCTAAAATATACTTACTTCTGATTTCTGAGTATGTATTACAGATATAAACTACATACCATTCCCTTTAAACGACATAAATACTATTTGATTACAAAACAACCCATTACCATAAGGTAAGATAAGGCGCCGAAACATTTGGCGGGAAAGTTCTAAAGATAGGGGAAATGTAACATTATGGCAAAATTTGCTAACCCTGAGCAAAGTTGCTACTCGTTCATACAGCGAGATTTCCTTAGGATAGTGAACAAATCGGCATTTACTCACGGTACTATTGCATTTATTTTTATTTATTTATTTAAAAACGTTTTGATGCCCACTTTCTAGCTTTGACTTTGGTAATAAAGCTAAATCAAAGGTTTTCCTCTACATGTACGTGTTACACAAATTATAGAGTATAGGAGTATAGGCTTTTATAGTTCTTTATGACACAATACTTAATTGAGAATGTCTGTTATGTGTGTCAGTTGACGTAATAAGAATGAAAGAAAGGTTTGTTACCGACATTAAAATAAATTTTAATGACTGAATAATAAATTCCATAAGGATGTTGTAGACACTTATGTATGAATGAGGCATTAAAGAGATATGAATCTTCAGGATAATATAAGTTAGAATTTTGCAGACACTTATGTCACAATGACAAATGCATTTTAACATTTCCCATGACATGAGCGATAAGCAGACAGGGTAGATAACCAGGACAACTATTTCTCGCACGTATAAAAAGTTGGTTAGAAATCGGGTCAAAACAGGAGGGTTGTTTTACGTTTTTCGTACCGTTGCCTCTTATTGCACAATAAAATCGAAATACTGCGAAAGATAAAAGGATAACAAATCTAGAGACACTTATTTTTAGATTTTCATTCATGTGACGTCAAATGTTGACTTTGTAAGGAGAAAAACTTCAGAAATGTAAAAAACAAATTTTCGCAAAGCTACAAAGAATTCATGATGTAGAATAATTATTCAGCTACAATTTGCACTATCTATCGGATATTTATAACAACATAGTCACGTCTCAATCGGAGCCACTCCCCCATGCTATCGCCTGCTTTCATTGACTGGCACAATAAATGCGCGAGCTATCATTGTGTTTGTAATAATCGTTTTTACGCCTAAAAATATGGTAAGGAACACCTTTCTCGAATCTAATGTGCTGTTTCTTGATTAGATAGATGGATCAAAACTTAAAATAAAGTTTAAGTAGTTTTAACTTATAATTTCCAACAACTTAAATATAATAAAGGATGATTAAATATTTATTTAACCAACATATAACATCATTGAAAAACGTTTTTTGAACTTATTTCCATAACAGTATATGTTTTTTACGTGTACAAATGCGAATTTTAACTTGCTCTGTTTCATAAATAACATACATTAAATAAATAAAATTCTAAAAAAGAAATCAATTTTCTAGGCATTTTATATATCTAAAATAACGTATTTAACCCTTAAGTTTTGTATACATACATGTATATATGTATTTTTAAAGTTTTAAAAGGGTATTTCGATAACTTATACTTGAATTTGGCAATACATGATACTCCTGTTTTGTTTAAGCTTATCAAATTTGAGATATGTACATTTATATTAAGACCTTTAAACTGCAAAGTTGAGTCTCATCTTAAATCGGTTGTAAAAAAATCTGTGTTAATTTTAATTCCTCATTTTAGGTCTAGACAGACTCGGATGACAATGACAGTGACCATGACAACATACTTAGTGAAACATTTAAATAATTATTGACTATATTCAAGAAAAAAATAGGACATGTTAAACAAACGTGATGGGGGTACTACTCTTGGAGGGTCAAAATGTTATACCAAATGTGGCATTCATTTTTTTTAATAGTCATGATTGATAGCCAAAAGAACAACAAAGACATTGAACATCCAACTGTATTTTTATGATGAGAAGAAATATTTTTAAAAGGCCCTAAGAAAAAAAATATGATGAAAAATAATTAAATTTTTTTTTTTTATGTAGGGTGTCTTGGAAATCAAATATCATTTTAACGAAAACTTTTATTTTGGAAATTGAAACTGCATGTTATTATTCAAACTTTTTTCTACCCACACAACAAGTATGGTTAATTTTGGTTGATTATTACAAAATGACTGATTATGCTTACAAATTGTACAAATGCAGTACCTTGAGTATTTGGTCGGAAAGAATTACACAATGGTAGCACGATTTAAAATATATAACAAGTAGAGTCTTGTTTTATGAGCTATATCATGTAAATATGATCATGTTCTCCCACTGCTTCGCTCACTCCACTGGTTGCCTATCCACTACAGGATTCAACACATCTACATACGGACAAAGATCCTTCAAGTATGCAGCATCGACGGCAGGGAACCAGCTACCCCAACAACTCAGGGACTATACAGAACTGTCTACTTTTAAATCAGCTCTAAAGACACACTTCCTTCGATTAGCGTTTGTGGAATTATCCTTCTCTCTGCCCTCTCTCTGGTGTATATAACTTTGTTTTGCGCTTTGAGCATTTTTTAAATGGAATACAGCGCAATATAAGCATACTAATATAATATAATATAATATAATATAATATAATATAATATAATATAATATAATATAATATGATATGATATGATATGATATGATATGATATTATATGATATGATATGATATGATATGATATGATATGATATGATATGATATATGACATGACATGACATGACATGACATGACATGACATGATATGATATAATATAATATAATATAATATAATATAATATAATATAATATAATATAATATAATATAATAAATATAATATAATATAATATAATATAATATAATATAATATAATATAATATAATATAATATAATATAATATAATATAATATAATATAATATAATATAATATAATATCTTTTTAAAGAACTGAATTAAAGGTGTTCACATAAAATGGCCGCCAATGGATTTGATGTGAATCTTCATACTTTGACCTCTGACAATGGATGATTGGCTTGTGTAATGAGATTTTTGACACTGTCAAAATAATATATTTAGTATTAACTAACAATTATTAGTGAATATTTTAAAATATAAAATTATCAAAAAACGTGCTACTGCCCCTTTAAGTGTCACTCGACCATTTTTTTGCATGCTATGTAAGAGACAATTGTTTTATGTGAGTGATATTTCGCTTGTTGGGTTCAACAGAGCTAGGTGACTTCGCCCCATGAGCTGTATTAATAGACGCTTACGAGACTGAATATAAGATTTTTTAAAAAATATTTCTCTTTCCTACAAGGCCTATTGTGAAAATATTGACAGGCTTCTCGTTATAGTATGCATCAAACAAAACCTTTTCATCAAAACTTCTATAGCCATTTAACGTTTTAAAATGGTTATAGAAGACTATAGGAGGATATCGGGGGATAGGTTGTAGAATTAGCGGAGACATATACGCTGAAGTAACAGGATGATGTTGCTCAGGATATCTTACCGAGTTGAGGTAGGTTAAAATACGTCATAGACATGTATCTTTGACATGGTCAGCATTACCGAAGCCAGAGGTGGTTTAGTTCCGCACTGAGTTTCCCCCCTTATGTCAAATATGCCAAATTTCCAACTTCTTCTCATAAATTATTTTAATTTAAGAGCTCATAAGGAAATGCATGTCGGCTTTAAGGAAAACATTTGAAGGACGAGCTTTCATCCTGTCAGCTACGAACCAAATGTTTTGTCTGGTAAGTACTTAATCTAGGTACAGTTTTGCATGAGTGAGTCCTCATAGATCAAAGTTTAAACAGAAACTTTAATAGTCAGTGAAAAGTCCTAAAATTCAAGGAATATTTCGTTTGATTCTAATAGAAATAACTGGGGGGAATAATTGGATCTACAATGTTTACGAGATTTATTCCTTAATCTTTTAAGTAGGTAATTTGACATTAAACAAAATTAATTGACATGGTTTGGAGATTGACATTTAAACGAGATACATACATTTAAATAGAATTTAACCGCTGTATTTAAAAGATGTATTCTCCAGCCATTGCTTATAGAACAAGTTTTTAAAAATGTTTTCTCATATGTGTACTCGTGAAACTGTTCTGATTAATTAAAATTGGAAGGTAGTATTTGCTATACCGAGATTTATCAACAATTATGTTCTAAAATAAATATAAGTTAGGAAACGTGCATGGGAATTGAACAAATTTAAATATATCTTATTTAAGCTCTATAAATTCTTATAAGTATAATAATGATAAGTTTTATTTCAAACAATAATTTTGCTCTTACTATGTGTTTGAAAGGGGCAATGCACGTTTTTTGATAATTTTATATTTAAAATTTTTCACTGATAATTGTAAGTTAATGCCAGATGTATTATTTTGGCAGTGTCAAAAAGCTCATTACACAAGCCAATCATCCATTGTCAGAGGACACAGTATGAAGATCCACATAAAATCCATTGGCGGCCATTTTGTGTGAACACCTTAAATTCATTTTGTGTAAGAAAAAGGAATCGCATGGCTAAACTTAACGTTATACATTTGAATCATTACTGCTCCATTTAGTTTGAATACAATGTCTTTCAATTGGAACCATTAA
Organism: Steromphala cineraria; assembly: GCA_916613615.1. Taxonomy (NCBI): domain Eukaryota; kingdom Metazoa; phylum Mollusca; class Gastropoda; order Trochida; family Trochidae; genus Steromphala; species Steromphala cineraria. The sequence continues at coordinate 56,624,592 of OU744731.1, read as the reverse complement.
TTTTACTTTTCCTGACAACACCTTATATTGCCCCTAAAAACGTGCTACTGCCCCTTTAATAATGTCCGTCTCTCATGAACCCTTTCAAGAGTGGGTAAAGTTTTATAAGTTGAGGTGAGGCTTTAACTAACAGTCTGTCTGTCGGTTTTAATTTAAAAGTATAGCTTTTATGGGATAAGGTAAAGGGGGCAATAAATCATTCAAGCAGGACGCGGGAGATATGTAGACTTTCTTATGCAGACTGGAAGTCTTTGCGTTCATCCAAGCATACTTTACACCAGTGATGTATATTATTAATAATAGTAATAAAAATAATAAAAGTAGTTTTATAAATGTGTCATGAGCATTACATACTCCGGGCCTTTACAGGCCTACAAGACACCAACATATGGTACACATATATTTGATATCCCTAGAAAGTGACAAAACAAACAATACAGCACTAAAACAATCACACACCATTATAAACTATTGTACAATACGAACATACCTCTCAAGTCACTCCATACAAATGCCAGTCGTGTCTCCCCATACCAACGATTCATACTCAATTATCAATATGATCCTCCATACGAAAGACACTCATGTCACTCCATACACCTTATCCTCACCACATACAACATTCGAACAAACATCTCACCTTACACATTCATCACAAACACAACATACAAATCGATAATCTCATCCTACACATTCATCACAAACACCACATACAAATCGATAATCTCATCCTACACATTCATCACAAACACCACATACAAATCAATCATCTCACCCTACTCATTCATCACATACACCACATACAAATCGATCATCTCATCCTACTCATTCATCACATACCACATACAAATCGATCATCTCATCCTACACATTCATCACATACCACATACAAATCGATAATCTCATCCTACACATTCATCACATACCACATACAAATCGATAATCTCATCCTACACATTCATCACAAACACCACATACAAATCGATAATCTCATCCTACACATTCATCACACACCACATACAAATCAATCATCTCACCCTACTCATTCATCACACACCACATACAAATCGATCATCTCATCCTACACATTCATCACATACCACATACAAATCGATAATCTCATCCTACACATTCATCACAAACACCACATACAAATCGATCATCTCATCCTACTCATTCATCACATACCACATACAAATCGATAATCTCATCCTACACATTCATCACAAACACCACATACAAATCGATCATCTCATCCTACTCATTCATCACATACCACATACAAATCGATAATCTCATCCTACACATTCATCACACACACCACATACAAATCGATCATCTCATCCTACTCATTCATCACATACCACATACAAATCGATAATCTCATCCTACACATTCATCACAAATACCACATACAAATCGATCATCTCATCCTACTCATTCATCACATACCACATACAAATCGATCATCTCATCCTACTCATTCATCACATACCACATACAAATCGATAATCTCATCCTACACATTCATCACATACCACATACAAATCGATCATCTCATCCTACACATTCATCACATACCACATACAAATCGATCATCTCATCCTACTCATTCATCACATACCACATACAAATCGATCATCTCATCCTACACATTCATCACATACCACATACAAATCGATAATCTCATCCTACTCATTCATCACATACCACATACAAATCGATCATCTCACCCTACTCATTCATCACACACACACCACATACAAATCGATCATCTCATCCTACTCATTCATCACATACCACATACAAATCGATCATCTCATCCTACACATTCATCACAAACACCACATACAAATCGATAATCTCATCCTACACATTCATCACATACCACATACAAATCGATCATCTCACCCTACACATTCATCACACACCACATACATATCAATCATCTCACCCTACACATTTATCACACACCACATACAAATCGATCATCTCATCCTACACATTCATCACATACCACATACAAATCGATCATCTCATCCTACTCATTCATCACATACCACATACAAATCGATCATCTCATCCTACACATTCATCACATACCACATACAAATCGATCATCTCACCCTACACATTTATCACACACCACATACAAATCAATCATCTCACCCTACACATTTATCACACACCACATACAAATCGATCATCTCATCCTACTCATTCATCACATACCACATACAAATCGATAATCTCATCCTACTCATTCATCACATACCACATACAAATCGATCATCTCATCCTACTCATTCATCACATACCACATACAAATCGATCATCTCATCCTACACATTTATCACACACCACATACAAATCAATCATCTCACCCTACTCATTCATCACATACACCACATACAAATCAATCATCTCACCCTACACATTTATCACACACCACATACAAATCGATCATCTCATCCTACTCATTCATCACATACCACATACAAATCGATAATCTCATCCTACTCATTCATCACATACCACATACAAATCGATCATCTCATCCTACTCATTCATCACATACCACATACAAATCGATCATCTCATCCTACACATTCATCACACACCACATACAAATCGATCATCTCATCCTACTCATTCATCACATACCACATACAAATCGATCATCTCATCCTACACATTCATCACATACACCACATACAAATCGATAATCTCATCCTACACATTCATCACATACCACATACAAATCGATCATCTCATCCTACACATTCATCACATACCACATACAAATCGATCATCTCATCCTACACATTCATCACATACCACATACAAATCGATAATCTCATCCTACACATTCATCACATACCACATACAAATCGATCATCTCATCCTACTCATTAATCACACACCACATACAAATCGATCATCTCATCCTACACATTCATCACATACCACATACAAATCGATCATCTCATCCTACTCATTAATCACACACCACATACAAATCGATAATCTCATCCTACACATTCATCACATACCACATACAAATCAATCATCTCACCCTACACATTCATCACATACCACATACAAATCGATCATCTCACCCTACACATTCATCACATACCACATACAAATCGATAATCTCATCCTACACATTCATCACATACCACATACAAATCGATCATCTCATCCTACACATTCATCACATACCACATACAAATCGATCATCTCATCCTACTCATTCATCACATACCACATACAAATCGATCATCTCACCCTACTTACATCACACACCACATACAAATCGATCATCTCACCCTACTCATTCATCACATACCACATACAAATCGATCATCTCATCCTACACATTCATCACATACCACATACAAATCGATCATCTCACCCTACTCATTCATCACACACCACATACAAATCGATCATCTCATCCTACTCATTCATCACACACACCACATACAAATCGATCATCTCATCCTACACATTCATCACAAACACCACATACAAATCGATCATCTCATCCTACTCATTCATCACATACCACATACAAATCGATAATCTCATCCTACACATTCATCACAAACACCACATACAAATCGATCATCTCATCCTACACATTCATCACATACCACATACAAATCGATCATCTCATCCTACTCATTCATCACATACCACATACAAATCGATAATCTCATCCTACACATTCATCACAAACACCACATACAAATCGATAATCTCATCCTACTCATTCATCACATACCACATACAAATCGATCATCTCATCCTACTCATTCATCACATACCACATACAAATCGATAATCTCATCCTACACATTCATCACACACACCACATACAAATCGATCATCTCATCCTACTCATTCATCACATACCACATACAAATCGATAATCTCATCCTACACATTCATCACAAACACCACATACAAATCGATAATCTCATCCTACTCATTCATCACATACCACATACAAATCGATCATCTCATCCTACACATTCATCACATACCACATACAAATCGATCATCTCATCCTACTCATTCATCACATACCACATACAAATCGATCATCTCATCCTACTCATTCATCACATACCACATACAAATCAATCATCTCACCCTACACATTCATCACATACCACATACAAATCGATCATCTCATCCTACTCATTCATCACATACCACATACAAATCGATCATCTCATCCTACTCATTCATCACATACCACATACAAATCGATCATCTCATCCTACACATTCATCACAAACCACATACAAATCGATAATCTCATCCTACTCATTCATCACATACCACATACAAATCGATAATCTCATCCTACTCATTCATCACATACCACATACAAATCGATCATCTCATCCTACACATTCATCACATACCACATACAAATCGATCATCTCATCCTACTCATTCATCACATACCACATACAAATCGATCATCTCACCCTACTCATTCATCACACACACACCACATACAAATCGATCATCTCATCCTACACATTCATCACATACCACATACAAATCAATCATCTCACCCTACACATTCATCACATACCACATACAAATCGATCATCTCATCCTACACATTCATCACAAACACCACATACAAATCGATCATCTCACCCTACTCATTCATCACATACCACATACAAATCGATCATCTCACCCTACTCATTCATCACATACCACATACAAATCGATCATCTCATCCTACACATTCATCACATACCACATACAAATCGATCATCTCATCCTACTCATTCATCACATACCACATACAAATCGATCATCTCATCCTACTCATTCATCACATACCACATACAAATCGATAATCTCATCCTACACATTCATCACATACCACATACAAATCGATCATCTCATCCTACACATTCATCTGATACCACATACAAATCGATCATCTCACCCTACTCATTCATCACACACCACATACAAATCGATCATCTCATCCTACTCATTCATCACATACCACATACAAATCGATAATCTCATCCTACACATTCATCACAAACACCACATACAAATCGATCATCTAATCCTACTCATTCATCACATACCACATACAAATCGATAATCTCATCCTACACATTCATCACATACCACATACAAATCGATCATCTCATCCTACTCATTAATCACATACCACATACAAATCGATCATCTCATCCTACTCATTCATCACATACCACATACAAATCGATCATCTCATCCTACACATTCATCACAAACACCACATACAAATCGATCATCTCATCCTACTCATTCATCACATACCACATACAAATCGATAATCTCATCCTACACATTCATCACATACCACATACAAATCGATCATCTCATCCTACACATTCATCACATACACCACATACAAATCGATCATCTCATCCTACACATTCATCACATACACCACATACAAATCGATCATCTCATCCTACTCATTCATCACATACCACATACAAATCGATCATCTCATCCTACTCATTCATCACATACCACATACAAATCGATCATCTCATCCTACACATTCATCACATACACCACATACAAATCGATAATCTCATCCTAAACATTCATCACAAACACCACATACAAATCGATCATCTCATCCTACTCATTCATCACACATACCACATACAAATCGATCATCTCATCCTACTCATTCATCACATACCACATACAAATCGATAATCTCATCCTACACATTCATCACATACCACATACAAATCGATCATCTCATCCTACTTATTCATCACATACCACATACAAATCGATCATCTAATCCTACTCATTCATCACATACCACATACAAATCGATAATCTCATCCTACACATTCATCACACACCACATACAAATCGATAATCTCATCCTACACATTCATCACATACCACATACAAATCGATCATCTCATCCTACACATTCATCACAAACACCACATACAAATCGATCATCTCATCCTACACATTCATCACATACCACATACAAATCGATCATCTCATCCTACTCATTCATCACATACCACATACAAATCGATAATCTCATCCTACACATGCATCACATACCACATACAAATCAATCATCTCACCCTACGCATTCATCACATACCACATACAAATCGATCATCTCATCCTACACATTCATCACAAACACCACATACAAATCGATCATCTCATCCTACACATTCATCACATACCACATACAAATCGATCATCTCATCCTACTCATTCATCACATACCACATACAAATCGATCATCTCATCCTACACATTCATCACATACCACATACAAATCAATCATCTCACCCTACACATTCATCACATACCACATACAAATCGATAATCTCATCCTACACATTCATCACATACCACATACAAATCGATCATCTCATCCTACTCATTCATCACATACCACATACAAATCGATCATCTCATCCTACACATTCATCACAAACCACATACAAATCGATAATCTCATCCTACTCATTCATCACATACCACATACAAATCGATAATCTCATCCTACTCATTCATCACATACCACATACAAATCGATCATCTCATCCTACACATTCATCACATACCACATACAAATCGATAATCTCATCCTACTCATTCATCACATACCACATACAAATCGATCATCTCACCCTACTCATTCATCACACACACACCACATACAAATCGATCATCTCATCCTACACATTCATCACATACCACATACAAATCAATCATCTCACCCTACACATTCATCACATACCACATACAAATCGATCATCTCATCCTACACATTCATCACATACCACATACAAATCGATCATCTCATCCTACACATTCATCACATACCACATACAAATCGATAATCTCATCCTACACATTCATCACATACCACATACAAATCGATCATCTCATCCTACTCATTCATCACATACCACATACAAATCGATCATCTCATCCTACACATTTATCACAAACACCACATACAAATCGATCATCTCACCCTACTCATTCATCACATACCACATACAAATCGATCATCTCATCCTACACATTCATCACATACCACATACAAATCGATCATCTCATCCTACACATTCATCACATACCACATACAAATCGATCATCTCATCCTACTCATTCATCACATACCACATACAAATCGATCATCTCATCCTACTCATTCATCACATACCACATACAAATCGATCATCTCATCCTACACATTCATCACATACACCACATACAAATCGATCATCTCATCCTAAACATTCATCACAAACACCACATACAAATCGATCATCTCATCCTACACATTCATCACAAACACCACATACAAATCGATCATCTCATCCTACACATTCATCACATACCACATACAAATCGATAATCTCATCCTACACATTCATCACACACACCACATACAAATCGATCATCTCATCCTACTCATTCATCACATACCACATACAAATCGATCATCTAATCCTACTCTTTCATCACATACCACATACAAATCGATAATCTCATCCTACACATTCATCACACACCACATACAAATCGATAATCTCATCCTACACATTCATCACATACCACATACAAATCAATCATCTCACCCTACACATTCATCACATACCACATACAAATCGATCATCTCATCCTACACATTCATCACAAACACCACATACAAATCGATCATCTCATCCTACACATTCATCACAAACACCACATACAAATCGATCATCTCATCCTACACATTCATCACATACCACATACAAATCGATAATCTCATCCTACACATTCATCACACACACCACATACAAATCGATCATCTCATCCTACTCATTCATCACATACCACATACAAATCGATAATCTCATCCTACACATTCATCACAAACACCACATACAAATCGATCATCTCATCCTACTCATTCATCACATACCACATACAAATCGATCATCTCACCCTACTCATTCATCACACACACCACATACAAATCGATCATCTCATCTTACTCATTCATCACATACCACATACAAATCGATAATCTCATCCTACACATTCATCACAAACACCACATACAAATCGATCATCTCATCCTACTCATTCATCACATACCACATACAAATCGATAATCTCATCCTACACATTCATCACATACCACATACAAATCGATCATCTCATCCTACTCATTCATCACATACCACATACAAATCGAAAATCTCATCCTACACATTCATCACATACCACATACAAATCAATCATCTCACCCTACTCATTCATCACATACCACATACAAATCGATCATCTCATCCTACTCATTCATCACATACCACATACAAATCGATAATCTCATCCTACACATTCATCACACACACCACATACAAATCGATCATCTCATCCTACTCATTCATCACATACCACATACAAATCGATAATCTCATCCTACACATTCATCACAAACACCACAGACAAATCGATAATCTCATCCTACTCATTCATCACATACCACATACAAATCGATAATCTCATCCTACACATTCATCACATACCACATACAAATCGATCATCTCATCCTACACATTCATCACATACTACATACAAATCGATCATCTCATCCTACTCATTCATCACATACCACATACAAATCGATCATCTCATCCTACTCATTCATCACATACCACATACAAATCGATCATCTCATCCTACACATTCATCACAAACACCACATACAAATCGATCATCTCATCCTACTCATTCATCACATACCACATACAAATCGATCATCTCATCCTACACATTCATCACATACCACATACAAATCGATAATTTCATCCTACTCATTCATCACATACCACATACAAATCGATCATCTCATCCTACACATTCATCACATACCACATACAAATCGATCATCTCATCCTACTCATTCATCACATACCACATACAAATCGATCATCTCACCCTACTCATTCATCACATACCACATACAAATCGATCATCTCATCCTACTCATTCATCACATACCACATACAAATCGATCATCTCACCCTACTCATTCATCACACACACACCACATACAAATCGATCATCTCATCCTACACATTCATCACATACCACATACAAATCAATCATCTCACCCTACACATTCATCACATACCACATACAAATCGATCATCTCATCCTACACATTCATCACAAACACCACATACAAATCGATCATCTCACCATACCCATTCATCACATACCACATACAAATCGATCATCTCATCCTACACATTCATCACATACCACATACAAATCGATAATCTCATCCTACACATGCATCACATACCACATACAAATCAATCATCTCATCCTACACATTCATCACATACCACATACAAATCGATCATCTCATCCTACTCATTCATCACAAACACCACATACAAATCGATCATCTCACCCTACCCATTCATCACATACCACATACAAATCGATCATCTCATCCTACACATTCATCACATACCACATACAAATCGGTAATCTCATCCTACACATGCATCACATACCACATACAAATCAATCATCTCATCCTACACATTCATCACATACCACATACAAATCAATCATCTCATCCTACTCATTCATCACATACCACATACAAATCGATCATCTCATCCTACTCATTCATCACAAACACCACATACAAATCGATCATCTCATCCTACTCATTCATCACATACCACATACAAATCGATCATCTCATCCTACACATTCATCACATACCACATACAAATCGATCATCTCATCCTACACATTCATCACATACCACATACAAATCGATCATCTCACCCTACTCATTCATCACACACCACATACAAATCGATCATCTCATCCTACTCATTCATCACATACCACATACAAATCGATAATCTCATCCTACACATTCATCACAAACACCACATACAAATCGATCATCTAATCCTACTCATTCATCACATACCACATTCAAATCGATAATCTCATCCTACACATTCATCACATACCACATACAAAACGATCATCTCAACCTACTCATTCATCACACACCACATACAAATCGATCATCTCATCCTACTCATTCATCACATACCACATACAAATCGATCATCTCATCCTACACATTCATCACAAACACCACATACAAATCGATCATCTCATCCTACTCATTCATCACATACCACATACAAATCGATAATCTCATCCTACACATTCATCACATACCACATACAAATCGATCATCTCATCCTACACATTCATCACATACACCACATACAAATCGATCATCTCATCCTACACATTCATCACATACACCACATACAAATCGATCATCTCATCCTACACATTCATCACACACACCACATACAAATCGATCATCTCATCCTACTCATTCATCACATACCACATACAAATCGACCATCTCATCCTACACATTCATCACATACACCACATACAAATCGATAATCTCATCCTAAACATTCATCACAAACACCACATACAAATCGATCATCTCATCCTACTCATTCATCACACATACCACATACAAATCGATCATCTCATCCTACTCATTCATCACATACCACATACAAATCGATAATCTCATCCTACACATTCATCACATACCACATACAAATCGATCATCTCATCCTACTCATTCATCACATACCACATACAAATCGATCATCTAATCCTACTCATTCATCACATACCACATACAAATCGATAATCTCATCCTACACATTCATCACACACCACATACAAATCGATAATCTCATCCTACACATTCATCACATACCACATACAAATCAATCATCTCACCCTCCACATTCATCACATACCACATACAAATCGATCATCTCATCCTACACATTCATCACAAACACCACATACAAATCGATCATCTCACCCTACACATTCATCACAAACACCACATACAAATCGATCATCTCATCCTACACATTTATCACATACCACATACAAATCGATAATCTCATCCTACACATTCATCACATACCACATACAAATCGATCATCTCACCCTACACATTCATCACAAACACCACATACAAATCGATCATCTCACCCTACACATTCATCACAAACACCACATACAAATCGATCATCTCATCCTACACATTTATCACATACCACATACAAATCGATCATCTCATCCTACTCATTCATCACATACCACATACAAATCGATAATCTCATCCTACACATTCATCACAAACACCACATACAAATCGATCATCTCATCCTACACATTTATCACATACCACATACAAATCGATCATCTCATCCTACTCATTCATCACATACCACATACAAATCGATAATCTCATCCTACACATTCATCACATACCACATACAAATCGATCATCTCATCCTACACATTCATCACATACCACATACAAATCGATCATCTCACCCTACTCATTCATCACACACCACATACAAATCGATAATCTCATCCTACACATTCATCACAAACACCACATACAAATCGATCATCTAATCCTACTCATTCATCACATACCACATACAAATCGATAATCTCATCCTACTCATTCATCACATACCACATACAAATCGATCATCTCATCCTACACATTCATCACAAACACCACATACAAATCGATCATCTCATCCTACTCATTCATCACATACCACATACAAATCGATAATCTCATCCTACACATTCATCACATACCACATACAAATCGATCATCTCACCCTACACATTCATCACAAACACCACATACAAATCGATCATCTCATCCTACACATTTATCACATACCACATACAAATCGATCATCTCATCCTACTCATTCATCACATACCACATACAAATCGATAATCTCATCCTACACATTCATCACATACCACATACAAATCGATCATCTCATCCTACACATTCATCACATACCACATACAAATCGATCATCTCACCCTACTCATTCATCACACACCACATACAAATCGATAATCTCATCCTACACATTCATCACAAACACCACATACAAATCGATCATCTAATCCTACTCATTCATCACATACCACATACAAATCGATAATCTCATCCTACTCATTCATCACATACCACATACAAATCGATCATCTCATCCTACACATTCATCACAAACACCACATACAAATCGATCATCTCATCCTACTCATTCATCACATACCACATACAAATCGATAATCTCATCCTACACATTCATCACATACCACATACAAATCGATCATCTCATCCTACACATTCATCACATACACCACATACAAATCGATCATCTCATCCTACACATTCATCACATACCACATACAAATCGATCATCTCATCCTACTCATTCATCACATACCACATACAAATCGATAATCTCATCCTACACATTCATCAAAAACCACATACAAATCGATCATCTCATCCTACACATTCATCACATACCACATACAAATCGATCATCTCATCCTACTCATTCATCACATACCACATACAAATCGATCATCTCATCCTACACATTCATCACAAACACCACATACAAATCGATCATCTCATCCTACTCATTCATCACACATACCACATACAAATCGATCATCTCATCCTACTCATTCATCACATACCACATACAAATCGATAATCTCATCCTACACATTCATCACATACCACATACAAATCGATCATCTCATCCTACTCATTCATCACATACCACATACAAATCGATCATCTCATCCTACTAATCATCACATACCACATACAAATCGATAATCTCATCCTACACATTCATCACACACCACATACAAATCGATAATCTCATCCTACACATTCATCACATACCACATACAAATCGATCATCTCATCCTACTCATTCATCACATACACCACATACAAATCGATCATCTCATCCTACACATTCATCACATACCACATACAAATCGATCATCTCACCCTACACATTCATCACATACCACATACAAATCAATCATCTCACCCTACACATTCATCACATACCACATACAAATCGATCATCTCATCCTACACATTCATCACATACCACATACAAATCGATCATCTCACCCTACTCATTCATCACACACCACATACAAATCAATCATCTCATCCTACTCATTCATCACATACCACATACAAATCGATAATCTCATCCTACACATTCATCACATACACCACATACAAATCGATCATCTCATCCTCCACATTCATCACATACCACATACAAATCGATCATCTCACCCTACTCATTCATCACACACCACATACAAATCGATCATCTCATCCTACTCATTCATCACATACCACATACAAATCGATAATCTCATCCTACACATTCATCACAAACACCACATACAAATCGATCATCTCATCCTACTCATTCATCACATACCACATACAAATCGATAATCTCATCCTACACATTCATCACATACCACATACAAATCGATCATCTCATCCTACTCATTCATCACATACCACATACAAATCGATCATCTCATCCTACTCATTCATCACATACCACATACAAATCGATAATCTCATCCTACACATTCATCACACACCACATACAAATCGATCATCTCATCCTACACATTCATCACAAACACCACATACAAATCGATCATCTCACCCTACTCATTCATCACACATACCACATACAAATCGATCATCTCATCCTACTCATTCATCACATACCACATACAAATCGATAATCTCATCCTACACATTCATCACATACCACATACAAATCGATCATCTCATCCTACTCATTCATCACATACCACATACAAATCGATCATCTCATCCTACTCATTCATCACATACCACATACAAATCGATAATCTCATCCTACACATTCATCACACACCACATACAAATCGATAATCTCATCCTACACATTCATCACATACCACATACAAATCAATCATCTCACCCTACACATTCATCACATACCACATACAAATCGATCATCTCATCCTACACATTCATCACACACACCACATACAAATCGATAATCTCATCCTACACATTCATCACATACCACATACAAATCAATCATCTCACCCTACACATTCATCACATACCACATACAAATCGATCATCTCATCCTACACATTCATCACATACCACATACAAATCGATCATCTCACCCTACACATTCATCACATACCACATACAAATCGATCATCTCATCCTACTCATTCATCACATACCACATACAAATCGATCATCTCATCCTACTCATTCATCACATACCACATACAAATCGATCATCTCACCCTACTCATTCATCACATACCACATACAAATCGATCATCTCATCCTACTCATTCATCACATACCACATACAAATCGATCATCTCATCCTACACATTCATCACATACCACATACAAATCGATCATCTCACCCTACTCATTCATCACACACCACATACAAATCGATCATCTCACCCTACTCATTCATCACATACCACATACAAATCGATCATCTCATCCTACTCATTCATCACACACCACATACAAATCGATCATCTCATCCTACTCATTCATCACATACCACATACAAATCGATAATCTCATCCTACACATTCATCACAAACACCACATACAAATCGATCATCTCATCCTACTCATTCATCACATACCACATACAAATCGATAATCTCATCCTACACATTCATCACATACCACATACAAATCGATCATCTCATCCTACACATTCATCACATACCACATACAAATCGATAATCTCATCCTACACATTCATCACACACCACATACAAATCGATCATCTCATCCTACACATTCATCACATACCACATACAAATCGATCATCTCATCCTCACATTCATCACATACCACATACAAATCGATAATCTCATCCTACACATTCATCACAAACACCACATACAAATCGATCATCTCATCCTACTCATTCATCACATACCACATACAAATCGATAATCTCATCCTACACATTCATCACATACCACATACAAATCGATCATCTCATCCTACACATTCATCACATACCACATACAAATCGATAATCTCATCCTACACATTCATCAAAAACCACATACAAATCGATCATCTCATCCTACACATTCATCACATACCACATACAAATCGATCATCTCATCCTACTCATTCATCACATACCACATACAAATCGATCATCTCATCCTACTCATTCATCACATACCACATACAAATCGATAATCTCATCCTACACATTCATCACATACCACATACAAATCGATAATCTCATCCTACACATTCATCACATACCACATACAAATCGATCATCTCATCCTACACATTCATCACATACCACATACAAATCGATCATCTCATCCTACTCATTCATCACATACCACATACAAATCGATCATCTCATCCTACTCATTCATCACATACCACATACAAATCAATCATCTCATCCTACACATTCATCACAAACACCACATACAAATCGATCATCTCATCCTACTCATTCATCACATACCACATACAAATCAATCATCTCATCCTACACATTCATCACATACCACATACAAATCAATCATCTCATCCTACACATTCATCACATACCACATACAAATCAATCATCTCATCCTACACATTCATCACATACCACATACAAATCGATCATCTCATCCTACACATTCATCACATACCACATACAAATCGATCATCTCACCCTACACATTCATCACATACCACATACAAATCGATCATCTCATCCTACTCATTCATCACATACCACATACAAATCGATCATCTCACCCTACACATTCATCACATACCACATACAAATCGATCATCTCACCCTACACATTCATCACATACCACATACAAATCGATAATCTCATCCTACACATTCATCACATACCACATACAAATCGATCATCTCACCCTACACATTCATCACATACCACATACAAATCGATAATCTCATCCTACACATTCATCACATACCACATACAAATCGATAATCTCATCCTACACATTCATCACAAACACCACATACAAATCGATAATCTCATCCTACACATTCATCACATACCACATACAAATCAATCATCTCATCCTACACATTCATCACATACCACATACAAATCAATCATCTCACCCTACTCATGCACAAACACACCAAATTCAAATCAGACATCTTACATCACATCACATCACATTCAAATCAATCATTTCATCTCATACATTCACCATCAACTACGTGCAAATCAAACATCTCACCTCACATTCACCACAAGCTACATACAGATCAAACATCTCACCTCACATTCACCAAAAGCTACATACAGATCAAGCATCTCACCTCACATTCACCAAAAGCTACATACAGATCAAACATCTCACCCTACACATTCACCATGCTCGGTTCAAACGCCACTCCTGTCACACCATTCTCAATGGACCTACATATTAAAAGCCACACATCCTTTATGCAATACATACGTCACAGTATACACACAGTATACATATTCATAACATATTATAAATAAATCTTTAAAATAAATATATATATAAACCTGATTTGTTTCAGAGTATAAGGCAAAATGTACCTATTCTAATGTGTGATGAAAAAATTTGCTGAATTGTTGATAATGTAAATTTTATCAAGAGTAAACGCCAAAGTAAAAGTTTAAAACAATGTTTAACTAGAGCAAGGTTTGACATAAGCAGTACACCAAAAGAAGGTAGAGTTATTAAATGTAACAGAGGTAACTGTGGAACATGTCCATATATACTTTAGAATTCAAGTATACAATTCATTAACAGAAGTGAGAGATTTTATGTGCGCTTTGATATTGACTGTGCAGCTAAATACATCATTTATGTCATTATATGCCAAGGATGTTGTGCTGAATATATAGGACAGACCGAGTGCCTGAGAGACAGGGTCCGTGTTCATAAACAGCAAATAAAATGTCCTTAGACACGCTGTATACCACTGAGTGCTCACCTAGATACATGTGCAAAAGACATGGACATTAAATTCAAGATATTTCCGTTTTACAAAATGGACACAAATAATAGAATAATGCGGCAATTAAAAGAAGACTATTTCATTAAAATGTTAAAACCACAACTTAATGCTTAATAGTAGCCTCTCTTATTCTATCAAATTCTTATTGTGTCCATCTTACCGCTTGCCTGATTGTGACGTCATACCATTGTTTTGTCAAATTCATTGTGACATCATAACGTCATAACCGTATTTTGTTAGACTCCCTGATGATACCATTGAAACATGTTGGAGTTTTGATTGGCTTCGTGTCATTTTTTATCTTTTCATTATATATATATATATATATACATTAAAATATACATCATCTACAGTTTCCTTGAAAGAGTCTTTTGTGGACCATATATTGAAGAGATTTGGCAAGATCATATTAGATCTCATAATTTGCCAGCAGCCAGCAGAATTTATCATTTAGTTGTGAGTTCATAAAGCTTAGATTAAGTAGATTACACTTGAGAAAAAGTTTCTTACGGGCATCAGAGTAGAAGCTACACTGCATGAGGAAGTGAACTTCATCTTCGACTGCATGGTCATCACACAGTGTAAGTGGGGTAACATGCTTGGTATAACGTCCTCTCTCAATGTTAAGAGGCAGGCTTCCAGTGCGAAAGGAAGCAATCAGGCTTCTTTGTTGTCTATTAATGTTTACCCCTGTGTAGTGACAGGAGCTAATCTCTTGTTTATAAACCCTATACGTTCTGAGTTTATTGCCGTTAGGTTGGTTATGGTCATTGAACAGGTCATGTAGGTCATTGTTCAGGGTCTCTTGTGTCTAATATGTCAAGAGCTTTATGCAATAGTTTTGTTCTAGATAAGTTGGAGCAAAAATTAGTTGTACTTTCCTGTCCACGTAAGTTAAGTTTTTTAATAAACCGTTGAGCTTTGTAATCCCAAGATGATTTTCTTCGCACTGACCACATGTGTAAAGCTGTGCACAGTGTGTCCTGTCCTGCTGTCACCATCTTGTGATAATAACGAAGAACTTCAATCTTTATTTTGGAGTCAGAGCATCTCCAACCCAGATCACCTCTCACAGCTGTTGTCTTCCTGCTTTGTTCTGAATTTGTGCAATTTCTTTGTATTGGTTTAGTCCCCAGAAACTTGCACTGTAGTTGATAATTGGCTGAACATAACTGTCATATAGCTTAGTAAAAACATCTAGACCGAAACGTCATATTGATTTAAATTTGGCCATTTTAACACCAAGAGCTCTGTTAGATGATTTGTACACTTCTCTCACAGTTTTCTTATAATCGCAGTGCTCATTGAGCCACAAACCTAAATATTTATACTCAGAACAATAGGTAATATCCATACATGTAGTTCCACATGTGAAACTGTGAGCTGATCTGGGAGTAGAGATTGGTCTGCAGTGCATAATCTTAGATTTATCGTTATTAACAGTCAGTTTCCATTTGCTTGTCAAGGAGTGAAGGCAGTCTAGGATTTGCTGTAATTTGATGGCATCAGGAGCTATTAACACTATATCATCAGCATACAGTAGTAGAGATACATTGATATGGTCAATATCCACCCCACATTGTAATTTACATATTTCACTGGCAAGATCATCTATGTACATGGAAAAGAGAGTCGGGGATAAACAGCAGCCTTGTTTAACACCAATATTCACATAAAACCAGTCAGTCTTTTCAGTATTAACTTTTACACAACATTTTACTTCTTGATAAAGTGATTGTATTGCTGATAGGAAATTGTCATGTATTTTAAATTGAGTTGTCATTTTCAGCCAGAGTAACTGTCGTCGAAGGTCCTCTTTATATCAATAAAGCATAAATAAGTAGGAAGTTTTGATATCTTTCTGTTATGAACAATCTTGGTCAAAGAGTGAAGATGATCCTGACAAGATCTGCCTCTTCTGAAGCCATTCTGTAGATGATTAAGGAGTTCTTGTTCTTCTAACCAGTTGCTTAGTCTAGTGTTCAAAAGTTTTGCATTAATCTTATATGACACAGAGAGTAATGTTATTCCTCTATAGTTAGTTGGAATTCTTGGATCTCCTCCTCCTTGCTTTTTAGGAACAAGGCCTGACCTTAAAAATTATATTGAACAGTCCATGCATGATATTGATACTGTTAGAGTTTTTTTAAACTTCCACTTGGAGTAGATCAATCCCTGAAGCTTTATTTAATTTCATGTCCTGGACAAACTTGATAACTTCTGACTTTGAAATAGGTTCATTTAATTGTTTTCACTGTTTAATATTTCATTAGTAGTTTGACATATATTATCATTTTTACTGGGGACTGTTTCAATTGGGTCATTCATTTCGACTTGTGGGTTGAATAATTTGCTGAAATCATTCTTCCATCTTTCCATGACACAGGTGTGATCAGATGTAACATTGCCGTCCTCGTCTAAAACTTCGTTCGAAACATGTGCCTTTCTTTCGTTTTGGATACCTAGTTTACCAATATTTTTGAAAAGTTCGTTTATATCTTCTGTTAGTCTTATCAATTTTTTTCCTAGCTTGACAAAAGTCGGTTCTTAAGAATTTAGTTTTTGTACCATTTCTTTTACTTTTTATCCATATTCTTTCTTTCACACAGACCTCGTCCCATGCACATTGTAATTCATCACACCAATATGCCTTTGATCTATTCTTATGAGTCTTATGTTTTGTGTTGTCTCTGTACATCTTCTTTCGATTCAGCTTCTGATTCATTTCCTTTCTTGTTTAGCCGCAGATTCCTGTCTTTATCTAGGGTTTTCAATAATAGCCTCATGTTGTTGTCTGATTTCAGTTCCTCCCTTGTTTTGAATGTGTCAATGTTAACCTTCTCTGTTTCTCTGTTCTATAGTTGTTGCAATTAAAGCTGTAAGTTTTGCTTCTAGGTTATTTTCCAAATCATCCATACGTCCCCTTAGTTACGAGACAGCTAAACCTAATTCCTTTGACAAATCAGTGACAGCTTTCAAAATAACATTGTCTGGACAATGCTGTCACCTTGTTGTGATAAGGTATTTATCGGCGCTTCATTCACTTTGTGCATATGTACATCTTTGACTTGAGTCGAACCGGAATTTTTAGCTTTTTTATTAGCAGTCAGCAATGTGTCTTGTGTTATATTATCATCATCACCATCGTTTGTAAGACATCTTTTTCTACCGGTAACTTCATTACTGTCCGTGTGCATAGTGTCGACTCGTAACGGCCATGGCAACGCCATTACATTGTCAGTAGCCGACATAATTTTACTCGCGTATGGCTAGTATAGTCTTTTTCACACTTAAAATACAGCAGTGACGTCACTCCATTGTGTCAATCATACATTATCCTTCAGGAATCTACTGCAACTGAATGGGAAGTAAAGATTTGAGAGACGGTCCCTTCTACGTTCTCATTATTAGTTGGCTAATTTGATTACGTAACATTTCATTCCAGTTTCATTGAAAAACTAAATAATACGTCGAGATTAAGCAATTTTATTAAACTCATGTTTGACTTAACGTGGACAATTTCAATAACCAAGTGGCGCGCTCTAACACATGATATATCGGTGGAAAGAACATAAAATTGCCTTCAATTTGGTATATGATTTGTATATGCGCACATGCAAATAATTATACTATAAAGGCCGCAAAAGTATATACTTTTGCGCTTGATATTTCACTAACCAAGCGGCGCCCTATTAAGCAAGATACATCGATGGAAGGAGAATAAAAGTGCCTCCAATTTGGTTTATCATTTGTATATATGCGCACAGACAAATAAAGATGCAAGAAGACCCGCAAAATGTTTTGATGTCTTTTTGACATGGGCAATTTTTTTCAGGTTTCGCCATGACGTAATATTAGAATAATCAATGAGTTGCGAGGAATTACGGATTATCTGTCCTGAGTTAATTATTGTGATAAACTCCGAGCATCAGCTTTAATACTCGACATATCCTTGCCCGCTTGGGTAAGAATGGGAAAATTGTCCCATGACCAAATTTACATGATCGGGTTATGATGAAGTCCGAGGTTTTTCGACCACTTCCAGGCATCGCCGTGAGGTATAGACTTTTTTCCCCCAAAAAAATCGAGCGTGATCGGAATTTTGTATTGAGAATTTTCAATATTTTTATTGCGGGCCTCGCCACGAGATATATACTGAATTTACCTTTAGCCTCCAAACTTCAACATTCAATATCAGGTTTACTGAAATTCAAAAATAAAGCTCGGTGTTATTCCAAGGTGTGAAACATTTTGCATATGTGTCGGGGCGAGGTGTTTCGAGAACACCCCAATGTCATGGCTTACTTAGGTCCGTGGAACCTATCAAAAGTTGCAAAACTTTTGAAATCCACAAATGACAATTAGAACTTCCCTGACGTAGATGGTAGTTACGTTCGCCACTCGCCACCTCGTTGCCTAAGAAGTCAAACACGCATCAATAAAGGTGATTATTGTTATATGCTGTTGTTGGATATCTTGTAAAAGTATTTTTAGAAATAAATTATTCTTTTTTATTTCGTAAAAGAGACAGAGAAAGTCAATGTGAGCTGTCCTTGGAAGTTCAACTAGAGCCGCATCATGAACCCCCACTCTTCTTTGGCAATATATATCCTTTGAACGGGATTGCGAATTTTCAAATCATTTATATCATTGTAAAGGGCTAAGAACGAGCTTCAATCCAAAGTGTCATTTGCAAATGCGCACGAAAAAGTAAAACAACTGCAAGCGCCGCGCATCTGTCGCAAATATCAAACTTTTTCTCAAAAATGAT
The DNA here is from genome assembly GCA_916613615.1 of Steromphala cineraria. Taxonomy (NCBI): domain Eukaryota; kingdom Metazoa; phylum Mollusca; class Gastropoda; order Trochida; family Trochidae; genus Steromphala; species Steromphala cineraria. The sequence continues at coordinate 56,602,704 of OU744731.1, read as the reverse complement.
TGAGGGTACCAACCTAGTGGCATTCATATCTCACGAACCATTAGAGATATTTTCATAACTTTTTCACCGTAGTGTAAAGGAGAGAATTGTCTTTATTTACACGTATCATTTGTAAATGCTTGGATAAATATAAAGAAGGTGAAGGTCCGCGGAATAAAAGACATCGCTCACACGCGCCAGTTGCGCTATCACTCCGGCTATCGCCAATTGAACTTGCATGTTTATCGCGCACTGGCAACCCCGGGCATAACGGTACCGAGGTGCCTGTCTGTTCTAGTATGTGTAGAGGAGAGAATTGTCTTTATTTATATGTATCATTTGTTTATCATACAATGGATAGTGTTCTCGGCATAATAAAGCCAACGGATATTTTTGGTATCCGTTTGGCGTAGCTAAAGGTCATACACGGATTCCGATGCAAATTTCAAAGGTCAAGGTCGGAACTTCTTTCGAAAATTCCGATGACGTCACAAGCGTTAACATTTTGAACGCCTTTAGTAAAGGAGAGAGACATTACAATATGAATGATATATTGTATAGACATTGATCTTAGAAATAACAACAACACTGCATGGATATTTTGCCAAAACACTGTCATCACGGGTTGAACGAAACCGACTGAACAATATTACTCACAGGTACCAAATTTAGGCAGTTCAAGTCTCATGTTCAAACACTTCATTTACCCATCTTCGGGGTTCTTTGCTTTAATATTGTTTAGTTTGGATTGGGACTATCATCCAGTGTAGCTCTCCGGCCATCAATGATCGTTCAATGGTTGTTCCAAGCAAGCTGCCATTGTCAAATAGCCGACGGGAAGCAACTCTTGCCCCTTGGTGAGATTGACTCGTCCTCTCGATGACGTCGGATTAAAGAACGTCAGTTCGATGCCACCAAAGACCATTTAAAATATTCTTAGTTTTTAAAATCATCGTATTTTATAGTTTAGAAATTTCAAAACTTTTGAGTCGTGACAAAATAGCTCAAACGGCAATAAAAGACATTTATAAGGAGGAATTATATTTTGTCAATTCACCATCAGAGTCATTGCCCTATTCATTTGCATATATCAATGAGCAAATCTTAAAACAACGTCAAACGTTAACAAAGTTTTATCAGGCATTTTTTCGAATTAAATTTTAAAATGACATTGTATGATAAAGAATAATATATGACCAATATGAACCTCGGTATGACTGCCCTCGTAGGAAATAAATAGAGGTTATCGTGCTCGTGTGTTTTGGGATCGTAAATATCCTGCATTAGGAATAAACACTATGTATTTAGCTCGCCAAGGCTCGCAAAATACAATGTACTAATGCAGAATATTTACGATCCCAAAACACACGCTCATGATAACCTCTATATATATGACATCTGTCGCAAATATCAAACTTTTTCTCAAAAATGATTGAGGGTATCCACCTAGCGGCATTCTCATCTCACTGACCATTAGAGATAATTTTATAATTTTTTCACCATCGTGTAGAGGAGAGAAGTGTCTTTATTTACATGTATCATATGTATATGCGCGCACAGAAATAAAGAAGCGGAATGGGAAAGTTATATCGAGATTCACAATCATTTAACATTTGTTTTGCGTTATAATAATTAGTTGTGCAGAATCATTGGTCCAACTTAAAATGCATGTTCATATAACAGGAATCACGAAATTTGTCTGATTTCACTTCCTGGACTGAACAGAACTCGATTTGGCTGCAATTCAGCATATGAGCTTCTGGCACTGATACTGTTTTCACATGAACCTTATCTTATAAGGGCAGTAGCACGTTTTTAGGGGCAATATAACGTGATGTCAGAAAATGAAAACTAATGGTTCCAATTGAAAGACAATGTATTTAAGCTAAATGTAGCAGAAATAATTCAAATATATATTTTAAAATTTAACCATTGGATTAATTTTTCTTACGCAAAATGAATTAAAGGTGTTCACACAAAATGGCCGCCAATGTGAATCTTCATGCTTTGTCCTCTGACTAAGAATGATTGGCTTCTGTAAAGGGTTTTTTATATACTGTCAGAATAATACATTTAGCATTAACTTCTAATTATCAGTGAGTTATTTAAAATAAATTTACGAAAATACATGCTACTGCCCCTTTGGCATATTTGGTCTGAAAAAAAGAGGTATGCACAAAATTCAGTCTTTGGTAAATTATTCACAATAACGTATATAAAGGAACTCATTTCCTGCATAATCCTTTCAACACAATTGGCATTTTCTTTCAGGTTTAGAAAGCCTATTACATCTTCCTTTTAGAATCGGTAAATGGTGGCATGAAGTTCGAAACAAGCAAAAGTGGATAGATACATATTGAGGTAGGGACATTAAGTATAATTATGTTAACTTTGTATTGCGGTTTACAGAATACATAGAGTTTAGGAGTTGGAGGGCTATGCAGTGTTCAAAGATGTACATTTTTCATGCTAATGTGATGAAAAATGATTTTGGATGATAAATAGAATCTCACCCTCGTGTCTTCTGATATCAACTAGATTAGCGTTTGCGGGATACCGCAAAAGCAGAGCAGCTCCGGAACTTTGGGTTTCGCCTTACCCTGTTCCGCCTTTTACAGGCCTCACCAAATTGGGAATTTTCTCGTGACCTTGACCTTTGACACTCAAGGTCACACAATCAATGAACACATTTCATTGAGTATAACATTATTGTAATGAAATAAAGTGTTAAAAATTAAATTAATCCATTTTCTCCATATATGTTGACCTTGCTGTGACCTTGACCTTCGACAGTAAGTACCCAAAACTTTTTGAAAATGTTGTACTTCTCAAGAGATAATATATACAAAATCTAAACTTCATAGCACAAAAACTTTTCAAGTGATGGTGTTTACAAGGAATTGCAATAACTCATATCTCATGACCTTGACCTTTGACCTTCAAGGTCACACAATAATTGAACACTTCTTATTGAGTATAACAATCATGTATTGATTAAAAGTGATCATAGTTAAAATTAAGCATTTTCGCTAAACCATGCTTAAGTCATGACCTTGCTGTGACCTTGACCTTTGACAGATTGAAGCCGAAACCTTTTCAAAATTTTTTACTTTTCAAGGATGATACATGTATATACCAAGTTAGAGCTTCATAGCACAAAAACTTTTCAAGTTACCGTGTTTACAAAGAATTTTGTGGTGATTTTATAACTCGTGACCTTGACCTTTGAACTTGAAAGTGAACATGTCATAATGATTCCCTGGAAGTATTAACATTAAGACATGTTCATGAGTTCTGAAAAGCTAAATGGGATAAAGTTATACCCCAATTTAGTGCATTTTGTAATAACTCATATCTCATGACCTTGACCTTTGACCTTCAAGGTCACACAATCATTGAACACTTTTTATTGAGTATAACAATCATGTATTTATTAAAAGTGTTCATAGTTAAAATAAAGCATTTTCGCTAAAACATGCTTACGTCATGACCTTGCTGTGACCTTGACCTTTGACATTTTTTTTACTTTTCCAAGGATGATATATACCAAGTTAGAGCTTCATAGCACAAAAACTTTTCAAGTTTTCGCGTTTACAAGGAATTCTTAGAGTGAATACATAGCTCGTGACCTTGACCTTTGACCTTGAAAGTGAACGTGTCAAAATCATTCCCCCGAGGTATGAGTAGTAAGGTATGAATAAGAGTTCTGGAAAGCTTAGTGGAAAAAAGTTATAGCTAGTAGTACGAGTGCGGCGGCGGCGGCGATGGAAACTTCACAAAAACTGATAGCAGCCCCGTCCTTAGACGGGGCTGCTAAATATATCAACACTCGTTGATAAAAGTAAAGTAAGCAAGCCTCGGATATTTGTTACTTTTATCAACTTGTGTTGATATATTTGATATCAGAAGACACTTGGGTGAGATTCTCTATATATTTCACTATTTCACCACCATTGCATTGCATCTTAATGGCTTCATGTCATGCATTTGGCCATAATTCTAATTCTCAAATAATTAGTCATTTGGGAAATTATTTAGTCTTCGTGTGACACAACAGTAGTAGAAGCGCCTTTTCTCAGCCGTAAGTTACGATTTGAATATTGTATGAAGCTGAACCGGAGAAAAATGATGTTCACAACATTTGATTTATGTCTGCATAACTATCAGAGCAAAGTTACAATAAATCTAATCAAGAAAAAAGTAAAGAAATTTATGTCTTGGCTTGATTTTAATGTTATGTTGATTACTGCTTAAACGCCCATGTGGCCTGATTTAATGTTATGTAGATTACTGCTTAAATGCCCACGTATGGATAAGAGACTGCTATTTATTCATAAACTTCCATCATGGACGGTGAAGTCAATCCGCCTCAGATGTGTCCTATGACCGCTCAAGATATATTTCCAGAGTTTGAAGAAGCTTTGAATTATGGAAATATAAATGGTTCGGATCCAGAACAAGAATTTTCCTCAGAAATGGGTCGAGTCATTTCTACACATCTTACCGCTGATCGAGTGAGTGAAGCTTTTCCTGCATATGAAAATCATGCTTTAATGGCAAAGCAATCTGTATTTGAAGACATGAGAGATGACTTTCCTATTCATGATGTTTGCAGTCATATCGTGAAACACGACACACTGACAGAAGCTACTTCATCTTGGTGTGTCAACCATAGTTGCCAGGACTCAAACATTTGTGTATCCAAACATTCTTACTACAAGGCTACTTCAGAAAATAATGTCTCGATGTTTGAAAGGTCTGGTCAAACCAGCTCTAGACAACAGGATCACAACCTCCTGAATCCTGGGTTTTCCGGTGGTAACAGAATCCCTAAAAAATTTGAATGTAATTTAAAAGGAAGCCATGATATAGATGGAAGGACCTCCAAAATGCAATACGACTTCAAGAAAATTTATGATGAGTTGCAAGAAAATGATATTTCACATTACCGCAGTTTCAGAACCAATCAAATCCAAGAAATTGAAGGAGAAAAAAACCCAGGAATGATCTTTCGAGAGAGAAACGGTGTTATAAAAAGTAGTTTCGATCATCACATTAGCCATAATGACACAATTTCGCTTGCAGATGGACGCAGTTTCACAGTCATAGGAAGGAAGGTCCCTGAAAGTGATGAACCTTTCACCTCTAATGTTACTCCCGCATATAATGAACATTGTCTTTCGCAATATCAACGTACAATGGAAGACAGTTCATTTGACACTTTCATGACGGAAGACAATATACAAATTAACTGTGAGGAAAAACACTCTATTGGTAAATTTTCTCCAGACAACGCCACCTCAAAATGCAGTGGAAACATATCGGAGGAAAAGCCTGTAATGAAGAGAAGAAATAAAAACACTGAAAAAAAGATTTTGTGGGCTTTGAGATTGTTCAAGTCATGGTATTTGAAAAGTAATAAACAACATTCATTTGAGAAAACTACACTTTTGCTGTTTGATAACAATGAGTTGAACAAACTGTTAATGAGATTTATCACAGAAGTTCGAAATTCAAAGGGGGAGGAGTATAGAGTTGAAACTCTTCGTGAAATTCTCATCTCTCTACAATACTTCCTGAAACAAAATGGCAGATCTGTCCAGTTTTCTAGCGACTCTGTCTTCGACGGGCTTAAAACTAGGTTGCAGGTGAAAACGGAAACACACACTGCCATGGGATATGAGGTAAAGAAAAGGAAGGCACTTCCTCTGACCAGCGAACAAGAAGAACTTCTCTGGCAGTATGGCATCCTTGGAGAAGATTCACCTCAACAGCTCCTGAACACTCTCTTCTATCTGAACTCTATTTGCTTTTGCTTGAAAGGGGCTAAGAAGCATCACGCATTGAAACTGGGAGAAGGTGGAAATGTCTCGTTTGGAGTCATTAATGGAATCAAGCACCTGAAGTACAATGCAATTGTGGGCAGGACCACAAAACAATCTCAAGGTGGATCGAGAGATCAGAGTATAATAGTAGAACCAAATCTTGATCACCCTGAGCGCTGCCCTGTCCGTCTGCATGAGAAATACTTGGAATTAAGGTAATCCCGTTAAAGTGTATAATTACCTTGAATTTTGTCATTATTTACTATTTACATCATTCAAGGCATGAATACAATGTAAACGTATATAAATATGAACATATATTTACACAGGAACTTGACATGGGCTGCTCGCCTTGTCAGTCCATTTGCCTAACTCTTTTGTTCAATCAGGTTCATTTACCCGATGAATCAATATTGTCAACTGGTCGTGCTTCTTCAAGAAATGCCAGTGAACTTATAGGAATTCCTAGGGCTAACTAAAAACATGATCCACTATTAAAAAAGCCAAATGACATAATTTGGCTAAATGGGAAGAGGTGCGGAAAGGGGGTTATGTGTTCATGAACTGCCAAATAACCCTATTTGATAATAACTAGTAATACACTCAGGGGCTAAAGAAACGATACCATATAAAATGCATGTTAGATTAAGCCACGAGTGATAGTTAAGGCTAAAACAGGGTTATTTTATGTTTTCAAGAGCTAACTGAATTATGTTTTCATTTTCGGAGCTTTATCTGTGGTCGCTTTTTACAAACACGCCTTTCAAAAAAACGTAGTTTGAAAATCTCCTCTACTAGACTTGTTTTTAAACCAACTTACAGACGAAATGCAAAACAAATTAATTTCGATCAAGTTTTTTTTATTGATAACATCTTTAATAAATTAACTAGTTTATAAATTTCGTAATTTTGTACACAAATTCCAAAGATTATGACCAAGAATAATAACATTGAAAAGCTGTTGTGGGACCCCTTGTGTATTTTAAAAGTCAGACACTTATACGTATAATCCTTTGTGGTTTGAAATAATTGGGAATACTTATTCACAACTGTTTTGCCTATCACAAGGGTTCGTAGTCGCATTTCATTTACAACAGGAGTTTGTTTTGTACTCTTTTGAAAAGTTGGTATCATTTCTTTTGCCCCTGAGAGTATGTGCATGTTATGCACTGTGATGTTTCGCGCCTTATTTTACTCAACCTACTTAGCCTAATTTGCCAGTTTAACCAAAAACAATCCATAAAGGTTAATATTTTAGAAAATAATTGACTTAAAACGATATCCGTAGCCAAAGGAGTAAATTAGGTACATTCCATCTATGGTTCTAACCAGATTCACTCTCCATTCCTATCCAAAAATAAGTCGTGGGCCAGAGGCTCATTATTTCTTAGGAAGGAGGGTTACGAGGATATTAACCGACTTTAAATACACTCAACTTAATGCTTATTTAAAAACAAAACTTTAAATGAAAATGACAATTCATGTGAAAAACGTGATGTAAAATACAACGCTCCATTACTGAAAATAATGGCGCGAGAGAACAATAGGCTGACGTCACAAGTGTAATTGAATCAACAAAAATCGTTGACTTCCTTCAGTATTGATTACTAGGCATTATATAATACACACGTTCCTATGGCGTGCATTGCAACCAAATATTTTAATCATACAGTTATTTTCCGCCACTGACTGAATTCCGAAACATCTAAAATGTAACCATAAAATGTTACCATACCATCTTGTACAGAAACAAAAGATTATTTAACAAAAGGAAATACTTGATTAAGTTAGAGAGCCCCCGAGTGAGTAATAGCAAGCTGATATTTCGTATACACCCCTTGTGTCATCATGTATCTATTACATATTCATTGTAAGACAACTCTGATAAATCAATTAAATTTCATGAATTGCAAACAAATCTGACCCTCTTCTTTGAATGCCATTACTAGAAATAAAATTTGTTGTAGATTGGGAAAATAATCATTTTCGACACAAGACGTATGCAAAACATGGTAGTTTGTTTTTCCAACTTTCTTGATTGATATTCATTTTACTCTACGTTTATTGTAAGGAAAATTAAATTTACTAAAGATACGATTATGTATAAATTATTTAAAGCATAACTCCCGGATAATTAGACTAATTTATCCAAGCAAAACTGTACATTTATGATCGTGTTTTCATAATATATAGTTCATATTATGAATTTACGTGAGGTCATTATATTTTTAAACTAATAAAAAAAGTGATTAATTGCGATTTAAAAAATAATAGTTAGCTTCCTGCCTCGATCGTGTTGTTCTGTAGATTTTACCGGAAGTTACGTCAACTGTGGAAAACAAGAGTGACGTAGCCGCCATTACTAACGTAAACAACACCACGTTTTATTTCAGTGATCATGTTCTTGTCGAGATTGGCACTTCAAACTAAGTTTTATTTATAACATTTTAATGTCTAATGTATGAAAGGATATTCTAAGTGAAGGAAAAGCTTTATGATTATTTTGGCAAATGTTATGGAAACAATGTCAATTATCCGGTATATTGACAATGAAATACTCGGAAAACCTGTGGGCTGCACTGTTTGCCTCTTGTGAGTTAGTCGTTGTGTCTTTTTTCCTTATATGTTATCATCTGTTTGTGTATGAAATCTTTCATTTACCATCTTCGTATTAAAATTCCTTTTGCATGTTTGAAAATATTTCAATATTTAGTCTAGCCTTGAAAAAAATGATCATCTGCCTGTCCTTCGAAACGTGGCTCTCCGTATTTTTTTTTCAACTTTTTTCTTTTAAAAATGTATATAACATATAAAAATAGTTCATGCTCCATATTAAAATTTTTTTGTTATTTGAATGAACAGCACATTTATTTTCTTTATTTCAAACTAAAAAATGTCAAATTTTCTTGAGCAATCACTCAAAGTAATAATGACAGGTATAAATATTTGGAGTAGCTTTTCTGGAAAACATTTATTTATTCATTTCTGTATATCTGATATCCCCCCCAAATAATTAACATTATAAAGTATTAATTTGATATACAAAATAACTTCATTCCATCAGTCCATTATCTTGTTTATGTGAAATTCAAAAGTGTTTTTTTATTAACAAATATATGTTTTTACGAGGAGGTCTGAAACAATTATCAAAATATCTATTGAATATAAGGAATGATTTTATTCTATCAATATCTAGTGTATGGGCATGTATTAAATCATAATAGAGAACGATTTTTAATATTAGTTTTACAGGCAATGCTCAATAGAGTCCACAAAACAGCAATAAAATCAAATGGAAATAAAAAACAATGTGAATGCTATGTGCATATGCCCAGAAGTTTAGCTATAAGAAGGCGCCAAAACATTTAAATTTAATATATATTTTATAATAAATAAAATATTTATTGTTAATTATTTAACTCCATGCATAAACATTTTGTGTCATGGAGGGGACTTGAGGAAAAAAATTCATAATCCACTTCCTGCGGAGGAATTTAGAATTTACTTTTTGCAAAAATGTTGATATTAATATATAATTCTAATTTTGTAATTATTCTATAATAATATTAAATATGATTTTAATTTAATAAACAAATCTGAATAATGTTTGTTTTATATTTCCTAGCTTACAGCAGAGTAGCATCTTAATGCATAGAGAAAAATTTAACAACTATTTTTAATTTCAAAACTACAGTATTATTGACTGAAATCGTTGATATTTAATATCAATTACTGATAAAAACACTTATAAAATGCAGATATATCAATTTAAATTTTATTTTGATAATATATTACATAAAGACTTCGCATATATCGTAACATGATCGGTAAGTAATATGATATTTATAGATATTTAGGGAAATTGTACAATTATTGAAGGATATTCTGGACGATTTCACGTCCACCTGTTACGACATTGCAATGCAATTAATAACATATTGTTTTGATAACTTTTCTTTATTTATACGTATAATGTAAAAAAAACCTAAACATTTCTTATAATTTGGTATTTCCTGTCGGTGTTCTGTGAAAGTAGTCCTTCTAACCCGGCCTTTGGTACCGTGCTGTGTTTTGCAAAATCAAACTACAAAAAGACAGAAACAAAAGACGCAATTTCACTGATAAACAAACCCACATTCATTAGAAATTATTTATGTAAAAAAAACCGATGTTTTCCTAGATGTATTTGAACTGAAAATCGCATTGTTCCGCTGTACGATTCCATTGAAGGGATTCATTTCCGGGTTGGTTAATAGATAGTTATAACATTTTATGGTCAATGTTGGGGTTATTCCTTTCAGCTATTGCTTCAGAGAGTTATTTACAGACATTTTGCAAGTTTTTACATGGATTTGTAGAGTGGTATGGCCGCTACAACCCTCGGTGTTTATTTGTCTGTCCGTGCAAATAATACGACAGACGCCATTTTGCGGGCCGTGTTTTCCACAGTAGACGTCACACATTCCATCTGCAACAATCGAGATTTTTCCGGTCTTTTCCGTAAAACAAAATGGCCAACACGTCAAAAAGCGACATAAACAGTACAGTTTGTCGCCTTCTTTTACGATATTTATGAAATATACTTGATTGTGATGGCAAAGAGGTGTATTGAATTGATCGCTTATAACTTATCAATGCGATTTTTACGTCTTCGAAATGTACATGCTAAGCATTGTGAAGATATGTGAACCGGGAGTTGCACTTTAACTAAATATAACTGTTTTCAATGATTTATATTTCATTAAATCAACACTATTGCACGTTGTATACCTAAAATGGAAATGCACTTCGATTTGTTCGGTATATACAATCATTCCTCTGCATAGAAGGTTGAAATATAACTTCCTGTAAAAATATTTTTTACCTATGGCATTTGACGAAAGAATCATGCAATTGTTTATAATTAGCAATGAATTGATTGCAGAATACTAAGTACTGATCGCTTTATATAAATCGTTGACTATGAACGTAGCACTTCGATTTGTTCGGTATATACAATCATTCCTCTGCATAGAAGGTTGAAATATAACTTCCTGTAAAAATATTTTTTACCTATGGCATTTGACGAAAGAATCATGCAATTGTTTATAATTAGCAATGAATTGATTGCAGAATACTAAGTACTGATCGCTTTATATAAATCGTTGACTATGAACGTCTAAATGTCACTCCAGTTTGTCAAATTTTGTCAAAATAAAAACCAAGCAATCCTTAATTTTCTATTATTGCCGATAAAAGTGATTTCTAATGGTCAGTAAGAGTGTCTCTCAAGTTTGTCAAATTTCGTTAAAATTAAAATTAAGCAATCCTAAATATTCTTTTATTGTTGATAAAAGCGATCTGGAAGAGTTAGTAGGAGTTAACTTCAAGATTTTCTTGACAGTTTTGTCAAGGGTATTGCCTTGATTAGACACAGTACCTCTACACGCCAAATCGTTTTAAACCATTGTATAGTATAATTGATGCATTTGGAAATATTGACAAGTGTATACATTTTTAATGGCCTTGATGCAGGCAATAGTTCCTTTGAAACAATTTTTAATGGCTTTGATGCGGGCAATAGTTCCTTTGAAACAATTTTGAATGGCTTTGATGCGGGCAATAGTTCCTTTGAAACAATTTTTTTTTTTTTTTTTTTTTTTTTTTTTATTCCATTTCAAAGCATTTGTACAAGTTACATGATTAGGCAAGTACATTTGCAAAATTAACAGAGGTAAGTGTAATTAACAACATCAACATATGGCTGTATTGACAGAGTGGGTAAGTATTTTATGATAGCTTCATTCAATGCCTAGTATCATTGGCAACTGGTTCCATTTCCTGATAAATACTTCAAATCTGTTATTTTTCCTAGAAATAAATTTTTCAATTGAACATGTCATTTTTAGATATTTTAGAAACTCCTCAGAAGAGAGTACATGTTGTCTTATACTTGAGACATAGATAAATCTGTTGGCTAAAAGTATCATATGATTAAGTATTTTATTGTGAGAGCTAATTCCAAAGGTGATATCAAATTTTGTAAGTATGATGTTACAATGAAGATAATTATTAATAAACATTTCCAAGTCTTGCCAAAATCTTTTTACAAATTAACAGTCAAAGTATACATGTGAGATATCTTCTGAGGCATGTTTACAAAATGTGCATTTATCATTATCAACTAGCTTCATCTTCAGTAGTTCTCTCTTTGTATAAATAATTCTGAAAATGAATTTATATTGAAAATCAAGTAGCTTACAATCATTGGTACATTGTCTGTAAAATATAAAGACATCCTTCCAATTTATGTTTTGTTGAAAGATATTGTTCCAAAACTCTAGTACCTTTGGAACAGTTTTGTTACAAATCAGTTTATCATAAAATACCCTTGAGCCTTTACTATCAGAGATCATATCATAATGGACAATATTAAAGTTAGATGATTTAAACATATAATTCTGTTTTCTAATTGCTGTTTCCAATTCTCTGGAATGTTGTTTAACAAATGTTGATAATCTAGAAATGTTCCTTTTATTTTGAACCTCTGTTTAACAAAAGCAAAGTTGTGAAACCCCTCTTCAGAAAAGATATCTCTAATAAAATGTATACCGTGATCACACCAGTTCTTTACGATGTATGAAGATTTAAAGAAATGATTTAGCCAAAGTGGCTGGGCTAAGATTTGGTCTACATCCTCACTGTCAAAGCTGTGTTTTTTATAAAATGTTTGCCAAGCCAATAAAACATCTCTCCAATAGGGGTTATCTTTGTCTTATAAACACTCAACTGCATTAGAACCTAGTGAATATAATTGACCTAATGGAAAGATGTTAATTAAGCTTGAGTTTTTCTTCAAATGACATTTCAATGAGGATAATTTCAAAGCATTGATAAAGCATTCTATGTCAATCATTCTTAGACCTCCATCTTCATATGTTCTACTGATATTTGATCGTTTAATCTTATCATTTTTGTCATTCCAAAGAAACTTATATATTATCTTATTGAGTTAATCAATGAATGATTTTGGGGGGTTAGGGAGAGCAGAGAAAATATATACTAAGGATGAGACAGCAAGGGTTTTAATAACAGTGATTTTCCCATTAAGAGTCAATTTTCTTCTTCGCCAACTAGCCAGTAATCTATGTATGTGTTCTAGGCGTTTTCTGGTGTTGATTACCCATAAGTCTTTAAGAGAAGCATTTAGAGTTATTCCTAATATTTCAAAGTCCCCACTGTGCCAGTCTAAATACAAGTCATTAGCTAGAGTGATATTACTACCAATCATTGAACCAATCCATATAGCTTTTGTTTTGTTTACATTCATTTTTAGCCCTGACATTTTATAGAATTTATTGAGTGTTTGTATTGCAGCATTGAGGCTTTTTTCAGATCCATCTAGATAAAGTTGTGTATCATCAGCATATTGGCCATGTTTGTGCTCATTGTCATTAAGTCTTATGCCCTTAGTATCAGAATTAGATCTTATCATAATTCCTAATATTTCTACTGCAAGGATGAAGAGATAGGGAGAAACTGGGTCACCCTGTCTACAGCCCCTTTCTTGCTGAAAAAAGGATGAGATATGACCATTTTGTATTACTGCTGCTGTATTATTGCCTGTAAGGATCGTAATCCAATTAATCATATTAGGTCCAAATCCAAATGATTTCATTGCCTGAATTATGAATGGTTTTGAAATAGTATCAAAGGCTTTTTCAAAGTCAATTAGTAAAAGGAGGCCAGGTCTATTTAACCTTCTTGTTTCAAATGTGATGTCATAGAGTAATCTTATATTTTCTCTTATACATCTCCCAGGTATGAAACCTGTTTGATTCTCATGAATAATTGTATCTAATGTTAGCTTGATCCTATTCGCTATACATTAGTTGATACTTTTGTATAGTGAATTTAACAATGAAATTGGGCGCCAGTTTTTTTTGTTTTTTTTTTAACTTTTTTTATTTTTGAAATCTCCATCATACAATACATTCAATCACTTCATTTCACAACATTATTACATAAATGATTTGCATAACAATAGTAACATAAACACAGTTTAAAAAAATACAGGTTTGCAGATTGTAATTGGATAGGTACATCAAGAAAAGGTTACAGAAAGAATTAAAATAGATTATGACATATAGACCAGAATTTTATAAAGTCATCATACTTGCATTGTGAATATAAATTATAGCGGTCTATCGGATAACTTGTCTTGATGTCTTCTTTTATATATTTTAAGTTTGGTAATCTATCCATTTGTTTCATTTTGTATATATTATACTTAACAATTGACATAATCATATTTAAAACAGAGTTTCTCTTTTCGCAGTATCCTAGGATAATATTTCTCCCAGTGAAAGTTATTTTTGTACCAGTTTTTTCTTTTATCCATTCTTCTATTTCATTCCATATATTTCTGACAAATTTACATTTAAACAGTAAGTGCGAAATTGACTCAACATTGGATTTGCAAAAGGAACATTTGTTTGAATCTATGTATTTCATCTTTGTTAGTAAATCATTTGTTGGCAGAATTCTATGAATTATACTGTATTGGAACCAATATTGTTTTACACTATAATATGATTTAAAGGTATTTTTCTCGATTTTTTTCCAGGTTTCTGCGTCAATGTTTTCATTTAGTTCAGTTTGCCATTTTTCTTGGTATGATAAAGGCTTTATATTTTTTTGCAATATGAGAACGTCATATACATCCCTGCATCCTTTTTGATCTCCCACTATATTTTGTAATAAATATGGAAGAATTGGTGTTCAATTTTCTATTCAATATGAACATTTGCTCTTTTACAGTAATTTTAAATGGATTCTATTAAGCCTTGAAGTTCAATAAAATTCGTTTTGCACTGGTAATTTTCGTTTAATTGTTCCATATTTAAGAAATTGCCATTATTATTGAACAAGTCGTTTATATATGTTATTCCCCTTTTTGAGTAATGTTTATAGTGTATTATTTTTCCTCCGATTTTTATGTTCTCATTTAGCCATAAATTCTGGGAAAGGATATCATTTGCGTTTTGTACATTCCTAGTTTTTGCTGTTATAAATTTCCCCCCGAGATTCAAGTGTGTCTTTCCAGAATGGATTAGTGTTTGGTGTGATAACAGACTCGAGTATATGTGTTTCGCATGTTTGTATGAAGCTGTTTATGTCCCGTTGTGTATTAATATGTAACAATTGCTTAATTTTTGATTCGGAGTTTGTTATTTTTTTTTTATCCATGAAATTTTTTGCGATTGAAGAAGACTTACTATATCTGTGGCTCGTATTCCACCGTTTTCATACGGCTTTATTATAGTGTTTCGGTTAACTTTATCTGGTTTGTTCTTCCATATGAATTTAAAGCATTATTGCTCAATTTCTTTAATCATTTGATTATTTGGATTGGGTAGGGAGGCAAAGAGGTGATTAAATCTAGGAAGTAATAGACTTTTCAATATTACATTTCTTCCTTGGGGAGTTAGATCTCTAGCTAACCATTGATTCATCGATAATTTCAAAAGCTTTAGTTTGTCTTTGTAGTTGCGTTCAACCATTTCCGCAAGATTATGAGTGAATACAATACCTAACAATGTAAATGAATCATTACACCAATCTAAATTCCAACTTCTGCAAAATTTTCTTTTCGAATTTTTTTCAGAACCTATCCATATTACTTGTGTTTTGTTGATATTTATTTTTAATCCTGAGAAAGAGGCATATATGCTTAGTGTTTCTAACGTGGCCTGTAAGCATTTTTCAGTGCCATCTAAAACAAGTGAAGTGTCATCAGCATACTGTGATATAAGATATTCTGTATCTCCTATCTGTATCCCTTTTATCTTATCGTTGTTTCGTATCATTATGACCAATATTTCTGCGCAAATAAGGAAAATATACGGGGATAAAGGATCGCCCTGTCTACACCCTCTTGATATATCAAAATAATTTGAAAGAAAACCATTTACAACGACACATGATTGGATGTTATTAAAAAAAGTATTTATCCATCTCGTGATAGATTTTCCAAAGTTAAAATATGTAAGGACCTCTTGAATGAAATTCCAATCAACAGAATCGAAAGCCATTTCAAAATCGATAAGAAGAAGAATTCCTGGTATATTAACATATTCGGTGTAGTCAATAATGTCATAAATCAACCGAGTACATTCACCAATATATCTTTTGGATATGAAACCTTTTTGATCTTCATTTATTATAATGGGTAGGACATTTTTGATTCTATTCGCTATAGTAGAAGAGCCAATTTTATATGATACATTCAGTAAAGAGATTGGTCGCCAATTTTGTAACAAATTTTTAGATTTCCCTTTTTTAGGAAAACAGGTTATGACGCCTTGCTTTTGAGTCAGTGATAATTCACCTTTTTCATAAGCTAGAGATTGGTCGCCAATTTTGTAACAAATTTTTAGATTTCCCTTTTTTAGGAAAACAGGTTATGACGCCTTGCTTTTGAGTCAGTGATAATTCACCTTTTTCATAAGCTAGAGATTGGTCGCCAATTTTGTAACAAATTTTTAGATTTCCCTTTTTTAGGAAAACAGGTTATGACGCCTTGCTTTTGAGTCAGTGATAATTCACCTTTTTAGCTCATCTGGCCTGTAAGGCCCGATGGGCTTATGGCATGGCATGGTGTCCGGCGTCCGTCCGTCCATCCGTCCGTTCGTCCATCCGTCCGTCCGTCCGTCCGTCCGTAAACTTTGTGGAATTTTGACTTCTTCTCCAGAACCATAAGACCTAGAAAGCTGAAACTTTGTGTACAGACTCCTTGGCTAGTGTGGATTATGAATTGTAGCTTTGGTGGCCCTGTGACCCCTAATAAGGGCCACAGGGGCCACACCCTAAAAACCTATTTTCATCTTCTTCTCAAGATCCATAAGGCCTAGAAAGCTTAAACTTTGTGTACAGATTCCTTGGCTAGTGAGGATTATAAATTGTAGCTTTGGTGGCCCTGTGACCCCTAATAAGGGCCACAGGGGCCACACCCTAAAAACCTATTTTCATCTTCTTCTCAAGATCCATAAGGTCTAGAAAGCTGAAACTTTGTGTACAGACTCCTTGGCTAGTGAGGATTATAAATTGTAGCTTTGGTGGCCCTGTGACCCCTAATAAGGGCCACAGGGGCAACGCCCTTAAAACCTATTTTCATCTTCTTCTCAAGAACCATAAGGCCTAGAAAGCTGAAACTTTGTGTACAGACTCCTTGGTTAGTGGGGGTTATAAATTGTACCTTTGGTGGCCCTGTGACCCCTAATGAGGGCCACAGGGGCCACACCCTAAAAACCTATTTTCATCTTCTTCTCCAGAAGCATAAGGCCTAGAAATCTGAAACTTTGAGTACAGACTCCTTGACTAGTGAGGACTATGAATTGTAGCTTTTGTGACCTTGCCCCTACTCAAGGCAACAGGAACATCCTTCAAATCTATTTTCATCTTCTTCTCCTGAAGTATGAAGCCTAGAAAACTTAAAATTGTCGCCTATATACCTAATTTTAATGATTGGTGACCCTGTGGCCTCTACAAAGGGGGAATCACATTGCCACACTCTACAGCATAATTGATGATGAAGCCTGATGAGCTACAGAGCCAATGGCTCTATTTTTCATAAGCTAAGTTTAAAGAACTGATAATGTATTCGTTTATATCTGACCAGAAAAAATTTAAAGAATTCAACTGTAAATCCAGATGAGCCAGGACTTTTTTCATTTTTCATATTTTTCAGACTTTTTAAAACTTCTTCATACTCAAGCTTCCCTTCTGATTTTACTTTTTGTGCTTCGGATAATGTTGGAACATCAATACCTTTAAGTAATTCTTTGTGATTTACTTTCTTACATGATTTCTTATGGTACAGATTGTAGTAAAACGATTTAGTCTCCTTTATTAGGTCATCCTTTTTTGTAAGTATTTCTTTCTGTTCATTTTCAAGTTTGAATATTGCTTTTTTTAAGAAATTTCTATTCTCTAACGATAAAAAATATGTGCAGTTCCCGTCGCCGCCGCCGCGTCCGCCGTGCACATACTAATGGCTATAACTTTTTTCTACTAAGCTTTCCAGAACTTGTATTCATAACTTACTGCTTATACCTCGGGGGAACGATTTTGACATGTTCACTTTCAAGTTCAAAGGTCAAGGTCACAACCTATAAAATCACAAAAAAATTCTTTGTAAACACGTTAACTTGAAAAGTTTTTGTGCTATGAAGCTCTAACTTGGTATGTATCATCCTTGGAAGAGTAAACAAATTTGAAAAGGTTTTCGCTGCAATCTGTTCAAGGTCAAGGTCACAGCAAGGTCACGACTTAAGCATGGTTTTGCGGAAATGCTTTATTTTAACTATGAACACTTTTAATCAATAGAAGATTGTTATACTCAATACAGAGTGTTCATTGATCGTGTAACCTTGAAGGTCAAAGGTCAAGGTCATGACATTTGTGTTATTACAATGTGCAAATAATTTGGATATAACTTAATCCTGTTAAGCTTTTCAGAACTCATAAACATGTGTAATTGTTTACACCTCTGGGGACTAAAAATGACATGTTCACTTTCAAGGTCAAAGGTCAAGGTCATGAGTTATAAAATCACAAAAAAATTCCTTGTAAACGTGTTAACTTGAAAAGTTTTTGTGCTATGAAGTTTAAATTTTGTATATATTATCTCTTGAGAAGTACACAATTTTGGAAAGGTTTTGGGTACGAACTGTCAAAGGTCAAGGTCACAGCAAGGTCAACAAATATTGAGAAAATGGATTATTTTAACTTTAAACACTTTAATTCGATACATTAATGTTATTTTCAATGAAATGTGTTCATTGATTGCGTGACCTTGTATCAATCGTCAAGGTCACAAGAAAATGCCCAATATGCTGAGGCTTGTAGTAGGCGGAACAGGGTAAAGCGAAACCCCAAGTTTCGGGGCTGCTCTGTTTTTGGGGTGTCCCGCAAACACTAATATAGTTCAAATAAGAAATGCGTACCGTGTAGAAAGAAACTATAATAAAGACGATACTATATCAAAACATACCTTTCTGTTATGTTTATGACCGTTATAAAATCCATATTGAAACAAAAATCCATAGCTCTGAACAAAACAACATGGTGTCATGTTACACAGGTCACGTGATGGTCACGGGATCATTATTTGTAAACAAACGCACGTGTTTACGATAGCACAAAAATGATCAAGCGTATTAACTTGCATAAGGTCTATCAGAATGTCAAACAGTTAAATTGAGTCCTCAAGTCCGATCTTCTTCCAAGTTGAGAACTTGTCCCGTCGATATTCCAGGCTGATCTCTAGACCTTTCTCAAGGATCCTCGTCTGAACTTGATGTTTTTGTCGCAGTTCATATCCCTTTGCGGCGAGGCGTGAGCATTTCTTCTTCAACATGACAGGGAGATCGGTACGGATGGATACCTTCTGCTCGCGTAGCAACGTCCAGTTCTTAAATGTAGCTTGGTGCACATCGTTCCATTCATTCATTTGTGCAAATTTCACAACTATAGGTTTAGGGGAATCCTTTGTGCGCTCCCAGTTACCTAAACGGGGGAGTCGGTGAATATATATGAACATCATTTCACGCGCACGGGGTAGCTTCAAACATGTAAACAACTCATGGGTAGCGGTCTCCGGATCCCTTTCGTCTGGAATGCCATATATGAGTAGGTTAGACTTTCGCTGGTACAGCTCCTGTAGTTGGAATCTTCGTTCCACTTCGGTCTTGTATTTAGCATATTCGTCCCTCAGTTTGTTTATCTCGCTCCTGTTGTCGCTTGTGTTCGACTGTTTTTAGCGTCTCGTCTAAAGAATTATGTAGGTGTGAAATGTCAGTACCGACACTATCAATCTTAGCCGAAATATCCTGTGTAAATTTCTTGAGGACCTTGTCCATATATGATTTCATGTCATCGAAATTTTCGACTGTAATGGCGTCCCCTGTTTTCATCAATGTTTGTTGTTCAGTAGATTTTTCAGTCCCCGCTACCTTAGATCTTGTCAAGTACTCATCTAATTGTTTGGAAGGGGTTGACTGATATTCTGTGTCCTTTGTGGATTTATTTCGGCCTTTATTTGTCGACATTTTATTTAGATTTTGATGGATTTTGGAGAGCGATTTTTCAGTGGCCTACATCAATGCACAGCTAACAGGAAGCCTGGTTGAAACAAATTTTAATGGCCTTGAAGCGGGCAATAGTTCCTTTGAAGCAATTTTGTTATGGCTTTGATGCGGGCAATAGTTCCTTTGAAACAATTGCAAAGTTTATCAAGTATTAATAAAATTTGTCAATAAAGTTCTAGTCTTCCTTTGAATTAACATTCAGTTTGGGTCAGTCGAAGCTCCGACTGAAATGGTCGATAGTTTTTAGAATATTAACGTCTTCTTTTTGTAGGGCAAAAATGAGCCTTATGGATAGTCATTTGTTAAATAAATATATTAAATTTTTTTATGCGTGACAGACAACAAGGGATTTCTTCACTGCCGTCTAAAGTGCGTTTTATCTCTGATGTAGTGGAGACGATAGAGAGAACGTAATGAAGCTAAGTTTACTTTTAACACTTGTATGGTATCAAAAATAGGTAACTTTGTAAATTGAAATTAAAAACATATCGTGAAAAACTAGATTAGCGTTTGCGGGATACCGCAAAAGCAGAGCAGCCCCGGAACTTGGGGTTTCGCCATACCCTGTTCTGCCTTTTACAGGCCTCACCAAATTGGGAATTTTCTCGTGACCTTGACCTTTGACACTCAAGGTCACACAATCAATGAACACATTTCATTGATTATAACATTAGTGTTAAAAAGTAAATTAATCCATTTTCTCCATATATGTTGACCTTGCCGTGACCTTGACCTTCGACAGTTCCTACCCAAAACTTTTTGAAAATTTTGTACTTCTCAAGAGATAATATATATACAAAATTTAAACTTCATAGCACAAAAACTTTTCAAGTTATTGTGTTTACAAGGAATTGCAATAACTCATATCTCATGACCTTGACCTTTGACCTTCAAGGTCACACAATAATTGAACACTTTTTATTGAGTATAACAATCATGTACTGATTAAAAGTGATCATAGTTAAAATTAAGCATTTTCGCTTAACCATGCTTAAGTCATGACCATGCTGTGAACTTGACCTTTGACGGATTTTAGCCGAAACCTTTTCAATTTTTTTTTCTTTTCCAAGGATGATATATACCAAGTTAGAGCTTCATAGCAAAAAAACTTTTCAAGTTACCATGTTTACAAAGAATTTTGCGGTGATTTTATAACTCGTGACCTTGACCTTTGAACTTGAAAGTGAACATGTCATAATGATTCCCTGGAAGTATTAACATTCAGACATGTTCATGAGTTCTGACAAGCTAAATGGGATAAAGTTATATCCAAATTTAGTGCATTTTGTAATAACTCATATCTCATGACCTTGACCTTTGACCTTCAAGGTCACACAATCATTGAACACTATTTATTGAGTATAACAATCATGTATTGATTAAAAATGTTCATAGTTAAAATAAAGTATTTTCGCTAAAACATGCTTACGTCATGACCTTGCTGTGACCTTGACCATTGACGGATTATAGCCAAAACCTTTTCAATTTTTTTTTACTTTTGCAAGGATGATATATACCAAGTTAGAGCTTCATAGCACAAAAACTTTTCAAGTTATCGCGTTTACAAGGAATAGTGTGAATACATGTTTCGTGACCTTGACCTTTGACCTTGAAGGTGAACGTGTCAAAATCGTTCCCGCGAGGTATGAGTAGTAAGGTATGAACAAGAGTTCTGGAAAGCTTAGTGGGAAAAAGTTATAGTTAGTAGTACGAGTGGGGCGGCGGCGGCGATGGAAGCGGGGCTGCTAATAATTTCACAATTGAGTCACTTTGATCTAAGATAATGTTAAACGCAAATAACATCGAGCTACCATTATGTTTAACGCAAATTAAATCAAAAATGCGTAGAGTGGTCAAATTTCGTTTGATGCGTTTATGACGAAAACAATATTCGTTTCATTCACATACTCACTGTGTATAACGGTACACCGGAACTAGCGAGGTGTACGGCGGAGAAATGTTGCTAGCGAGGAGCGTGATCCCAAACGAGATCACTTAAAAAGCAATCAACGCCGTTTCATCAACTTTTTCCATGTTATTATCATGTCAATAGCTTTCCGAGACAACTATTTAATGTCATATCCTGTTCATAGTCAGAGATAGCAAATATGTTACTAAAACAGCATTACTCGCAACTGTCATTGTTATTGTCCCTTGGATACAGAATGACAGGCACATACATTTTACTAAGTATGTGTGCTAAAATAACCACATGATGTTGATTATTTGAAAGTTATGAAGTATAATATCACCTAACTTTCGATTTCGTGCTAGCAACATTTCTCCGCTGACACCTCACTAGTACCGGTGTACGGTTATACACAGTGATACTATTTCTTCAGATTTCTAATGCACTGAGTGTCTGTTGGTGAGACGTAATGATACAAAGAGGCCCGTTCGTATGAGTTGTTAGTCTGTAGTTTAAATCTAAGTTACCACTTTTCATCTAACCTATCATTCAAATTGAGAGCTATTAACCGTCAGCGGGCATACAGAGAGCTATATCCGGTTCAGACTGCACAGCGCGAACTTAGCAAATTAGGTCTTACATAAACGCATAGCCCTTAGTTCTCAAATTGAAAGCTTCTTTATGAGGAGTTATCACGGAAAACATGTTATTATGACCTCGACATTTAAGAAAGGATGACAATCGAATGTTTCAGGCCGAAGATGTTTAGACGTTCTTTCTATCTTCGACCCATTCGAGTGTTAAAAGATGACGGAGTTTGGTTTTCCAATGTGCCTATTGGATGTCAACACTTGGCAGGAATGACGAGAAGACTCTGCGCCTCAGCAGGGTTCCAGGGATTCTACACCAACTTCTCATTCGTCGCAAGAAAAGTGTCCGGGAAACTTGACAAAGGGTCGTGAAATTATACAAGGTGTGGCATCTGTATTATCAAGATACTTACCTCCGACAAGTGACCTTAGCCTTGTTATCCATAGGACATATAATCGACTCATTCCCACAGATGTAATGAAACATCATTACTCAGAACAAGCAGAGTTATACGCCCGTCACTAGCCCCCTAGGTGGCCAATTAGATTCATTCACATAACAGAGTCGGTTGGGTTCGGACGTGTTTTGTATCTCTCCCGATTGTTTGATTTGTATAGCATTTAGAGGCTTTTTGACTCTCTTCCCTTCCTTTCTCTCTCTTTTGTCTGTCTGCCTTTCCTACGTGGTATTCGGTCATTTGGTATTGGCTCCTCGCGCCCTCCCCTCTGGCCTAGTGCGTCACTAGGCTCTTGTGATTGCGTCGAGGCCCTCCAGGCGCTCTCCCCTTCTCGATTGGTAGGACTAGTACTTAGGCGCCTGACACTTCAGGCGCTTACGTGTTAGGCCGAGGCGTTCCAGGCGCTCTCCCCTTTCCTGTTTTAACTGGAACTTGCGGTTGAGACGTCTTGGACGTGCTCCCCTCGTTTCATTGGACTTGCATATCTTACTAGTGGTCGAGGCGCTCCAGGTGCTCTCCCCCTTGACTTTGGATGGATTTGACCCTGTGCGACTCGTCGTTATCTTACTCAGGCTTCTGTGGGTGCTGCGCCTCGCGCAAGTCAGCAAGCTATCACCCTCACGTGGTCTGCCGGCTAGGCAGGAACACATGCCCAGAGGATAATAGGTGTGACAATGAGTTTACGATCATCCTCGGGAGCAACAAAAGCGCTATCGCTTTTCCATCAGGAAGAGAGAGACTCAAAAGCGCTCCCGGGCGAAGAAGCTGAGTGCTAAAAAAAAAGAGAAGCGCGCCAAGGCGCCCTCAACTACGCATTTCAACCAGGATGCGTTCATGGAGGCCATCCTGGCATCGGTAAGGGACATGATCCAGTCTCTGATCAGCGCTCGTCCTTCACAGCAGCGCAAGGTCGAGACTGGGTCAATCTTCGTTTCTACAGGATCGGGCAGGAGGGATCACCACGTGACGGTGGTCTCTCCCCATCCTACGCGGACCAACCCGCACAAGATTCGAGCCATATCGGCGACAATGGCCCTTCACAGCAATCTCTTGGTGGCGGACTTCATGGCCGGCTGCTTTTGGAAGTTGGGCTTGGTGTTCGCCAATCACTACCTGCGCGATGTATCTACGGAGGACCTAGAGGGCGTAGCCAGTCTAGGGGCGCAGGGTGCATTACATCTGTGGGAATGAGTCAATTATATGTTATCCGGATAACAAGGCTAAGGTCACTTGTCTTTGGTGAGTATAAATAATGAAGTTTAACCAAAAACGTACTATTATAATAAGGTTACAGAATTAATGCTTACGTCACGTTCAAGTCACTATAATATGATAAATCGACGGTAAATCTAGCCTCAATAAAACTTGCTACATTCTCATATTGAGTCTACAACGCTCAAAACAGCGCGATAGCCGAATAAATTTATCCAATCGAAAAGCGGCTACATATTTGTAGGATTTCAATTGGAACGTTATGACTATTGGGGCTGGTTAGGTGAGCCCTGATTGGTCAATTTTATAGGACGGCTGACGCGACCTGTTACTGCAACTAGCTAGACTCAATTTGGGAGTGTAGTAGGTATTATTGAGGCTAGGTTTACTTAGAACAAAATGCATTGAGAGCTCATATTTTATACAGAAGTCTTGGCAGAAGAGGATTGTAAATTGTAAATATTTTGTTATGATATTGTTATCAAAACGTAAATTTTAACACTGTAACAAGGATACGATTTTGAACTTAGACATTAGATTCAAATCATTCAAATTCACTACATGTATAGTAATCATACGTTTAAATGCTAAACAATCAAGTCGTTTTTAGTGTTGATGTTAGACGTCAAAATTAATGTCATTCAGAATTAATTGAATAAATATTAATATTAGTTAACGATGAGTTACCTGATCATTGACATATAAAAATTAATCATTGAGTTATGATTTATTTTGGATTATCTGTCCCGATTTTATAATTGTAATAAAGGAAGAGACAACTCTAAACACTTAGTCTTGTAACCATGGATGTTAAATGTCAAATGTCATTCAGAAGTCTATTGACCCGTGTATCACATCCGGTACAAAATGTGCCCTTCCTTGTTAACCCTTTTGCGTTCAAATTTACGTTTTGACGTTCGTTCAAAAGTAAGAACACCATAAGCATAACTTACAAGTGCGTTACAAGTTTGTTAAAGTGTGGTTTTCTACATCAGTTTTGTTTGTCGCCACGTTTATTGTTTTGTACATTTAAAGCGTAAAATTAAAACGCCCCAAACAAAAATAGAAATTGTCCTTTGCAACAGGGTCAACAGGGTCAACAGGTCAAAAGGTCAATTGACATAGGTTGCCACTAAGTTCTCAAGCTTCCCAAAATCGAACAGCCCTGATAAATTCAATATGTTCTATTACCGCAACCACCAGAAATATGACCGCATCTTACCAAAATAGTGAGTTGTTGTTGTCTTGCTTGACGCTCAGCATTGTAAAGACAGAACAACACATTAACTGGCGCTTCACTGTGGCCTCGGTCTTGTATATGTACTTAGAGCAATAAAGTGTCATTATCATCAATATTAATTACCATCAAATAAAAATAATATGGTTTTAACTATGTGGCTAACATTTCAAGCAATAGTAGTCTCTCTTGGAATACAGGCGACATGCTAACATCCTTTGCAATCTTTTTGTGTCAGTCTGTCCAGAATCTTTGCAAAACGCATATACGGTCTTGGGTGATTCCATTCAAGCAACTGTAGCTGCCACTGAATGGACTCAACCTGTTTTGGGTTTTGTAGTTCACAACTATCTGGAATGTAAAATGAGAATCAGAATCACTTCATGTCAGCATACCGTGACGGGAAAGGCAGTAGCACAGACATAAAAAAAAACATTGGTTTAAAATCATTTACATCTTTGCCGCGATCGGTTATTTTGGTGAATATATTTAATTGATGAGCGAGTGGCAGGTCAGTTACAAATTGGTGGTGTCTTGGAGAGCTGAAAAAGGTTAAAATTTATTTTAAAATTCTCAATTTTACACAGACAAAGAGATACAGTACATGTTTATGCATTAGAAACACTTTTTCGCACTGATTAATTCTATGTAATTTACTACATTATATGTAATGATCAAATCTGTGTAATCAGTAAATACATGTATTTATTGAAATATCTAATAAACCTGTTATTATCTTCTTAGAAAGCCTTGGCTAGTGAGGATTATAAATTGTAGCTTTGGTGGCCCTGTGTCCTCTAATAAGGGCCACAGGGGCCACACCCTTAAAACTTATTTTCATCTTCTTCTCCAGACTATAAGGCTTAGAAAGCTGAAACTTTGTGTAAAGACTCCTTGACTAGTAAGGTCGGAACCACATTTGCCCACACCCTAAAGCAAAATCAAATGTAAAGCTTGATGAGCTACAGAGCTTTAACTTCTGACCTTGGCGCAGCAAGTATTTTTCGAAAACTTTAACCTAGGCCATAATTTGTGATTGGAAAGAGATAAACCATTGATATTTCAGAAATGTCTAGGTTACATTTTGACACCAAAAATATACATTTACAATTTGATTACATCCGGGGGCATTAGAGTTGAACAAACACATCTTGTTTTTATAAGAATAATATGTAGTCTGATTAGAACAAACAACCAACATTGTAAGTGAACACTTGTAATTAAATATCATCTGTCAGTTTTTGTCACGTGATACTGCCTAAATGTGAATGTGAGAAAGAATCATAAACATTTTTAATTCTGAGCATGCGTGCAAGAAACGATTGCATGGCCGTGAAAAGTTAATAAGCAAACTGTTGACAAAAGATTGATTTTGTAATTATAGGCCTTTTTTTTACATGTTTTGTGCGGCTATCAATTTATAACAGCAACAAGTTTTGTATATAATCGCTACGCTACTCTACTTGATTTTACACAATTTATTGCTGTTGTACATCTATAGAGGTACAAAGTGTTTAATGAGGTACACCTATATTATACCCCTGCTACAATATAGTCGGGGGTATATAGCGCTCAGCGTGTCCATCAGTCTAACTTGAAAACTGTTTGACTTAGAACCTTCAAATTTGGTATGGAAATTACCTATGCGGTGCAGATATGCATTTAAGGGGTTTAATTTCCAGGTACTAAATTTTTATGAATTGTTTGACCTAAAACGGCCACATTTTTGACTTTTTTCCGTTTCGGCAACAAACTTAAAAATTATTTGACTTAGTAACGTCAGATTTGGTATGGATGTTACCTATTTGGTGCAGATGTGCCTTTTGGATGTGTCAGGTCCAGAGTGCCACATTTTTTAAATTTTGGCCCTAAAATGTCCAAATTTCTGAAAACCTTGTTCTTTTACGGAGCACAACTTAAAAACTATTAGACTCCGAAATTTTGAATCTGGTATGATATTACTTTAGTGGTGGAGATGTGACTTTTAATGGTTTCAATTCCTTTGTGGCCAAAACATTTCAAATATGGACCAAAAATTATTAAATGTGTTATTGCCCTGACTTTTTGCCAAATCTATGGCTTCAATACTTGTTGTTATATTGTTTACTAACCCTAGTCCATTGACATTAATCAACATTTTCTCACATAATGAAATATTTATATTTGAATTTATTGTTGATATTTAAATGGGCAGTAGCACGTTTTTGTGACGAGTTTTTATTTCAAATGTTTCACTGATAATTGTACGTTAATGCTCAATGTATTAATTTGACAATGTCAGAGAACAAATTATTGAGATTCACACAAAGTCTATTGGCTGCCATTTTTGTGTGAACACCTTTTATTCATTTTGCATAAGAAAAAGCAGTCGCAGGGCTGAATTTGCATTATATATTTGACTTATTACTGCCTCATTTAGTTTAGCTACATTGTCACTCAATTGGAACCATTTATTTTAATTTTCATGACATCCCCTTATATTCCCCCTAAAAACGCGCTACTGCCTCTTTAATGGCGATCAAATTATGGTGGGGGTGTAGGGAAAGCAGCAACTTCTGCGTTGTTTTTCGATTGGCCTACGTTTCTTATGATTTAAATATCAATCATTACATCTCTGTCTTTAACTCGTTACAATTGGGTACTTATGTCAGGTGCACTACCAATTCTTCACATTTGGTTTCGTTAAAGAGTAATGACCATATAGCATTTATCTCGTACCTTATTGTGGCAAAATTATTTTAGTGTCACCTGCTTTCAAAGTGTATCAATATGTGAAAAATCCTTAAATAAAGGTTTTTATAATACTAATTTTAGTTTCACACTGTTAAGTGATTTGAAAACTATTATGTTATCCAATATTTGTACATTTTTGTCATTTTATATGTTATTTTGGACTCAGTCTTCATAAAATATTGCCAGTTTGGCTTTTCTTTCCTTTTGTGTGAAAATAGTTTGTTAGTTAACAGCGAGACGTAAAAAAGCATTGATGGTTTCATGTATGTTGGATATAACATATAAATATATTTATTAACTGTAAAATAGACAGCAAACCATTCACTTATAACCTAACCGCCATGTATATAAGGGTTTAAATGGGTCACTTCAATCTTACTACTAACTGTATCAACTGAAATACGACTTCATTTGTAAAAAGTGATTCTGCTTTTGGGATTTTATTATACCCCCGCCTTACAGCGTAAGCGGGGGTATATAGCGTTCATTCTTTCCGTCCGTCTGTCCGTCTGTCCGTCTGTCCGTCCGTCCCAAAACTTTGTGCGGAGCAGATCTCCAAAACTATGCATGCTATCCTCATCAAACTTCATACACATGTCAACCATGATCCCTAGTTGTGCCTTTTGAGGGTTAGAACTATTTATGAATTTTCATTTTTTGCGGTTTCCATGGAAACGTGACTAAAAAGTGACTCTTTGAGAATGTCGTTTTGTGCGGAGCATATCTCCAAAACTACGCATGCTAGCTTCATCAAACTTCATACAGATGTCAACCATGATCCCTAGTTGTGCCTTTTGAGGGTTAGAACTATTTCTGAATTTTCATTTTTGCGGTTTCCATGGAAACGTGACTAAAAAGTGATTCTTTGAGGATGTCGTTTTGTGCGGAGCATATCTCCAAAACTATGCATGCTAGCTTCATCAAACTTCATACAGATGTCAACCATGATCCCTAGTTGTGCCTTTTGAGGGTTAGAACTATTTCTGAATTTTCATTTTTGCGGTTTCCATGGAAACATGACTAAAAAGTGACTCTTTGAGAATGTCGTTTTGTGCGGAGCATATCTCCAAAACTATGCATGCTAGCTTCATCAAACTTCATACAGATGTCAACCATGATCCCTAGTTGTGCCTTTTGAGGGTTAGAACTATTTCTGAATTTTCATTTTTGCGGTTTCCATGGAAACGTGACTAAAAAGTGACTCTTTGAGGATGTCGTTTTGTGCGGAGCATATCTCCAAAACTATGCATGCTAGCTTCATCAAACTTCATACACATGTTAACCATGATCCCTAGTTGTGCCTTTTGAGGGTTAGACCATCACATTCTTTTAATTTTTGGCGGTTTCCATGGAAACATGACTAAAACAGTGACTCTATGACCAAGTTCTTTGTCCGGAGCATATCTCCCAAACTATTCATGCTAGCTTCACCAAACTTCATACACTTATCAATCATGATCCCTAGTTGTGCCTTTTAAGGGTTAGACCAACAAATTATTTTTATTTTTTCTGGTTTCCATGGAAACATGACTAAAACAGTGACTCTTCGACCAAGTCTTTTGTCCGGAGCATATCTCCCAAACTATTCATGCTAGCTTCACCAAACTTCATACTCTTATCAACCATGATCCCTAGATGTGCCATTTGAGGATTAGACCAACACATTTTTTAATTTTTGGAAACATGACTAAAACAGTGATTCTATGATAAATTACTTTGTCCTGAACATATTTCATGAAATATACATCTCAGCTTCACCAAATTTGCTACATATGTCAATCATGATTGCTGGATATGCCTTGTGAGAGTTAAACGATATATATGGATTTTCTTCTCTGTGGTTTCTTTGGAAAACATAACTTACAAAGTGACTCAACAAAAATAATTTTGTCCTCAGTACATCTCGTAGAATATTCATGATAACTACGTCAAATTTGAAACAATGATCAACCATTATCTCTAGATGTACCCTTTTAATTGTAAAACCTATTGCCGGGTAATGAATTCGGTATTTGGGTTTCAGTTGAAAGAAGACTTACACAATGACTTACTGTATACTCAGCTATCATACTTTAACCAATATTAATCAGTTTTACTATTTGAAATTCTTTGAACAAAGTGGGGAGCGGGGGTTTGTGAGCTTTGCTCGCTTCTTCACTTGTTGACAGAGCAGTTTCATCAATTAAATCAGTTAAACTGATAATAGAGACTCTTTTAAATAAAACAAATTCCATAGTAGATATTAATGAAGAATTTTCTATGTCAAAACAATATTTTCTAAGAAATTAGTTCTTGTTTGTTTTAATTTGGATGAATAGATCTTAAATAATACCATGGATGGTCAAAATAAACAACGTATTAAGCAAACTCTTTTTATTTATTAAAATGTAACAACGTGTTGACACATTGTCAGTACATCTTCAAACTATTGAGTTCCCCTCAATTAAATTCAAGGTGTACAACTTCCATCTAAAAGGGATCTGGAGCCCTGATTTTTGTCTTCTCCTCCAGAACCAACGGCGAAAAAAGCTGAAATCTTATGTACACACTACTTGACTATGATAATTTTAATTTATAGCTTTGGTGACCCTGTAATCCCTAGTAAGGGCCAAAGGGGCAACGCCCTTAAAACCTCTTTTTTTTCTTCTTCTTCTCCAGAACCAAAAGGCATAGAAAGCTGAAACATTTTATACAGACTCATTGACATGTGAGGATAAAATTATAGCTTTGGTGACCTTGGAAACCCAGTGGCCATACTAAAATAATTTTTCATCATCTTCTTCAGTACAAAGCATAGAATAAATTAAAGTTATGATTGAATGTTGTGCAGAGAATCCTTTGATAATAGGGATTCTAATGGTACATCTGTTGACTATGTGGCCCCTAGGTAGGAGGCAACTAGAGGTGTGACGATACAGATGTTTCGAAATATGATTCGTATCTCGATATCACAAGGATAAGATTCAATTCGATACACCTCACAATACGCTATTCAAGGTTTCAGAAAAATCAAACACTAACGTTTGATAAATTCTCTGACTTTTAGGCAAAATAAGTTATATTATGGTCAAAGATATGTATCACGATACATGTATCATCAAATCAAGTATTGCGATTCAAGAATACCAGGATATATCATGCCACCTCTATAGGCAACTACATTTGCCACTTCCAAAAGCAAATTAGAAAATGGAGCCTGATGAGCTACATAGCCAATGACACTATTTTTCATAGTTTTCTCCAGAAGCAAACAACACAGAATGATGAAATGATTTTATGGGACTACTCAGGTAAAGCTTAACGGGGAATCTAAAAAGCACAATGGGTTAATGGTTACCTTGTGGCCCCTACCACATTGACCACAACTAAGCAATATTGAATATGAAGCTTTATGAGCTACAGAGCCAATGGATCTTTTTTAAGGTGATTTTGATATATTTTATATTGTTTGTTTTATTTTGTTTCAGATGGACAAAGCAAACCCAGCTGAAATGAAAAGACTGTCATCAATTATTTATGTGAATATTTGGAGACTTTATGTAAATTAATACTGAATGTTGATCTGTTTGACATGAAATATTGGAATAAAAAAAGATTTATGTGAAAACATTGGTTCTTTTGTTATTTAAAATATTAATCAGCTTTGATCACTCACAAAGTTGTCATGTTCTTTTGTCCCTGAAACAATGTAACTAGAGACTAGAGAGGGGCAGTAGCACGTTCTTTGATAATTTCATATTTTACATTTTTCACTGATAATTGAAAGTTAATGTTAAATGTTTTATTTTGACAGTGTCAACAATCTTATCACACAAGCCACGCATCCATAGTCAGAGGACAAAGTATGAAGATTCACACAAAATCTATTGGCAGCCGTTTTGTGTGAACACCTTTAATTCATTTTGTGTAAAATAAGGAATCGCATGGCTAATTATGTATTTGAATTATTACTGCTGCATTTAGTTTAAATACATTGTCTTTCAATTGGAACCATTTATTTTCATTTTCCTGACATTACCTTGTATTCCCCCTAAAAACGTGCTACGGAGTAAATAATAATCCGGTACACAGGGGTTATGGAAAAGCCCGAGCAGAGGTTATTTCCCAAACCCGAGTCAAACGGGTTATTATTTGACTTACACTTCCGCGGAAGACTCCTGCAATGGTTTCAACTTATCTTGTTTACATACAGTTAATTTAAAAACGTTTTACTGATATCATTCGCAGGTTTATCATTTCTTGATAAGAACAAATATTTAAAATTCCTCCAGATTAGGGTTTTAAAAATAAACGCTGAATTTCTTACCTTACAATAAAAACTATTTTATAACGATGATTCAACTAAATTGTTTTACATACACATAATTGAAAAACGCTTTTGTGATCCATTTTGTTGGTTTGATATGTCTTGATAAGAATACTATTTTCAACTACCTACAATACCCCCTGCTTAGGGGTTTAGAACTAAAAACTTGATTCCTTACATTAAAAACTATTTTACTGCAATATTAATATACCTTTATAGAGAAAAATAAAAGAACAAACATGACACACAAACATTTACATCAACTGGCATGGATCCTCGGTAGCTCAACAGGTAGGAGCGCTGATTGACAACATAGAAGTCCCTTGTTCGAATCCCACTTTCGTTGTTCATAAATCTTAACTTTCTTGTTTGATTAAAACTCCTAATTTAACAAGTCCAATTGTTTGCGATTGTTTACAATCTTATAACCGACATAGGTGGTTATGAGATAACCAACCTACGCGAATTGAGCTCACGGCATATAACATTCAACTAAAATAAAGACAATAACTTCCCAAGGGGTGTAAAGGGTAAACACCTATGAGAAGGTAGTTATGAGTTAACACCAATTGAAAAAAGAAGAGATATAACCGCCTTAGGGGTGTTATGCTCCATATTTCCTCGAATAGACACCGGGCCTCGAATAGACACCGGGTCTCGAATAGAGGCCGGGGTATGGCTGTTTTAAGTAAATACACGCCGGGTCTCGAATAAACGCCGGGTGATAAGTTGATTAATTAATGCTCCCGTAGTTGAATTGAAATAAAGTATTCCCCCTTTACACCATCTATAATATTTATTTCCTACTATAAAATAAATAGCCGCCGGGTCTCGAATAGACGCTGGGGGTAAAGGTGATCTGGAAAAAAACGCAACGGGGGTGTCTATTCGAGGAAATACGGTAATACAAATATGTATTGGTAGTACCAGGTATGTTATCATCAATAACATTTGTTTAACAAAGTGTTATTGTATATTGTTTATTTGGACAAAAAGGTTATTATTAATTTGAAGACTGCCAATCTCTCCCCATAGAGACAGGTCAAATCATGTTGATTTATCCTCTGTTATATTACGACGAGTTTGTGAGATAGAATGGGAGATGAAAGTTTTTACCGCCAGGGGAAACTGCCGGAACCCGAGGATTTCGGCGTAATAGAACAGAGGCTAAATTAACATGACTTGATCTGCCTCTGTGGGGAGAGATTGATGGCAAGGTTTCTATACCAGAAATTGTAGGGTCAACGACGGCGATTGCTTGACAGGTACATGTATACTCAAATGCTAGATTAAAAACAAATAGAGGCCAAGCAGGTATCTACCAGCCAATAGGCAATTATTCAATTGAAGTTGATGTTTACACTAGAATTAAATTAGGCAATCATAGATGTAATTTCATTATTAATCTTTAAAGTAAAATAACTGTGTCTTGTTTTTGATGAAATTAAAAAGAGAAATATGAATGAAATTGCAAAATAAACAGATTAAATAAGATAATTCATGTACCAGACTACAGAATATATTCAACTCAACACGTTTGCTGGCAATATAGATCGATAACGTGTTATTGTTAGCGTCATACAAGATGTAACCTCCTGACAAATTAGTAGCTAAATTTAACATAATGAAATGTAACAAGAAACTTATATTGACATATACATAACTTACATTTTGTGATATCTGATATTGTTATTGTTTTGTTTATCTTTGAATATATCTTTCCTCAAAGTTATTCTGCTGAAATACTGTTTATGGCGTTGTATGGCAAATGACCCTATTATCGTGGTTACCCTATTATCGTGGTAAAACATGTTAGTCTCATCATGCTTACATAAACAAAACACTTAGGCAGGGACCATGGGCCATTTTGCAAATCAGATGAAAAACGGCCCATTAAAATTGAAGTATACTATTGATGTAATGGACAATGACCCATTTGAAATTCAGAAAACTACTAAAACCCCTTACATTGGACCATTGTGAAAGATGTCTGCCCAGTTTAAATGTAGCAGGGTCTCCTCTCACAAAGCCCTAAGGTGATCATAAGTCCTAAGGGTAACCTTAGTGCAATGGTAAAGAATAGGAGTTTAGGTCAACCTTAGTAAAGGTTGCTTTGTGAAAGGAGGCCCAGGTGTTTACCACCTTACATAATAATCTGAATTTCGTTGTATAGCTTTGCAAATGTTTTGTTAAATATCCTATATACTTAAACCATAGGTGGTGCTAACGTTATCATCCAATTTTTGCATATTTCAGATAAAAGGCAATAGAATAAGTGAATAGATATGTACACAAGAAAACATTTCCCTATAATGGTCTGGAATGACAAATTAACATTATGATACATTATTTCAAGGACTAAATTCCTTACAATTAACAATACGATAATGACTTTCCTCCCACTCTCAGGGCAACTGATTTCAGTGAACAAAGTTCAGGAACCTCATCATTAGCAAAGTGTTGATAATAACCAGTCAAATTTGTAATAATTGAAACCTTTTCAGTGTACAACGTGGGCATCTGCAGGATGAAATACTTTTCACTTGTTGACAGATGGCAGAAAATCACCTAATGAATGACGGATGTGTAAACAAGAGGAATATTCTAAACGAAACTTCTGCCGATCTAAATAATGTTGATCCTAAGAAGTATTAATACAATCACAGCTGCTATGATTAAAGGTGCATTGCGGCACTATTACTTACATTTTTCGCTTTGTTTTAAAAGATGAAATATATACTTAACAAAATGGTTGCAAGTCAAACAAAATCTAAAAATGAAATGTTTTTGTTTTTGTTTTGTGGTCCGCAAACTTGTACGACTTCCGCTACTCTCGTGTTACTCTACACCATCATGTCAGATTCCACGATGCCGTCTCGTCATGTCGGTTACTCTAACTGGGAAGTTTGATGCGGTGAGTTGACGATTTGTTTTTTGTGAATGTAGAGTAGATAGTTACCAAATGGTAAATACCTATGTACTAACATTTTCGGATGTCATATAATTGTATGGATTATTCATCTTGGCAAAAATACTCTTGATCGTGTTGAGATATATAGCGTAGATCAGATTCAGACCGTCACGTTCTGTCAAATTTAATCAAATAAGACCAGTATATCTTCAACTAAACTGTCTCAATAAATAAGGGAGCTTTTCTGAATACATTAATTTGTTTTCATTCCGAAATAATCGTGTCCCAACTTCAGAGCATTATCAATAACAACATTTTTCAACAATAGGCTAACACAGGCGAATTATATCAGCTGTGCTGCTCACCGGGAAATGAGAATTGTTTTTTAATCTATCTATTAAGTACAATTTAATAATATGTAATAATAAATGCCTTTTCTGTACATTTAGATTCAAATTATGGACCTGACTTCCTGAATTATATTTATTTATTTAATTATTTTAACATTCAGACATGATTTATTTTGTTGTCTTGTCAGAATGTCATTTTTGTTCTTCTTTTTTTTGGCCAGTATAATATTTGGATAATAACAATAGTATTCTTTCCATATAGTCTTCCATGTTAAATTTATGTAACATAAATAATGTTCATGCATTTAATTTTTGTTCACATTTAGCATATATATAATCACCAAATTGTAAGCTAAACTATATAGATAAATATATAGAATACTGATATAAATAAATAATAAATGCAATACTAAAAAGTATGTGTTAAAACCCTTCCAAACCTTATCTATTTTTTTAAGTAAGAACATTATCTTTTAATTTATGTATTGATCACCCAACATGTTGCACCCATCATTGATAACAATTATGAACTGAAAACTTGTTTGCTTTTAACCGATCAAAAGTTCATTAAAATGTGTATGATATGTCTTCTCCAATAGACAATATTTATAAATTGTCAAAACAATAGTTCTGCAAAGTTTTCTAGCTAATCAAGAAAATTTTTGCAAATTCAATTACATAATTAGTTTTGTCCCTTTATCAATATAAATTCTTTATATGATTTCCAGAAAGAAGAAAGGATTTCAAGAGGGGAAGAAATTGAGGGTGGATACAGGCAGGAAATATGGGAGTGAGGACAGCAGGGGAAGATATCAAGCCTAATGAAAAACCTAATCAGTATTTTGTATTTAGATATGCATTTTCCTTTTGATTTATTATGAATAAAACATTATTGTCTAAAATTAGTTTGTTAATATGGTGTTGAAAAGTTTTAGATTTAGATTTGTTTAATATCTACAATCTGAGTTTAAAACATTAAAAGATACATTTTCAAACATTTGAAAACAATTATTGCTCTACATATCAGGTTACGCTAAATTAGGCCTTGCAAATATCAAGTTCTGCAGTGGATATTCGATTTCAAGTTGCTTTCTTTAGAAACCAAAGACATATTCAACACTCATACAATTAGAAAATACAAAAGGCACATCAGCAAATTGATGAATATCTTGACTTTTGCCTATTGCTTAGGGCAATGTGCAAGATGCACATTTTTAAGATTTCAAAGAAATGAAGAAAATATCAAATTCTTTGAAAGTGGCAAATCCTATAATGCATAACTGCATGTTCTTAAGACAGCAAATAATGTTGACATTGAGTCTGTATATACTTTTGGAATGATCAGGACAGATCACTGAATACAGATATATTCATGTATACAACAAACTTGAAAATTAAATCCACCAACATTGAATGGGGATAAAAAACACATAAAAACAAACCAAAGAAACAAGTAGAAGTATATTTATTTCAAGTTTTGAACATATAAAGCATTGAGCTGATTAACTCTTTACTGTTTGCAATATCGCCATGTCTCAGCCCTTTCCTGCTTACTTGACAACAACTGCACAACCCAATACTGCTTGCCATATTGAAAAAGAAATTAATTAATTAAATTAAAATTACAGGGTTTCAATCCCTTTAATGATCCTTTTGTCACTTCTAAGGTGATTTTTTGCAATTTTGTGATTCTAATTGCTCATTTTAGATAATTAATTAAAAAGGTACAATATCTCAAAGAAATCATCAGCACATCAGCTAAAACATAAAATATAAACTGCAGATTATATATTGATAATTTTATTTCATTTTTGTAAAGGTGTTTTATCAATACAAACTCTTAAAGCATGAATTCTTGATAACAAAATGACACATATTAAACTATGATTAAGGGGAGATAATCAACAATTTCAATCAGAAGGTGATCTTCAGTTCTCTCAAAACCATATAGTGAAAGATATTAAGGCTCTCTCTCAAAATTATAATATATTCTGGAGTATTGCGCTTGGCAATCAAATCTGTAGAACTCTTTTTGATATAAAAGTAATGAAAGTCAACTAGAATATATTTGTTTATATTAGTAATACAAACGGGTTGGTCAAAACCTATTTTGACATAAAACATTTTAAACAATACTATTTCACCATTATAAAAAAAATAATTCAAGTTTCTATCTCTTTTTCGCTGTTGATATTGTCCAATTTAGATTTAATCTTGTTCAAATTTGTTTTACTGTCTGACTATAAAATATGGATAAAATAACTAGTCATCACAGACATGGATTATATTTAAACTTACCAATTTTAAGCTTGTGTTCTGATGATTAAACTTTCACCACCCATACCATCAGGTTTAATTCATACCTATTTGATGATCCTAGGGATAGTATACTGTACCAATCACTAAATGTCAAATCAATGAATAAACTCCTCAAATTACATAACTAGTTTTTGTCAAATTATTTTCTGAATACAGCATAACTTGCTGTTAAATTGTTTCAAAGACTGTAAGGCGCCATTGTATTGTTCACAATATCCCTGAATAAAAGAGATGTAATAGTTTCTTGAGGGTTTGTTCCTTAGTTGACTTCATATATCTTCTGAGTTAAACAATTCAGCACTGAACTGCATGTGGAATATCACAGACTGTCCCACACTCCAGCAGTGGTCACTAACTCACTATCCTGGATTAGCTTCCACTCTGAATACTGCAATAGAAAGTATTAAACATTATGTTGACTGCTGTCCACAAATATATGAATAATTATCAGATTTAATTAAAATAGGAAATTCAAACTGATTGGTATGTTGAGATATTAGGTTAGCTACTTAATGATCCAATTAAATCCAATCTGTATCAAAATAAAAATTGAATTTTCAAATTGTTTTAAAGTATTTTCACAGGTCATAAGATGAACATATCTCATAACTTGAACATCAATTTATTATAATCATTTAGATTTTTGTTTGATGCATTTATAACAAATTTATACGGTCATTAACACCTACAGGAAATGTGTGCTTCCAATCATTATTATCAATGATACTAGTTGAAAAAGTTTCTCTAATACATATGTCAAGGTTCTGTTTTTCTCATCAAATCATTGCTTTCTTTTAATTTGACAGTAGGCCCTCAATTCATCACATAGTATTCAAATAATTGAGTGAGTGCCTCTTGGAAAATATTTTGAATATTTGAAAGGATTTTTACATATTTATCATACTCATATCCCTAGTTAGATTCAGCAAATAAAATCAAAATGACAGTAATATAAATACATTTATATATGTGTAAGTGTGAATGTTAAGAGCCATAAAAGAAACTTCAGATAGCAAAAGCGTTGAAAAAAGCATAAATCAAAAAAAATAAAAATGTTATGATAATAATACAAAGTGGTGGATCCAGGATTTTGAAGGGTGGAGGCGAGTGGGGGGACAGTATTTGTACTGACTTGAATTATCAGAGCTAATTGATAAAAAATAAAACTTGCTCAGAAGTCAGAATATAACCTCTTTGAAAGATATGCAAAAGTTTCAATGATAAAGAGTTTCATGATGAAAATAATATTTCATCAAAACACTCTTTCAGTTACAAAACATACACATTTTGGCCTAAAAAAAATCACAATTTCCTTCCATGTAGGATTGTTGGGTGATATTGATTCAGATAACAGTAATTAGAAGAAATGAATACATTCATGATGTACAGGACCAGTTGTTAATTCTTAGAATAACTATATCTGTGTTATCATTGTTATGCTTATTCATATTCTGCTAATATCTTCAGTTTTAACACGTTTCTAAAATGATCTTCCTTGGCAGAATATATATATTGTCAGACAAAGTTATTAAGTACTATGCAGATCCACAAGTATGTATGTCATCCAAACCTCCTGTTCAAACCAAATCTAAAAATGTCAATCACTATCACACTGTACACAGATTGGATAAATCCATTATGTTTTTTGGGATGATTCTTGTGTTTATTCAACTAAACACTGAACTGCCTGTGGGAAGCAGCTTGTCTCAAATTCAAATAATGGCTGCCAACAAAAAAACCTTGTTTCAGATGTAACTCTGAAGGGCCCCTAAAGATAAACTAATGTTGAATCTGCTTAATATTACCAACTAAGATTAAAGAAAAACCTCAGCAAACTATTATAGAAGTGATACAACATTGTCCTAAATGGTCACAAAGTCTTGTATTTAGTATTTGCTAATATTTGCCTATAAAAAATTATCCGCCTTTTATTGGTGTTGGTGTAAATTTTGTATATTTTAAATTTCAGTAAGACTCTGAGAAGTAGGACATGTGTCAGGAGATTTCTTTTAACTTATCTATTTTCTTGTGAAATAACAAATTAGATAGTGACAATTTAAACAGACTGAGGGCCCAGCATGTCAGTCATGGAGGACTTTTCCCCTCCAAAACATCTATTTTAATCTGTAGTTACATGTATGAATATCTCAATCAGTGCTGAAATTTGTTAACAATTATGTGTTTAGGTACATCCTAAGTTTTTTATTCAATGATTACATATTATGACAAAACTTAGGTCATTAATCTACCGGTATTTGCAATTTTGCATCAGTTTTTGCTTCCATTATCAGATACATGTATTGTCATTTCTATATAATGGAAAAATAAATGAAGATCAAAATGACCAACCCAGAGCAAACATATCCTAGGTTGTGAGTGTGAATATTGAATTGAATATAATGAAGATAAGATGAGTCATTCCTCTAACTAAAATCATAGTGTGTTCATGACCATAAAATAACTTGATAAACTTTCTGAGGTGAACAATGAATAAACATGTTGACACGATTAAAGATTGATCATACAAAGATAGTCAATGAATCATATTCCTTATGTCATGAATATAGCAATATTATAAGAGGATAAAATTAAATAAAATAACAAGTTATATACCTAAACAATTATATTGGAAAGGCAACCATACTGTAATATACATTATACACTAATTGTATTAATTGTTTGCATAATAACAAATGAAACTTGAATATACATGTATATATTATAGATATGTATGTAATTACCTTGTAATTCATTTCCATTTCTTTTTATAGATATATAAGACGAATGGTGATGACTGACGGAAATCTGAAACAAAAAACAAAGACATGGATATTTCAGTTGAGAAAAAATAATTATATTTATAATATAAATTAGCTAAAATAATGTCTGATGCTGAAATGGTAAAATTAAGAATATTTTATGAAATAAGT
Source organism: Steromphala cineraria (assembly GCA_916613615.1). Taxonomy (NCBI): domain Eukaryota; kingdom Metazoa; phylum Mollusca; class Gastropoda; order Trochida; family Trochidae; genus Steromphala; species Steromphala cineraria. The sequence continues at coordinate 56,561,816 of OU744731.1, read as the reverse complement.
AACATGGTTAATATGTATAAATGTACATAATCTGGTACAATTTCGTGATAAGCATGATTGCCTGAGATTTAATAATTAACATTTGAAGTCTGAAATGCCATGGTTAGGTCCTATAGATATTATAGATGCTGCTGTGAATGGAAATTGACGAGTGATTCAGATTTGTAGAGGGGTAATAAAATAAATCAGAACATAAATACATCATCATGATATCATATATATATTATATTAATACTGCAAAGTCTGAAAATTTCAAAACATTGTGTGTCAAAACCCATCTGGGATGAAGTATCGTCTCGGTCTCACCTGCTGTACGTACCCGGCCATCGCAGATTCGCACCGCTCGCACCAAGGCGGCCCGCTGACAGTTTTGATACGTCAAGGACCAGGGATAATAAAGCAAAACATAAACTACATGTACTCTTTCGTCTACACGGAAGAACCTTTACTTGTCAATCACATGCAAGCAGGACGCTGCTTTTTTTTGTGGGCTTCAAATCAGAGAAATTAGACGCAAGTCACCCACTTCCGTTACCCGCCACATTTATGGAAACGTTTCCATAATTAAGAAGACGATTTTCCGAGGTGATTTACTCGAATACAAGTCGACAGATTTTTTTAATTTTTCGTTGAGATGCCTCAATTATATAATAGAATAAATTCATAACATTCATTTTGTCGAAAACCGTCTAGTTAAAAAGCTCAATATGTGGGATAGTGCTCCTTTAAAGTAAGTTAAAAACTAAAATAATCCCTGAAAATGGAAGAGTCTATATGAAGTTCTAAACCAGTGATTATATCAAGATTCATTATGATCCCATCAAACAATCTCATTGGTTTCTGTGAGTCGATGCACGGTTTAGACGTCGGATAGGTTGTTTAGAAACTGAAGCTTTGAAGTTTGACTTTTTAACAAAGGTACAGGTCAAGTTACAAATGTGACATATTTATGTGACAAGCTTTTTTTATTTTATTGTTTGAGAAACATAACCTCCTTACAAAAATAATAATTTATTTGCATTCATGAATATCGCCTAATGATAATTTTATCTCATATTTTCAGAAAATGTTTTTGAATTTCAAATGAACTGATTTTGGCTATCAATCACACCATGATTACATGATTACAATAACCTTAAAAATAATAATAATAACAATGGCAATAACAGCTCTTTAATGAAATACTTTGACATGTGATCATTTTAAATCAGAAAGCAAAGCATGTCATTTTAGAAATACTGATCACGGCATAAATAAATAATTATTTTCGTAAGAATCGTTATATGTTATGTATCTCAAAGGATAACAAATAGATTAGTGATCTATTATGGCCGGAAAAATATTCTGTAATGTCTTGCATACAAATTTCGAGATATGTAGAGTATATACTATACATAATCCTTGTTATCCTGAGGAAATCTTGGCTTGCAGAAACAATGAGTAATTTTCTTGAAATAGCAACATTATATTATCCAAGTGCCACTTTGATTCATTTAATCAAATGAGTTTTCAAAGTAAAGAAAACGTTGGATTTCGGAATCTGTTAAGTTCCAAATGTTTCTTAAGATTAAGTTTATTTTACAAAAATCCCCCTATTTCCCTTCACAGTTACACATTAATTACTCAATATCTGCTGTTGACAGACTTGTTGGGAACTGATAAAGTACTCGCTGTTCTGGTTGAAGGAAAAAAACAATTAATTGCTTGCAGAAGCTAGGAGATTGGATACTACGTTTCTGATTCTTCTAGTGATTATCAATTATAGTTAAACATAATTGAATTTGAAGAAAAAATTAAGTGGCAGGTTGTACATGTACGCAACCAAAATTACAATCAATATTTACGTTTACAGCACAATAGTGTGAGGTTTTTTATTTAAAAACTATAATATAAAAAATTAAATATGACAAATATAATATATAATAATAATATAATAAATTTGACATATCCTTTAGCTTGACATTAATGAAACTTATATATTTTGAAACAAATTCAGATAATTAATCTACAAATTGTAAAAAAAAAGCCAAAACTCAATCAGTGTGTACTGGTTCACGATAAATTATATGAGATCCACTGTGGCACTAATTTCTACAGATGGGCTACCTTGTAAAAAGTGAAATCTTGTATAAATATTTTATTTTATTTTTTATTTTAATTTTTTTTTTCTCCATCATTACAAGTCATTTATACAGTTCATTTCATAACAACAGTTGATCAAAGGAACATTGAATATGAATTACAGGTTAATAAACAATGTGAACACAATCAGTAGAGTATTTACACAATCACGTTTGTGGTTAGGTACAATAATGAAGTTGAAAAAAATCAGCGGTATTCAAAAAAGATTATGACATATTGACCAGAACTTAGTGAAATCATCATATTTGCACTCTGAATACGAATTATAGCGGTCAACGAAGTACATGTACATAGTTTTAATATCTTCCTTTATATGTAATCTTTCCCTTTGTTTTAATTTGAAAATGTTATATTTTACAACTGATGTGATGAGATTTAAAACAAAGTTTCTCTTTTCACAATATCCTAAGATAATATTTTTGCTAAAAAATTTAATTATTGTACCGGTTGTTTCATATATCCATTTTTCTATTTCTTTCCATATACTCTCCACGAATTTACATTCGCATAATAGATGTAATATTGATTCTACATCGGATTTGCAAAAAGAACAATTATTGATTCTATGTATTTCATTTCCATAAGCAAATCATTTGTTGGCAGAAACCTATGAATTATACTGTATTGGAACCAAGATAGCTTAGTTCTTTCAGTTCATTTTGCCATTTTCCTCGGTATGTTAAAGGTTTTATAGGTTTTATTAATATCAGAATATCGTAAATTTGACTACATCGTTTTGGATCCCCTACAACATCTTGTAATAGATAGGTTAGAATTGGTGCTTGAATTTTCTTTTCAATTTGAACTTTTATAGATTTGCAGTAGCATTTTATGGATTCTATTAATCCTTGTAGTTCCCAAAAATTAGTTTTGCATTCATATATTTTGTTCAGCTTTTCCACAGTTAAAAAAGTTCCATTTTTATTGAACATATCATTTATGTATGTAATGCCTTTATTGGAATAATGTTTATAATTTACTGTTTTTCCGCCAATTTTTATATTATCATTTAGCCATAGATTTTGGGAAAGGATATCATTTGCATTTTGTGCCGCCTTTGATTTTGCTGTCACAAATTTACCCCAAGCTTTTAAAGTATCTTTCCAGAATTGATTAGTTTTGGGTGTTATAACGGATTCTAGTAAGTGTGTTTCGCATGTCTGTATGGCACTGTTTATGTCTCGTTGTGTATGAGCGTATAACAATGTTTTTATTTTGGATTCAGAGTTTGCTAATCTTTTGATCCATGATATTTTTTGCGATTGAATAACACTTACAATATCTGGTGCTCTTATTCCACCATCTTCATAGAACCCCAACGCCCCGAGTCCGCCCCCATGAATATTTCTATACCATACATCGGTAAACCATCCCACCAAATCAGCAGGCTTCTACCTTCTCTACCTCCTCAACTATCAACAACCTTCTGCAGGCAAATGGCAGAAAACAACCCAAGAACAAAAGTATCAATCCTAAGGGAGTGGTATATAAAATTAACTGCAACTGGCACTCCTATGTAGGAGAAACCTTACGGCCAGTAAATACAAGGATAAAGGAACACCAATCATCAACCTCAAAACTTGACAGGAAATCAGCCATAGCAGAACACCTTGAAGCCAATCCCAACCATCAAATCAACTGGACCAACGTTAAGATACTTGCCACCAACCAATCAGACTGGACGAAACGAAAAATAACTGAAGGAATTAACATCAAAAGATTCCGACCTCTGATTAACAGGGATCAAGGGTATCCTATCCCCAGTGTCTATGATGAACTGATCAATCAATGTTAATAATCTCTAGTTATCTACCAAATTGCCTTGTATAAACTCCTATTGTGTCCGTCCTCTGTACTGCTGACTTCTACTGGCTTCCACTGTAATCCCTATCATCTTTATGTTACCATTATCTCAATTATGTTGTTGTTTATTTTGTTGATTAATTAGTTCACCTTTATATATCCCACTCTCTGTCCATGTCATTATGCTTGTAAACGATACAAGAAACTGTATCGAAACGTCGTGTACTCAGAATAAAGAAGTTGTTATCCATAAATTATTCGTCCTTATATCAAAGTGATGTGCACTTCTATTTAATTATTCCAACACGTCATCTCGACAATAGTCTGTCTTCAAGAAAGTTCTGCGTGTTACAACAATGCTTTAACACCATTTGGAAAGGTCGAGTTAACAGTATATTGGTGTTCCTATACTTCCTGACAAGAACACATCTATAACTTTTTTCATTATGTTGGCAGCCTTTAAAATGCAATTTCTCTTCACTCAGCACTCTATATGGATGGACTATTTTAGATTTTTATCGTCTTTCAAATAGGTGTTGTGTCATTGGGTTGGAGTTTTACGTCTTCTTTCACCATAAGATGATGTCGCCGACTTGGGGTCTATGCCATAGTTATTTCCAAAAAAGGGGGGCATGAAAATTAGAATAGGTCATAGACACCCAAGTAAAGTTAATACAAGTTCTATAGTAGTTTTGAAATAAATAAAATTAATTTGGAAATAGGTTCCAGACATCTCTCTTAAAGGCACCACTCGAGCTGCTTTCGTCCGCCATTTTGAAAGGTTAGCATTGCGAGAAAACACATGTGCTGTAATATGCTTATTAATTTACAAAATTAAGTAATAAATACTTGATTAATAGAAGAGGAGCATATGTACAAATAATTCATAATAAAAGTTATCAGTTGCGACAGCATTTTGTCGTAGTAATGTATTCCACGATCGTAGCTTCGGTGATTGGCTTCATTTCACGATGTTTTTATTTTTTGAGCGATACACTTTATTTCTTGTCAAATAGTCAAATCTTTAACAACTAAAATGCTTATCTCACAAACATATATGAAATTTAGAGTGAAATTATCATGTAAAAATCATATATAATTGTAAACAGAAAAGTCCTCCTGAATTTCGTTTCCACAAAAAATACCCCGCTCGAATGGTCCCTTTAAGGGGACCCATGGTATCTTGTTGAGGTACAAAAAATTGAAAAGGGTTATCTTATCAAAGAGTACTCGTTGTATCTGAAATGTTCAGTCTGTTGTAGTGAAAATTGAAAGAGCAATATCGAGATTTGTGATTCCAATGCATAAATCTGTTCTAATCTATTATCTATATTCTTAACCTAGATAATTGAATAGCATAGCATAGCATCTTTTTTTAAAGGAAAAATCAACACTCTGAACCAATTTAGTTCTCGCTTACCCAGAGTTTTTTCCTGTTTGATGTCCAAGCCTTCATAATATCTTAAATCTAGAGTGTTGATAACATTTAGATTCAATAAATGTACAATTATTTATGTAACAGTAAGGTTATCTCATTTTAATGATAGGTTAGCCAAGACAGAAGGGTCCAAGGGTCATTTTATGGAGAGTTACTGGGATTAATTTCGTACGTTTAAGATTTCATTACTTCCTGATTGTCATGTAGGCCTGTCCAAATATTCAACAGCATGGTTTTTTTTTCTCAAACTCATGAAACAGTTATCGATCAGCCTATGAGGGGTTGGTAAACTAAACCTGCAGTAAACTAAAACAGTTTCCCAACATCCCTGTTAAAAAGGAATCTGTTTATGAAGGCAATGGTTTAATTTGCTATATTGTCTTAACAATATACAGGTTATGTCACGCAACATGATTTTTGAAATAATATTCCATCTGAGATTCAAAATACTGAGTGAGGATCAGAATAGGCAGATCTATGTTTGAGGATATTTTGCCATCTTAATATTGCATAAGCCAAAAAATAGTACTATTTGGAGAAAAAACTATCTGCACTGCTTTATCTTCATTTATTAGCTTAAAGGGGCAGTAGCACGTTTTTTGATAATTTTATAATTTGAATTTCTCACTGATAATTGTAAGTGAATGCTAAATGTATTATTTTGACAGTGTCAAAAATCTAATTAAACAAGTCAATCATCCATAGTCAGAGGACAAAGAATGAATATTCACATAAAATCCATTGGCGGCCATTTTTGTGTGAACACCTTTAATTCATTTTTTGTAAGAAAAGGAATCGCATGGCTAAACTTAACGTTATATATTGGAATTATTACTGCTCCATTTAGTTTAAATACATTGTCTTTCAAAGGAAATCATTAATTTTCATTTTCCTTACATCACCCTATATTCCCCCTAAAAACGTGCTACTGCCCCTTTAAATATTACGTACATCCCATCACTTCCTGGAACTTGATATTGTGACAAATTTGCTGTGTTTCGCATAAATAGAATTTAAAGTGGGACACTTGTGCATGTAATGATTATTGATAAATTTTGTATGAACATCATTAGTTTTTAATGATGGATAATAGAGAATATGATAAGAATATGCATGAACTCTTTTGTTCATATTGGAGAAGAGCCTTCAGGTATATAACATCTTAATTTCAAACAGAATGATAAAGGAGTATAATTATGCAAATTTGGTTCTTAGGGTTTATATATTCAGCTAACTATCTCATTTAAACAGGATTTTATTATCAAGGAATACAAAAATAACCAGATAAAACACAATTGTAGTCTGGACATCAAAGACATGTTTCACCATTACATATCAAGTCAAAAATAGAATTAAATGAAGATTAAATTCATATATGGTATTATTCATTAGCCTTTATATTAAACAATGTTCATGTTAATATACAGAACTAAAAAAACTGAATGTCAGCAATGACTTATTATAGTATTGTAAACATACATCTATTTCTGAGGCACACAGGTATCATCCTTAAATTGTAGATGTAATAGGTAATATTTGAATATGTTGTTAAAGTCAGGTCATCTCAAATTAGTCAAATTTAAGACTCAGACTCCAGAGATTTTAAAACATGATTTTATTTTATTTTTTATTGTAAAAACAATATTAGTGACAAGGGACAAAATTCAATCCTTTTACATTTCTGGAATAAACTTCAATATATTGTTTGATTATCCTAATTTATCACTCAAACCAAACTTGTTCAAGATTTCTTTTATGAAATGATATTGTAAGAACAGGATTTATGCCTCAGGCCCTTCACATATGAATTAGACATTAAGATTTTTTTTACACTCTTTACAAATTTCAATTTCATAAATTAGCTACCTTACATTAATTATATCATATCATGAATTATTAAAACAAATTAAATGTATTTCTCCCATATGCATGTTTTGAGTACACATGATTACTATGAATACATTTTGTCTTTATCAGTCTCAATGAAAATGAAGCAAAATTATATTACAAAATATCATCTAAAAAATAATTGTGTTGCCATGATTACAGATGTGATATTAAATCTAATCTTTTTTTTGTTTTCATTGGTCCAAAAGATTACATATATACATAAGTAATATAATATAAGTGGAGATTGGGAAGTTTATTTCTTATGCTGCATAAATAAATATGACTCTTTGAAGAAATGATATGATTCAATAGTCTATTTTGATAAAGGGTACCAAACCACACCATGTACTTGGAAAATGTCGAATGAGGATATATAAAATGTCCATAGACTTATATGTTGAATGTCTGTTGCAAGAATAAATGTCATACAATGTGTAGAAGACATTTAAGATTTAAATTACACAAAGCTAAGAAATTTCCTCTCCCTTTCCAATTGATTTGTTCTTGAATGACACTGATTTAAGCGACAAATTTACAAAAGAAATTGGCGACTGTCCAATACTGTAGACCTCCATGTTAAATCATGGGTTTGCTGTATATATATATATGTGATGTTTTCTGCAGTTGTCTTAATAATCATCCGAATTTTAAATGAAAATTATGTATTTCTAGCTGAGACGATTTCTAATATCATCAATACATATTCGGCAACAATTTTGTCATAACTCAATTAATGAAAAATATTTTAACCATCTAATTAACAAGCAAGTCAATGGGAATTTCGAGAGTCTTGACTCAATTTAATATTGCACTATCGGATAACCTCTGTTAATGCTTAGTAGATCGTATATTTTCAAAACGTCAATCAGGGATCGATACAGGGTTAAATAAAACATTTAATTCATATATTTCTACGACAGAAGATCATCTACATATCGTCATGCTTTAATGTTTGTTTGTAAACAAACGTCGAAGGTGTCGTCACATGTCAACATACACCCTGTCGAAAAATTGTTTTATAAACCAGTCAAGTCAAATATTCCTTTAAATATGACTTAATTACAGTAATATTAGGGTAACGCTGTTTTTCAGGGCATTATCATTTGCAGAAACCCAAGGTCTTCAATTAACTGCCCGACGAAGGATAATGCCCTGAAAAACTGCGTTACCGTTATTATAGCTAAAATGGATGGAATTTGTTCTTATGTACGCATATTAATCTTTTACTCTTAGTTACACTTGTTCATGAACAAAAACGACAAAATAAGCATTGGGTCACAGCCGACACAAACTATGACGTCACAACTGAAGGATGTCATAATCGTGATCGTCATCTCGCCGATTCGAACCCATACGGAATGTAGCCGTTGAATGAGAAAACTGAAGCATTCTGTATCATGAAACTCTCTAATTGATGCAAAGATATGTTTAATAATTATACAAGAAGTTTGAATTGTTATGAAAAAATCGTATTTGATAAATGTTGGATAAAAGTAATTTAGGCAACGCAAATTTACGATTAACCTAGTGGTTGCAACTAAGAATGATAATCCTTTTAAAATTTGTTTAAATCCTCGATAAGTTAATGTCGTTCTATTGTCACATGATATTTAGGATGGTATATGCCGAAAGTTCGTGTTCTAAGGTAAAATAAAGTAATTAAATTGGCTCAAAATATTCGAGTTAATACGCTTATACGGTCGCCATATTTGTTCAAGACTTCTAAATTCTTATGTGACGTCACTCGGCTACGAAGTGATATTGGTCCGTCGTCAAGGTTTAGCTGGCCATTATCATTTGCAGCGGCCCGCTCATTTCTGATAACATGAGGGCGTTTTCATGATAATTCCATCCATTTGAGCTATAACTACTAGCAACCAATTGTATTTGTGCGGTTGAATTACTTTATATATTTGAAAACTATGCGCTCGAAATGTTGAGGCGACTGGAGGCAAGCTATGAAGCTTCCGGTCTTTCTGCCTCCACTGAATATTCATGAGCAAGCCGTCGCGTGAAATTTGCCGCGAAAAAGGGTCTACAGAACAGTTGTTTACGTTTTATTATGTTATTGTGAACTCAAATAAAAAAGTGAATAAGATGGTTTTAAGGACAATGTCAGTATAATACAACATAAAAATCATTAAAATTAAAAGGTCAGCAGTTTCTCAGAGTAAGATCATGTGTATTATATTCATGTTCTTCAAATGGTGTTGGGTGAAGGAGCTTAAAATACACCATGCAAATATTTATCCCAGAAGGAATATTTACCAAATATAAAACTTGCCTTTCAGCCTTTGACCATAGACACAGTCCAATGGCGATGTTTCTGTCCCCTACCTAATGGTCTCTTCTCCAATATCATGTGTTTAATCTTCATTAACTAATGTACTAAATCAGAGGCAGTGGTCTTGTAACTGTCTGCACAACGATTTATCGCTATAGTAGCCATGTGGCTGACAGATTGTAGGAGTTAACGGCATTGTTCAGATGGGATCATTGACCTGTTACAACAACATGACAGAAATCTATTACCAACTTTTTCTATTTTAAGGACCAATTGATCAGTCTTACTCAAGTGTCTAAAAACAGTTACTTAATAATAATCTTTATTGTTTACTTTTACAGCAAGTCTGTAAAATTTCTTTAATTGTTCCTACTTAATCTGTCGCATAAAAACCATGTCAATCAACACGTTCCCTTGAAGTGTGGAAAACAAAATAGGTAATTTTCAAGAGTAGGTTGTAATCGAAAACCAACTACTAAATAGAGAAACATTATCTTTTAAACTTATCAATAGCAGATAAACTTCATATCTATATAACTTGCAGAAAGTAAATTTTTATATCTTAAGACTTGTTGATATTGTATGTATAATTTCTATACACTATTTGTATTAGAATTATTAATATGGAATATGTTATTTGTTGGGAACATGGTAAGGAAAAATATAACCTTGAGAGACACCTAAAGTAAAGGGAACTTACAGAAACTTTCTCATTCTTCTAAAGTCGTAATTACAAATTTCAAAATGACATATATTTTGCACAATGAATAAACTTAATGCAGTCCATAAACAATAAGGGCAAGTTTAATACTCATCTTTACACTTTAATTACAACAAACTGACGGGCAATGATCAACAAGTAACATTGTTATTTTTTGGATCTCATTACAATGTTTAATAACTATTTTAATGGCATATATCACTAATATTATCAACACATCACAACCTATTTCATGAATTTGTCTTCACTTAGCCTAAGCGTTTTCAAATGAGGTTACACAACTGTTAAGAAATCATTTTGTCAATTAACGAATTGACCCTCGTTTTAAATAAAGAACTGTTTTATGATAAACGTTCATTTAGAGCGCATTTTTCCATGAGGTTAAGCTCTAATGCTAAGCATTTAACCACATTTGATAAATGAAGAAAATAATTCAAATTACAAGGTTAAAAGGAAATTAAAAAGACACATGTTATGTAAGGAGGTGTTTACAAATTGGTCAAGTTTGTGAACGTTATGAAATCAGCATAACAGCATGACATTTGTCTCACAAACAAATGTCATATAATACCAATTTGTTTTCTGCAGACGCTTGTTTTGTACACTAAAAAGGCTTCAACTATTGCTAGTTAAAGGATGAATAACATCTCATGATGAGGTTCTTGAACTTTGTCCACAGATACCGGTTGTCAAAAAAGTGCAATGAAAGTTGGTTATTTACCGTTTTCAATTAGTCATTCCTTGTCAATATTATTAATTTAAATCTATATCAGATCATGTAAGGGGAACAAAACTTCCCTGCAAGAGTATTAAGAGTTAATGATATTACGACACTCATTAAATCTATATATATCTACACTCATTAAATCTACATATATCTATGTAAGAGTTAGGGTAACTCATTCGTCCTCATGTTTAAGACAAGTCACAATGCTCTTGGGTCATTACATGACGAGACAGACTAATAATATGAATAATGAAGGTATTCCATCTCCAATAACAATTCCAGAATGTAATGCTATAACTTTGAGAACTCTTTATAAACATGTGCGTCTGTTACGCAGATATTCGATATGGAATCATTGCATCAGAATGGTTTCGATTGTAAACTGATAATTAAAATATTGGCAAAGCAGGGAATAGAACACTATGTCATCAGGAACAGTGATATTATTTGTTATGTTGTTTTTGTGAAATATGAAATCAACCAAAGGAAATTTACTGAGTTGGTAACACGGAAAAAGTTTTATTATATATTGTGCAATACGATATAGGGTAATACAGTCAAATAGGTATTTATATTTTAAGAAAAGCAGTAGAAAGTCATATTTAAACTGCAGTGAAAATATTATCCATATTTTCACTGCAATGAGAAAAGTAAGACCAATCCTATTCCCTACCTTTGAAACACGATTATTTCCCTTTGTGAACATCGAAAATAGGCCTCACGTCATGGCGTTGGATAGAATTGAAGAGAAAACTCCTTTTGCAATGTTTACGGTAAGTTACTGTTTAAGGGCGCTTCACACTGAATTTGACAAAAGATGAAAACACGGATTTGAAAATGTGCAAATTTGCAAAGGATTTTAAGCAATCGGGCCGTTCGAAAACGATTCTTAAGTCATTTTTTGGCCGCCCCAAGAGTTTTTCTTGCTTCAGTGGCAACAACGGGTAAGTGAGAAAATTGTTGATCATGCCATTTTCGTGTTGTATCCGTGTCTCCATCTTCCCCTTTGCATTGCTATCGAAGTACCGTCGTGTGAAATCGTGCTGTGTTTGTATTGCCTTCGTCTATCGATCATTATGATCGAAATGTACTTTTGAAAAGTTTGAATGAGTTCTGAAATTCATGGCACAACAGTTTGTTTACTGGTTGAAACCTGACTTATTCAAGATGTTTTCTTTGATTAATTTTAACAAGTGTTCTTAATGATAATGGTTGTTTTTTCACAGACAAAATATGTTCTGACAGAGTTACACGATATGTGGCTGACAGATTGTAGGAGTTAACGGCATTGTTCAGATGGGACCATTGACCTGTTACAACAACATGACAGAAATCTATTACAAACTTTTTCTATTTTAAGGACCAATTGATCAGTCTTACTCAGTCTTAAAACAGTTACTTAATAATTTTCTTTATTGTTTACTTCTACAGCAAGTCTGTCAAATTTTCTTTATTTGTTCCTACTTAATTTGTCGCAAAAAAAACATGTCAACACGTTTCCTTGAAGTGTGGAAAACAAAATAGGTAATTTTCAAGAGTATGTTGTAATCGAAAACCAACTACTAAATAGAGAAACATTATCTTTTAAACTTATCAATAGCAGATAAACTTCATATCTATATAACTTGCAGAAAGTAAATTTTTATATCTTAAGGCTTGTTGATATTGTATGTATAATTTCTATACACTATTTTTACTAGAATTATTAACGTGGAATATGTTATTTGTTGGGAACATGGTAAGGGTAAATATAAACTTGAGAGACATCTAAAGTAAAGGGAACTTACAAAAACTTTCTCATTCTTCTAAAGTCGTAATTACAAATTTAAAAATGACATATATTTTGCATACTTAATAAACTTAATGCAGTCCACAAAACAATAAAGGCAAGCTTTATACTCATCTTAGAATGTTAACACTTTAATGACAACAAACTGACATGCAATTATCAACAAGTAGCCTTGTTATTTTAGGGATCTCATTACAATGTTTAATATCTTTTTATTTTAATGGCATATATCTCTAATTATCAACACATCACAACCTATTTCATGAATTTGTCTTTACTTAGCCTAAGCTTTGACAATGTGTGCTGCTGTGTTTTGAATTCGCTGGAGGCGATTAATGAGTTCTTGTGTGATATGAAGTAAAAGGCTGTTGTAATAGCCAATGCGGGATAGAATAAGAGACCAACCAAGTGCTGCAGAAATCAGAATGTAACTGGATGTTGCCAACAATCGCCTGTAGGGGCGCTGATGTCAGCACAACAAAGGGTTGGCAGCAAACCTTAAAACTGACAATTCGGAAACGTGCATTTTAGGCTGTGCGTAGGAAGATGCTCATAATGTTAAGTTAATAGTTTTGTTTTGTTTGACATGCTAATGAATATCAGCAAACCAATATTTGAATCCTACCAGTGCGACGTTGCTTCTGCACGCTCGAATGATGGCCTTTACCGATTCAATTCTTACGAGCTACGTGTGGTATAGTTGTAAAACAGAAACATGACTAGTCCCCTGGCAAACACAGATAAGACTGTTCAAGAAATAATGCTAACAAAGACAAATACGTAAAAGCAATAAGTAGCGTTGATTAAAGGGAAACAGTAATAAACCCTCACCGATATTTTTTTGCTTCACTCTGCCCTCTCACATTAAAGGGTGTTTATGTTATTATCCTCATAAAATCGGTTCCAGACAGCTGTCTTGAAGCAACTCAGAGAATGTTGTTGGAGTCAGATATGTAGATTCATTTTATAGATTACCATAGATTAATGGTTGTGATACATATTCGGTGAAGTGAAAACAACCAATTTAGGAATAAAAGTATGTGAATATCATTCAGTAGTCTCTACTCAAATCAGTGGTTAGGTGCTTTATGAAGGAAGAAGTGGTCCATCATCTACGACCTTTTCAATTGCAACCTCAGGGAAAACAGAATCTAATCTTACTATTTAGTAAATCAATTGTGACTATGACAGAAATAGTTTATATAAGAACTTCAATACAGTGGAAACAAACGTGTGATGTTTTTCCTTAATAAATTCGAAAAAGAAATTATAAAATATGACAACAGACAGACATGTTCCATAGTTTTTAAGGAAACTAATCTTCCCAAGAGTGTAATAAGAGTGAATAACTCTTGACATCTACATATATCTATGTAAGAATTAAGGTCACTCATTTGATCATATATAAACCAAGTCAGAATGCCCTATGGTCATTACATGACGAGCTAGACAGACTAATGATATGAATAATGAAGGTATTCCATCTCCAATAACAACTCCAGTATGTAAAGATATATCTTTAGCACTATTTATAACTTTGTGCGACTGTTACGCAGATATTCAATATGAAATCAGTGAACAGAATGGTTTCGATTGTTAACTGATATTGGCAAAGCAGAGAATAGAATCATACGTCATTGAGAACAGTGATATAATTTGTTGTCATGTTATTTGTGAAATATGAAATCAACTTAACGAAAGTTACCGAGTTGGTAACAAAGAACAAGTTTTATTATATATTTATCAATGAAATATAGTGTTATAAATTGATAATATAATCCTTATTTGAGGAAAAGCAGTAGAAAGTCATTTTGTTACTGCACTGAAAATTCAATTTTCACTGCAGTAAGAACAGTAAGACCAAACCTTGTACCTCCCTTAAAAACGTGAAATTGAACGTAGTCCTCGCGTCAGAGCATTGGATATGATTAAAATTATGTTTTTGGTATGTAATCGTTAAAATGTTACAGTGTTGATGTATCCTTTTATATAACAAAGTCATCTGAAGTTCATATATTGTTGCTGTAATTAATGAATAAATAATAATTAATAAATCTGATCTGTCTCACTGACATAGGCAGCTCTACTCACTTTGACGTCAAACATTTACTTTCCAAAATAGCACCACGAGCCTTTAAGTGACCAAGTTATAACCAAAACATAATTTAAGTGTTATATCAATAAATATTCCCAAATTATATATGTTTCAACCGATTCCGATTTCATATCGATTTATTTCAGGATAAAAGTAGTTGCTAGACTGGTTCATTCATCACATCAAAACTCTGCCTTTCAGTGTTTGACAACTGCGTTTTATGATGCTTTTAAGTATTAAATAAATGATCTTTTTATTATATACACATGTAGATTAATTCAATTAACATCTTCAAGGTCACTTCGGTGAACGAATTTAAAGCCAGGAGTTTCTAATTTTGGTATAATGTCAAAGTCTACTTAAAAAACATGTATTTGATGAAAGGGGTAAAACTAGCCACATAAATATTTTTTCCATATGGAGATCATGTATTGGCATAGTTTGATAAATAAATTATATTTCAACCCATGACCAAATAATAAGGTGTACAGTGTCAGTGCGATATTACCATCGGTTAAAACATGTGGAATGAGGAAATAGTGACCGCTGATATCGGTCTGCGGAACAATGTCTCGCTAAAGTAGTCATGTGGCTGATGGATTGTTAACAGGAGTTAACATTTTTAACATTATTTCGCAGGCAGGACGCGTTGGTCTGTGAGAAACGATCGGCTGAAGAGATACCAGTACCTATGTTTTTTTATTATTAATTTTTTGCAATCATGACAGGGTGACACTGGCCTTGGCTAGAAGGATCTCTTTACCCGAATCGATAAAGTCTCTGCCTCTCATTCAGAAAGTTCCAGCACCAAATGTAGCATACGTAATTTTGTTATTGTTACATATCAGGTTATCAGTTTTGTATCATGAATAACAATATGTGAGAAAATTTTTTTAATAATGTATTTCTTAAAGGGGCAGTAGCATGTTTTAGGGGGAATATAAGGTTGATGTCAGGAAAATGAAAATTCATGGTTCCAATTGAAAGACAATGTATTTAAACCCAATGGAGCAGTAATAATTCAAATATATATCGTAAAGTTTAGCCATGCGTGTTCACACAAAATGGCCGCCAATGGATTTTATGTGAATTTTCATACTTTGTCCTTTGACTATGGATGACTTGCTTGTGTAATGAGATGGTTGACACTGTCATAATAATACATTTAGCATTAACTTACAATTATCAGTCAAAAAACGTGCTACTGCCCCTTTAAGAATAATATTAATGTTAAACCTTTTTACGATGACAAAAGTCCTTATGATTGCTAATTTACAAATCTGGTCATACGTGTATAAAATAAGACAATGGTGTCTGTGTCTGTGTCTGTGTGAAGCAGTTATGTTGAATATGTACATATAATGTGGTATTTATAAAGAATTGAATTGAATATAGAATTTTAAGACAGACTTAGAAGTTATTAGTACTAGAAACTTTGCACTGCTATCACACCAAACTGGCAGCCAATTATCAACATGTTGAGAAGGTATTTAACCAAATTGCGTTAAGTTTTAAAAAACATGACTCACGTTGAACGACTGAAAGGTAAATTATATTATCCCCTGGTAATTATTAAGTTAACTTTTTGTTATCAATAGCATTGTCCTCAACAATTAATCACAGAATATTAACGTTAACTTGGAGGACTTAAAAAAAACTAAATTTTTCTGTTAATAATTAGACTTTCTTTTATGCAAATTGTCCCTTACAATTAATTTTAATTGATAATTAAAGTAAATAAGATAACCAATTAAGTAATATAACTCTAATGAGCATTTATTTATTTGGAATTTCTGTGTTAAACACCTCTTTTTCAGGGACAGTTGTAATGAAGTGTTCACTAATAATGAGTCGAGTTTTTTGAAAAATGGAATTCAACAAGAATGAAACATGATTAGAGGAAACACTCATGGCCAAAAAGAAATGTTACGATATAAATTGCATGCTAGTTCAAGGCAAGAGTGATAATTATGAATAAAACAGAAGTAATTCATATATTTGTTTTGTTTTCTACCGCATTGAAAAGTTTGTTCCGTCTCTTGTGCATCTGAATGTAGCTATGAACAAATTCAAAAAAAAAATTCTTTGACTTTTCTTTTTTTTTTAGTAAATTTAAAGGAGAAAAATATTTCTTCATGCAAATGGATTGGTTTGATCAAAACGGTTGTATATTAAACAATTATTGACTTCAAGTGAGGTTGACCCAATGATTTGTCGACCTTGGGCACGTTATATTCACCGAGGCAACGCCGAGGTGAATATCACGTGTCCAAGGTCGACAAATCATTAGATCAACCGAATCTGTAAGTCTATGATTGTTTTATTATATGAAAATCTTTCTTGAATCACGTTTCTTCTGTGCAAATAAGGGACATCACTCTAATATGCCTAAAACCATAAGAGACATAACTCTAATTCAGCACAGTCACGAAGCGATGCCTATTGCTTTATTAACAGCGTAACATGTGATGTTCGGAGTTCGAGACGTAATTCTCAAATTTAAGTTTAGCCACGGGAGGTGCTTGGATTGTTATATCAACTTCTCTCGCTTCACACAGGTTGACATTGCTTGACGTCAATGCGGTCATGTGACCAAGTGGGCCAATCGGAAAGACGGATATGATCCATTCATATAATAATTCTTGATAGCACCAGTAAGCCAGTCGGTTTATAGTATGTTTGGATTAGAGAGGTCCATTTTAGCAGTAAAAGCAAAAAACAGTTCGAATAGGTTTCAATAAAACTCTGTACAGAGAAACAATAAACAAATGATAATAACTTCATTTCCCTCAATTGATAATGCATTTCAGTTCATGAATATCTTAAACTCAATTCATAGTCCTACTTTTAATGATGAAATAAACTCTCGAGCTAAGTAATGTAATTTAAACACAAAACAAATGAATCATTGTTATTAAACACTACATGTATGTCACACGTGTTTACCATCATATCATCGTAATTGAACTCAGGGAAAGCTCCAGATTACTTTGAAGTTCTCATTTGGAAAAGGTGAAAAGGTCTACAAAAACCAATTAATCTTCTCATTGAATATATTTCATTCAACTTTGTTCAAATATCATGTGGATGAATAAGACATTCATAAAGGATGTAATTACAAATTAATTCAACGTTAAGGAGAATTTTATTGCCTTATTCCACCATAACATTATAACTTTAACTTCAACGAATGATTCAAATGCTTAGATTACAGAACATCAGCCGTAATGTTTGCAATTTTAGTGACGACATGAAAATATCTAATCTATCTGTAGTAACATAAAACTGCTCAGTGGAAAGGTGAACAATTAAATCAAATACACATCACAGAAATACTCCATTGTTAGAATAATGTGATTTATTGAACTGTTGTCCGCGTGTATATATCATTTGTTTACTGAAAGCATTTTAGTGTGGACGTAATAAGGGTAATGGTAAATAATCTAATGATGTGACTGATGGCCGAATATACAATAGAGCCTTGTAATCCTTAAAATAATGTCAATACTCAAAAGATCTATTTTGGGATTCAAAAACATTGTTTGAATTACAATTAGAGGAAGAACTATCATTGGGCTGCATTCATGGATGCATAAACATGATAAACCAAAGTTATAGTAGTCAATCGTATCTAACAATATTGCATTATAAAATGAAGCAGGTTGGATGTTGAGACATATGAACTATAGATCACAAGATTGTAAAAAGTGCATATTGCATTAAGTGCCTGTAGACAACCTAAGCCTATTTGATCATTGTAAATCTATTTTGAGATGAAGTACTCCAATGGATAGGACCTCAGTAGAATCTTCTTTTCTCCTGGGTAGTTTTTCGGTTTCTACACTTACATGGTGCTTGTATTACCACTCCTTAAGGGATAAAGATTGGCTTGAGGTCTTCAGATGTATTTGTGTTTTACGAGGCTTTAGTTCTTCAGAAGTATTTGTTGTTGAAGTGGCTTTATTTCTTCAAAAGAACTTGTTTTCTAAGTTTCCCTTTTCCCTTTGCATACAATAGTCATTCTTTTGGCGATTTTGTAACAGAAATAATATTCATTACCATCTTGCATACAACTGTTATTTATCACCAAGGGCAAATCTGCTTTCTTCCGCAGATGCCCACGTTGTACACTGAAAAGGCTTCAACTAATACAATTTGGAATTGCAAATGTCAACATATTTTTCATGTTCTGGTTATTGATCTCTGTTCAAATATATCAGTTACATCACTTAAATTAGTTATATAACAATGTAATGAAATGCAAATTTTGTCAGTTTGGCAGATAAAATCCTTTTAAGGGATATATTGTACATGTGTACATATATATGTACACTTAATTATTAATCGAATTGATATAGAATTATACACACATGTCGTTTTATGAGATTCTGGATACTTAAGAACCTGTGAAGCCTGTGTCATGTATGTATTAGTGCAAACAGTTGGTTTTTCACCTCGCCTAATAATGTAATATGTTTCACCCTGTCCTTTAAAGGGGCAGTAGCACGTTTTTATGGGGAACATAAGGGGATGTCAGGAAAATTAATGGTTCCACTTGAAAGACAATGTATTTATACTAAATGACGCAGTATTAATTCAAATATATAACATAAAGTTTAGCCATGCGATTCCCTTTTCTTCCACAAAATGAATTAAAGGTGTTCACACAAAATGGCCGCCATGGATTGTATGTGAATCTCCATACTTTGCCCTCTGACTATGGATGAATGGCTTGTCTAATGAGATTTTTGACACTGTCAAATTAATACATTTAGCATAAACTTACATTTATCAGTAAAATATTTGAAATATAAAAATATCAAAAAAACGTGCTACTGCCCCTTTAAGCAGTAAATGAACATATACTAAAAACTCACATTTAAAGGGTAACATTTCTTCCTTTCATCCGAAATATCAATAATTTTACATGTGTTCTCTTAAAATCAGTTTTTCTTTAAATGTTATTTGCAAACCACTTCGGAAGTAATCCCAAACGGTTTGCAATTGATGAAAAACTAAATGATAAATTGTTAGAAAAAACATATTACAGTTTGATAGAGTATATTGATTCCAAAATTTCTTAAGTATTCCATAAATCTTGATTATCATTAGTTGGGATTTTAAGTCACTTAAATAACATAATGCAATTAATAATTTCTTGTTTGGCATTACATTGACTGAAATTAAAATAATGAAGATGGCATTTTATTATATGATTGAGGGTGAGATACTCTGGTCTATCAGTGAAATAAACCCTCTATCTGGCTACAGTGGCGATAACCGTTATCATAACTCTACTGAGTGGTGATACACTTTATCACCCCTCGAGTGACTCATGTTACAATGGCCTGACGTCATGAATTCTCATATGACGTCAAACGGTTACAGCGGTGCCGCTCAACGTGAACTTGGCCTTTTTTAAAGTAATTTGAAGGATTTCGTTATATATAATAAATAGAATATCTGTCACTTCTTTACAAATATCCTGTTTATCTCATCTCGTGAGGTTAACATGGTATTAGTCAAGAAAAGACAGATATCCTCTATATTTATTTATTTTCAATTGATGATATATAAAACTCGTAAATAGTTAAGAATATCAATTGATCTAAAATTATGTGTAGACACAACGACATATATATTGATTCATGCAGTACTTAATTAACCCACCATGGTATCATTTATTACAGTCATCATATTTATTCAATAGCAATTTTATGCTTTTGAATTTTTTAGGTTTTAATGTTCGAGACATGATTGTGGTTATCTAATTGAATATTTGTCATGTACAGTTGTTAAAACGAAAGATCTTGACGCAAGGGTTCAAAGATGATCGTGAGTATTGTTATAGAGAGAGAAATCAAAATGTACTCCCTATTCGCCGTCGAAAAGTCTTGTAAGGGTAATAAACCTTAACGTAAATATAATAACTCTTATAAAAGCCTTAATATTTTTATAAACATAACTGTTAACGCAGGAAAAAAGATTGTTCACAGGCTACATCTTTCTCTTCTTTTTCTAAATAACCTCTCCTGACGGTAAGGTTTTATTTTTAAGCAATAAAATATTGTCAGTGTGGCTGATTGAACTACGTCCGTTTTGAATGTTTCTTTAACAGTATTTTTCACAGCATAATCAAAATTGACTTCTTTTTCGTTTTTATGTTTGATAAACTGCAACTTTTATATGTTTAAATGACATCGTTAATGGATCCTATTTCTGTTAACAAGAATTATCTAACAACCAGTCGCTTTTCCAAACCGTCCCAAAACTGCAGAAACTGTTTAAGAATTGTCAAAGTTTACAACATGAATAACAAACAAACATATTTGAAATATACATAACTTCAAATCTACACTACCAAACTTAGTCTTTCAATAACATTCAATTTTATATAGGTGTTGTAAAAATAATACCAGCATTAAACTAAACTTCTTATAGAATTAAATAAGCTTTGAATTAATTTATAACCTAATTGGAGTATTAAATGGAACCAGTGACAAATGCATTGTCAATGTAAATGAGTTTATCGATTATTCGGTGGAATATAACACACATTTAGTATGATCATTAATTTCTAATTAATCAACTTGTTAAAATTCTCTATAATTTTTATTGATAGTTGATTCATTTTGCAAAGCTTTCTCTAGGACCCAAACAGCAAAGGAGGTCAATCGTTGACCAACCAATAACAAGAAGACTATCAAAGATTCAGCAATGCGCTTATGAAGCCATGTCGGTCTTTAATTTCTTTAAACGTAGTTACATTTAAGTTCACTTGTACTTGTTACCATTCATCTAACATGTGCAAATAGTCGATGATCACAATCGTTTCTAACAAGACCGTTAGACGTTTTTCGCAAATTACTGCGCATTTCAATAAATAGTATATACCTCGATCATTATTCCTGCACGTCCTTCAGACCAAACTTTCTCATCTAGAAATGTCTGCGTGTTTCACATGATGCTTTACACACCAATTTGAAATTTCGAGTAAATGGTAAATTGCTATTCTTATACATCACGACAAAACTCTTCTTTTTTTTCATTTTATTTGCAGCTTAAACATGTAAACTTCCTTCACAGCTCCCACTTTGGATAGCCTGTAATCGAGTCAAGAGAGGTCTTTAAAACTCCAGGATACGTTCTTTGAGTGAATTATGTAACTATTTTAAAATTTGGTTATTTCGTCAAACGTACAGGTTCACAGTCAAACAATGTTAAGGTTTTCCAGGTCGGTGTAAATGGATACCGGAATTGATTTTGGCTGATACATGTATGGGGGAATTCTAATTACGTTTAACAGTTTCATTAAGCTTACTGAATCTGTTTTCCAACCTTCAGGCCTGGAGAACAGCAGATTTAAGAAACCTTTCCTATAGCAGTATCCTGCAAAATTAAGAAGAAGTGGTTCATTATGAAAGTCAATAATGGTATGAAAATGAATTCTTTTGGCAATGAATAATTGTAATTTTGTGAGCCATGATAATATTGTATATATTTAGATATTGTATTGTATCTAAAACACAATTTATTATCAAGATGACATTTGGTTGAGTTTCAATATCTTATTGTTTTAAAGAGCAGGATCCAATTTTTATGACATAATTGTTATTTAAGTATATTTCTGACATTGCAATTCATAGTCAACATTTAAATACTCCACTGTGACGTTTTGCTCGTCTCATACAAAGTCATAAACTCGTTTCACAGATAAAGAACCAATTAATTTCATTCTTAAATTCGACTTTGGCTTTGGAATAGTTGTGATTTATTGTTCAATTGCACCAAGTGGCATTTTCCACTTGTCCAATATGCTAGCACATGCTTCATGGCCAGAGGCTTTGAGGAAGTTGTTTTGTACTTGATGGATGGAATCGGCTACCTACAAGGTGACAGTCATTTGAATTATTGGTTGTGCAGATTGACAGACTATAATCTGAACAGGAAATTGTGAAATGGAAAGACAAGAAAAGTCTATATGCCTAAAGCTAAGAAGGAAATTGCAAAAGCATCGATATCAAGAAACAAGCAAAAAAGTGAAGAGCAAAAAAAAAAGCAAATACCCCCGACCGTGCATCCCTGACTAACTGAATTATTTTTTACTTTCAATGTAGTGATCTCTTGCAAACCCCCAAAGAGGAATTGAGAAAAATGACTAATAAAAATATGGAACTTTGTAAAAAAAAAAACACACACAAAACCTGTATCAATTTTATTTTTGATTTGGCACTGCACCGCTCCTAGTAGGGAAGAAGGCACTTGCAAAATGTGAAAAGAATCGGATGAAAAGTTTTCCCGTAATAGGTTGGATAAATCTGATATTGGAAAATGACTATGTTCAAAATATGGAAATTTGTAAAAAATTGAAATATTAAGGTAATTTGCTGTTACTTCGCACTGCACCCCTCCTAGTAGTGTAGAAGACGTGCAAAATTTGAAATAAATCGGATGAATAGTTTTCCCGTAATAGGTCGGACAAAAAATGTCCTCGGACGGACAGACAGACACACACACGGAATCGTTGGTATTACTATAGATACCCCGGACCGTTGGTCGGGGGTATAAAAACCACCAGGTGAAAATACATCACATTCAGCAGACCAGTAACTTTTGATAGGCACATAACATTTATATTTTGTCAAGAAAATTTAATATCCTTTAGGTATATCCATTACAAGAAGTACAGATTTGTTCAAACAATCTGCCTACACGACTGGATCGTAATTAAGACATTGCTTTCATTAACTTCCCCAACTTCTTCATTAATATGTTCAATTGCAAGTGAACATAAAGTTGAAAAACTATAGACAAAAAAGATATATATATTTCGGTTCTAAAATATGATATGGGCCAATTTCGTAAACATGAATAACGCACGTACAATATCACCTTCGATTCGAATTCGGGAAAATATCAAAAGATTTAGAGTACATTTTTACATTTTCAAACTTTAATTTTTAATTAAAAGACAAGAACTGTTATTTGCTTATTGAATATTTACCATGAACTTAGAACCGACAAAACATAATTTTGCATATAAACATACATATATACATACATGTACAACCTTTATGTTAGTAATTTTAATGACCACATGACAAATTCTTACAAATCTATAAAACAATAAAACTGCTCAATGGAAAACAGATTCACGTACTTCAAAGGCGCAGTGAGAGTCTCTAAACAATTTATCTGGCTACTGAACAAGTCACCCCGCTCACACAAACCGGTGATATCTGCTGATGTTCTGTTTCATTTGATCATTGTGAATCTATTCTGAGAGAAGGTAATCCATTGGTTAATCCCACAGATAGAATCTCCCTTTTTTCTAACAAACATTCCTTCTGGTGAACAAGATTACAATTGGCTTTAAGTATTCCAAAGTATTTGTTTTCTTCTAATGTTGCCTGTTTTCTATTGTACACCACCATCATTCATTTTACGATTTCGTCACAGAATATATTTTCATTTACATTTGTCTTACAATTATCTGCCATCTATCACCAAGGGCAAATGTGTTTTCTTTTGCAGACTCCCACGTTCGCACTCTAAAAGGCTTCAACTATTGCTAATTGGACTTGCAAATAACAAGACATAATTCATGATGAGGAAAAAGTGCATGAAATTCAATAATATATCTTATTGTCGATTGTCAGTATTTTATGTTTTAAGTATTATGAGTTTTGTCCGTCAATTTATCAATTTGTCAGTTCCAAACTATTTCATGGACATGTTGTACATTTGTACATATATATCAACAGTATATATATCCTAGGAAATAAAAAAGTAATTATTTCTTTCTTTCAGTCAAAATATCTATGTGTTTTCTCTTTAAATCTTCATTGTTATTTGCGAACCACTTTTTCGTATCATTAATATCTTATATTAGGAATAAAATTTATTCACATGACATGTAGTGAGTTTTGAGACAAACGTTCGACTTAATTTGTACGTTTTTCAGATTTTGATACTTGGAGAAAACTAACTAATTAGGCTATATCAAAAAATCTACCGAGCCAAATATATTTCGTGTACATCCAAATTCAGAAATCTAGAGCAAATACACAGGAAGTCACATCGTCAATGTTGCTTATTGCTAGTTGATTGACAAAACATGTCCTTAATTTCACTTGAAATTCAAACCAATTGGCCGAAAAGGGAACCTGATATAACTAAATTCAGTGATCATAGCTCATTACTGTTCACATGTTTCTATTGTTATAAATTTACAAAATGGCTAATGCATGTACATGTATAAATAATGAAGGATATTTAGAATCAATATAGATGATGCCATATTATATATGAGTTCTCATTAACATTATTCATCAATTAGAAAAAGGAATTTTTAAATCTACATTATCAAACTCTTACAAAATTATTCTTTAAGAATGATAGTAGTTTGAGTGCATATTGGACCAACACAATCAGTGACACATGAAATGTAAGAGTGTATATAAACTTGAGGAAAATAACAAGCACTTAGTATAATGACATCGGTATTATAATTAACATGGTAATTCTCTTTCATTTCCATTGAAGTTTGTTTTTCTTATTTGAAACTGAAGTTTTATAACACGACAATACTGTGTTATTTATTAAAGCAAACCCATTTTAGGACCTATGAAGACAGGGCATTGTGTTTGAAGGCATTTTGGTCTGTGGTATCTTGAATGCTAGTTCATTTAGTACTTGTATATAAAATTGGCAAAATCACAATTATTTCCAACACGACCTCTGGATTTTTTTTCAAATGGCTTCGCCTTTCAATAAATAGTTAAAAATTTAAACCTGGGTCATCATTCTTACTGTCTCACCTAGAAATGTCTGCGTGTTTCCTTGATGATGCTTTTAACACACATTTGAAATCTCGAGATAACGGTTTAGTGCTATTCATATAACTCATGACACAAATTTGACGTTTTTCATTTTCTAGGCAACTTTAAAATTTTCTCTTCACTCTTCTCTCTTGGGTTGTTTCTGCTAACCAATATGTCAAGATGACTGTCTTAGAGGGACAAAAAGTAGTTGTTTTAGTGAAATATGTCGAACTTTGAAATTGGATTGTTAATCAAGAAAACTGGTTGTTTCTGAAAACAATGTTAAGGCTTTTCAGTTCTGTGTATAAATACCATGTTAAAATCATAATGATATTGTTTTCCAAATGTCTAGATCCTCCTTTTGAAAATTTATTTACAGATCACAGAAATATTAAATACAAATATTAATTTTTTAGTGATACTAAGTCATACAATGGGTTCCATATCAATTGGAAGATGATTTCTACTTTTATAACCAATAAATAAAATTCAGTGATCATAGCTCATTACTGTTCACATGTTTCTATTGTTATAAATTTACAAAATGGCCAATGCATGTACATGTATAAATAATGAAGGATATTTAGAATCAATATAGATGATGCCATATTATATATGAGTTCTCATTAACATTATTCATCAATTAGAAAAAGGATTTTTTAAATCTACATTATCAAACTCTTACAAAATTATTCTTTAAGAATGATAGTAGTTTGAGTGCATATTGGACCAACACAATCAGTGACACATGAAATGTAAGAGTGTATATAAACTTGAGGAAAATAACAAGCACTTAGTATAATGACATCGGTATTATAATTAACATGGTAATTCTCTTTCATTTCCATTGAAGTTTGTTTCATATTTGAAACTGAAGTTTTATAACACGACAATACTGTGTTATTTATTAAAGCAAACCCATTTTAGGACCTATGAAGACAGGGCATTGTGTTTGAAGGCATTTTGGTCTGTGGTATCTTGAATGCTTGTTCATTTAGTACTTGTATATAAAATTGGCAAAATCACAATTATTTCCAACACGACCTCTGGATTTTTTTTCAAATGGCTTCGCCTTTCAATAAATAGTTAAAAATTTAAACCTGGGTCATCATTCTTACTGTCTCACCTAGAAATGTCTGCGTGTTTCCTTGATGATGCTTTTAACACACATTTGAAATCTCGAGATAACGGTTTAGTGCTATTCATATAACTCATGACACAAATTTGACGTTTTTCATTTTCTAGGCAACTTTAAAATTTTCTCTTCACTCTTCTCTCTTGGGTTGTTTCTGCTAACCAATATGTCAAGATGACTGTCTTAGAGGGACAAAAAGTAGTTGTTTTAGTGAAATATGTCGAACTTTGAAATTGGATTGTTAATCAAGAAAACTGGTTGTTTCTGAAAACAATGTTAAGGCTTTTCAGTTCTGTGTATAAATACCATGTTAAAATCATAATGATATTGTTTTCCAAATGTCTAGATCCTCCTTTTGAAAATTTATTTACAGATCACAGAAATATTAAATACAAATATTAATTTTTTAGTGATACTAAGTCATACAATGGGTTCCATATCAATTGGAAGATGATTTCTACTTTTATAACCAATAAATAAAATTCAGTGATCATAGCTCATTACTGTTCACATGTTTCTATTGTTATAAATTTACAAAATGGCCAATGCATGTACATGTATAAATAATGAAGGATATTTAGAATCAATATAGATGATGCCATATTATATATGAGTTCTCATTAACATTATTCATCAATTAGAAAAAGGAATTTTTAAATCTACATTATCAAACTCTTACAAAATTATTCTTTAAGAATGATAGTAGTTTGAGTGCATATTGGACCAACACAATCAGTGACACATGAAATGTAAGAGTGTATATAAACTTGAGGAAAATAACAAGCACTTAGTATAATGACATCGGTATTATAATTAACATGGTAATTCTCTTTCATTTCCATTGAAGTTTGTTTCATATTTGAAACTGAAGTTTTATAACACGACAATACTGTGTTATTTATTAAAGCAAACCCATTTTAGGACCTATGAAGACAGGGCATTGTGTTTGAAGGCATTTTGGTCTGTGGTATCTTGAATGCTAGTTCATTTAGTACTTGTATATAAAATTGGCAAAATCACAATTATTTCCAACACGACCTCTGGATTTTTTTTTCAAATGGCTTCGCCTTTCAATAAATAGTTAAAAATTTAAACCTGGGTCATCATTCTTACTGTCTCACCTAGAAATGTCTGCGTGTTTCCTTGATGATGCTTTTAACACACATTTGAAATCTCGAGATAACGGTTTAGTGCTATTCATATAACTCATGACACAAATTTGACGTTTTTCATTTTCTAGGCAACTTTAAAATTTTCTCTTCACTCTTCTCTCTTGGGTTGTTTCTGCTAACCAATATGTCAAGATGACTGTCTTAGAGGGACAAAAAGTAGTTGTTTTAGTGAAATATGTCGAACTTTGAAATTGGATTGTTAATCAAGAAAACTGGTTGTTTCTGAAAACAATGTTAAGGCTTTTCAGTTCTGTGTATAAATACCATGTTAAAATCATAATGATATTGTTTTCCAAATGTCTAGATCCTCCTTTTGAAAATTTATTTACAGATCACAGAAATATTAAATACAAATATTAATTTTTTAGTGATACTAAGTCATACAATGGGTTCCATATCCATTGGAAGATGATTTCTACTTTTATAACCAATAAATAAAAAACATACCAAAAACTAATATTTCAAAAGGGGAAAATGTGAATGGAAAAAAATCCAAAGTTTGATGAAATATCATTCAAAGTAAAGAGAGTATATTTGGCAAATTAAACCATATGTATTAAGGAACGATTAATAATCTCTTTTTTTCGTATGTTTCTATAGTTTTACCAACATATCAGAGAAGCTATATTATCTCAATGCATGTATCCGAATCAAGTTCAGGCATCAGGAAGAAGTGTGACATTATCAATGTAAATTGATTGTATGAAAAGAAATAAAATGACATTTTTTTCCTACCTTGTATTGTTGTGTGTATCCCAGCACAACATTTGATATATTTACAAATATTAAACTAGATATAAATGCAAATGATTTTAGAATATTAGGAAAATATTGAATCTTGCAAATATGATTGTGTTTATCCCTTATTGAAAACAGACACAAATTTTAATATTTTCATTTTCAATTTCTCTCCTTGTTAGTTGTATTTAGGCAAGATACATCAAGTATTTTTTATCGAATGTCAATTTTCTGTTATAACTCTATATCATTTATTTCAATTGCAGTCCCAGTTTGATTGCGTTCAGATTGCGTACCTTTATGAAAATAAAATTTCGAATATTTAGGAACGATAACATTCTCAAAACTGAAACCCCTAATAAGCTAGGTAAGCCAAGGTGCAATTTAAACCTCTACTTAGGAAAGTAAGATTGCATGACAATCGGGGAACAAAGAAAGATTTGTTTTCTGATAGGCAATTTTGTATCATTGAATATGAATATGAGTGACCTGACTATGATTTAGTACAGTTTATGTCTTTTCTACACGTTTTTGTCTCTATTCCAAAATTGGTTGACGTGTTAAATAAGGAAGAAGTGTTCCATTAGCCAGGTCTGCATGACTATTTCGCACTCGAGTAGTCACACCACCGATAGTTTAAAGGCGTTGATGACATTGCTCAGACAGAAGGCACTGGTCTGTGCCAAATACGTGGCTGAAACTATCAATTGAACCAATTTTCCTAGGTCTATCTCCTTGTTCTCTTTGAGTTAAAATCACACTCTACCATATGCCAATTTAAAAGTTATTCCATACACTTTTCACCATATGAATACATATTTTAAAATTTTTAATTCAAAATACATTTTAAACAAAGGTTATGTTTAATGCAAGTTTGGTAACATATAAATTGTAAGATTCAAACAATTGAATAATAATATAATAGATCAGATAATTTCTACTGTTTGACCCCTAGGCAACAGGAGTTTTATATCGAACTCAACGCTAAGATTAAGCACAACAAAATAAATCGTACCATGTGGCCTGTTAATAAATGTTATGGTAACCACAATAGCCGTTAGTTCGTCTGCCTGATTCCATTCGACAGAGCACAGCCAGTTTTGACTCTTGGGGGGGACTGTTAATTTATCTTTTTATTTTCCTGTGCAATTAAAATAAAAATCACATAAAGTGTCTAAAGGGACACTGTGCAAAACCAAATGTTACAATTGTTAAAATACTGTAAACTGTACCTCCATTCACTGCTTTAAAAATCCATGTATAGCTTTTTTTTAATGTTAATAAACATATGCTCAACATGTTTATATATCCCCAAATTATCAACAATTGATTTGAATGTGTTATTCAACCACTTATTTATCGTGTAATATTTTACAGACTCCTTGTTGAAATCTTCGAAAACTTACTCATACGATTTAAGAAATCAACATTCATGTTTACATTTATCAACATATCTCTAACAATTCTAACAACAATTTAATAATAACTTGCAATTTGTCATTAGAGTACAAACAATTACTTGTGTACCGTACGTTGTTTTATATCACAATTGTTAGGAAGGTTGACTAAAACCTGTAAAGTGTTGCAGAAAAAAATATATGATCAATATTCAAGACAAAACAGTTTCCGCAAAACTCATGACTGTTGGACCATCCAACATTTAAACAATTTACAGCTTATCAGTTTTGAGGTATTATGCGATTAATGGATGCCAGGTATATTTGAGATAGCATTATTGAACATAACCCGAATTATCTTTCAAAGAATATAAATTCGGCTTCTTTTGCAGCAAGATATGACGTTTTGTAAAATGATGTTCTTGCATTGAAACTTTTAGCCATTTAGTATTAATTGAAATAAGGGATATTTACCAATATAACATTTTTTACCATACAATTGATAGTGTTCTCGGCATAATAAAGCCAACGGATATTTTCGGTATCCGTTGGGCGTGGCTAAGGGTCATATATGGATACCGATACAAATTTCAAAGGTCAAGGTCGGAACTTCTTTCGAAATTTCCGATGACGTCACAAGCGGTAACATTTTGAATGCCTTTATATTAGTAACGGAGAGAGACATTACAATATGAATGATATATTGCGAATTATTTAAATAGTATTATCAGGCATTTTTTTCGATTTAAATTTTAAAATGACATTGTATGATAAAGAAGTTATCATGCTCGTGTGTTTTGGGATCGTAAATATCCTGCATTAGGAATTAACACTATGTATTTTCCTAATGCAGGATATTTACGATCCCAAAACGCACTCGCATGATAACCTCTATTTATCAAAACAAATTGCTAAATCATGACACTTAAGCTACTAAGAAACGCATTTCCTTGGTCTTAGTGCAGGTCATGCTATAACAGTCATGAAACACTTAAATAAATTAATGAAGGTAATTTTGGTCAGGTTTTGTGCCTAATTGTTCATTTCAATATGACAGGTTTCAAAGAAATGACACTTTAGCTAAGCTTGTTAATACGCTGAATAGTATTTTCATTGTAA
The DNA here is from genome assembly GCA_916613615.1 of Steromphala cineraria. NCBI lineage: Eukaryota > Metazoa > Mollusca > Gastropoda > Trochida > Trochidae > Steromphala > Steromphala cineraria. The sequence goes on along the minus strand of OU744731.1, from coordinate 56,530,543 downwards.
GTGAAAATATTTTAAGATACAAAAACTCATCCAAAAGGTTCGAGTAAGATAAAAGCATCAGTCTAAGAAATGAATGTTTTGATGATTCTACCATTAACATCATTATCATCTCATTAACAATCTTAGTAATAATAGTAGATGCAGTAAACAAAACCAACTCTCCCTTAATTCATAGAGAGAATACTACACAAGAATCAATAGATACGAATTACAGCTGGATACCATAAGTTTGTTCACCTGCTTGTGATCTTAGTGCAGATATCATGTAATTTGGGTTTCGTTTTGCCGTTCATAAAATAACTCCAGGACAACTTACAGAAGATCATGAATTGTCCAAGTGTTGAATAACCAATTTGTTCGTCTCCCTCGTTTACCAGCCATCTTCCCTGTAAATGGCACGTTGAATGGAAATCGGTCAATTGAAAGTATGACCAGCTATGCACACGTGACGTAACCGTTTTTGGTAAGAAATGCTCTAATTGGTGCAGGTTGAGTCCAAGATCGTGAAGGGATCGTATCCCTATCGTAAAGCGACTGTGTTGACTTCGTGTACTGATCGAACTGTCATCGTGGTCCCAAGATTTAGCACATAAGGGGTTAATTCAACTAGAGTACGATCGCAGTACGATTGCAAGACGGTCAACTTAAGGATCGTGTTCTGATTGTGATGTCATCGTGTCCAGAGGCCGAGGCCCGAACAACACAATCACAACACAAACACTTTACAATCAGTATACGATCACTTTACGATCGACGCTTCTACAACACGATTTTCTGGACCTATGAAGACAGGGCATTGTGTTTGAAGGCATTTTGGTCTGTGGTATCTTGAATGCTAGTTCATTTAGTACTTGTATATAAAATTGGCAAAATCACAATTATTTCCAACACGACCTTTGGATTTTTTTTTCAAATGGCTTCGCCTTTCAATAAATAGTTAAAAATTTAAACCTGGGTCATCATTCTTACTGTCTCACCTAGAAATGTCTGCGTGTTTCCTTGATGATGCTTTTAACACACATTTGAAATCTCGAGATAACGGTTTAGTGCTATTCATATAACTCATGACACAAATTTGACGTTTTTCATTTTCTAGGCAACTTTAAAATTTTCTCTTCACTCTTCTCTCTTGGGTTGTTTCTGCTAACCAATATGTCAAGATGACTGTCTTAGAGGGACAAAAAGTAGTTGTTTTAGTGAAATATGTCGAACTTTAAAATTGGATTGTTAATCAAGAAAACTGGTTGTTTCTGAAAACAATGTTAAGGCTTTTCAGTTCTGTGTATAAATACCATGTTAAAATCATAATGATATTGTTTTCCAAATGTCTAGATCCTCCTTTTGAAAATTTATTTACAGATCACAGAAATATTAAATACAAATATTAATTTTTTAGTGATACTAAGTCATACAATGGGTTCCATATCAATTGGAAGATGATTTCTACTTTTATAACCAATAAATAAAAAACATACCAAAAACTTATATTTCAAAAGGGGAAAATGTGAATGGAAAAAAATCCAAAGTTTGATGAAATATCATTCAAAGTAAAGAGAGTATATTTGGCAAATTAAACCATATGTATTAAGGAACGATTAATAATCTCTTTTTTTCGTATGTTTCTATAGTTTTACCAACATATCAGAGAAGCTATATTATCTCAATGCATGTATCCGAATCAAGTTTGATTTCATTCTGCATGTCTACTGATATACAAATATATACACATATAGAGCCGGATAAATCACTGTTTTGATCAACATACAAATGAATTTGTAGAGCATCAAGAATCAGGCATCAGGAAGAAGTGTGACATTATCAATGTAAATTGATTGTATGAAAAGAAATAAAATGAAATTTTTTTCCTACCTTGTATTGTTGTGTGTATCCCAGCACAACATTTGATATATTTACAAATATTAAACTAGATATAAATGCAAATGATTTTAGAATATTAGGAAAATATTGAATCTTGCAAATATGATTGTGTTTATCCCTTATTGAAAACAGACACAAATTTTAATATTTTCATTTTCAATTTCTCTCCTTGTTAGTTGTATTTAGGCAAGATACATCAAGTATTTTTTATCGAATGTCAATTTTCTGTAATAACTCTATATCATTTATTTCAATTGCAGTCCCAGTTTGATTGCGTTCAGATTCTTATTGAATGTACCTTTATGAAAATAAAATTTCGAATATTTTAGAACGATAACATTCTCAAAACTGAAACCCCTAATAAGCTAGGTAAGCCAAGGTGCAATTTAAACCTCTACTTAGGAAAGTAAGATTGCATGACAATCGGGGAACAAAGAAAGATTTGTTTTCTGATAGGCAATTTTGTATCATTGAATATGAATATGAGTGACCTGACTATGATTTAGTACAGTTTATGTCTTTTCTACACGTTTTTGTCTCTATTCCAAAATTGGTTGACGTGTTAAATAAGGAAGAAGTGTTCCATTAGCCAGGTCTGCATGACTATTTCGCACTCGAGTAGTCACACCACCGATAGTTTAAAGGCGTTGATGACATTGCTCAGACAGAAGGCACTGGTCTGTGCCAAATACGTGGCTGAAACTATCAATTGAACCAATTTTCCTAGGTCTATCTCCTTGTTCTCTTTGAGTTAAAATCACACTCTACCATATGCCAATTTAAAAGTTATTCCATACACTTTTCACCATATGAATACATATTTTAAAATTTTTAATTCAAAATACATTTTAAACAAAGGTTATGTTTAATGCAAGTTTGGTAACATATAAATTGTAAGATTCAAACAATTGAATAATAATATAATAGATCAGATAATTTCTACTGTTTGACCCCTAGGCAACAGGAGTTTTATATCGAACTCAACGCTAAGATTAAGCACAACAAAATAAATCGTACCATGTGGCCTGTTAATAAATGTTATGGTAACCACAATAGCCGTTAGTTCGTCTGCCTGATTCCATTCGACAGAGCACAGCCAGTTTTGACTCTTGGGGGGGACTGTTAATTTATCTTTTTATTTTCCTGTGCAATTAAAATAAAAATCACATAAAGTGTCTAAAGGGACACTGTGCAAAACCAAATGTTACAATTGTTAAAATACTGTAAACTGTACCTCCATTCACTGCTTTAAAAATCCATGTATAGCTTTTTTTAATGTTAATAAACATATGCTCAACATGTTTATATATCCCCAAATTATCAACAATTGATTTGAATGTGTTATTCAACCACTTATTTATCGTGTAATATTTTACAGACTCCTTGTTGAAATCTTCGAAAACTTACTCATACGATTTAAGAAATCAACATTCATGTTTACATTTATCAACATATCTCTAACAATTCTAACAACAATTTAATAATAACTTGCAATTTGTCATTAGAGTACAAACAATTACTTGTGTACCGTACGTTGTTTTATATCACAATTGTTAGGAAGGTTGACTAAAACCTGTAAAGTGTTGCAGAAAAAAATATATGATCAATATTCAAGACAAAACAGTTTCCGCAAAACTCATGACTGTTGGACCATCCAACATTTAAACAATTTACAGCTTATCAGTTTTGAGGTATTATGCGATTAATGGATGCCAGGTATATTTGAGATAGCATTATTGAACATAACCCGAATTATCTTTCAAAGAATATAAATTCGGCTTCTTTTGCAGCAAGATATGACGTTTTGTAAAATGATGTTCTTGCATTGAAACTTTTAGCCATTTAGTATTAATTGAAATAAGGGATATTTACCAATATAACATTTTTTACCATACAATTGATAGTGTTCTCGGCATAATAAAGCCAACGGATATTTTCGGTATCCGTTGGGCGTGGCTAAGGGTCATATACGGATACCGATACAAATTTCAAAGGTCAAGGTCGGAACTTCTTTCGAAATTTCCGATGACGTCACAAGCGGTAACATTTTGAATGCCTTTATATTAGTAACGGAGAGAGACATTACAATATGAATGATATATTGCGAATTATTTAAATAGTATTATCAGGCATTTTTTTCGATTTAAATTTTAAAATGACATTGTATGATAAAGAAGTTATCATGCTCGTGTGTTTTGGGATAGTAAATATCCTGCATTTGGAATTAACACTATGTATTTTCCTAATGCAGGATATTTACGATCCCAAAACGCACTCGCATGATAACCTCTATTTATCAAAACAAATTGCTAAATCATGACACTTAAGCTACTAAGAAACGTATTTCCTGGGTCTTAGTGCAGGTCATGCTATAACAGTCATGAAACACTTAAATAAATTAATGAAGGTAATTTTGGTCAGGTTTTGTGCCTAATTGTTCATTTCAATATGACAGGTTTCAAAGAAATGACACTATAGCTAAGCTTGTTAATACGCTGTATAGTATTTTCATTGTAAGTGAAAATATTTTAAGATAAAAAAACTCATCCAAAAGGTTCGAGTAAGATAAAAGCATCAGTCTAAGAAATGAATGTTTTGATGATTCTACCATTAACATCATTATCATCTCATTAACAATCTTAGTAATAATAGTAGATGCAGTAAACAAAACCAACTCTCCCTTAATTCATAGAGAGAATACTACACAAGAATCAATAGATACGAATTACAGCTGGATACCATAAGTTTGTTCACCTGCTTGTGATCTTAGTGCAGATATCATGTAATTTGGGTTTCGTTTTGCCGTTCATAAAATAACTCCAGGACAACTTACAGAAGATCATGAATTGTCCAAGTGTTGAATAACCAATTTGTTCGTCTCCCTCGTTTACCAGCCATCTTCCCTGTAAATGGCACGTTGAATGGAAATCGGTCAACTATGACCAGCTATGCACACGTGACGTAACCGTTTTTGGTAAGAAATGCTCTAATTGGTGCAGGTTGAGTCCAAGATCGTGAAGGGATCGTATCCCTATCGTAAAGCGACTGTGTTGACTTCGTGTACTGATCGAACTGTCATCGTGGTCCCAAGATTTAGCACATAAGGGGTTAATTCAACTAGAGTACGATCGCAGTACGATTGCAAGACGGTCAACTTAAGGATCGTGTTCTGATTGTGATGTCATCGTGTCCAGAGGCCGAGGCCCGAACAACACAATCACAACACAAACACTTTACAATCAGTATACGATCACTTTACGATCGACGCTTCTACAACACGATTTTCTGAAATTAGGAACATGTTTTATATTTGGACGAATCGTGTTGGGAAAAGAGTACGATCAGCCCAATCACTATACGATGTCAACACAACAAGAACACGTTGACTACACGATGACTACACGACGCATTCGTACAGCGATCGTATTCGATCGTACGTAGTGTGAGCTGGGCTTTAATTTGATCCTCAATGAGAGGTTATTGGTCATCCAATCAAATCTTTGGAAAGTTCGGTCATGTTGTTACAACACAGGTAACCTCAAAACGACACATGCGTTGTGCGGGATTAGTATGTCAACAATTGTACATTACCCACATGACATTCAGTTTACATTATTTGTGCTCAATTTTATCATGGTAAACTATCTCTCGAGCCCAATTGGAACAACTTTATGGAATACGTTGGATTAGCGATGGTAATTTGTGTTTATCGATGTAAATAATGCAAATTGGATGTATGTGTTCATCCGAATATTCACATCAATTTTGGCATTTTCTGACAAATATATGAAAGTCTAAGGTATCAGAGCTATATGATTTGGACTCTTCATCCAAATTAAAAATTAACATTAATAAACCCTTTTCGGTTACAATCTTAGATACTTATCTGTTAAATACCAAATAAGTTTAGATTCTAAACACACTTTAATTCGGCAAATATATTTTTATGTATTGTTTTTTTATTTCCATAATTGACAGAAAGGTAGTTATGCACTGCCATATATACTGAACATAAATCAAATATATAAGTGTAAAGCGAGTTATTCCATTAACCATTTGTTTCCACTTACGGAAAATGAAAAAGAGAAATAGAGTAAAGGCACACTCTATGAAGGTTATCGATCATTAACGCTATAAATGAATCACAATTAGGACAGATGCATTCTAATAGCCTTCTGTTTTTGCCACTGCAATTTATTAATAGTAAATCAATATATACGGAGACAATAGTATACTCTATTTGACAAGATTGATTCCTGCAGTCAATCATTACCTTATTCATCATTGTTCTTTCTCCTTTTGATACTATTGCTATGGTACATCCACACTGCTGAGAGATTGCCAAGGCATGTTTTGATATAAATCCCTAACTGACAATTTGTGAAAATGGTATATTTGAAATGTACAATATAATATATATAATGCTTTTGATTTAAAACTATTTTAGTTCTTATAATAATAACGTTTTAACGTTAATGGAAATTGGGATAAAATTACCTTTGTTTCTTTTTATAAAAAATAATACTGTCAATATTGAAAACGTAAATTAATCATCATCGAATATTAGTTTAATACTTTTATTTTTATTAAAATCAAGGGAAAAAACAATACTTGTGCCTAGATCTGACATAACAAGTTTCCCAATGACAATGGTATAAGAAATCCCTAAGAATATTAAATCATTTAATCCAAACACTTAGTTTTCACCAAATTACTGTTACTTAAGTACATTTAGTGCCCTGGATATGCCCTTGTTTCAACATAAGTGATCTGAATTAAGTAGTTGGTTCATATCGTGTCATTTTTTTAATTTTCTCATCCAAATAATGCCTTCCATATGCTCCTTAGATACATGTATATGATGGCATGTCTAAAATATTCATCATTTTGACAAACTTAAGTCATATAATGTCATGTATTCTATGATCGCATAAATATCATGAGGCTCTTTTTTCTTTTTTTCATAATATTACCTTTGCCTTTTCACTTTAATTCTTTTTCTTTTTTACAATACTCAAAGTGGTTGATAGTGGTTGTTATCTAGCACTCGAGAAACTTACTTTTATGGGAAATAATATCTATAAAGATCGCATATATGTGTTTTGAGGTTAATAGGTTTTGAATCATTTAGATGCAAATTATTGCACTGATTTGATTATACACATCTAATCATAATCAACGTAAAATATATATATATATATAAGAAATATTCAATTTCATAAAGCCCTTTTCATTTCTGTTGTTGTTGTAAAAGTTGCTTTGTAATTATAAAGTGATTTTCATTCCTTAGTTTTGTACTTCTTACTTGATGAAGTTTCGTGTTTAAGTTCATTTCTTAATTTTTGTGATTTTTTGCTGTTTAACTCGAATTGGAATACGGGACCTCAATGATATAAAATACACTGTAAGAAAGGGAAACATGTTGTGTTCCTATGTGTTATGGAATCATAAATCTTGTTATCTGATTTTTCTGTCATTACCTCGGATTCAGGAAACCTTTCATAAAATAGAGTTAAGAATCCGCTTATTCATTAACAGTTAAATTGATTGATGCCGATATCCTATTTGTAGGACAAAAAGGTTAGCAATTTGTCTTGCACAGCACTCAGGCAATAATAAAACACATCTGCCGTTATTAATGCCCTACGGTGATTTGTTATATAAAAAGAAAGACTTCCGGTTGATGTTTGATGATAAAGTCATATTGTGTATCTTTTGACGGTCGGGCATACTAAGGTTCTCTTAAGTACTACCATATGTAGATTTCTTGTATATGTTGTGTGTTTATCTAAAATCATCAATGGTGTCTATTGTAAAGGTTGTTTATCTTTGTTTGGGTTATTGCTCTTTATCTTGGGAATATTTGGATATTTTAAAATTTTGCTAGATAGAAAACATTGACGAATGATTGAAAACAGAGCGCAGAACAAAACCCTGGATATACAGAACAACAAATATACAATGAAGCTGTTACGTATCAGTCCAAGAAACGTTAGCCACATAAAGTGCAAGAGTACTCATTAAAAAGAACAATGGATTCATTAGCCCACTCTTGATATTAACATTATTGATTATTCACATTAAAGGGGCAGTAGCACGTTTTTTGACAATTTTATATTTTAAATATTTCACTGATAAGTGTACGTTATTGCTAAATGTATTACTTTGACAGTGTCAAAAATCGCAATACACAAGCCAATCATCCTTAGTCAAAGGACAAAGTATGAAGATTCACATAAAATTCATTGGCGGCCATTTTTGTGTGAACACCTTTAATTCATTTTGTGCAAGAAAAAGGATGGCTAAACTTTACGTTTTACATATGAATTATAACTGCTTCATTTAGTTTAAATACATTGTCTTTCAATTGGAACCATTAATTTTTATTTTCCTGACATCACCTTATATTCCCCCTAAAAACGTGCTACTGCCCCTTTAAGGGTGACAATTGAAATGATAAATTATACCTTGTGGTAACATCCTGTCAGAAATTCCATACCAATGTGATACATATATATATCTTACTCACCTTCTACATCTACAGTATCAATTATCAAACATGATATGTGTTTGTAAAAGTTCAAACTGAATTTAAAGTGTACGTTTTAAGCATATCACTTCCATTTTTCATACCTATCTAAATTTTGTCATTTGTACAATGCATTTTGTAATTGATTCCCGAGCTTTGAGGGAAGCTGCTTGAAATGGGAGTTCTCAGTGACAAAGTTCTTATGTCGAGATAGATGTATCATCCTGGTGGATTTACACAGGTCAGATAAATTTTTTTGCTCTACTGGGCAAAACATTACAATTAACATGTTTTCCTCTTGGTATGCAGATTAGCAGAGTGGGTTTGACAAGACTAGTATACTCATGTTCAAAAGAAAGTTGACAAAATAAAAAATTGTTTTGGTTAATAATGGGATGTTTTCTAATGTAAAAATGAACAGATATACGTGTAACTGTGATCCAAAAAAGGAAACACATCCTCGAAACACACTTACTTTAATAAACTTCGACAGAAAACGATAAAACATATAAAAATGGAAAACATGCATCTGTGCCGATAACCACGAAATGCACGTGAACGAAATCGTATAAAGAAGCTGCTTAGACACGTTTAGAATACAGCAACAAAAAGCACACACAATAATGCCTAGGTTAAAAAAGAATGGGCCATAGGAATGGCCCACCAGGGAGCAAGCAAGGCCGAAATCGCTTCAACCTTCAACTGCAGCCGTTTTTCAGTCTACAAACTAATGTAGTGTTTTAGACAAACGGGTACTACGTCAGACAGACCTAGCAGTGGCAGAACCCGTGTGAATATCAGCAATTTAGAAGCGGGAGTGTGATGGTATGGGGAGGCATTTGTGATGACACTAAAACGAGGCTAGTGATTATTCAAGGCAACCTGACGGCACAGAGGTATATCGATACAGTGTTAAGACCTGACATGGTACCATTCATACAGCAGCAACAACGTGGTGTAATTTTCCAACAATGCGAGACCACATATTGCAGCCATAACACAAAATTACCTGGCTAATAATAACATTCAGACTATGCCTTGGTCAGCTTGTTCTCCAGACATAAATCCCATCGAGCATGGGATCATCTTGGAGGACAAATCAGACAACGACAGGTGACACCAGTAACACTTCAAGACTTGCAACGATGTCTGTATGAAGAATGGCAAAACATCACTCCAACGTCATTCGACGATTGACAACATCGATGGGTCGTCGTGCCCAGGCATGCATTGATGCACAAGAAGGACATACTTGATATTGACCCCTTTAATATTGTGGGTTAAAGATGTATTTTTGTATTATTTCTGTTATCTCACCTGCTGTAATGTTCTCAGACCTAGTGTCGATTTGATGTTAAATGTTTCCCATTTTGAATGATTTACTGATATGAAACTAAAACAGTTTGTTTGAAAAATGATTTTTCAATCCCAATAAATCATTTATTTCATTTATTAAGTCTTATTTTTTTCTTCAGTGTTACTTCTAAAACGATGTCAACTTTCTTTTGGACATGAGTATATAATCGTTAAATGATAATTTTTGCTTTTTGCTTATAACAAATTTTCGGAACATTACGCAGATGGTAATCAAGATTTATCTTTGAAGTTTTTAATCAGTAAATGTAGCTATACTGAACAAAGAATTAGCCTACAACTTTTAATTCATAGTAGTATACAAATTAGCCGAACAACATATTTGACATGGATTTATGCAAGACTGGGGTTCAAAATGAAGAACCTTTAATTTCTTGAATATCTCATTTCGAAATATTTCTTTGAAAAGAGTAAGTGTTATCATAATGTTAACCAATTTGGACTTTTCTGACAGGTAGTTTGCTTTCAATGTGTTAAATTCAAAAACATATTGCAAATACAATAAAATCTTAATTGTAAAGTTTGTGTCTATGGCTGTCTTGGAGAATTGTATCTCGTTTATCACATATCTGTCTCCGTATCTGTATTGTAAATATGATCAAATTAAAAACCGGTCCTAAAGTTTTGACAGTTATTAGGCCAGGTAGGTAGTAAGTGTCACTTCAAATGTAGATTATCATCTGGGGGGATAAAGTCGTTGATGACAATATTTAGAAACGAAATATAAGTCTGTCTGAGCCATGACAAGACATATGTGACACATAACTGATATATTCACTGGAGACATAACGCTTTTCAACTCTAGTCGGGCTATTCAATCAAAGTGTTAATCTAGTTTGTACGTTTCTGCCACTGACTCAGTGAGTTACAGTGATCGTGTAGTTAAAAAAAACGCATTAACTTAAACTAGTGACGAATTTATAATTTATATCTTACATGTGAATAAACGATGAAAAACTATTGATATTTTCTTTATTGTGGAACCAAAGGAAACAATTAAATTTTGGGAAATCTCAAGCGTGAAAGCTGACAGTGCACTGATGAGAAACTGGAGGTGATAAAAGTTGAGGAATTTCAACATGATCAGCCCTGACAATATACATTTACTGTTTGCCTATTATCAAATTCATTGAAAATATGTATTAAAGCTTATTTTCTTCTGAATTAAACTATATGTGTATAGAATCAAATATATGGGTTTTTTTTTGTTTCATTAGTGAAAACTAATTGATACTATTCATCATTGACCGTTACAGGTGTAACAAACATATGATGTAATTATATGCTGAAATGAAATAAGTAATTAAATCTAGCCAATAAAGTATTTTAATCATGTTTTGTGGTGTTATGTTGTGTTGTTTACAGATGACCTAGTTTTTGACCTAGCTCCATGAGGTCAGAGATCAACTCCAGTGTAGTGCTATGCAAATAAGGGTTATGCCATTGTTTGGGTCATAGGTCAGGTGAACATCAATTAGGATCAGTCTAATGTTGGTCTAATGATAATCTGATTGGCTGAAGATGTTTGGTGCATGATCAAGGTGGGCTAAGTGTGCATTTTCTGCCTGTCTCTCTACCTGGCAGTGACTGTTTTTATGGTGAGTTTGTTTGGTTTTATATAAAAGGAAATAATACAAAAATATGTTTAATTATTAGCAGTTAATTCAATTCCTATTTGTAGTTGAGTTTATGGTATTTGGTGAACTTGTTCATTGAATGATTTCTTGCAAGATGCATTTGGTAATGATTCATGTTAAATGGAATATTTAATATGAGCAGTTGTTGATAAAAGCTGACATTCATTGTGGTTGTTATCAATATATTTTGTTGTTCAGGTTACTGACTATGTGGTTACTCTTGGTCACATTTGCTGAATCTTAGCGGCTTGTCCCATAGACGGTGATAATCATATTATTACTGTACTGCTAATTACTTTTAGTATGAAAAGAGAATTGTGTGTAACTCTTGTAAACTGAGTGTGTGTGTTATGTCAAGCTGTTTACATTTTGAGTTTTATATGTCTTTGTATATTTGGTTAATTTATATGTAGAAGTGATAATTGCATTGTTAAACAATGATATGATTGTGATGAATGAAATGAATTTATATTTGAATTATATTTATACAATGAATTTATACTTTGTATCTCTTTGACAGAGTTGTGTTGTTTGCCTTCGGCAAACTGCAGAGATGATGTTGTAATAAACGAATTCACGGCCACTGCGAGTTTTGTGCTGACTTGGGTTGACCGTTACACAGGGAACACGTATCCACAAAACACAATACAAAGAAAATATATAAAGTTATTTCTCTACAATATCATATTCCAAGTTAGAGATAAAAGGTGATTTTAACTAACTGGTGTAAGTAAACAAATAAACACAATGTGTATCAAGTCAGCGATACAGAGACTATTTGCAGTTTTAAGTCTTGTTGGCAGAGTTGTATTCACGATAAATACACCAGTTGGGATAAATACAATAATGAGGGTACCAATGTATGGATCCCAGTAACAGTTAAAATTGATTTAATTGTATGTGTAAAATCCATTATCAGCTGTGTTTAAGGATTCTCTCACTTATATCTATAGATCAAAGCCAGTCAAATCATATGCCAAGCCTGCGGGAATTACCCAATGTTAGACCAAAGAGGCGAAGCACATGTTAGGTACTTGCACCTCAAACATCTTTTATTTTTCTTTAACTCGTTTCGTATTTTCCCTTAGAACATTTATTGATATAGTTAATTTTATTGTCAAAAAGTAAATCTGAATAAAACTTTGATCCATTAAGTTTATATACATCTAATCAACTAATCAATATGAATTTACTCATTTCTATACCATTCAATTAATCTATCTACCCAAATATCAAGACACATTGCTTGCTACATAACCTTTCTCTGATAGGGTCAGATAATAGATTTTGGTTTAGTTGAGGGCCTATAGTGTACCTAAATGTACTTACGGGCCTCTAGTGTTAAGTGTACAACTATTCTATGTACATGCGATTTTACAGAAACAAAATAGATCAATATCCCCAACACATTAATCAAGCCTACTGGTGATAAAATCCAGGATGGTGGTTGGAAGCTTTTCAAGATAGTCGCCGTAAAGGGCACCATTGTGAATAATAGAAATCAAGACCCTCTCATAAGAGGGATTAATGGCAAGTTTTAGCTATCCACCTCTTACTCGATTGGCGGTCAGTGCAATATGTTATCATATCGGCATAATAATCCGTCTTTATGACAGAGCACTTTGATAAAGCCGATTTTATCAGTGTTTAATTTTTGTAACTTGTATCTGGAGGATCTTGAAATGAAAGACAAAATATGCTTTAACTATAATAGTTCAGGGCAAAACTATACTTTATTGCAAAACACATGATGGTTAGTGCTACTTTATTTTTTAGATAACCTTATCTAGTTTGAACTCATCAAATGATATATTCAACATGACAAGCTTATAAATCTATATACCACATCACATATTCCTTTGACCTTTGTGCTTTACCTTGTGCAAAGTGACTTTTTTGCATATATCATATGATTTTATAGGATTTTAAAAATCTTAGTATTTACACTTGACAACTTGAATATGAATAAGATGATATATTCTTTCTCATTTGACCACAAATATTTAATTCAATTCTGTTAAACACTACGGCGCAAACAACTTACTCAGTAAATTTGTATGCAAGATATAAGGTGTAGACCAAAATGTTGAACTTTTGTGTAAATCAAATACGATGTTCTGACCTTTGAGTTTCGTGATCTTAAATACATGAAGCTTATGAAAGCTTCTTGTTTTGAGTCTGAAAGTCGTTGGTGTATGTACTCCTTTACAGAAACCAAGATGGATCAATATTAACCGAGCAGTAAACCCTGTCCTTAAAGTAATAAAATCCAGGATGGTAATGGAAAAGTGTTCAAGAACTCTGTAATCACGACCAAATGTGAGAGTTATGAAAAGCCAGACACTTCATTACTGGTATTAACGTCACACGACGCTATCACCCCATGCCTAATTTGTCAGCCAAAAACAATATGGTGCCATTTTGGTCGGGAAATCCTTTCTTATAACCGACCTGTTTGGCATACCCAATTGGATCAGTGTCTTACTGTTCACATGTGATGAAGAACTACAGCGTATACACTTGGTATGGACAATATCCTGTATATGATCACTATATATGAAGATTATCGAAAATTGTATCAGAGTTTTACAGTACACAGGCCGTCAAATAATTACAGGTTTTGTTTTACAGACAATATTGTGTCAATAATCAGTTTGACAAATACTTCACGTTTTTTTACTCCAATAATTATATGAAAACTGAAATACAGTTTACAATTGAACAACTGCAGTTTATAAACGTGATATGGACTCTATAGTGTCAATGATAAGTATTACATTTACCAATTTTTATAGCAGTGATTATGTGATTGTCAAAAGCGTGAAGCAGGGAAGTGATGTTACTTTTTGCAATATAATAACCAAATTATTTGAAGTTCTATCACTATTGATAACTGTCTAAGAAAGCGCATCAATGTGATCTATTGGTGGTGGAATGGATAAGTAAGCACTGGCACTCGGTGCTTGACATATGAACTTAATGTGTACCATATTGTCGTAAAATCATCTATAAAATAATCAAAATGTTTTCATCACATGCATTGTTTCATGCATCTGGAATTGTGTCAATTGGATAAATATTTTCACTATTTTCGTCATTCTTACACAGCAGAGTATTGTCCCTGAACATTCTATTCTTATTTTAGTTTTTCAAAATGCATTTCTTCAAATAGAAAAAAATCAAAAAGGAATATCTCATTTAAAATATCCCATTTAAAAGATATGTTGTTTAGCTGATGTATTTTTCTGTTAAGTTTCCATGAAGCTCTCACTTGGTATATATCATCCTTGGAGTAGTAAAATTTTGTGAAAAGGTTTCAGCTACCATCCTTAAACGGTCAAGGTCACAGCAAGGTCATGACTTTAGCATGGTTTAGCAAAAATGCTCAATTTTAACTATGATCACTTTAATCAATACATGATTGTTATATTCATTAAAAAGTGTTCAATGATTGTGTGACATTAAAGGTCAAAGGTCAAGGTCATGAGACATGAGTTTTTGCAATTCCTTGTAAACACGATAACTTGAAAAGTTTTTGTGCTGTGAAGTTAAGATTTTGTATATATTATCTCTTGAGAAGTACAAAATGTTTTAGGTACAAACTGTCAAAGGTCAAGGTCATGGCAAGGTCAACATATTTGGAGAAATTTGATTAACTTTGAACACTTTATTTCATTACATTTTTGTTATTCTCAATGAAATGTGTCAACGGTCAAGGTCATGAGAAAATGCCCAATTTGATGAGGCCTGTAAAAGGCGGAACAGTGTAAGGGGAAACCCCAAGTTTCAGGGCTGCTTTGCTTTTGTGGTGTCCCGCAAACGCTAATCTAGTTTTGACTGTTTTGTTGCTTACTCATCCATGTTTCAATTTCTGTATTGATTAGAAGTTATGGCCATATTGATCAAGAAAGAATATATACAAATATCTGATGGACTCGACAAGCTGTAATAGTTCTTGTCTTTTAATTCCCATTTGTTTACTTGCATTTCTGCTTGAAAGGGATATTTCTTCTTTTATTATAACAATATAATGCCCGATAATTAATCATATATATATTTATATAGATAAGAATTGGAAAAGTTTACTAGTATATACAGTTTTACATAACCAAAAGATAAAAAATGACACAAAGCCAATCAAAACTCCAACATGTTTCAATGGTATCATCAGGGAGTCTGACAAAATACAGTTATGACGTTAATATGATGTCACAATGAATTTGACAAATCAATGGTATGACGTCACAATCAGGCAAGCGGTAAGATGGACAGAATAAGAATTTGATAGAATAAGAGATGCTACTATTAAGCATTAAGTTGTGGTTTTAACATTTTAATGAAATAGTCTTCTTTTAATTGTCGCATTATTCTATTATTTGTGTCCATTTTGTAAAATGAAATATCTTGAATTTAATGTCCTTGTTTTTTGCACATGTATCTAAGTGAGCACTCAGTTGTATACAACGTGTCTCAGGACATTTTATTTGCTGTTTATGAACACGGACCCTGTCTCTCAGGCACTCGATCTGTTCTATATATTCAGCACGAAATAATTGGCATATAATAACATAAATGGTGTATTTAGCTGCACAGTCAATATCAAAGTGCACATAAAATCTCTCACTTCTGTTAATGAATTGTATACTTGAATTCTCAAGTATATACTGACATGTTCCACAGTTACCTCTGTTACATTTAGTAACATTGTTTGAAACTTTTACTTTGGCGTTTACTCTTGATAAAAATTACATTATCAACAATTCGGCACATTTTTTCATCACACATTAGAATAGGTATATTTTGCCTTGTACTCTGGAACAAATCTGGATTGAGGGGGTTATGAGTGGAGACATAAGCAATATCCACATTTTGATGTTTTTCGTAAGTGATACAGTTTTAAAGTGATATTATGACAGTGGGCTGTATAGTTTTACTGGATCAAACGGAGACAAGGTATACAGGAACAATTCATCAAGTGACCTTAGAGCAATTAACTTTTCACAGTATCAATGGCTTCAATTGTCAACAGTGTCTGAAGCAGGTTAAATTATGAACTCAGTGATTGTATTTAAATTTCATGTCTATGAGGCTTTAAAACATGATATTATAGTAGATGGAGGTATTTATACCAATATTGAGAAACAAACTAATCAGTTTGTCTGGGCCACGTCCGACATGTGTGTCAACCAATTAAAATATTCACTGAAGACCAACGCTTTCAACTCTGAGGGGACATGAATGGTGATGTTGAATGGAATCTCAGTCAACAAACAAACTAACAAGTGCAAATGATTATCCTGTCTGCCTACTTAGTCAATCTGATTTGTTCATTTCGGCAACAGCCCTTGTGAATAGTTGCAATTAATGTAGCGAAATAAAGACATTACTCTTAGCTGAATTTCCAATATATATCTTACATCCACTCATGTCACCATATGGATATTTAGAATCGTTCATACTGACACTCTGCACATTTTAGAATCTCAAAAGCAAACAGGATATTTCTGCTCTTATGTGATGATTTACTTTTGGCAATGCTAAAACTGAGTTTTCATTATTAAATTCTCAAATATGTACAGTGTATAAGAAATCCAATTTCTTGTAAACAAAAAAAAAATGGAATCAAAGATATTATATGCACAGATGTTATCAATACTAATAGTTCTCCGCTTGGGAACAGGGGACATTATATTCAGTAATGTCACTGTCTCCGGAATATTGTTAAGTTGAGCACAATGGTGTAGTGGTAGGCATAATAGCCTCTTACGCCAGAGACCCTGCTTCGAATCTCGATGGAGAAACCCCCAAAAAACCTGGGTCTCATCCTATGTTTTCCCCAGGAAAGGTACTTAATTCACTTTGCACTTAGTCCACTAGCTGTTAAAATAGGTACCTGAAGACAGAATGTACTGACCTTCGTGGTCGCAACTAGTGTTTAGTAGCATCCATGAAAGTACAATCCTTCAGGGTAATAATGTTTGTAGCATTTGACCATACCTTAGGACGTGAGAAAGTCCCAATATAAATACTCACATTATTACTTTGAGCTAACGCTTTATAGCGTGAGCCATAGCACTCTATGTCTTCAAATTTGGTCAAAGTATATATTTTTGGTTTGGGGGTAATGCAGACACTTACAATGTATCACTTTTTATCACTTTTTAAAAGGCTGGCCCGTCTTTCACGAAGCCCTAAGTTGATCGTAACTCCTTAAAGTAACCTTAGTACAATGCTAAAGAATGAGAGTTAAGGTCAACCTTAGTACAAGTTGCTTCGTGAAAGGGGGCCTTTGCACTTAAAACAGTTGCTCTTTTGATTTGTTTTGTCAGCGTATGGGCCCGTTCCAAATTAATTGATAAAGTTGATTAATTCTCCATATTGTATTTCTACATATAAATGGTCTGTGTATGATATTCTGATAAATTGCGTTCTTTTGTTTAATATTAAGTAGATTAATTCCAAAAAGTCTCTGCCCCATTGCGTGAAGAGAACGAAAACTTTGTTACCTTTCAATGATATGATATAAAACAATATGAATAATTCCGCCTTGCCCGTTATCTTTTGGTGTTAAGTGAACAAGTACTCTATTTACGTATACAGGACCAAACTATATAAATATTCCCCCAACACATAATAAAGAGCCCCTTGGTGATAATGTCCAGGATGGTGGTGCCAAATGTGTTCAGGAACGTCGCCATAAAGACCACATATGTGAATAATCAAACGGCAGACACATTCATTAGTGGGAATAATGGCAGTTTAAGAGATCTTTCCAAAGGCTTGTTTGTCAGACGATACAATTTGTTCTGATTTTCATAGTTATTCATACTTTTGATATAACATAGTTTTGTGTTAAAATGGACGACGCCATTGAACAGCTGCAACTAAGACACAAACTGTAAATGTTCACGTTTTAATGAATCCACATCATTTTTAAAGATTAATGTTAGACCGTAATTAAAAGTAAACAATTTAGGAAACTATAACATCTCTATCAGCCTCTTCAGAAATGCCAATTTAAAGTTATTTCAGAAAGTAAAAGTGAGAAAGTTGAAGCCCCATCAGGTATGCATGTTTATATTTCTTTAAAATAATCAAATAAATAGTTTCTTTTAAAGTGCAAATATTTAGATTGTTTAAGATGATAAATACTACTTGAGTGAAATTATTTCTTTATGCATATGTTGACCATCGAATTAGTTGTTATTTCGATCAACGGTAGATGTGGTTCATATTTCTAAAGCTCATAAGCATAAAATCAATAGTGTCTCCTCAGTTATTGGCAGAAAAACTGTTATCAAATCGTCCTTTTCATGGGTTCATTTTAGAATTAATTACAGGTTTTTGTAATCAGTTCGATGATTTCCATTTAGAATTGACTACCCTTACAGATATTATTCTTTTTTTTATATTTAGGTACATTAATAACACAAATTTAGTAGATTGGTTGTTGATTATATAACATAGTTGGCCAAAAAGAACATAACAAGTAATTAATTGTATATAGAAATAAACACAACAAATAAACGAAAACATACATTTTAAATAAGCAAGGCATATTATGTTAATCATACATAGTTTAAAAAATGCATATTTGAAAAGTGATAAACAAAATCATGTTATTTCAATTTCATGTTTGCATGCTCAATATGTCATCACTCAATAACACGGCATCGCAAACTGAAAAGTGCATCATACCAAAAAACATCTAAAAAATTGAAACACCTACATGTACCTAATTGTTTTGAACTTAGATGCTCGATTAGCAATGTAAAGATCTTAAATGTTTCAGAAAATATATTGCATACCTCTATGAATAGAGTAAGCCTTTAAACATTGTCTGAGTTTGCTGTACCTATAACAAGTCTATAAATTCCACACGACCTCATCCCGAGTGTGTGGGCTTGAGTTAGAGATGCCCGATTGGATTCAATCAATGTTAGTTTTGATATAGATCATTTTACCAGTTCCAATGTAGGAGACCACAAACATTGTAGCTACAATGCCTATGATACATGTATTTTATTTACCTAAAGCTTTATCTAATAGTAAGGTAGATAACTATGTAACAAACAATTTTATGATCTACTGCTATGCTGATAAATACAACCTTAACACACCTTAGTACACGGGATGGTTTTTCACAACTAGAACTAAATTAATGACATCATAATTGGCAACAACATATAACATCTGTGTATAGAATAAATTTGACAGACAATGCATCTTTACTTCCTGTGGTCCAAAAAACAACAAAAAGCAACAATATAATTACCTTTCATTTTTCATCTCCAGGACAAAGAAAATACAGAGACAGCACATGCTGTGAAGTCATGAATCGTCATGTTAATTGCCATCACCTTTGGTTAGGGAGACCATCAAGAAACAGGAAATCTTTATATGTATAAACCACCATTCCTTATAATAACAGAAACAGGTGATTAACAAGTATATGAACATTAAGGACAGCAATTTGTCATGCAGTACCCTTGCTTTCACTTGTTTTAAACAAAATCATTAAACAAAAATAGTATTATATGGACGATCTTTTAGTCATTAAGTACATTTGTACATAAGCTACATTCAAACACAGTTTGCCCTTATAAATTTATAATTGCAAATTGCAAAACAACTATTGGTAAAGCAGATTGCATCTAACATGACAGGTCACATATATTTCCTGAAAAATCCAATAACAGCAAAAAAACTGTTTAAAATGTAATAACCTTTTGTTTTCCACTCGAGGACAAGAAGCATACAGTGACAGTCATGAATCTTCACATAATTGCCAACACCTTTTATTGAGGGAAGCATCAAAAAGCAGACCTTTATCATGACTATCTTATAGGGTAAAGAACCACATAATTTTCGAACTAGTCTTCTACCGATAGTTTGTTTTGCGCTATTGTGCATGCACACACAGTTTGCTCGTTTACATTTGCATTGTTAAATTGAATCTCGCACAGGAGAAAGCATCAAACTTGACACTGTTTAAGGAAACCCAAATTTAATTGCCTTCGGTTTTTCAACTCCATGCGTTGAAACATACAGTGATAACACACGCTGTAGAGTCATGAATCTTTCTCTTAATTGCGATCACCTCTGATTTAGGAGAGCATTAAGATAGGAAACCTTTCATGACCATCTGATAAGTTAAAGTTTTAAGATAAAGAACCCCGATGTTATTTATATTTTTGAACTCGTTGACGTTGACAATGGCACATGAACATACATAAATGAGAGCAATTTGATGTGCAGAGTAAACCTGTTAAATTGCATACCTAACTGTAACTATTTCCAGCAGCATGACTATTATTCGGGAGCAGCTGCCCCTTTTTCTTTTTTAATGTTTCTGCATTTCTCTGTTAAGACATAATTTTAGTTTGTAGCTACTTTTTAAAGATCAGGTGTTATGCAACCTCTACTTGAGGCGGGGAAAAACACAATAAAATTGCAATAATGAGTCTTACAAAATAGTTCCCTATGCACATGCTTCTAATTGTGTACGATAATCACAGAATGATGGTATGTCACAGAGATGTTCGTTCTTTTTTTCCATCTGAACATCAAAATTATGACAAAAATAAGATTGCACTTACGAATTGACTATGTATAGTTTATTGTTACAATCTGCAACTGACTTCATCAACAATATGCTATTCTCGTAGCATATTTTGCATTTATCATGTAACATCAAGAAATAGGCAACAAAAATATCAGTCCACTTTTCAGAACAGTTTGTGAGAGTGACAGACTATTTTGTCAAAAAGACTACTATCAAAGTTTTTTTTAAAAAACAGAAGGTAAAGAAATCCGCAGTCTTGAAAGCAAAATAAGTATGATCGATGGCTCTATTCAAAGAGAAACTATTTGTCTCCTGTTCCTTAAAATATCAATGTAGGACAACCTTGAGACAAGAGTCTTGAAAAAACAAATGAGGGCGAAATAATGAAATATAGAGGAAATTGCGAAGATATTGTGTTCTTATGCGCAAGGTATACAACTTTTTCTAATATATATTCATTAAGATGTTCTAATACTCATGCAAAACTGGGCTCGGATTTCGACTTTTATGTTAATTGCTAAAAGACTATCAGAATCTGGTTCAAACGGCATCCCTTGCTTTTTATTTTGCTCAGAAATGAATCAATCTGATAATCCAGCTTAAAACAAAATAGATATACCAGCTTGTCCTTAAAGATAAGTAAAATATCATAAACGCTAATTTGTTTTAACAGCAGTCAAAGATTTTTCATTTTCATGATCATATTTTCGTTTCATGAGGATACTTATGGAGGTTGGATACAATATATCGAGGTATTTAGATATAGCTTAATTTGGTCTAAATTTCTTAAATCTAATTACATGTATGTCACAAAAATACCATGTCACAACAGTATTTTTGTTCAAGAAGTTTAGCTTAAACATATTTTATTCACATGAAAAGGATTGGGAACAAGTTGTCCAACTTAAAATACCCTCTCCTAAGTATGTACAAAATCGATTCACATATATTAACAAACCAAAATGACAGATAGTGAACAAGAGCAAAGTAGGATTTAGTTAAGAGAATTAAATTACATCAATATGCTAATCAAATCGTTTAGTGTCACTGATATAAGTTTGCACTAACATAAATAATCTTCTATTCTGACATAATGATAGGTCTGCACTTCCTTCAAGCAAGAGTTTAAGATCTATTATGATACATGCAGGCACAGTTATGTGCTGTAACAAAGACATCAAATTTTCTCTTTGATTGTTATACAATGTACATTGAAACATATAATGATAAGCGTTCTCAACATGGTAACCACATGTGCATTCAGGATTTGTTTTTATTCCAACCTTATACAAATCATAATTTAAAGAGCTCACAGTATATCTTAATTTGGTATGGATAATATTTAATTTCCTTTTCCCAAATGAAAAATATAATGGTGCGTACTCGTACTTTTGAGCTATGCATGATTTAAATTTTGAAACGGTTTTCGCCTGGCGGTAATTGGCTGGTAAAACATTCCAAGAACATATAGTTGATGGAAAGAAGGAATCTTGTGAATGTTTTAGTCTTGAGTAAGGAGTGGATATGTTTGAAGAGTTACGTAAATAATAATTAGATTTAGAACCAACATTCTGAGGAAGAAGATCTGAAAGATATTGTGGTGCTAATCCATTTTGAATCTTGTACATCAAATTTAATTTTCTTTTTCTCCGCCTGTCCTGCAATGTTTCCCAGCCAGTTTCAAAATAAAGAAATTTACGAGATGTATACTTAGGTAGACCAGTAACTATTCCTGCTGCTTGCAGTTGAATCTGTTCTAATTTGTTTATTAATTCAAGAGTACTTCCGTCCCATACTTCGCATGCGTATTCCAGATTTGGCCTAATAAACATGTGATAGATTTTGTTCAAAGTTTCCTTACACAGTACATATTTCAAAAGTCGCATGGAACATACCATCTGTTCAAGAAGTGCCCTCTCGTTGTATGAATACATAACAATTAAACATATTTTAAAAGATAACTTTTGAATATAATTGTTAATTTTGTATTTTCTATTATAGATAATGTATAAAACTAATACAGAAATTTAATTATTTTTCCTCTCCTCTTCTTGAACAGAAGAAATCGATCTTCAATTAACAAAGTATATGATTTATATGATTAAAAAGAATTGTCAAAAGAATACTAAAACTGACACACTCAAACCTGTTCCAGAAAAAATGAAACAAAACTGTACCATAATTTTGTTTCGAAAAGCCTTACAGAAAAACTTTACAATTCTCACAAAACAACTTTTGAAGCACGCTCACATATAAAATAATGATTAAAAAACTAGTTTAAAAGAAACATGACTCGGCCTCATAGTATAACTGGAGAAGTGCAATATTGTGGTTCATCGGGTCAGCATACATCATTCAATGTAAAACAATGTTATAATCAGTTGGAAAATTACGATTCGTCACTTCCCCAATCTAACCCTGATTGAGCTTTCAAACACGTTTTACCCATAGCGACCACCACAGCCCCGACCGCTGTCAGCTTTGATTTGTTTAAGTCTTTCCATTTGAGTTTAATCCTGATACGATGAGTGGTATTTCCGAGCAATCGTATCTACTGTTATATATTTCCTATCACCTTTTATGAATGTGTTGCGTTATTAAGGCACAATGTGTGTTTTGCTTTATTGGTTCGCTCACCTCTTTGAATATATCTTCAAGTGCATTGAATAAAAATGATGCAAATGTATGACAATCAAACAACTGTTTGACTGGTTGGAGAGTATAATCCATAGTTAGTTGCATAACTTCCTTTAAAAATAAAGGTGTATCATTGTCGGCAAACAAATTTACAAATACAGCCAGTAGCAATAGCATAGTCAATAACTTGTTAGCTTAACTATAGGAACTCAATTTGTGCATTGCAATCATACTAACAGGAGTACTCGATATGTAATCTGTTTATCTAAATTTATTTAGATTAATTATGTATCAATTGATTGTCCTGTGCATGCATTGCCTCAAATTAGTTTACTTATCTGCAAAGTGCTACAACAGCTTTGATCCAAAACAGAATTCACTTAGAATAAATGCCATTTAGATAGTGAACAAATGTTTATTGTTTACTATCTAAAATAACTGCTGGTATGGAATCCAACATGGGACTTGGCCCGACAAGACACAAAATATGTATTATTCAAAAAGGTGTGATTCCAAACATAACAATGTTACCAATTCACTTTGTTGGTGGAAATAAAATATCATGAATGAATGAGCTTTCAGGGGTACGTGTCCAAGAAGTTGTTTATGTGCTACTTTACTGAAACAAAAAGTGATCAATATTCACCTTGAACGTTAACTGATTCCTGATGGTGATAAAATCCAGGATGTAGGTGGCAGAGAAACTTCCTCATAATGATTATGAACGATGAATAGCCAGACACATCAATCATGGTGATCAATGACAGTTCAGCTATCACCTTTATACCTCATTTGTCACCAAATACATTAATCAGTTATTTTGGTAGGGTTATTCAATTTAATGACCGACCTGCTGGAAATACTGATTTTGTTTTGCCCAACTGTCGAAAACCAATTGTAAATGTAGCACAATGTTGTGTCACATACAATATTGGCTCTTTATTCTGTTTAAAATATCTGATATGTAGAACTTATCATGAACATATTAAGTTTATTTGATAAACATCATACATTTTTCGTTTTGGTTTGTTTGATTAAAAGCACTCAAACATAATGTTGAAAGTAAATGCAAGTTTGGTTCACTATTCATCTTGATGATTATCATGTATTTAGATATGACCAAATAGGCTCGTACATCCAGTATCAGGTACCCATTTTGACAGCTGGGTGAACTGAACTGAGTGCAATGTAGTTGAAGTGCCTTAAAGAATTCAAAACAACAGTTATTCATCACTGCAACATCGCAGAAATAGTTCAAAAAGTACCATTAAAATGAGCAAAACCCCTTTGAGGATCAAATAAAAGATGTTTAAGAGTGTCAATTTGAAATTGAAAATGATATGATTAAAAGGACATGTCTATTGATGTCAAATTTATTTAAGTCAGCCTCATTAGTTTTTTCTTTGTCCAATTGATTGCATTTTGAAAAGAAATTTGATTTTGAGAATGTTTTCTTTGACGACCACACATAAAATAGACTGTAAATACCCAACTGTCGACAACCATTTGTAATACAATATTGGCTCTTTATTTTGATAACAATATTTAATATGTAAAATAGAACTTATCATGAACGTATGATGTTTATTTGATGAGCATCATACATTTTTTCGTTTTGATTTGTTTGATTAACAGCACTCAACCATAATGTTTAAATTGAAGGTAAGTTTGGTTCACTATTCATCTTGATTTTTATCATGTATTTAAATACATGTAGATACATGTATGATAATAATAATAATGAGGACATTTATAGCGCTATTTCTAGATGCTAGTCACCATTACCCTGAGGGAATTGTACAAAACTGCTATCAAGCGTAAAGTGCGACCAATTAGTTTCAGGTTCCCATTTCACCAGCTTGGTGGATGAAGTGCCTTCACGAGTTTAAACCAACAGTTATTCATCACTGCAACATCGAAGAAATATTTCAAAAAGTACATTTGAAATGAGCAAAACTCCTTTTTGACGATCCAATAAAAAAATTTAAGAATGTAAATTTGAAAGTAAAAAGGAAACAAATTTGAGACGATTAAAATAAAATGTCTATTGATATCAAATGTATTGTAGTCCCGCCTCATCAGTTAAGTGTTTCTTCTTTGTCCAATTATAATTGACTTGTGTAGCAGTTTTCGACAAAATATTGTTTGCAATTGGAACAGAAATTTGATTTTGAGAATGTTCTCTTTGATGACATTATATTTGCAGCTAATGAAAGCTGATCATTAGGTGAAATATGTAGTTTTATCTTGGGGTAGTTATGTAAATCACTGTTTGTTCATCTCGCAGTACATAATCAATCGAAAACAAATAACGCCTCAATATAATACATATGTTTTGTTTATATATATATAATAAAGACATAAAAAATTACATGAAGCCAATAAGAATTCACACATGTTTCAATGGTTTCATCAAGGAGTCAAGACACAAAATATGTTTTATTCAAAAAGGTGTGATTCCAAACATAACAATGTTACCAATTCACTTTGCTGGTGGAAATAAAATATCATGAATGAAATCATCTGTTAACATAAAAGTAACTTATGCCGACTTTACAAAATTAAATTAGTTACCATGAAGGCATTTGGTGTAAATTAATGGCTAGAAAGAATTTAATACAGCAGTTAAAGCTAAATTTGTTTCAAACCAATACCTAGCTAGCATGACTTTGCACTTAAGACCTCTCATTATTCTAAAAAGAGACATATTTGTCAATAAATCGACTACAGAGCTGACTTGCTTCAACTGCAAACAGAACGAAGACATGTTGTTAAATTCCGAGTCACGTTTAATGATCACATAAAAACATCGAGTGAACTTGTCAAATTTATTTCTAAAATGTAAACTTCCCTTGTTTGTACACTGCCACGCAAACCAAATACAATTGTTTCTAAAAGGAACCGAGCGGTTGTAATGAGACAGGCTTAAACACTCTAAATGCCAAGAACATTGCCCTTTTTTGCATCTTTGTTTTAATACCATTTCAAGCAAGATTTCGTTACTCTATTTAACATAGACGCTTCGAAAAGATTTTCGTATCCAAAAGACTTGTGCTTTTCAACAGTTTTCTTATTTTTGAGTAGTATTGGGAGGTGAGATATCGGATTCCTAAATAAGGTTGAATTAAAATTTACATTGCTTTTAACTTATTAATGAACATTTGTAATCAAAAAGGGTGAATTACCTTTTCCAATTGAACGGAATCTTTACTGATTTTCTGTGACAAACATATAATACTTTAAAGTGTTTTTTAATGAAATTTCCAAAATTCAATTTTGATATAACACAAATGCTTTATCAACAAATAAATCACATTCTATGTGAAAATAAATAAATCGGCCCTTATATATTGACAACCTCTTAAACATAGTTAGGGTCATGATAGTGAAAATTCTATTTCCTACCCAAGCCTTCTCTAAACAAAGATATTTTAACAAAATATTACCTAATCATTTTTTCAAACTAATGCAAATATGTGTAATTGTAAACATGCCATAACTTAATACATCACATGCCTCTTAGATATTCAGTAAATTTAAACAAACTGAGGGGGATTTTCTTTTGCCTGGCTGTTTATTTAAAGCATTGTTACGAAGATATTTGGTGGGTTTGTACTACAAATATCAATGCGGTTGCTTTAAGTATCTTGGGGTGATGCACCTGTTTTTTTGTCTTGTTCCTTTATGCTTTGATGTCGATTGGAAGTTAAGTATAAATTTACATAATTATACAAGAGAAGCATCAGTGGTTACTTTTATAATGATAATTGTTTAAGAAAATCTGGAAAGGCTTAAATAATTTAAACTTATTTAGGTAATGGCAGCTTTTCACATTCAATTATATTAGCCATCAGAATGTGGAAAATTGCTCCAAAGAAAAGCAATAACATGGATTCTCGTATAACTGAAGCCGTCCCTTTTCCTTTATCATCTTCTTTTTTCCTATATGATATGATGGTGCTGTTGCACTTACTATTTGAATATGGTTACCTTCAAATACAGAAACATAATAAGTAAAAAAGTCAATGTTGTTCACTAAGACCCAGACCAACTGAATAACTGTTTACTTTCCATAACTTAGATATTCAATTATCCAGACCATATAAAAGTAGACGTCTTTTAAACAACATTTGACAGTGCCATTTGAAAACAATCGGATTAATAGTTTTACTATGGGCGGGACAGGAACGTCCTCAGACGGACGGACAGACAGACGGATTGGATAGTTGGTATTACTATATCCCCTCAACTGTTGGTCGGAGAATTGTAAGTCATCACACATTCCGTAAACATTGCCCACATCTTTATATGTCAAGGCCTTGACTACTTGATGTGAGTTTATTACAAGTTGTTTAAAATCAAAGATACATATTGTTGACTTTTATAAATTTAATGTATTAAAAGTCACTTTCATTTCGGAACTTCGCAAAATTTAGGTGCATGGAAGTTTAACAGCTGTTTTACTGCTTGTTTCATAAAAAGGACCAAGTTAAGGGGCAACTGTGGCTTTTGGAATGAAGTTTTTTTCGAATGCAGCGAGTAACATATCTCACTTGTCCAATATGCTAGTACATGCTATATGGCCAGAGGCAGTGAGGAAGTTATCTGTCAGTTCGAAGAGCACAGTTCTCAGCACTTCTGAATTATTGCTTGTGACACACAGTATGTGCAGATTAAAAGTAAAATGAGCATGTGCCTTGACAGTCAGAGGGTATAATTTGAACAAGAAATTGTAATTTGAAAAGAATTAAATAAAAGCCTATCAGCCTAAAGCTTGTAAGGAAATTGTAAAGCAACAGGACATAACTAACAGGGGATAATAAAAACATGCTCAAGCGTCATTGGAAACACAAAAACATTTGCTAAAGCTAATATCTTTCAAGAAACAAAACGTAATGTAAATTTACCTTTGACGTATTACCATTACAAGAAGCATATATTTTTTCGACCACTCTGCCTTAACGACTAGAGCTATCTATGTGTACATTAGTTCTTAAATATTATAATTCATAATTGTTCATACTATTTCCAATATTCAGTATTCACATTTTCATGTTTTTTGGGAAGACACTTAAACCTGTATATGCAATTTATGCAATTAATGGTAAGAAATATTATTCATGGAGAAGCATATATGAAAGTATGTATTGATACAGAGAAGTCGGAGAAGATTAATATTAATTTTCAAAATCATGATTTTATCATTTTTCCAATATGCATATTTGATTCTTGATTAGAAGTTTCCTCGGGGAATAGATATTCATAACTAGGAACAGTGGGGAAATGGTATATCTTGCTGAAAGAATCGACTCGGAATACAAGCTTTGAATGATTTGTTGTGATATTCTGTTTAAAGATAGAGAATTAAATAGGGTCTTGTTAAACATTTGCTACGATAGATATAAAGATTTTAACTTGCACAGGCGATTGTATATTGGAGCAAAGATTGAATCTGAGAGCTAGTGAAGTAGTGAAGTATCCCCGCGTTTTAATACCTATATACTACTCAAAAGAATAAAAGGGTCAAACCTAATACCTTCCTGACATTTTATAGAGGTATCAGGGCGGTTTCACACAGAGAACTGTTACACAGAGATTATGTTTCATCCAATGAATGAGAAACTTCTCTGTTGAACATCCTGTAGCAACACAATGATTTCTTCCTCTCTCAAAATCGTTTTGCTTAATATGTCTGACACTGACACATGCAAGCAGCACCCTCATGTTAGTGATTGGTTTGCATTTGTTTGATAACAGCTTTGTTTGTAAACAGGTGAAGATGTTATGTTTTTTTCCTTTAGGGCATATTAAAATAGAAATATTCACATAGTGTCCTGACCAGGCCTTTTCAAACCAGTCCTGCTTGTGAGTCATGTCATTTAACATTAACTGATAAAATAATTTCGCATTAAATCATGTAATTGTTTCTCTGTGTCTGGCATCATCTTATACAGGTCAAGATTTTGAATGTTCAAAACTAATGGAGCCACCTGGTTGTCCCAAAACAATATGTGATTGGAAGTGGAATTGCAAGCTCATTTTCTCAACACAAAATTTTAAACTTACATGTAATATTATCAAAGAAATTTTTAAAAAAAACATAGACGAATATATAAAATATTCAGTGAAAACTCTTTGCGGTCATGTTTTGACAAACACCTTTTATTAAGTTAAGGCTTGGTTATTATTCCAAGTATTTTTGCGGACCATGGTACGCTCATTCTAGAACTGCTACAATTGACATAAGAACATTATATTGTATAACATTTTTATCTTATTTTGTAGTATAACTCTTTTTACCATGAAAACGAGCTACTGGCCTCTAAGAGGAGATACGAATCCAGAAATGACTTAGAAGTTATTGGTACGCTCATTCTAGAACTGCTACAATTGACTTAAGAACATTGTGATGTATTACATTTTTTTCTTATTTTGTAGGATAACTTTATTAACCATGAAAACGAGTTTCTGGTCTTTAACAGGAGATACGAATTAAGAAATAATTTGTTGGATAGAAATGACTTAGAAGTTATTGGCTTTGATTTACTATAATTTCACTATCGCAGAATGAATGGAATCAATTTATTTTCTCATAGGATTTCCGCTTGTACATTAAAGTGATTTGTATTATTAGAAGTTTTCCAAGGAGCCCAAGTAACATTTAAAAACATATGAAGAAGATGAAGTTTGGAACAAGTTGGTTTTATATATCTAATAACAATATCTGTAAGTGTAACTAAAAAGTAAGAACATATATACATGTAGGTGAAGGGGTCTCACGTGAAGTAAATGTAGATATGAATAATATAATA
Source organism: Steromphala cineraria (assembly GCA_916613615.1). Lineage (NCBI taxonomy): Eukaryota > Metazoa > Mollusca > Gastropoda > Trochida > Trochidae > Steromphala > Steromphala cineraria. The sequence goes on along the minus strand of OU744731.1, from coordinate 56,500,111 downwards.
TTTCAGACGACACTTGATGTAGATATCATTTTAAAGATGACTGGATTCGTCGCATTTTGACTTGTTTACAAGTTTTTTTCAACAGTGTGGAGTTTTAACAACATGGCAAATAGATAGTACACGCTTTACAATGTAACAATGTAAAATGGACTTTGATAAATTGATATGTGACATGAAATGTAATCCCTCATAAATACTACATTGTGCGCTAATCAAGCTGACCACTTGTCACATTATCATAGTCCAATGCTAAATGAAATCCATTTTGGTATTCAAATTTAAATCAATCATCTAAATTTGACCAGTTAAAAAGAATCGGGACATACGGACGAATGCTGCTGAGTATAATGTCGCGTTGAGGAGGGGGCATTGACAAGTATGAAATGTATGTAATTCATAAGAATAGTTTGTATCTTGATATACTAGTTTTAAAAAAAGAAAAAGGCTACATATGGGAGACACCAATGTAACGTTTTTGTTAAATTAATATACATTTGAAGCTCCCAGCAAAATCTTAAATAGAATCCACCAGGCTACAGATGAAGGTTATCTGTTTATACAAACCAGACAGAAGAATAAACAAAAACTTGAGTGTCTGTACCAAATTACTCTCTCTCTCTCTCTCGCAATAGACATTTACCTACGACCGGTTTGTGGAGCTCCATGAGATAACTTCGAAACCATAGATAGAGGAGGACTTACATGAATCTAAGTACCAGACAGAAAAGTATTGCTTAGATCTTTGGGAGGACTTACCGACATTGACTTTATGACATACTCATTTCCCTTGAACCATCGTTTGTTTAACCAGACAATAAGTAGAAACAAGCTATCTCAAGATTGCGACATCATGTCACGTTAGGATGATTGATTGGTCGTTCATCAGGGATCACAGGGTAATTCTCTCTTCTACCAAAGATCTTCAAGAACAGGCTGACATTAACAGCTTGAATTCACGAAAACACGTTTAACACATTGAAGTGAACTTTGATAAACGTAATGATAATTTCAGCTTTTTTTAAGGGTGATTAGAATATAAATCAAGCATAAATTACTACATTATCTGACACATTTGCTTGAATATTTTAAAACTCAATAAAGTGCAAAGAATTCACGATGGTTTCTTAACATTCAACTTCACAACACTTAGAAATGCATCGCGTAAAAACAGCATTAGAAAGACATAAATACTCATAATACCATACCACTGAATAGATATACAGTATTAGTATTATTGAAGCCGAAAAGTGACATTAAAGGTGTGAAAAGTTTTTTTTAATGAAGCTTCCAGGCTGTTTTGTGACAACCTATGTATCGTCCATGCTGAAGCGAGTCCGAAGAAGACACGCCGTGTTTATGCACGTGCGAAGCATGCTAGGAGGCGCGAAGGCAGGTTTGAAACGTTGTCTCTTCGCCTCGCTACTATTATTTCTGGTCAGCGGTGATGTCGAGAAGAACCGGGGCCACCAAAAACTCCGTGTACACGGGAAAGTACACTCGACGACGTGAAGAAAGCAGACGAAAATGTTGTGGATTTGATTCGAAAACTTCGCGATCGGTCAGACATGTGCAAGGAACTGAAAGATTTGAGAACAGATATGAAAAAAAACTTTAAGGTCTTAACTGTGAAAATAGCAGAAATTGAAGAAAACGTCAACCAAAGTTCAGAAGAAAACGCGGAGCCTAGAAAGACCACAGAAGAACTCAATGAGAAAATTGATTACATGGAAAAAAAAGCTAGAATGAATAATTTGATTTCCACAATATCCCCGAAGATCGTAACGAGGCCACAGGTACCAAAGAAGGTAAAGTACGTGAAGTGATTCACGATGTGCTTGAAATTGAGGAATCGGTGGACATTGCCAGTGATCGTCGAATGTCAACAAGATCCCGTGGCAATCGTCCAGTACTTGTATCGTTCCAGGACTACAAATCCAAGGCACGAATCCTGAAATCAACCCCGAAACTACGGGACCAGGATGTGAATATCTCGCAGGACTTCACGGAGAGAATTCGACAAGTTAGACGAAAACATAAATCATTCTAGGATAAAGCTAGGGACGAGGGTAAATATGCAACCTTACATTTTGAAAAAATACAAATTGACAATAAAATATATAAATTAAATTCGAATGGAACTGAACTTTAATCTGTGTAAACGTTGCCATGGAAACCACGCACTAGCCAGGCGGAAATGAAAAACACTGAGACCTAGGGGTGTGGCCAAGGCCCTAATTGTAATCAAAGTCCAAGTGCTATAAACTTTGTTATTTGGAATGTGGAAGGTGTCATATGATAACGTAATAATGATAACTCCTTATTCTCATTACGTAATTGATGCTCCCTAGCAGTGCAGACATGCGCAGTTCTTTGTTTCCAGTAAAGCAGACGACAACGCGCGATGGCGCCAATCATAACTGTCAACATGATGTAACTATCTGATAAAAATCCCCAAGAAATCATCACGCCTTCCTGAATTCTATGACATGGTGTCAGAAGTGGGACGGCGAGAAGAAGACTTCACATGAGAAACACTACAACCGCAGACATGGTGTGCAGTGTCTACCAAAGCTGCCACTAGGTGAGTCCAGCTTGACGGCGAGAAGACGTTGTCAACTCCAGGCACTGTCAAGGCCTGGGCGCACACTCCTCGGAGTTACCACATCACGACAGCGGCGGGTGACGTGAGAAGAAACCGTCGTCATCTGAGGGTTGATGAATCTCAGACAACAGACAATGACATTCTACAACACTCTCAAACTAACGCTGAGTTTGAGAAGTCATCTCCAGTTAGCAGCAGTGTCTGTAATCCAGTGTCAGACACAAACCCGCCTACAACGCGATCCGGTCGGACAGTGAGACCTCCCCAGAGATATTGTGACTGGATGTGAAATGACAATAATGTTAAATAGTTCCTTGAATTGACTGTTAATTGCATGTGTCAAGGAATACTTCTATTGTTCTGTGACTTAAAAGTTCTGTGAAGTGACTCTTTTTATTTGTTTCGTCAAAAAGAACACTTAATTCATAAGTATAATGATGTACTTACCAGTTGTGTTCATTATGGACTGTTCAAGTTTGAAGAAAGTTCTCAAGGATCATCATAAGAGACTGACTTTAATGTTTTCATGTTGCAGAGATTTTTTATAAGTCTTGCCAGTTAAAGTTGATGTTCATTATAAGTAAAGTTGAAAAGATTTCTTTATCTAAAAGGGGACATGTCATATGATAACGTAATAATGATAACTCCTTATTCTCATTACGAAATTGATGCTCCCTAGCTGACATGCGCAGTTCTATGTTTCCTGTAAAGCAGACGACAACGCGCGATGGCGCCAATCATAACTGTAACTATCATGATGTAACTATCTGATAATAAATCCCCATGAAATCATCACGCCTTCCTGAATTCTATGACAGAAGGATTGAAAAGAACATTAAGCAGTAGCTGTTTCATGGAATTTATTAATCGCTTTGAAGTTACTGAATTTGTCCAAGGCAAACACAGTCTTATGTTTCTACACTGCCATACAAATAAAACGGGACGACATTTTTGCAAATGCGCATAATCTTTCCTGTTTTTTTTCAGAATGTCAAATAAAGTATTGATGATATTTTGTTATAACACATAAGCTTGATGTGTACTACAAATATACTCATGTCCAAAAGAAAGTTGACATTGTTTTAGAAGTAACACTGAAGAAAAAATAAGACTTAATAAATTAAATAAATGATTTATTGGGATTGAAAAATCATTTTTCAAACAAACGGTTTTAGTTTCTTATCAGTAAATATTTCAAAATGGGAAACATTTAACATCAAATCGACACTAGGTCGTAAACTGAGAACATTACAGCAGGTGAGATAACAGAAATAATACGAAAATACATCTTCAACCCACAATATTGAAGAGGTCAATATCAAGTATGTCCTTCTTGTGCATCAATGCATGCCTGGGCACGACGATGCATCGATGTTGTCAAACGTCGAATGACGTTGGGGGTGATGTTTTGCCATTCTTCATACCGACAGCGTTGCAAGTCTTGAAGTGTTACTGGGGCCACCTGTCGTTGTCTGATTTGTCCTCCAAGATGATCCCATACGTGCTCGATGGGATTCATGTCTTGAGAACAAGCTGACCACGGCAGAGTCTGAATGTTATTATTAGCCAGGTAATTCTGTGTTATTGCTGCTATATGTGGTCTCGCATTGTCATGTTGGAAAATCACACCACGTTGTTGCTGCTGTATGAATGGTACCATGTCAAGTCTTAACACTGTATCGATATACCTCTGTGCCGTCAGGTTGCCTTGAATAATCACTAGCTTCGTTTTAGTGTCATCACAAATGCCTCCCCATACCATCACACTCCCGCTGCTAAATTGCTGATATTCACACGGGTTCTGCCACTGCTAGGTCTGTCTGACGTACTGCCCGTTTGTCTAAAACACTCCATAAGTTTGTAGACTGAAAAACGGCTGCAGTTGAAGTTTGAAGCGATTTCGGCCTTGCTTGCTCTCTAATGGGCCATTCCTATGGCCTCTTTTTTTTAACCGGCATTATTGTGTGTGCTTTTTGTTGCTGTGTTTTAATCGTGTCTAAGCAGCTTCTTTTTACGATTTCGTTCACGTGCATTTCGTGGTTCTCGGCGCAAATGCATGTTTTCTATGTTTATAATTTTTATCGTTTTCTGTCGAAGTTTATTGAATAAAGTGTGTTTCGAGGATGTGTTTCCTTTCTTGGATCACAGTTACACGTTTATCTGATCATTTATACTTTAGAAAACAGCCCATTATTAACCAAAGCAATTTTTTATTTTGTCAACTTTCTTTTGGACATGAGTATATTATTGCGGTTAAATATAATATCTTTGAAAGAGTGTGGCGAATGTGTTAATGAAAAGTCAAAGCTATTTTTGTGATGTTACAGGTTTAGTATATACATGTATTAACATGTTTAAACATTAGATTCAGAGATAAGTAATTGAATATATTGTTTATTTCAAAATGATACTTGTCTTACAAAACTGAAGTCTTGCGAGACAGAATCAATTTTTTCAGTTGATGAAACTTCTTCAGTAAAAGTAAACATTGTACAATTATATTAGCTGATGCTGATAATCTGCTCCAAAAGAGCAATAATGGCTGACACCTGCTCTTTTTTCCCCGAAACTAATTATATCGGCTCTTACATAATTTATTTCAAGACTCGTCCAAATCAGTTTAAACTAAACAATGTTATAAAAAATGAATTAATCTCAATTTCGAACAGTCTGCAAAATTAATTCCAATTTAATACGGTTTTGAGTTCCTTGTGTGATTTTATAACCTTTTTAAAGATACATATGGTTGACTTTCATGAATCTAATGCTTAAGAAATCATGATCCATCTTTGCGAATTAACATGATTGTTATCCAAGTATATTTCTTAGGATCTTTACTGCATACCGTGTGCTATTCCGTACCAAACCGTTTACATTTTTTTCATGAAAATAAAGGACCAAGTTAAGGATCATGTACGGCTTTGGAATAGTTGTGATTTATTGTTCAATTGCACCAAGTGACATCTTCCACTTGTCCAATATGCTAGTACATGCTTCAGGACCAGATGCAGTGAGAAAGCTGTTTGTATTTGATATACAGAGTGATTATCCTTTGAAATATTTGTCTTGACATGTACGTACAGATAGAATGAAGTTAGGCCATGATATAAGCAGGAAATGAAATGTAAAAGAAGATAAAGTCCATTATTCAAGGAAATTGTTTCAGCAAAAGAAAAAAGCTGATCAGATTCCATTGATCGAGCACAAAAACTTTATATCGTGTTAAACAAGTTGATTTCTTTAAAAGCATCACATGATATTCAATCAACTTTTATGGCAGACTTGAAAGAAATATAAATTTGTTTGAACGATCTATTGAAGTGCCCAGAGCTGTATGTCTGTGCATGAAGCTTTTTGTTATCCAGGCCATAACATAGAAAATGCTTATTATCATTATTTTGTCAAAATTGTATATATTAAACATTATTTTTACTGTTGACTGGCTTAAGAAATCAGAAATGATTTGGTACATATTACTAATGAAATGCAAAAGTTCTATAATTCCTTCTGTGATTTCGAGTGAAAGCCTGCTGACAACTTCATTGTTTATCAACAGCAAGACAAATGTTATGTTTATCTCCAATCGATACTTATGTTTGATTAAAAACATGAGTAGCAATAACATGTTATTAGGGTGCATCCTGATATGGATTTTAAAATCGATATGCCCAAAGCATATGAATAAGAGGTGTTTAAATTTGCATATATCGTCAACACAACATACATACAGTGTAAACAATATTTGTATAATCAGTGCATTGAAATGTAAATTAAAATGTACAGTTTTTTTATTACTATGATTATTGTTTTCTGTTCTTAAATGTGGCTCACGTTCATTATGCATTATTTCCTTAAATATTATAGGTAAAAATCAACAGCATTTACAATAACTTACAAATCTGCTGCCTTTTTCAATAGGAATCCTCTTATCTGTTATAGACATATACATGTAGCTTATGAATAGTTCGGCAGGCAATTATCAAAGACTCCATATTACGCAAGGTACATGTGTGATAGGATGTTTCTAATAGGTTAAGATTGATTTGGAAAGCTATGTTATTTCTTATAACTGTCAAATGTGAATGTAATAAATCAATTGAATGTATTATTGTACGGTCGTCCGACTTGCCAATTAACTTTTCTTACGGATTTACAAAAGAAATGTATCTAATTATTATCTTATTTAGACATCTACTCAGTTTTGTCATCATGAGAATCAATGCATTTTGTACCCAGACATTCCATTGGACACAACTTGATCCCTTTACATTTGCATGTAGGCATGCATCTAAAGTTGTCTCTTTTACCTTAATAGTTTAATTTAACTAGAGGGAGGACAGTTAATATGAATGATAGTTCCGGTAGAGACAAGTAGAGGGCTGCTTGCTTCGAAGGGAATAGTCATTTTTATTAGTGAACGCTTCGATTCAGTGGTCCGGAAAGACAATATGAACATGGATAAATTATTTTGTGAGATGCATTTATAAAGTTTATTTTCTTAGATTAAATTAAATTGTTTGGAAGTTTACATCTACTTTAGGGGAGTGATTGTACAACAGACATATAGCTAATGAATAGTTCAGTTATCAGAGAAAGGCTTCACGTTACGCCAGTATGTCATGTCCTCTAACTGTCAAATGTGAATGTAATCATTCAAATTAATTTATTATAGTACAGTCGTCTAACTTGCCAATGTTCCTTTCCAACTGCTTGTCAAAAGAAATAAAACTTATTCTTATCATGTCTGCTTGCTTGTTTAGACATCTACAAATGCTTTTCTATCATACGAATCAATGCATATTTTACATTGACATCCCATGGGACACAAACTTACAAGACTTGATCCCTTGACATTTGTAGGTTGTCGTATCTCTAAAAGTGTCTTGTTCATGAATGTCACTGTAAGAGGTTCCATTCTCTAGAGGAAGGTCTGCTTTGACTCACACTGATGAGAGAGGTCTGAGATTCAGTAGTCCAACAAGACGTAAAGACTGAAATTACTATTTTGTGGCAAACATCAAAAAAAGTTTACTTTCTGAGATTAAATGTAATTACTTGTAAGTTTTCCTCTACTTTAGTCGAGTTATAGCACAATTCAAAAGTTCAATTTCATAATAAGGTGTTTAAAGGACAATTTAACTTTTTATTGTTGAAAGTTTACTGAGATATTTTGCATCACATGTCTATGATGTCGTTAAATACCATTGTTCTCAAACTTGCTGGTAAATAGTTTCATACATGCATTCTCATTTACTAGAATCACGTTAAACATTTCAATTCCATTTTGATATGACTTTAGAGTTAGTAAAATTTCAACTTACGGAAAAAAATAAAGGATGAGTAAGCATTAAAATGTACATGTTATTCTTGACATTTCCGAGATGGCCATCAAGGGATTAAAATATTGAATCCTTATCTATGAAAACTGTGTACAGTCATAACAAAACAGATCTATTTTAGTGAGTTGTCTGCTAACAAAAACATGTTGATGATAAAGTAGTGAGGTACGTGAGGAAACTATGGACTATATGTATTATATCGTTAAATAAGGTGCACATTCACCATTAATATATGTCAGAGTTTTAGAAAATACTTATCAGAAACAACAAGTTGTTTCGTCCCCCGAATCGTCTTAGAGACTGATTCCAAGAGACACCGCAACATGGCGTCGAATAATGAAGACTCAATAACAGAGGAAACGATTGAACAAGTTGACACAGGTCTTAACACTGACGATATGCCAGGTACGGATGAGTTTCGTGATAAACTACTCATGTTATTTCAAAACAAGCAATATCTTACAGTGCTATGTTCCACGGTTTCTGAACAAATAAGGCCAATGTTAAGGGAAGAGGTGGCTAAACTAACGGAACAAAATAAACAACTTGAACTTTCAGTATCAAATCTTACAGAAAAACTTAACGAAATGGATGAAGAAATCAGAGAACTAACTTATCGCCTTGACAGAACGGAACAGTACTCTCGACGTAATAACGTCAGAATCTCTGGGATCTTAGAAGAAGATGGCGAGGACACCGACTATAAAGTGGTGGATCTAGCTAAGGCTATCGGGATCAACATCACTCCGGCTGATATTGACATCAGCCACAGGATGCCAAAACGCCCAACTACGCCTCAGAAGCCTCCTCGTACCATCATCGTCCGCTTCGTCAGTAACGCCACGAAACGTCTTTTTGTGAAAGTGAGATCTAAACTGAAAGACCTGCGTCGTCAGAACGCGCCACGGATCTACGTCAACGAGGACCTGACCAGGACACGGGCAGTGCTAGCTAGTAAAGCCCGAGCTCTGGTGTCCGAGAAGAAGTTTGAATCTTCATGGGTCACTCAGGAGGTGATACTTATCAAGCTTAAAGATATATCTGTCACCAAAGTTGCTATTCCTACCCACTTTGAAGAAGTGGTCGAGAGCTCTAGACTTAAAATTAAAATAAACCATGTCTCAGGGTGCCCGGACACCTTCACAAAACTAACACTTGTGTGAGATGTTACAGGCAATGAACACTAAACATGTACTTTGATCTTTAAGTCACAGACTTGATAAATCGTCTATATATCAACAAAATTGTATTTTCAATTATCGGATATTCTGCTGTTACATATTCGTTAAATAAATATCAACGCTGATTGTGTTTTGTAAAATATCGGAATTGTGTTATTGAAGACAGCTTTACGGATACATTGTCATGATTGAAATAGAAACGGTGAGTAAGTTTTAACCTTTGTCGTAAATGGTAAATAAATATGTTAATACATCTTGTGAACTTTGATTTAGACTTTGTAATAGGTATGCCAATGTTCACTGCTCTAAAAATCACTAACCCAGAATATCCCTCATCCTTATCATTTGATTTAAATATAAGCAGTAGAACTCGTACTGCGACGATTCATGATTGTTCAAAACAGAAACATAACAATGGTTATATATGACATTTGTGTACTGCAAGTGAACATTTGACTACTATATTTGATCATACGATGTTCATGGAATATCAACAAAAACTTCTAGTTTCCTATGTTACATGTTTTGAATAATCAAGTTTTGATTTTGAAGGGTTTTTTTATTTGGTGGGGGGAGGGGGGGTTGTTTTTTTGTTTTTGTTTGTTTTTGTTTTTTGTTTTTGTATGGTTTTTGTTTGTGTTTTTTGTTTGTTTTTTGTATGATTACTCTCCTCCCGTTTGCTGCGTTGTCATTAAGCAGATAAGTGTCAGTTTAAGTTCATTTCACTACTTGTTGTTGTATAGTACCAACGAATATGTCAATCAGCGGATTTACTAAGTATATTTAAAGTCAATATAAGCCAAGGGTATCACTCACCTGACGATTTCTTCTGTTATCATATATATCACTGTAGGCGACTTTATATATTTGTTTGGGTTTTGTTTTTATCCATTTTTGTTCCTTCACAGTATCAACTGGTATCCACAAGCCATGAGGCTATGATCACGTGACCCTGTATACCGTGCTGCACGCACTTGTCATGTAACGCTCTAAGCATGTATCTATTGACTAGTGTGTGGTGTTTGATTTGTCTTCTCTCTTCACACTTATCGTTTTTATCTTTTTACATTTTTAGTGTAAAGTTCTGGCTGCTACTACACACAAAAATTTGTTTTCGAATTATTAATTTTTCATTCAACTTTTTGGATGCTATTTGATTTGTTTTCTTTTTAGTATTTTTTCTTCTGTTTTTCTTCTGTTCGTTTCTTTATACTATTTCCTTTATCGCAATCGCATTCAAAATTAAAATTATTCTACAAAATGTTTATCACAAAATTTTGACTTCCACCATAGCATTTTCCCACCATCACATCGAAATGATGTCATGGATTTCTCTAGTTTTCTTTTTTATCTATTTTTTCTCCTTTCTTCAAGTTTCTATACTCAAATGCGTAAAATGATAGACATGTATGTCTTATTTATGTTTTTTTCCCTACCATATTATATGCATGTTGCATTGCTAAGTTGTGATGATGTACAATTCCTCTATGATGGTTGTGATATACATTTACCCACTGCATACACTCATATTCGAGGATATAGATGCCGGTTGATATAATTCAGTACAGACTTGCAGTGGGGATATTTGCAGTCAGGTTTCATTCCTTCGCATCTTGTAAGCTAAAATTTTACATTTACCTTTTCCGACATCTTTGTATTTATAACTTGTCTGTCAGTATCATTGCATCACTTCTGATACTATGTTGTGGAGACATACATCCCAACCCTGGCCCAGTATTAAATACGTTAAAGTTAGTATATCTAAATGTTTGCAGCCTAAGAGAAAAACTGGACGTCTTAGAATCTGAATTTAACTCATATGATATAATCTGTATTTCAGAAACGTGGTTACATATACAAATTTCAAACAATGACATTCTAATACCAGGATTTCAACCTCCATTTCGTAAAGATCGCGGTAGCGGCGGGGGCGGAGTAGCTGTTTATATTAAAGACAATTTGCTTGCCGAGAATATGCCTCAACTGGACATAGCTGGACTCGAAGCTGTGTGGGTTCGAGTTAGATGTAAATATCATACCTACCTGATAGGTACTTTCTATAGAGCTGACCCTAGTGTTGCTTATTGGGATCTAATTGATCAGTCAATTGGAAACGCTGTCGATCTTAACTTGGTTCACTGTTGTTTCCGGTGATTTTAATGAAGATGTTTTAAACGAAAGAAAGCGTAAAATTGAACTGTTAGAATCTTTTCATTGACTAACTCAAATAAAGGATACACCGACTCGAATCACCCCGCAATCAAGTACTCTAACTGATCTAATATTTGTGTCCTCTACTCAGAATGTATGCGATAGCAGGGTGTTAGATCCTGTGTGCAGTGACCATTGTCCGACCTATGTTGACATCAAATTCAATAGACCAAAGTCGAATACCTTTAAACGTAAAATTATGATTATCAACAAATGGACACTAATGGTATATTTTTGGATATCGATAACATTGACACTAAAGATACGTTCTCTAGCAACAACGTGGATGATATTGCAAATAAGTTAACGACCACAATAAAGAATGCGTGCAACAAGAATATTCCAAACAAAACTGTTACTATTCGACCATCAGATCCACTCTGGATGAACAATCAAATTCAATCTATGATAGGCACACGTAATAGACATCATAGACAAGCCAAGTTGAAAAATTCAGCTATCTGTTGGACTCGATTTCGAAAAAGTAGAAATAAAGTAATCTCAGCAGTCAGATCGGCAAAACGAGAATACGCGAATAAACTAGACGTAATGATTAATCAATCCACTTCTGACAAAAATTGGTGGAAATTAGTTAATAATTACATGAAGAGAAATAACAATACTTCTATGTTTCCTCCTTTAATCCAAAATAATGTAGTCAGTGACGACTTACAAGATATAACTGAAACTTTAAAAGATTATTTCACTAGGCAATCGCAAGTAGAAAATCCCGAGTCACAACCCCCTAATATCAACCAAAAACCAGTTAACAGTCTATCGGAAATTAGCCTTGATAACAGCGAAGTGTACGACGTATTAATGTGTGTTAACACTACAAAAGCTTCCGGTCCAGATGGAATTGGTAATAGAATACTTAAATTAATTGCGCGCAGTATTTCCCCCATTTTAACACGACTTTTTAATATTTCACTTCAAAAAATGACATTTCCGTCATCGTGGAAAGAGGAGAGCGTTGTACCAATTCATAAAAAGGTAGTGTTAATGACTGTTCAAACTACCGACCAGTTGTTCTTATAAGCTGCGTAGCTAAAATATTTGAGCGATGTATCTTTAAACATGTTTTTAATTATCTGAGATATAATGATATCTTATCCAACTTACAATCTGGGTTTATACCTGGTGATTCTTGTGTTAATCAACTGACTTATTTATATAATTTCATTGCGAAGGCAATGGCCGAAGGTAAGGCAATACATGTACGTGCTGTATTCTGCGATATTAGCAAAGCCTTTGATCGAGTGTGGCACAAAGGTCTCTTGCATAAATTACATTCTTGTGGAATTAATGGCCCATTATTACAATGGTTTAAAAGTTATTTAGAAAATAGATCCCAGCGTGTAGTTATAAATGGCTATAGCTCGAATGTCAAGTCTGTAATGACGGGCGTCCCGCAGGGTTCTGTTTTAGGACCACTTTTGTGTTTGGTTTACATAAATGATATCGTTGAAGGCAACGATAGCAACATAAGATTATTTGCAGATGATACTTCCATCTATGTAATAATTGATGATCCTGACGCAGCAGCATATTGTCTTAATGACGACTTGATATAAATAGCAAACTGGGCAAAAACATGGAAAGTTAATTTTAACCCTTCCAAAACGAAATCAATTTTATTTGGCAGAAAATCTAATCCAAATCCTCATCCAGGCTTGTTCTTTAATGACGTTGGAATAGAAGAAAACTCAAGTCATAAACACTTAGGTATAACTCTTCAAAATAACTGCTGATGGGATAACTATATAGACGATATCGTTAAAAAGGTAAGCCCTATTATCAACTTTTTAAGAAGTTTTAAATATAGGTTAACCAGAAACACCTTAAATCGTATGTAAACGTCATTAATTATTCCAATATTCGACTACTGTAGCCATATTTATGACAATTGCTCAAGAACGCAGGCAAATATTTTAGAAAAACTGCAATTAGACGCTTTGCGGACGATATGCGGGGCTGTCCGCGGCACCAGTCATACTAAACTCTACAACGAAACCTCTTCTATCTCGCTTTCCGAAAGAAGAAGAATTGCAAAATTAGTTATTTTCTTTAAAATGTATAATAACAGATTACCCGTCTATCTAAACGAACTCATCCCTCCCTTTGTCTCTCAAGCTAGCAGTTACCCATTAAGAAATTCATCACATTTGCAAAATATGAAATGCCGTACAGTTTTATATAAAAACTCATTCTTACCAGACTCTGTAACCCTTTGGAATGCTTTACCCGAACATGTTAAATCACTTACTGACGCCAATGCTTTAAACACTGCATTAATTTCAAGAACTAAGAATATTCACTTTGATCTAAATTTAGGTTTAAAGCGTTGTCAAATCCTTCACTGTCGTCTACGGTTGGGGTGTAGCGATCTCAATGCTAAAAAAATTAACAGACATATATTTGACAAAGCTGATTGCTCTTGCGGCCATGCCACTGAGGCCGCACTTCATTACTTTTTCGTCTGTTCAAGATTTGATTTAGTTAGATCCAACAAATTCTATTATACAAATGGTTTTTCATTAGAAACAATCGTATATGGCCACCCATCTTTGAACACTGTTACACAATCTGAAATTCTAAAATCAGTACATCAATTTGTAATTGAAACTAAACGTTTTGACTAAGCACGTATGATACTGACTGCGGATATCAAAAACGTATTCAGCCATCATCTCCAATGAATTTATGAATTTATTAATTTATTTCCAGTTTACTACCTGTATTATCATTCTTAGACACCATGTTTACTATATGTTGCTCTTGTCATGATCATGCTCATATATTTTTGTTGTTGGAGCGGTCTTCACATAAGCTAACACGAGCTTGTTGACCAATCCAGTTCATGTATCTTTTCATGAAATAAATACGTTTAAACCACTTATCAGAAACTTAAAGGAGCTCAATTCCTTGACATGTCTTGCCTCGGTAATACAGTATGAGAACATCATTGACAAGCCTACGCGAAATTCAATTTTAACATGTAAATAGACATTTCCAAGTAAAGTCTGCGTGACTGCAAACATAATCACTCCAAACCCAAATTAGTGTTGAAACCAAATACATGTTTAATTTAAACTATATTTGTATATTGCTATTAATTACTTTTGTTGATGTGTTCAACATTATACATCTGAATCAAATAGAACAATGAAGAAAGAAAAAGATGAAACAGAGTTTCGCTTTTAGCTTCAGGGATTTTGGTTAGCTTTAATAAATGGTTTGATCAGCTTTTAAAGTGTCTGTTGATAGTATTAAAGTCAGTTACTAGGAAATATATACATATATCTTGCTACAAACAATACATCGCAACGTTATACCTCTGGGTAATAACATATTGTAACCTACCATGCAACACTAGTGTAAACATCATATAAATAGTTACATACAAGTACTATGTTGAGAATAATATAAGTGTTCACTGTTACAACAACATACTTCATCACCATGTCTCATTCTTAACAGATCCAACAATAATCTCAGATCTAAAGTCATTATATCATGATTCAATCAACCCCCTAAGAAAAATACTCAAATAACGCACATGATATATACAACTTTGATTTTACCTGTTCTAAAATATCTTTTGTGTGAATTCATGTAAGCAAATAAATTGTTTTTTTTTAACAAGCAATTTACAGGATTGGAACGCAAAAGTTTAGGGTGAACTAATATATACAGGTTTTAAACACTGTTTAAAGTGGTTCAGAATATGAGTTACAAAGATTATATGGTAATACAAATTATTTTACTATTACTAAACCAACGGTAACCCGACATCTCCTTATTTCCTCATATTTTTTTTACAAAATAGACTGTGCACTCATCTATTATCAAATTAACTAGAATCTGTTTCCTCCCTAAAAGAATCTCATTTGGGATCAAACCGTTCAACACAGTAGTTCAGTCAGGTATTAAATGTTAAGTAAAACCTGTTAAGGCTTTTGTGGCCCAGTCATTTATTTGATTCAATATCCAGATTTGAAAATCAATGCAAACAGTTAAGAAGCATCGTATAGACAGCTGTTTGAAAAGAAGTGATAATATTTATCTAAGAGTATGTCACCTAATGTCAGACGCTTTCGATACCACAAATGTGTCACAACAAGCAGCTGCAGTTCGCGAGCCATAGATGTTCATATACTAGCGGCCTTAAAGGGGCAGTAGCATTTTTTTTGATAATTTTGTATTTTAAATTTTTCACTGATAATTGTACGTTAATGCTTAATGTATTATTTTGATAGTGTCAAAAATCTCATAACACAAACCAATTATCAATAGTCAGAGGAAAAAGTATGAAGATTCACCTCAAATCCATGGGCGACCATTTTGTGTGAACACCTTTAATTCATGTTGTGTAAGAAAAGGGAATCGCATGGCTAAACTCCACATAATATATTTGATTAATTCTGCTCCATTTAGTTTAAATGCATTGTCTTTCAATTGTAACCATAAATTTTCATTTTCCTGATTTCACCTTATATTCCCCCTAAAAATGTGCTACTGCCCCTTTAAAACAAGAGAAACAAGAAACAATTAAATGAAGGCATTAAGAATCCGTCAAAATGCAGATAAAAGAGTTTCAATTATGAAACTGAAAACAAATATATATCAATTCATTATTTCAGTTTCATATGTAGATCATTCCAGTTTGAAATTTATTGTCTTTCATTATTTTGGCACATAGTAAAACCAAATAGTTTCAGTGTCAGGACATTTTAAGTGTAATATACCATTTTGTATAAACATCAGAAAGTCAAATTGTTTGTTAGTAGTATACAGTTTTTGTCTATAACATTAAAGATAAAGCGAACTAATGGTCTTAAACATAACAGTCAGTGTTTTTAATTCAGAAATTTACAAAGTTGGACAATCACTTTTGAATTTCCAATGAGATATTTAGATATCACGACGTTCGACTGTATCACGTCACTCCACGATCAGAAGTTTCGTTCCAATTATAACAAATGTGTTTCCATCATTGGTTTAACCAAAAACACAATCAATATATCATCATCTACAGATGTGACATTGTGACAAGAGAGCACACTACTGAAACATAGTTTATTAAAAGGCGGTTATATTGAGTTGATAAAATTACAGTTGTTACTGCATTCGTCTACACAAGGATATGTCAACAAGTTGCAGATTGAAATGATAAATCTGGGTTGGTTCAACTTTGAGTTAACACTCAATTAAATTATTGTTGAACTAAGTAACATGGTCATGGGGCGTTTTAATCCATTTATAAGACGTTAACTGTTAGGGGAAACCAGAGTGAATACATGCTTTGAACTAATTTCTTATGAAACATTCAGAAACATTGAACCTTTACCTCAAATTTCAATATTGTAATATATCTTGTAAGTAAGCGCTCTGTAATGTAGCTTAAATTGTTAATAAGATTGATATATACCTATTTCAAAGCTTAGCTGAAAACCTTTGAGTTCCAAAATCCAGGTTTCATAGTAATTGAGACTTAAAACCTTTTCAAAGTATTTTACACTTACTTGAATGAAGGACAATTCAAACTTGTCACTAACTCGGAAGTGTATACAAAAATCAGATCTATGATCAAGAGAGTTTGTAATCCTTTCGTTTTTAACTTATTAAAGTTGAACTCTTATCAAAAACCCCACCTTCTTCATTATCCATAACTCATTGTGTTCTTGTGGTTTCCCCAACCTTAAAGCAAAAACATGAAACCAATATATTTAGTTTGAAATTACCTAATTTTATGACTTATTCTCCCTGACATCGCGAACTCCCAAATCACTTCATACTTCGATCACATATTTTGCAAAAGAACTTAAATTATCAGAAATTACTTCCATTAAAATATGTTTATGACATCTTTGATGTTTATGACATGGTAAAGATTTCAGAAGCCCAAAAAATGTAGAGTAAAGGATGTCAGGAAGTGATAGTTTAGCATTCACAATACTGATATTTGAAAGTCTGGAAGGTATCTGATGATTGCATTCTACAAATTCATGATAAGGTGAAAGTTATTTGGAGTTAAATGATGAAACAGAGAGAATTGATATAGAAGTGATAATTGGAAAGAGCATTTTAGTTTACTTAGATTTACACAGTTTGATGTTTCATTGTTACATAAAATTGCCTACACAGAGCAGGAAATACGACATAAAATATAATAGAAACACGAGAATATGACGAATCTAATGGCGATGAGACAAAAAGGGTAAGGTGTCATAACCAAATTGTCCACCACATGCTCTTCCACATATTCAGTACAAACACATGCCGAATAACCCTTGAGCATTGAGGAAGTGGTTTGTCATTGATTGACCAGAGACAGCTTTCTAAAGGAAACCCTTTGTATTATTTATGTGAAGACGTATTGTGACACTTGTTTTAGGATATGCTTAAAGACATATGTATAATTTTGACAAATAATTTAAATCGGAATAGATCATGTCTGTTTCGATAGGGGAAAGGAAAAGTAACTGAAACCCACCACTTGTTCTAAATCAAGATCTAGAAAATAACATTACCTTCTTTAGACATACAAACAAGTTCATGTTCAATGATATTTGTAATTCCACCATGAATGTGATGAATACTTGATTCTGATTGGTTCTCCTGGAAAATCAAACGTGATCAATTTTGGATTGAACGTCCTCTGATTTTGTACACTCGACTGGCAATTTCAGAGCTAAATTTCTGCTGTTTACTGAGATTAAAACTTTTAAAAAGTTATTTAACATGTTTTTTTTCGTGTGTTTAGGGGGGATGACCAAATCGTTTGAGGTAGATGAAGTATTTTATTCAAAATAAGAAGTTTAAGTGGTCAATTAGCTCCACACGCAGCGGGCTTCCTTCGATTACGGCAACAATACAGTGACGTCATTTATTTCAAATACCAATAAGCAAACCCCCCGCACAGACGAGTTAATTTTTGTTCCTGGAAGTTAGGACATTTTACAAGTCGTAATTCGCGTGGACAAAGATTTCACGATTAAAATCGTAATGGTAGAATGGAGATAAACCTAGTGTGTTTGACAAATCAGAGACATGTTATACTGCGCGTTCGGTTTCAATTTACAATTTACTCGCTATCAATCCAGTATAACATGTCTCTGATTTTCAAACACACTAGGTATATCTCCTAAATAAAATAATGTGATGTACTTTAGTTTCTCTTTATTGCAGCAACGTACATGTATATGTATGTTCAATCAATATGTCGATATCAAAGTTAGAATTCATGTCCGTCACATGTGCTAAAACAGGTTCAAGAAGTTAATGCTTCTGTTTATTGACATTTATACGTGTACATTGATATGGATGAATAAATAGATAATGAAATATACATTTATTGCAACAAGGTTATAATTGTTCTATAAATCGTTATGTAACTATGGTCCAATCAAATTAGTTAAATGATATTTGGTTTGAAGCGTTTCTTTTGGACATAAAAGCTTTTAGATATGAGCCTAAATATGACAAAAGCTCGACATATTTGGACTTTGTTTTGTTTTTGGTAAAATATTTTTATAACAGACATACGGTGAATGTTGAAACCGCTTGCATGTTCCGTTATCAATAATGCTGTAAAAGAAATTATAAGCTTAAGTAACTTTGCAAGCTGCCATTGCAACTTAGCCAAAAGGGAGCAATGCGACCATTTTATAACGTGAAGATGAACGGACATGAGTTCGAATTCGCCATGTTCAAATGTATCTAATTTGAAAAGTATCGTCTTTGATGTAGCTTCTGCTTTATTGCAAATTTATTGTTTTGATTTCTCAAACAAATCCTTTAGTTAGGTTAATGAAAGAAAAGCTAATTAAACAATTCGATTATAATATTCTAACAGTTTCTCTTTCAATTATGAGGTGTGTGCGGACATCAACCTAAAAAGACATCGAGAATATGAATAGACTGCCATGAACATTTCATTGAGAATACGAAGGATTTGCTCCAAGGACATTTTGTTTGACCATAAACCCATGGCTCATTTTAGCGCGAGAAAACGAGACCAGGAACTTAGTGTACCCAATGTTGACGTCAATGAGGGATTGACTCCATCTTGGAAACCTAACACTATATCAATAGTAAACCTATCAACATACAAACCATTTAATGAGGTGCTCGATATGACCTTTCAAAACCTACCTCACGTCTAATGCTTCATTTCAAACAGCGTTTTCAATATATATCAGATGGGTTCTTTATTATTCCTTGCCACAGACTCGGATAGGGATATATGTTTGGTCTCCGTCCGTGGGTGTGTGTGTATGCGTGTGTGTGTGTGTGCGTGTGTGTGTCAGTCCGCCCAAGTCAAAGGGGCTTTTCTCAGAAACTATTTAAGACTTCAATAAAATAATGGGTCTTCAGGGCATCAATACATTGATCGAGTTAAAAAACAGAGTCATCTATTTTTTATCGAGTTATTGTTCTTGTTTTGTTTTGTATATATTCTAATCTTATATTTTTGTAATGCTAAAACTATTGTTAAGCATCTCTATGTTGCGTTTGTCTGTTGATGAAATATGCGTTGTTCGGCATACGTTTTATCTGTTCTAAAATGTTGTTGCAATACCTAAATGGGCAGTAGCAGGTTTTTAGGGGGAAAATAATGTGATGTCAGGAAAATGAAAATTAATGGTTTCAATTGAAAGACAATCTATTTAAACTAGATTGAGCAATAATAATTCAAATATATAATGTAAACTTTAGCCATGCGATTCCTTTGTCTTACATGAAATTAATTAAATGTGTTCACACAAAATGGCCCCCATTGAATTGTATGTGAATCGTCATACTTTGTCCTCTGACTATGGATGACTGGCTTTCGTAATGAGATTTTTGACACTGTCAAAATGATACATTTAGCATTAATTTACAATTATCTGTCAAATAATTAAAGTATGAAAGTATCCAAAAAAACGTGCTACTGTCCTTTAATAGAAATATACCAAAAATATTATTAGTAATCTGTATTTGCTTTGTCCAAAAGCGTTGGAGAAACTTTTTCTGATAGCTTTCCATAATCAAATGAAGCAGGTTATTTCAATGAAACATGATTATGAAGTGATATGTATTAGTTATCTTAAGTTTTAATTGGTGTCATCTTTTAATGTAGTCCTACTGAAGCTTATTGCAACCTCTGGACTGATGAGTGAGCTATGTATAGCCAGAGAAATGAAAACAAATTGTAACATGGCATGCAGATACTTTTAGGAAATGTATAAAAATGGAAAATACACGCGCAGATATTCGATACTAAATGTGCTAGACAGAGTTGTTAAAATATATATGTCTGTCGATAGAATGAATTCAAGGATGATAAAAATATTTTATGTGGAAAAGTAGCTTTTAACATTGTCTGTGTCTGTGTGCTGTATTTATTCAAAGATATTTTTGAATATTTGTAAGAAAATTAACGTTGTTTATCATTTCCACCGAATATGATCAGCGATAATAAATTAGGTCTCTAATGGAGTTTTGCATAAGTTGTATATATATTTATGAACATGCCTTTTCATTTATGAGCATGACCATTACTTATATTGTGTGTAATATTATAGGAAAAGTAACAAGGATGTTTGGTACTACAGAAAACCTCTGAGTGTATTACAAATATAATTTCGGCTTTATATAAAAATAATAAAACAACTGATCGTATATAACCGTATGTTGTTGTTTTTTATAAAGAAAAGTATAATATAGATTTAAAGATACCAGGTTCTAAAAAAGTTTTTAAAAGAAGTTATAGAATCTGGTTTTACTTTTACAGTGATGCTTGTTTTACACTGTTTTATAAAACATAAAACAAGTAAGTTCAGAAACAATTGATGAAAACTTGAAGTTGAAATATAAATTGCTGACAATTTTGGCACATTGAAAAAATATAAGAGCGGAATCAGAACCAACGTTTAGAAAAACGTTATTTATCAGGACTTGGTTGAATGTTGCCCAATAGCTCAGAAATTGCTGTTACCCATATGGTATAGGTGTATATCGAGAAGCTTAAGCGATTCTATATGGGACTCTCCTTGGAATGTTATCCTATGTTCTATTGTTTGAATTTATATTCAATTCTTTATTTCTGAAGTGTAGGCCATCGGCCCATAACTACATATGTTAGATTGTACATGACAAACTGGTGTGTATACAATAAAAGGTTTTCAGCTTTAACATCTTTGGTACATTGCATGATAAATAAAGCATGCTAAGTTATTAATAAGTTTACAATCTGATGTCAACATGAGAAATTTGAATTTAGCTTCATTTGGTTTTGTACAATATATCTGAGGTAAATATTTAGAACGGAGTTGGTGGAATTGGGAACATACAAGGAGAAAATGGTACTCATCCTCAATATAACCTTCATCACATTGTAAACACAATCTATCATATCTATTTATATTAAAATGCCTTCCTGTTTCGATACGTAAATGATGTGAGAAACATCTCAATTGAGCAATTGCTACTCTAAACTTCTTGATATTAACTGCACTTAAGTATAATTCCTTTGAAAATGATAGTTTGAAATGAGAATAAGCGATAGATTTGGTGCCAATTTGAAGAGAACTATGCCAATTCTGTTCATGAATACATTTCAACCGACTCATAAACTCGGATAAGAACGACGTAGGAAGACTAACAAATTGCTGTTCCCAGACATAACCAAAGCCTAAACTGTACAGCAGATCACGACACTTCGAAGCCCAATTAATTTTATTATGTTCTAAAGCCCTTAACATCATGTAGTAACATTTCTTGGGATAGCGGTTATCGGGCATAGATAATAATTTTAGCCAATATGTTATTGCCTTTTTGTAAGCAGATAAAAAGAGAGGGTAACGCCCACATTCGCCTCTAGCTACATTATTTGGGGTAGAAATCTTAACGCCTAAATATCGTTTGCAAGCTAAAGTATGTACCGATTCCATAAAATCATTCTGCCAGAACCCCCAGACTTCGGAACCGTAAAGCAGAATAGGAGCTATTTTCATATCAAATATCTTAAAATACAATTCATATGATATATCCCCAAGCTTACTTAATATCTTAAGAACGCCGAAAAAAGCCTTTTTACCTTGTAAAGCTGCATTTGAACAATGACTGGACCAAGATAGACCTCTAGTTAGAATTACACCGAGATATTTGTATGAAGATATAGATTCTAATTCCTTACCATTGAAAAACCATCTTTCTCGTTTTGATAAAGAACCGCCTTTCTGAAAAACAACAACTTTTGTCTTACACAAATTTACCTCAAGTCCATATTCTTTACATTATGCCGAATTTATATTAAGTTTATGAGTTATGAGTATTGTGTTATATTTGACCTCTGATGGCTAAACCTTAAAAGGGAATTTTACTCTGTTTAAGAATTACTACAATTCGGCGACCTACTTACAACCAAAGATACTCTGTTTCGTGAGACGTTTGTTTCAAAACGTGCGATTAATTTGATGTGGTGTCTTCAACCGAATAAAACTTTTGTGAACAGTTGCTTTGACATTTAACTTACATAATATCAAAGTATCTGCATGTTTTTGATTGGCGAGTCATAGTGTGATCCACAGTTTGACCCTGGCAGTGGAAAACCTTAAATCATGTGAATCATTTTAGCTTTCCTGTCACCTGTTTTCAAAGAGGTGAAAATAATATTAAAAAGGACTTCATTAAAAGATGAAACAACGAACTTCTTAATACTAGAGTATGTAATGCATCATGATTCTCAATATGGAAGCACGCAGCTGTTCACGTATCTTATCCTATTTTATTGATATATATTTCTTTAGATGTCCCAATCAAAGCGTTGATCATAGAAAAGATTTATTTGATAACCATGGTTTCAAAATTTTCGGTTAGGAGACCCCAAATAAATATAATTGGATATTTATCTATATTAATCAGAAATAACTATAATGACTCTCACAGTAGATCAATATAACATACACTAAGTACCCCTCTACTTTGTTCAATAAACTCTTAGATATCACATGTAGCGGTAGATTAGTTACCTCTCATTACAGTCTGATTAAAATCGACTATGATTCGAGGTAAAAAGGTTTTTAAATATTGTCTCTAGTCGGGTTTGAACTTCAACCAACCCGGCTTACCTTTCATTCAGTCTGAAGGCACCCCTATTATCCGCATGTTCTGACGCAAGCTCATCTAGCCAATCGCAAGCTTACGGGGCGCAGTAAAAGCTTCGGTATCATGCAGGGGCAGGTAACTCCAGTGTACCATTCGTTATACATAATCGCCGCTAAACGCTATTTAAAAACGAGGATGTGATAGGATAGCTTTTGACTGGGTTTGTCTGCGCTAAACTGGTCATAGGAACATACGATAGAGGTGGGTACATTCAGACCGAGACGGAGAGGATGTTCTGGCTGGTTCGAGCCCCGATAGAGACAATATTGTTGATATTTATTCCTCGGAGTACGGTAGATTTAAATCAGACTGCCTCTCATTAGAGGCCGTAATCCACAGCATAAGCATATTCAGGTCTCAAGTTGCATGACATTCTAGGCTGTGTGGTCTTTAGCTACAGCATCAGGTCTCATAAGATATTAAACAAGAAGCCAGAAAGGTAATCACCAGTATATATTCATAATTTGCTAGTCATAACGTTATCGATTATCGTAGTTAACTGACTCTCACAGCACATAATTGTAAAACCTATCAGTAACGCATTTAGCAAGAATTGTTCCTTAAGAACAGAAAGAGTTTACAGCTATCAGTACAGAGGCCATTGACCTTCAGAAACTCTTGTCTCGCTGACTCATTTCCTATATCAATCGATTTTGCTATGAACTTAATATGTGTGCTTATACAGAGTGATGAACTCTAATGTGTTATTATCACGAGAAGACAGTGAACAATTTGCGTTATCTTTGAATAGAAGTCACACTGTCTTTTCCCTCAAGACGGCCCGGTAGACAACGAGTAATAGTTTAAACGAGAACCGATTGCTGAGGAGTTCACAACTATCAGTACAGGCAACTGTTCTTCATAGACTGTTATCTCGCTGTATCATTACCGATTCCAGCTTTTATCAACCAATTTTGCTATCAACCAACTATATGTACTTATAGACAGTATTGAGCTCATATATGTTAACTATTGGTCAGACATAGTTACAGATGCTTTGTTTCCATAAATTTAGTTATCTCCTCATTGACGTCAAACTACTCGTACTCTGAGGTTTTGACCTTATATTATGTATGAAGCTCGGGTGAGTCATGGGGATAATGATCAAATAGCAAGTCCTTGTTACAAATATATTTCTGGGCGTGTAGGAGTAAACATAATTTGATAAGAGGTTAAATCACTAAGGCAACACATAAGGAACATATTTGTCCTTGGTCATTACGAAAAATCAATTTGTTTATAAAGACGTTCTCTAATTTGAAGCTATAAATACTATTTAGTCAATAATTGTTTCTAAATGGAGATTTAGAAAAGTTTATGATAGGGTTTAAAATCTAGTTTTGTTTGGTATCAACAATGATACCTTTATTGAGTATCCATTGACGAGTGGCAAACTGGTAAAGACTTAACGACTTACTGTCTGTTATAAAGATTTTGTTACACCTTCCCTGCTTATTGAGTTCAATGCAATTAATACACAAGTTGAAAGTTTGAATTAAAAAAGAAAACTCGTACAAATGAATAAATATTAAAATCGAAAGGGTAAGGATTTATCCATTTCTCTGAAGCCAGTAGGTTAACACCAACCAGTTTGTTGATACAAAACTTCTTCATTTCTTTTGTATCATTTCGAATGTATCAACCGATTACCGTTTAGGAAAATCACCTCCCCACAGGCGCATTATATTAAGACACCAGACATATTAAAAATTTCTTCTTTTTATTTGAATTTTTAAAAATATATATTATATGATTTAAAATCATATCTTCCTATTAAGAAATCAAACAAAATGTGTCTACAAGAATATTGTTCTACTCTGTCGAGTGTGCTGTCGTCACATTTTCTTGCAGGGTCACTTGCTATTGGCCATCCCTCAGTGAATTTTTATACATTTTGAATGACTAGTGTTAGTTATCATCATTGAAAGTATTGAAATGACAAAGTAAGCAGCACTACTATCAAGACATGTCAAACTGTAAATGTCGTGGGGTCAAGCTGTTTTTTCAAGATTGAGTCCAAATGGAATGTCTGTGTACAATGCCCATGATAGAAATGTTTACCTTCAAAGTATGTATTAATGAGTTTAAATCTCCTGGAAGGAAGCAAAATGCAAATAAATGTCTCTAAAATTGCTCTGAAAGCCTGAGATCAGACCAGGTTACTCGAGAAAATTATTTAAAACTTTACCATGTCTGGATGCAAATTGCAGAGGATCATGTTGTTGAAGGCATAGTCATATGGGATCTCTAATGCGAAAAGAATTTGTAAACGTATTTTTTCGACTTTGATAGAATATACAAAATCTTAAGATTGTCCAACACCCAAAGCCAAAACGCTACGCCAATTCTATTATTGTTAAATTGAAGTATGCTTTACGTATTTGAACAAATACCTACTCATTTGACACATAGAAATGACATAGCTATCCAAATCAAACCTAACACAATGGAGACATAACATCCATAATTGGGCTGATAAGATGGATTTCCCTGATGATTCCGGCTGAAGTATGCAATATTCATGTTTGTATCTGTGAAAGATACGAGAATCTCTATCATTCAAAGGAGCATATTGAGTTGTACTATAAACACGGTTGCTCTGTATTACTATTGATCTACCTTTTACAGTATGAATGATGTTTGCTTTGATTTGTACTTATTCGAGGAACAGCCTAAAAGCAGTCTTTTGGGGGTTCATAAAGGTGATACTAATGGCGTCAGCTTTTGTCAAAACATGAAACAATAACAATACTTTCTTTCCAATCACAGAGACAGTAGTTTGTTTATGCGGATGTAAAATGTAAAATTGTCTGTGACATATGCCTGTCGTCTTACCTTTTAAAATAAGGTTTGAGATAACCCCTTTTAGACATTGCTTAAAATACTTAAATGACCATTAATTATATTCAGATTTTTTTCCTCAATTTGAACATTTTAAATGTGATCCCTTTTATTTGAAGGACAATTCCAGAATGTACATTTAAATTCGTTCTACATGCTTAAAAAAATTAATATCTATATTGAAGTGTGTACATTACCTGATATATCACAATCTTTAGTTTTCTTCATTGAACCAAGCATAACATTTAAGCTGTTTGTTTAGGAAACAATCTTTGTCAGAATGGGTTATGGGTCAGAACGATATTACCTAATACGAAAACTAGTTAAAGCAAAAATTAGAAACACGACACACACATACAGCAAGCACAAAGTGAATGGGGAAATAATCAAGATCCTATTTTATTGTGAAATGGTTGTTTTAAAATAGTCATTGGCAACTATAATTCTATCATAATTAGCTTCATTTTTACTAAGGGCAGATAACTTTCCATCTACAGCGTATGAACGAAAAAAGCAACAAAAGAGTCCATGTGGATCCTTAACACCTTTATAGTCCATTTGAACCGATTTTTGCAAGATATGACAACTGCCAATTTCAACAGGAGATGGCCTGTACCCAAACTGCCAGATGGCATAGTGAACAAATATGCTCAATTCAAAATGTGCTCAAATACTTTAAAGACATAATCTTTTAAAAACGATATGGAGATTTGTTCCATCACAATGAAAAAACTAAATAACTCATCTAGTTTCATCTTACCCACTTATCTTACCCTTCCTATTCTCTCCCCACAGAGGCAGATAAAGTTGATCGAGCCTCTGTTCTTACATGTATTAGATCAAAACCGTGGGTTCAGGCAGTTTCCCCTTGCGGAAAAGTTGCACCACAATCCATTTAATTTGGTTTTCAAACAACAGTACTTCTTGTTGTTCATACCACAATGCCTTTGCCATGATCCAGTAGCCAAACTGATGATTCTGGAACAGCGTGGCTGATTGCACAGCTAACTTTGATTGCCTCCAATAAGGCATCTCCCTTTCTATCCCACAAACTCGGCGATTCAGAACAGAAGTTGGATTAACATTTCATGATCTGCCTCTGTGGGGAGATAACGACTTGAATGTTGAATATCACATTTGCTCAGTATTTCTTTTATAACAAGGACTCCTACGTAAACTGCATAGTTTGCATATCATTTTGCAATATCATAAACATTTCTCAACCCGACTTGACTTGGTTTTTTTTGGTAAAGTACCACTGTCCTTAAATATATAACTTTTGTACAAAAGAAGAAACACAAAGCCAACTGCGGATCTTAAAAATCATTTTGCCACTAGACATCACTTAAGCAGCAAAGCCTTTAAAGGGGCAGTAGCACGTTTTTAGGGGGAGTATAAGGTGATGTCAGGAAAATGAAAATAAATGGTTCCAATTGAAAGACAATGTATTTAAACTAAATGAAGCAGTAATAATTCAAATATATAACGTAAAGTTTAGCCATGCGACTCTTTTTTCTTAGACAAAGTGAATTAAAGGTGTTCACAAAAAATGGCCGCCAATGGATTTTACGTGAATCCATATAATTTGTCCTCTGACTATGGGTGATTGGCTTGTGTAATGAGATTGTTGTCAATGTCAATATAATTCATTTAGCATTAACTTACAATTATAAGTGAAATATTTAAAATATAAAATTATCAAAAAAAGTGCTACTGCCCCTTTAAGATATACCTATGTGCACATGGCAGATAATCGATAATATTCATTGATTCCCAAAATTGAAACACAACCAGAAGTCCTTCGAGAGCAAGCAAGATGCAAAGTTTCAGCGCGTTTGTAATGATGGTAAATGCATATTCAAAAACAACAGTTAACAAGACATTTTGCCTTTAAAAGCAAGAGATAAAAGAAACAACATTTTATACATGTAACACGTAAAACATACGTATGTTAACAATAGTTATTTTCAGCGTATGTTTTATTTTGTGCTCATGGACATTCATGATGCATAAGCTTATTTTTCTTCCTGGTTCTTCCTTTAATTCAAAGTGGACCTTTTTGACATAAACATCATAGAAAAAAATTAAAAGTAGTACGTGACAACTGTTATCGGAGAAATGTAACTGCAGACAAACACATCACTTGATCGAAACTTGCACAGACGCCTAAAAGATTGAAAGAAACATATTAACGACACAACCAGCTTTAGAAAGAATCTTTGCCAAAAGGTTGTACATTTCAATAGAACCACTGGATCTTTGTCGTCTTTTATAAAAATAGCTATATCCCTTTGAAGTTGTAGCTGTTTCATCCCGACTGTGGATGCTATCCCATCTTAAGATGGGATAGCTCTCGGGCTATCCCAACTGTGGATAAAACGCTATTCTAAGTTGGGATATCCCATCTTAAGATGGGATAGCTTGATCAACTTTTGATTTTAAAAGTACTTTTACATATTTTTGTTTCTTTAATATTGTCTTTAATATACAAAAAAGTCCTTCAAAAAATTTTATGAAGTTTTTTATTTGAATATAGACCTTGATGAAATGATTTACATATTTGATGAAATAATTACTTCGGTGGAATTGTATGTGTTTGATAATATTGACTTTGATGAAAAAGTGACTTTGAAGAGAAATTCCTTATGAAAAATATCTTTGATTAAAAAATTGGAATTCTTTGTTACATGTTTGATAAAATAGTGACTTTGATATTAATTTTTTTTTTAAATAAGTATCTCATGCAACGGGAACTTTGATTCGAAAAATGACTTTTATGAAATATTTTTACATGAAATATTGACTTTGATGGAATGGTATGGTGTTTGATAAAATATTGACCTTGAAAAAGTGATTTTGATGAAAAAGTGCTTTTAAAGAGAAGTTACCGTTTGAAAAAAAAAGACTTTTATGAAGAGATTAGATTTTGTTACGTGTTTGATAAAAAAGAGACATTGATAATAAAAAAAGATTTTAGAAAAATAAGTTTGTTATGCAACGTGAACTTTGATTCGAAATATGACTTCGATGAAATATTTCAATATTTAAAAAATGTTATGCAATTATTTCATTTGAATATAGACCTTGATGAAATGATTTACATATTTGATGAAATATTGAGTTTGATCGAATTGTATGGTGTTTGAAGAGATATTGACTTTAATGGAATTGTATTGTGTTTGATGATTTAAAAGAAATATTACATATACATTTATTAACAGTTATTATGCAATGTGTTTTATGATTCGATGATTGATCTTGATGAAATGTTTTTACATCTGCGGTATATCACAATCTGCAGATTGTTCGAACAATCTGCAGATTGTGACATATTCCTAGATTGTTTAAACAATCTGCAGATTGTGAGACCTGCACAATCTGGGAATGATCATTTTTGGTCCAACTAAGGGAGTGGTGTTGCAATTCCCAGATTGTGAATGGATATAAGCAACTGTGTATAGAATGGAATAAAGGAGACGATTCCTAGATTGTGAGGGGCTCTTACATGGTCTTGGGTTCCCTCTGACGGGGCAGTGTTGTCTATTCCCAGATTGTGATGGACTCTTGGCGACTTTCTAATTTCAGTCTATGGTGTATAGGGGTATATTCCTAGATTGTGAAGGGCTCTTAGCGACTTTCTATCTTCATTCTATGGAGTATAGGGTTACATTCCTAGATTGTGAGGGGCTCTTACGTGGTCTTGGGGTCCCTCTGACGGGGCAGTGTTGTCTATTCCCAGATTGTGATGGACTCTTAGTGACTTTCTATCTTTAATCTATTGAGTATGGGGGTACATTCCTAGATTGTGAGGGGCTCTTACGTGGTCTTGGGGTCCCTCTGACGGGGCAGTGTTGTCTATTCCCAGATTGTGATGGACTCTTAGTGACTTTCTATCTTTAATCTATTGAGTATGGGGGTACATTCCTAGATTGTGAGGGGCTCTTACGTGGTCTTGGGGTCCCTCTGACGGGGCAGTGTTATCTATTCCCAGATTGTGATGGACTCTTAGTGACTTTCTATCTTTAATCTATTGAGTATGGGGGTACATTCCTAGATTGTGAGGGGCTCTTACATGGTCTTGGGTTCCCTCTGACGGGGCAGTGTTGTCTATTCCCAGATTGTGATGGACTCTTGGCGACTTTCTAATTTCAGTCTATGGTGTATAGGGGTATATTCCTAGATTGTGAAGGGCTCTTAGCGACTTTCTATCTTCATTGTATGGAGTATAGGGTTACATTCCTAGATTGTGAGGGGCTCTTACATGGTCTTGGGGTCCCTCTGACGGGCCAGTGTAGTCTATTCCCAGATTGTGATGGACTCTTAGTGACTTTCTTTCTTTAATCTATTGAGTATGGGGGTATATTCCTAGATTGTGAGGGGCTCTTACATGGTCTTGGGGTCCCTCTGACGGGGCAGTGTTGTCTATTCCCAGATTGTGATGGACTCTTAGCGACTTTCTATCTTCAGTCTATGGTGTATAGGGGTATATTCCTAGATTGTGAGCGGCTCTTACCTAGTCTGTGGGTCCCTCTGGCGGGGCAGTGTGGTCTATTCCCAGATTGTGAAGGGCTATAAGCGGTTTTCTATCATCAATTTATGTAATATAGAGAACGATTCTTAGATTGTGAAGGGCTCATTGCTGGTATTAGTGTCCAATTGACGGGTTAGTATGGTCCATTCGCAAATCGTCTTCATTTCAAGCAATATAGGGGTAAATTCCTAGATTGTGAAGGGCTCTTAGCTTGTCATGATGTCCAACTGACGGAGAGGTGTTGTCCATTTCAATATTGTGAAGGACTGGGAGCTATTTTCTTTGTTCACGAAATGGTGTATTGGGTGATTCCCAGGTTGTGAAGGAATGTGTGCATATTTTTTAGAACAAAAACTATTTAATTATTACGGTAAAATCCTGGGATTGTGAACGGCTATGTGTGTGTCTTTTGAAAGACAGATTTTAGAATATTGAAATCAATGATCGAAAATATATTGTCTGATAGAAAGGATAGTTAGCAGTAAACCTTATTATTATTATCAACGCCCGTCTGTATTACTTTTTCAGTGTTTAGAATTTTTTTACCTAAGTAAATACCTTTTAAGAGCCAATTTTAAAGGCACAAATAAAATGTTGGTACTAAACAATTTTCAATGCAGTTTCTTGGGAATACTGTACTCTGTTTACCGTCTTTGACATTTACTGGTTATCATTATAGATATACTTCAAATTCATATTTTTAAGGATTTGAATTTAAGAACCTTGATAGAGCAGTGACATGTGCCAACAATACATGTATTTGATAAAAGACTTCACATTTGACTATATCATTTAAGAGAAACTTATTTTGAAATTTTGAATAACATTTTTATCATTTCTATGTGAAATGTCAGAATCTTTCAACTACATGTATGTGTAATCTTGTGATCTCTGTGGCAAATGCTTGATTAATCCTTACCCATAGCATTGTTACGTTCTTAACGTTTAATCAATCCCCAATGAGTACTTGAAATGAATATACATTCAATTAGAAGGAGGAAGTTGGTGTGATTGTGCGAGAGTGCAGCTCAAGTCAGACATGGACGCGACACAGTGACATGTTGTTGTGATAACCATCTGAAGAACAGTCAGACGGCTGGTCTAATTATATAACATGACACGGTATAAATTATCATTGATAGATAAAACTATTTCATCAGTTTAAAGTGGAAATATTTTTAAAAGATATCTTTAAGTTTAGCTTCAACTAAGCATATAGAAGAATGCGATTCTATGGATTGTCGCCGAAGCCAATCGATAATATCATTATAATAGTAACATTTAGCTATCTTAACAGTAACACCATATCACGTTTTTGAGGAAACTATACACATCAGTATTTCTATCATGAATGTATTCTTGCTTGTTTATATCACCTTTTTGCATTACAAATCAAAATAAAATGTCACATATACATGCATGTTGTATAACAATTTTGTAAGTTAACAGTTAAGTAACAGTTACTATGATGTCACAAAATGTCTCCATTTACTAAATGGCACTGAGCAAAGTTTTGTTAGATTTTGGTCAACTTTGCATTTGTTGTTGAGTTAAATTACACTTTACCTTTGATTTTGTATATGTTTTATATATTTGGTATGCAACTGTACTGGATTATTTGCCACTTCCTGTACTATGACGTATGCCTGTAAAGTAAAATATGGAGAGAAAAAAAATCTCAATTCACATTTATCTGATAGAGGGTTGTCAAAAAGTCGTGCCTGTTCTTGTGGAAACATTCGGGAGGATCCTTTTCATTATTTTTTTAAATGCCCATTATATGATAGATTCCGATCAAATCAATACTTTGTTAAAAACGGTATAACATTAAATCTGTCCTAAGCGACGACAAATCCTTGTCACAGAGTGAATGAATCCCTATTAATATCTATATACCATTTCATAAATGATACCAACCGATTATAAATTTCTCTCCTTAAATCTGTACCAAATGCAAATGTAGACAAAGTTGAATATTAATTTGAGTTTTCTATGAATAATTGCAAATTTTGTATTTCCAGCAATGCATTTGATATCTGAATCGTTTTATGTTTTTCAGGAGAAGCATTTATATAGGCATTTGTTGCCTGTTTGCTAATCCTTTTTCCCTATTATGTATATTTTCTGAATGTTGTGTATTTTGTATGTTATATGGAAATAAAATACTGTTTAAATCAAATGTCACAACATTTTTATAACTCATCAATAAGAGCAAGAACATATTTTTTCATTAGATCACACATCTAAACCAAAACAGATATATTTGTCCATTTTTAATATGTCACGGTTTGTATTGATTTAACACTTCTAGTTGATAGCACAAAGGACTGATTAACACACTACAATTGGTCATTTTTGGCGACGGTGTAGATCCTAGGTGAGAGTTTCTACATTTTACTGGTCGATTGATATAGATAGCATTTGATGATTAAATGGAATTATGAAATAAAATACGTAAAAGAATTTTTCAGGAAATGAAAGCAACGTACATAAGTAAACATTGATACTTTAATATACATAAAAAAATTAAACAATAAATAAATACCTGACAATAGAGAGGATTCTTCTCACTCTTCTAAACAAAAAACGCATTGATGTGGGAATTAATATTTTTCAGAACCACCTTACAATCATAGCCAAGGTCATACTAAGCTACAGTACTTAACACCATCTAAGTTTTTGTCAGCACAAAGCAAACACATCTAATTTTGTATGATATTGTATAATACTTTTGTTCAACATATGATATAGTTTGTGACTTTTTACTGTGACCCTTCTGCTGTGAGTTATTCTATAATTTATTTTCCAGTAATTTCCCATTTTAATGTAATTCAATGTATCATATTTCTTTTTATTGACATGTATATTTTAGCACGTTTATAATGAAACGTTACATGTACTTTAATCCATATGTACTTTTATACATAACCTATGTATTTATAAACTCTCACAGTCGATCAGTAGAAATCAAAGTCGTGTACAAAGCCCTTCACAATCTAAGAATCGTCTCTGAATATTGTAAATAAAGACTCAAAGACCCACACATAACCCCTCACAATCTGGGAATCGTCCCTTACAGTTATCCATTAAGTCTCAAAGTCGCGTATAAAGCTCTTCACAATCTGAGAATCGTCTCTCACAGTCGATCAGTAGGACTCAAAGTAACTTAAAAAGCCCTTCACAATCTTGGAATCGTCCCTTACAGTTATTCAGTAAGTGTCAAAGTCGTGTACAAAGCCCTTCACAATCTGAGAATCGTCTCTCATAGTCGACCAGTAGGACTCAAAGTCGGGTTAAAAACCCCTTACAATCTGAGAATCGTCTCTCAAAGTCGACCAGTAGGACTCAAAGTCGCGTATAAAGCTCTTCACAATCTGGGAATCGTCTCTCATAGTCGACCAGTAGGACTCAAAGTAACTTAAAAAGCCCTTCCCAATCTTGGAATCGTCCCTTACAGTTATTCAGTAAGTGTCAAAGTCGTGTACAAAGCCCTTCACAATCTGAGAATCGTCTCTCATAGTCGACCAGTAGGACTCAAAGTCAGGTTAAAAGCCCCTCACAATCTGGGAATCGTCTCTCATAGTTGACCAGTAGGACTCAAAGTCGGGTTAAAAACCCCTTACAATCTGAGAATCGTCTCTCAAAGTCGACCAGTAGGACTCAAAGTCGGGTTTAAAGCCTTTCACAATCTGGGAATCGTCTCTCATAGTCGACCAGTAGGACTCAAAGTCGGAATAAAAGCCCCTCACAATCTGTGAATCGTTCCTTACAGTTATTCAGTAAGTGTCAAAGTCGTGTACAAAGCCCTTCACAATCTGAGAATCGTCTCTCATAGTCGACCAGTAGGACTCAAAGTCAGGTTAAAAGCCCCTCACAATCTGGGAATCGTCTCTCATAGTCGACCAGTAGGACTCAAAGTCGGGTTAAAAGCCCCTTACAATCTAAGAATCGTCTCTCAAAGTCGACCAGTAGGACTCAAAGTCGGGTTTAAAGCCTTTCACAATCTGGGAATCGTCTCTCATAGTCGACCAGTAGGACTCAAAGTCGGAATAAAAGCCCCTCACAATCTGTGAATCGTCCCTTACAGTTATTCAGTAAGTGTCAAAGTCGTGTACAAAGCCCTTCACAATCTGAGAATCGTCTCTCATAGTCGACCAGTAGGACTCAAAGTCGGGTTAAAAGCCCCTTACAATCGGAGAATCGTCTCTCAAAGTCGACCAGTAGGACTCAAAGTCGGGTTTAAAGCCTTTCACAATCTGGGAATCGTCTCTCATAGTCGACCAGTAGGACTCAAAGTCGGAATAAAAGCCCCTCACAATCTGTGAATCGTCCCTTACAGTTATTCAGTAAGTGTCAAATTCGTGTACAAAGCCCTTCACAATCTGAGAATCGTCTCTCATAGTCGACCAGTAGGACTCAAAGTCAGGTTAAAAGCCCCTCACAATCTGGGAATCGTCTCTCATAGTCGACCAGTAGGACTCAAAGTCGGGTTAAAAGCCCCTTACAATCTGAGAATCGTCTCTCAAAGTCGACCAGTAGGACTCAAAGTCGGGTTTAAAGCCTTTCACAATCTGGGAATCGTCTCTCATAGTCGACCAGTAGGACTCAAAGTCGGAATAAAAGCCCCTTACAATCTGTGAATCGTCCCTTACAGTTATTCAGTAAGTGTCAAAGTTGTGTACAAAGCTTTTCACAATCTGAGAATCGTCTCTCACAGTCGACCAGTAGGACTCAAAGTCGCGGAAAAAGCCCTTCACAATCTGGGAATAGTCACTTACAGTTATTCATTAAGTCTCAAAGTCGCGTACAAAGTCCCTCACTATCTGGGAAACGTCCCTTACAGTTATTCATTAAGTCTCAAAGTCGCGTACAAAGCCCTTCACAATCTGAGAATCGTCTCTCATAGTCGACCAGTAGGACTCAAAGTCAGGTTAAAAGCCCCTCACAATCTGGGAATCGTCTCTCATAGTCGACCAGTAGGACTCAAAGTCGGGTTAAAAGCCCCTTACAATCTAAGAATCGTCTCTCAAAGTCGACCAGTAGGACTCAAAGTCGGGTTTAAAGCCTTTCACAATCTGGGAATCGTCTCTCATAGTCGACCAGTAGGACTCAAAGTCGGAATAAAAGCCCCTCACAATCTGTGAATCGTCCCTTACAGTTATTCAGTAAGTGTCAAAGTCGTGTACAAAGCCCTTCACAATCTGAGAATCGTCTCTCATAGTCGACCAGTAGGACTCAAAGTCGGGTTAAAAGCCCCTTACAATCGGAGAATCGTCTCTCAAAGTCGACCAGTAGGACTCAAAGTCGGGTTTAAAGCCTTTCACAATCTGGGAATCGTCTCTCATAGTCGACCAGTAGGACTCAAAGTCGGAATAAAAGCCCCTCACAATCTGTGAATCGTCCCTTACAGTTATTCAGTAAGTGTCAAATTCGTGTACAAAGCCCTTCACAATCTGAGAATCGTCTCTCATAGTCGACCAGTAGGACTCAAAGTCAGGTTAAAAGCCCCTCACAATCTGGGAATCGTCTCTCATAGTCGACCAGTAGGACTCAAAGTCGGGTTAAAAGCCCTTTACAATCTGAGAATCGTCTCTCAAAGTCGACCAGTAGGACTCAAAGTCGGGTTTAAAGCCTTTCACAATCTGGGAATCGTCTCTCATAGTCGACCAGTAGGACTCAAAGTCGGAATAAAAGCCCCTTACAATCTGTGAATCGTCCCTTACAGTTATTCAGTAAGTGTCAAAGTTGTGTACAAAGCTTTTCACAATCTGAGAATCGTCTCTCACAGTCGACCAGTAGGACTCAAAGTCGCGGAAAAAGCCCTTCACAATCTGGGAATAGTCACTTACAGTTATTCATTAAGTCTCAAAGTCGCGTACAAAGTCCCTCACTATCTGGGAAACGTCCCTTACAGTTATTCATTAAGTCTCAAAGTCGCGTACAAAGCCCTTCACAATCTGAGAATCGTCTCTCAAAGTCGATAAGTGGGATTCAAAGTCGCGTAAAAAGCCCCTCACAATCTGAGAATCGTCTCTCATAGTCGACCAGTAGGACTCAAAGTCGGGTTTAAAGCCCTTCACAATCTGGGAATCGTCTCTCATAGTCGACCAGTAGGACTCAAAGTCGGGTTTAAAGCCCTTCACAATCTGGGAATCGTCTCTCATAGTCGACCAGTAGGACTCAAAGTCGGGTTTAAAGCCCATCACAATCTGAGAATCGTCTCTCATAGTCGACCAGTAGGACTCAAAGTCGGGTTAAAAGCCCCTTACAATCTGAGAATCGTCTCTCAAAGTCGACCAGTAGGACTCAAAGTCGGGTTTAAAGCCTTTCACAATCTGGGAATCGTCTCTCATAGTCGACCAGTAGGACTCAAAGTCGGAATAAAAGCCCCTCACAATCTGTGAATCGTCCCTTACAGTTATTCAGTAAGTGTCAAATTCGTGTACAAAGCCCTTCACAATCTGAGAATCGTCTCTCATAGTCGACCAGTAGGACTCAAAGTCAGGTTAAAAGCCCCTCACAATCTGGGAATCGTCTCTCATAGTCGACCAGTAGGACTCAAAGTCGGGTTAAAAGCCCCTTACAATCTGAGAATCGTCTCTCAAAGTCGACCAGTAGGACTCAAAGTCGGGTTTAAAGCCTTTCACAATCTGGGAATCGTCTCTCATAGTCGACCAGTAGGACTCAAAGTCGGAATAAAAGCCCCTTACAATCTGTGAATCGTCCCTTACAGTTATTCAGTAAGTGTCAAAGTTGTGTACAAAGCTTTTCACAATCTGAGAATCGTCTCTCACAGTCGACCAGTAGGACTCAAAGTCGCGGAAAAAGCCCTTCACAATCTGGGAATAGTCACTTACAGTTATTCATTAAGTCTCAAAGTCGCGTACAAAGTCCCTCACTATCTGGGAAACGTCCCTTACAGTTATTCATTAAGTCTCAAAGTCGCGTACAAAGCCCTTCACAATCTGAGAATCGTCTCTCAAAGTCGATAAGTGGGATTCAAAGTCGCGTAAAAAGCCCCTCACAATCTGAGAATCGTCTCTCATAGTCGACCAGTAGGACTCAAAGTCGGGTTTAAAGCCCTTCACAATCTGGGAATCGTCTCTCATAGTCGACCAGTAGGACTCAAAGTCGGGTTTAAAGCCCTTCACAATCTGGGAATCGTCTCTCATAGTCGACCAGTAGGACTCAAAGTCGGGTTTAAAGCCCATCACAATCTGAGAATCGTCTCTCATAGTCGACCAGTAGGACTCAAAGTCGGGTTAAAAGCCCCTCACAATCTTGGAATCGTCTCTCATAGTCGACCAGTAGGACTCAAAGTCGGGTTAAAAGCCCCTCATAAGGTAACTTCCATAATTTCTAACAAAGTCAATATTTGTTCATTCACATACAACAATTTTCTCAAGTTTAATCTTCAAATCCAAATTCACTTTGTATTACATAATGTTTTTTTTAAATATAAAAAATTTCCAAATAAAAGTTAATATTTTACCCGTAACAACTTCCATTAGATAATTTTTAATCAAAATTACCATTATAATGTGATTTCTCTGCAAAGACATTTTATTCATCAAACTCAATATTTAATCAAACGTGAAAAGTCATCAAAGTAAGTCTTTATAAAAACACTATTTTTGCAAACTCAAAAAAAAAAACACTAACAAATTCCATCAAAGTCTATATATCGTCAAATATCAACCAAAGTCACTTTTTCAAATTCTTGTTTTTACTAAATATTCCACACACAAAATTATTTATTAAAGTTGAAATTTTTATATCTTAAAGTACTTTCAAAAGCAAAAGTTGATCCAGCTATCCCATCTTAAGATTGGATATCCCAACTTAGAATAACGCTTTATCCACAGTTGGGACAGCTGCAAGAGCTATAGATGGGATAGATCCGTAGTTGGGATGCAACAGAAACCACTGTCAAAATTCAACTGTCTATGAGGACTCTAATAACGCGTCTGCTCATACAGGCCTCTCGAACAAACTGTCCCTGCCATTATCACCAGTGGGTTATTTCGTAACCAAATGACTTCGGTTCCAGCATGACCGAACCCACAAGTAATTCCAACGAAAGCACTTTCTACAAAAAACAAACACTTTTAACAAATCCAAAAGCTCTTTGTAACACACTCAGCTAAATAAGCAATAGTCAGAATACATTTTATTGAAATGTCTTCTTAAAAAAAAAGAGAATAAACGTAGAGAATGAAACTGTTTTAATTAAATTTTCGTAAGAGTATGTTGCTTGTTGATAACCGATCCCAAATGCTTACTTCGCTAATGGCTGAAGTATTGACAAAGCGCCATAAAACCGTAACACTCTTAGTGAAGTATAGTTTAGGATTTTTCAAATTCGGTAATTTCTTTTTTCTTCCTTGTGAAGTCAACTGTAGCCTTTGTTGACCTGATCGTGATACCTGGTTTGGATTGGGTAGATAAGCGCCGTGTTGTTTCATCAGAACATGTTTAACCTTTGAATAAGGTTAACCTTTTGCTATTTTGAATTATTTGCTAGCTTACAATTGTTATTTCGTTTAATATTAAATATTATCCCATTTTGTTATCACCAACACATTATGATATGTTATAATATTTGATTTCATATCCTTACTTTTGCACAACGTGTTGTTATTCATCCAATTTTTCGTTATATTTTCAAACAAACAGTCAGGATTACCTTGTTGCAACGACTTAGTTTTTAGTAACAAAAAGTGATAAAGGTATAATATATCAAACAATATATTATATGTTCTCTACACAAGACGATGATAAAGACGAACCGACAGCCAATTACAATTTGGGAATCCACTATTATACTCAATTAGACACATACACGTTTTAAACTTTATAAGCTATAATCGAATCGAATAGTTTTGTATTGATTACTTACAACTACAATCCATGATTACATCCATTCACATTGTTTTACTTACAACCACATGAATACATCCATTCACATTGTTTACTTACAACCACATGATTACATCCACTCACATTGTTTCACATCCCAAAGATTGTTTTTTACATTTTTTGGGATTATTACAAATCACAGACTGTTTTAAAAATCTGCAGTTTGTGCACGAATAATTGTACCATATAACCAATTTAAACAGTTTAATTTACAATCAGTCTTGCCATCGAGATTATATTTTTAATATCCTCTACGTTGAAGGGATATGACTCATTGACATTTAGATAGCCGTATTCCTCGGGAATAGACGAGTATTCCTCGAGAACACAGTATTGATAAATCATTCAAAGGGTATTACGAAGCAGGTTTCTGGGTCAAGTGAGCAAGTCTCTCCTTGACGTTATTTAAAGCCCAGATCTTATCAACTAGAAGGTGCACGCGAAGATCATAAAAGGGTCTTACATTACTTGTGACAGGGTGCAACTATCTATTAAATAGGTGATTGCTTAATATAATATTTGTATTTAATCATATACATACTACTGAGTAGAAACGTGGGAGGGGAGGGCTTGAATGCCCACAAAAAACAACCACTACATATGAACTTCTGGCTATTGACAGTGATAAAAAAAGATATTGGGTTTTAGTGATAATTCGTTTCATAGATTGTTATTTAAAAGAGCAGTAGCAAGTTTTTAAGGGGAATATAAGGTGATGCCAGGAAAATAAAATTAATGGTTCCAGTTGAAAGACAATGTATTTAAACTAAATGGAGCAGTAATATATGATTTAAAGTTTAACCATTTGATTCCTTTATGTTACACAAAATCGTATTAAAGGTGTTCACACAAAATGGTTATGTGAATCTTTATGATATGTTGGATTTTTGACACTATCAAAATAATACATTTAACATTATGATACACTTATAAGTGAGAATTTTAAAATATAAAATTATAAAAAAACGTGCTACTACCCCTTTAAACTTGGAAATTGTGTCTATCCACCTGAAAAGTGTTTTCCATCACCTAGTGTGATACTGATCTGTGGTAATGTACCACATGTATGAGATGTATACGTGACTGTAATTTCCTGATATGTAAACCGTAAATTTGAAAAAAGTATGTGGACACGACTGAGGACTGAAGTGATTTTTTACCAACAATTTAGGTTTTGTTCATGTGCTGAAAATAAAGAATAAATTTGATTCAGAGGTAACACAACCATTGCTTTTATCATACCAATCAA
The DNA here is from genome assembly GCA_916613615.1 of Steromphala cineraria. Lineage (NCBI taxonomy): Eukaryota > Metazoa > Mollusca > Gastropoda > Trochida > Trochidae > Steromphala > Steromphala cineraria. The sequence goes on along the minus strand of OU744731.1, from coordinate 56,459,082 downwards.
GGAACTTAACTCTTGTTGAAATCCTATCCCCTTTTCAACGATTTTTAACAAAAAGCTTCTTTTCATTCTATTTAGGAGTATTAATGACATTTTTGGGGGACAATCTGTAGTTAAATGGGCAGTAGCACCTCATATTAAAAGTTTCACTGATAATTGTACGATAATGCTCAATGACAGTGTCAAAAATGTCCAAACACAAACCTTTTATCAGTCAGAGGACAAAGTATAAAGATTTACCTAAAATCCATTTTGTGTGAACACCTTTAATTCATGTTGTGCTAGAAAAAGGAATCGCATTGCTAGACTTTACATTTTATATTTGAATTATTACTGCTCCATTTAGTTCAAATGCTTTGTACTCAATTGGAACTATTAATTTTCATTTTCCTGTCATCACTTTATATCTCCCCTAAAAACGTGCTACTGTCCCTTTAAGAGAGGTCATTACAGTTATTACTGGACCCATCTTGTCATTATGCAGCATATTAGCGATTTAGAAGGTAAATATGCTGTTGTTTCTAGTGACTTCAAAAAAATAGATACCTAAAGTATAACCAGTTGACTAACTACAAATATAAATATCAAAATCCACTTCCCAGTTTAACTAATTATATTCTGGGACAAGCCCATATTCGAAGATTGCAAATATCATAAAGCAATGAAACGTTGTCTGATTGATCGAAACCTTATTCCATCCTGACATTCAATGAATTTTTATGAAACACCATTTTTTTACTTATGAGACAATTGTTGCTGCTAAAATATTTTGGTTCTGCAATACCTCTTCCAGATGTAGGTTTTTATAAGTTAATACGAACAACATTGTCACTGTGACTGGAGAACTACATTTTCAATTAGAAAGACAAGAGTAATGTTATGGATGTACAAGGTCTTTTTTTGACAGTAGCACTGTTTCTGTATAAGTCCTGATTCTCGTTTTTCAAGGAAATCATAAGTCACTAAGGTACTCTTTGTGTATTGTAAAATAAAGGCAGGAAAAGCTTTGTTGAAGTTAGCCTTGGCTTTCAACTTTAAATCCTTATATGAACATCCATCGAGAAAAAGTTGACAACTTTAAATATGTGTTTAACTTGAGAGTCCTTAGAAATCTTCTTTTATTTCAGAATTTATTTATTTCATTGTGTACTAGGAAAGTATTTGATGCGGTAAGTGCACAACCGGCTGATTTTGATTAAAGTTAAAAACATGACAATTTGTGAAAACAAAAAATTTCTATTACCTCTATGAATTACATGTAAACAGACATAGTAAACAATGTCAAGAAACAAGAAAGGGTAATCATGTTATTAAACTTGTCAACCCACTAAAGACCTAACTCTAGAGGCGGTATTCAAGCATAGTCAGGCAACAGGTGTCAGATAACAATCACTATTGTAACCATAGGGCAGGTGTGCCGTTATATTGATTTCATACCGACAGCCATACTACGATCGTGAAACACGAAAGGAACGTGGAGGTATAAACACATTTCTGTTAGTTACAACACAACGTTAAAAACGAAAGTGAAAACAAAACTTTGAATTGATGTTTGCCAATTACTTATTGACAATAAGGAAACTGACAATAAACTCGTACTTCATGCACTGATATAAACCTAAAACGAAATCAAGTGATTAAGATTGTTCACCAGATGTTTTAATAGAAATGTACTATAAAAAGCACGTCCAAACTGTGATAACTTTTCCAAAACCAAAATGCAGATAAGGAAGGAAATAAGGTTTTGATTTTAGCATTGGTCTATTCCATTCCCTGTAAAATCAGTTAATATTATTATTGATATAAGTCATCTGCAAGTGAGTCGTCATTAACGTATATATATTTTTGTCATTTCTTTGGAGAAATTGTAAAACTACAGCTTAGTTCATGAAATGCAAGAAAACAAACAAAATTACAACTTGAAGCAGAGCAATTGTTTTATCTACCTTCTATTTAAGCAGACCTTAATTCCGATCCGATTTTTTATGACTCTTTTCTTTTAAATTGTTAAGGGAATCTTTAATACCCATTGAAAACGTCACTGTGAAAAGTTCATTATAAAAATAAAACATGTCATGTTTGTACACCCATGATCAACTGTTCCACAGTTTTTATGATATATATGTATACACTTGTCTCACATTCAAGCGACAGTAGCATAATACTAAAAAATGTATTTCTGATAATTTTCTGCAATAGATATCCATATTGTTTCATATCTAGATCTACATCTCAACATAACTTATCACGATTATCCATAGTCGTACTAAAAATTGTCAAGTGTCAAGAGAAAACTGCCATTATAGCGTGAAAATATTTCATCGTTTGAGAGTCCCTTAACCTAACATGTTACATTCGTTTGCGAACTGCAATACTTGACTTTCAACCTTGTGATGTAATTGCCAACGCTACTTGCGTTTCAAAAGATCTGTTTGTACTTTAATAAACGTGATTCTGTCTCTTTAATACTGTTTAAGAACTCTAATTTCGACATATTGTTTGGTACTTGCTCTATTTTGAATCATACGTTTTCCTCTATCTGATATCTGTATCAATGTTTCATTTTCTCCCTTACCAATGTCAAGATCATCGTTGGCCACTGATACTGCAGGCAGATCCCCACCCTCTGTTTCCTGTATACCCATTTTGAGACTGGGACATCCATCTAATGCTTCTCCAGTTGTTTTATCGGCTTCATCCGTCATGGGAACATCACCACTCGCTCCTTCTTCGTCAGGACGTTGAGCCATATTCTGGATTAATTCTGGGATAGGTTCTTCTCCGCCAGATGGTAAGGAAACTATCTGGATTCCACCTAGGATAGGGTCTTCTATATCAGGAGGTAAGGAAACTATCTGGATTCCTTCTAGGATAGGGTCTTCTTCGTCAGGAGGTAAGGAAACAATCTGGATTGGTTCTGGAATATATTCTTCTACATCTGAAGGTAAAGATAAAATCTGGGTTGATTCTGGGATAGGTTCTTCTACATCAAGCTTGCTACCTCTCTTGACTCTTTCAAATCATATCTCAAAACTTATCTATTTAAATCCGCTTTCCCATAATATCCACCTACAATTATCCCCAGCAATTGTGTAATCTCTCTGTGTATATATTCTATTTACATTTTTAAACATGTAGCGCCATGAGCATGCATAAGTGTATGGAATGGCGCACAACAAATACCCATTATTATTATTATTATTATCTGAAGGTAAAGATACAATCTGAATTGGTTCTGGGATAGGTTCTTCTCCACCAGGCGGTAAGGTTACAATCTGGATCCCTTCCAGGATAGTTTCTTTTATGTCAGGAGGCGAGGTAGCAATCTCTATCTGTTCTGGGATAGTTTTCTCTAGGCCAGAAGGTAAGGTCGTGTTCTGCCAATCATTTTCATTCATATCACAGAGAGAAATCAAACTCCTCTGCTCGTCACTTTCCCTGCTATTCCAGACGTTAATGTCCGTCATAACACCTACATCATTCCCGGCATCACTCACATCAACACTCTGACAAGCATGGCCACGATACAGTGGGAGCACAGCACAGTAGCCGGACGATGTTTCAAGATCATCATCAGCTAGGCAGAAAGTTGCCTCTGGTTGTTTGATGTCGAACAGGTGGTTGTACGTGTCATCATGCCTAGTTCCACCAGTGTCCTCGGTGTTTCCTGTTTGTATTGACAGAAGCTGACTACCAAGGCTTGGTACAAACTGCACCGATGTGTGGTGACCAATCGTATCAACGCCCTCTTTCATTATGTCACGCATTCTACAACAAGAAAGACATGTTTTCCTTTGAAACTGTTAATGAACGTGTTTGATCAAACGCTGCATACTTGTTTTACTTCAATGTGCACAGGTATCAAGACGTAAATACGAAAAATATAAAATACTGACCGTTTCAAAAAGCATGCTATGAAGACAGCAAGCACGACGGCAATTAGTAACACGCCCCCTCCTATGATGTACGGCAACCATATTCCTGGAAGAACTAAGAAAAAATGTTTCATTGCATGCTTCATAGTATTACATTTGATACGTTATAGATTTTTGGGGTCACAGTTATCAAAGAAAGGTGAAATTAGATACTACCAAAACATTCTTCAGCGGTTGTGTCACAGTCGTTGTCTTTACAGTCCTCGCAGCTCAGGTTACAGAAGGATCCATAATAGCCTCTCAGACATCCCTTCGTACATTCTCCTGTCATCTGATGGCAGATTTCGTCTACACATCTGGAACATGTGCTCAGACAGGAAGTTCCATAGAATCCTTTCACACAGTAACTACAAGTTCCATTTCTATCACATCGTCTACTGTCACATTTCTGTGGGCAGTTGAAGGTGCAATTCTCTCCATAGTAACCAATGCTACACCCTCTGTAACACTGTCCACTTCTACCACAGTCCTTGTTGGTCCCGGCACATCCAGCACTACACTCAGACTGACAGGTTGAACCATACCGACCTGCTTCACACTGGACACAATCTCCTGTCAGCTGATCACACCCAGACACACAGTGTTGGGAACAGTTCAGTTCACATCTCTCTCCATACGATCCAGTTGAGCAGCCATCAACACAGGTTCCGTTCGTTGGACATCTTTTGTCCTTGCACACCTGTCTGCAGCTAGACCCACATTTTGGTCCAAACCATCCTTCTTCACAACTGGTACAGTTCCCTGACACTTGTTCACATAAACAATGAGAGGAGCAAGGTTTGTCACAAAAATTTCCAAACCATCCAGGTTTGCAGCCTTCTATACAGTCATCTCTCTTGGCTGATTGGCATACGTCGTTGAAACAATGATCATTGGAAGTACACTCCACACCTGTTGACAATTAAATTGTATTTTTGAATATTCTCAGTAACGCACTCAAAGTCAGTATTGAATAGTAAGAAAAATGATATAAAAACATGATAAAAAACTTTAAGTGATGATACTAATATCATGGAAGCAATGCTAAGCTGTAACTGGGGATTCAGGTATAAAACACTTATGACTCCATGATGTCATCCTGGCAAACAATGAGTACTTTTTAGTCATAAATGAAACTTCTTGGTATATGATATTTCAGTTGAATCTCCTTTTGGGTGAAATATCCAATTACTGCGTTGCTAAATGACATCACAATGTCTTGATCTGCATCTTTTCAAATATCCAGGGAGTGAGTAAGTGCTTAATGCCACTTGAGAAATATTTCAACTATAAGCTGCGACTCAAAGGTTCAGACCACCATTTACTGCTGTAGGTGAGACACAAGATGTCAAAACGGAGGAGTTATTAAAGGAACAAATTTAGGAGACTCACCGAATGGTAATAGATTTAACAAAAGAAGATACGAAGTTGAAAACTTACTTTCATTTCAAATCATTTTTTTCAATCAGAGTAAGAAAAATAAGTCTCTAAATATCAAAAGGCTTTTAGGTGAGGTCAATGAATTGTGACGTCATCAACATTATGGCATCCAAAAAAATTACCTTTACAGATTTGTGACGTAACATCACAGAGATGATTGACAACAAAGCTTTACTGTTGTTGCAAAAGCTCCAGTGAGATTTCATTGTTACAGTATCTACAATAACTATTTTGATATGGCCTAATCTCACTACAGTTTAAATTCTAAGATGTTTAAAATAAGGAAGCAGTGTCTCTAAGATGTTATTGCTAAAAATGCGTGACAAGATAACCTTTTTCACATCTTCTTTTAACGTTTTGGTAATATTTCATAAATGCATAAATATGGAAAATATCCTCTTGCCCAATTGTTATTAGCAAAATGTGATTATATGAGTTGGTTGTAACCTTTCTTATTACAAATTCTCAGTCTTTCTTTACAGGTCACGTCATTGATTTTGCAACCTTATGATATAAGCCTAGCTTCACAACAAAATATAGGATATTGCTTAGGGTAGGCAATTTGTTTTATCGATGTTCCATATTGTAAAAGAGGCTTTAAACAAGAAATTTATCTCATCTTCAGTTTCAATATCCTATTTTGGTTTCAAAGCAGATTTTAAAACGGAAGGTTGAGTTCTGACAGGAAATATTTTCACAAAATCGTTTACTGAACATGATTAAAGTGTATTGAAACTTATGGGACCATCAACTATCTTATTTATAATACCTGAATGAGTATGACAAGAACCATCCTTGAATGTGTATCCTGGCAAGCATTTGCAGGCTCCATCTTTCTGTTGACACTGAGGCTGCTGACATTTATCATCACATGTTGACTTACAGTTCCTTCCAAAGTAACCTGCTTTACATCCTAGCTTGCAGGCTCCTGTGTCTTAGTTACATGTTGGGAGGATACCTTTCTTTGTCACTTTACAGTTCTCTGGACAAGATCCGGAACATGAAACTGTAGAATACAACTCGTGAAATTGAAATTACAGGAAACGTTATCAAAAACATTAAGTTATGGCGAAGCAATAGCATTGGCCTGAACTGGTAGGTTCATAATATCAATATCCTTTCTTTAGGAGTTAAATCAAGGTTAAATGTTGTATATGACGATGTATGCAGACGTATGATTTCTGAATTCAGATCTTATAATTCCCATTACCTAGGTCAAATAATCAAACACTTTTAGCCTTAATGATATGTAAAGAAATTACAAAACGAGTGAGTGTTGAATATCGAAAATATTTCAACGAGATTTTTTCGCATGTTTTGATTTATTTACGAGCGAGTTTTGTGATGTAATCATTACATACAAAATGGAATTGCTATTTCTTTGAAACTCTGTTTAAACTACGCGTTACATCAAGCGTAATGATACAATGTTTGAGTACCGACAAGTTCTAAAGAATTCGTTTTCGTTGGCCTCACCTTCACTTCTGAATAATATCCTCTGTTAAAACAATCGTTTGCGTACAGTTTATTGATAGAATTGTCCAAAACCAAACCAAGACGAATATATACAAAATACTTTAACAAGAAAAAACTACAGCCGTTGAAGTCGATAGAGATCGTCAACAGTAAAGCTTGACGACAGGGACGTGACATTTCAAGGGTTCAATCATCCTTGCTAAACTTTTCATGACACAAACTAATTATACTAGAATTTTGCTCATTTTCAAACAAGGACCTCTTATTTTCAAATACCTGTGTTAACCAAACATGTCCGTTGTATTGTTTTTTGGTTTTTTATGATGTAATATTCAGAATTCAGAGTTCAGAACCCGAATATTTGGTCAATAATAATGCATATATATTTTTGATGTGATGCAGGTTTATTTTAAGGGAAAATACGAAAATGAAAAAAAAATGACGAATTAAAAATTTGAAGCAGCGATTGCACCTGAAAGGCTGATTACTAAAGGAATACGTCATTATGATGTCACTATTGTTGAATTACCTTTTTTGTTTAAACCACACTCGTTGAATATCTTTCAACTGGTTACACGACTCTTATAACCAAAACTATCTCATGAAGATGTTCAGAACAAGTATGTAATAAATATCATTATTCAACTAACATTAGTAAGTCGTCATGCTAAATATTGATTTAGTGAATTGATCAATCATATGAATACGAATAATATAAGTACATAAGCATACCACAGGTTACCCATACAGCCAGCAGTAGAAGTCCTCTTGCTAACCTCATCGTTGTGACTGAAGGGAGAGAGACTGAGACCAACTGTCGTTTCTTGTTATCGTTTCCTGTTATGAGTAATTATGAAACCACTGCATAAACTGCGTTCTTCCCAAGGAAAAAATTATTTATAGCAACCAACTATATCAATACAATTATGTCTAATATTGTCATGTTGTAGTATATTTTCTGTTTTCAGTCCATTTTAAAATTCAAGTTTGAAGATGAGTGACGGGTTTCATTTGTTTGGTATGTGTGAATTGTTTTTCCTATAACAAATGATATCGCTTAGAATTTGGTTATATTGACTTATACTCTTTCATTCCATAATCTGGTCATAAATGAAGAGAAGTACTTTCATTTCACAGCCTTTTGTGATATGTCTTCTCTAGAACATTTATAATGTCAACATGATTTTTTTAAATTCGACTTATCAAAGATTTGATATATACACAAAGAACTTAATTAGGCACCGCCCATTTTGTAAAATGAAATTGGGAGCTCTTTGAATATTGTGATATGTTTGATGTATTGACTACTCTAGTGAGTAGTGAGACCACTGAAATTTGGCAAAATATAAATACACAACCACAACCATGACCTATCTACATGAAGGAGAGAGTATATGGGTTGCACCAAGTGTTAATGTTTTCATGGATCATCACTTCTGTAGTTTTGGCATTGTGCTATTAAACGCTCATTAAATAATATTCTTTTGTCACTTTTGTGAAGATTATAGAATAAATATGCATCTTAGATAATCATTTTCCGAAACATTTACTTTTAAAGTTTTCCTGTTTATGATACTAAAAGTACCGTTAGATGTATATATAAAGCCCATGAACCTAGAACATTGAATCTTGATTGACCAGTCGGTTTTGGTGACCTTGACCTAAGTTTTAGAACTTTGACATGTATATCAAACCTTCAAACCACAAACACTTGCACCTAGAGTCTTCAAACTAAGTATGAGTCTTTATTGGGTTTAAATTGGTGTTCATGACCTTGACTTAATTTTCAAGGTAACGACTGGACTATGACTAGAACATGAAATCTTGTTAGCGCGATATCTCACAAACCCTTGCACTAAGAGCCTGCAAACTTGGTATAAGTCTTCATCGGGCGGATATGCAGAAGCCATTTAGTTATTGTGACCTTGACCTTGACAACCGGGAAAGATAGTTATTCTGATATCTCACAAAATCTTGCACCTAGAGCCTTTAAACTTGGTATCCATTTTTATTGGGTGGTTATGCAGACACCAGTTGAAAAAATCCACCAAAGTCCATCTTTTAATCAAAATTATCAACATTTCTTTGTGTAATTGCTAATCAAAGTCATTTTATTAATCAGTCATTTTTTCATCAAAGTCATTTTTATAACCAATTTTTTCTCTATTAATTTTGTTTTAAAATTTGAATTTTCTTTAACATCAATCTTTTTTCCAAATCAAATATTGATCCAGCTATCCCATCTTAAGATGGGATATCCCAACTTGGAATAGTGCTTTAACCACAGTTGGGATAGCCCCGAGAGCTATCCCATCTTAAGATGGAATAGATTTTAAGTTGGGATGCAACAGTGGTCACTAACAACTACTTGTATCAAAAGAAATGCATTGGCATTCGCTATTTTTCAGAACTTCCATGTGGCTGTATTTGATTTGATATTCATTGATATTATTAACAGAGTGTTTCTGTATCATTAATATCATAAATCAGAAATAAAATTAGTTTTTTTTGCGCGCCTATGGCTTTATATTTAAACTTTGACTTTAACTTTAAATACAGTTTTAACAAATTTTGTTTTTGGCTTCCAGGTTTCCGTAAAAAGAATTCGTAAAAAGCAGTTGATAATGCGTGCATGTACATTTCGCATGTGACAATAAGCATTTATAGTTGCGACGAATGGTGGATGTTATGTGGAAGCTAAAATTAATATGATACTTAAGAATGTTATCAAATTGTTTTCACGATGGAAGATCATTGTCACACGCATGCCTTACATTCGGATCTGACAAAGTTTATTTGTCTAACCTCGGATAAGTACATTCGGACATTCGGAACGTTTGTTACATTCAAGGAAATGAACTGTGGGGAAGGTTGGCTTCCAGTTTAACAGTCTAGTATATTTACTAAATGATAATGTATCCATGATTAAGGTACAACTGGTAGATTAATTTTAAAAGGAAAGGCAAAGGAAAAGGCAAAATCTCGATGACACAAAAAATTTAAAATTAGCCCCACAAGTATAAACTTTCATAAAGATGAGAAAAAGTTACTCACATTTACTGCAAACGTAGTGAGCATAAAAGCTCAAGATAACCAATATGCACATCTGAAAGAAGCATGATATCAAAATACGGGTTCTAAAATTTTGTGTAAATATCAAAGGTTATATTGTTTGAACATACAATTTTGTTCAAATCCTTCAAAATTGACATTAAAAAGGCTTTATCATTTTTTTCCAACACTTCATATTTTGAACAAACTTTCTCGACTTAAAACGATGTAAATGTAATGGTGCATTTTATCATTAATAGTACACTTCAAAAGGGACAGTATACAATTTTAGGGGGAATATTAGGTGATATCAGGAAAATGAAATTGAATGGTTCCAATTGGAAAACAATGTAATTAACTAAATGAAGCAGTATTAAATCAAATATATAATGTAAACTTCAGCCATTCGATTCCCTTTTAATAAATGGTGTTCACACACAAATGGCCGCCGATGGACTTTATGTGAATGGGTTTTATTTGTTCTCTGACTATGGATGATTGGTTTGTGTAATAAGATTTTTGACACTATAAAAATACTACATTAATGCACAATTTTCAGTGACAATTTTCAAATATAAAATTTTCAAACACGTGCCTGTGCCCCTTTAAACTCAAACTCGTAATCCATAACGAATGAAACGTAATTGTCAAAGTTGTAAAAATTATTACTATTTGATTGGCAATCGCCTATTCCAATTAGTGCATACACTATATCACTTTAAATTAACAATCTAACTCTTAAACTAAACGTATTAAACGTAATAACGTGCAAATGAAAACTATTTGATTGAGAATCGCTTATTCTGTTAAATCATACACTATATCTGTAACTTCGAATTCTCTTTTGATAAACAAATCAATGAAAAACTTTAATTGGTAATGACGCAAAACGTTTCAATACTTGAGTTTTAAGATAATTCTATTATGCAATATATCTAATGGAATTCACTTCTTTTTATCTTTCATTAATTTCATGAATTTATAAACCTTTTTTCGGAGGTCAACTGTTTGAATAATAATTTTAACAATAATAGTTTTAAAACATTAAATACGTATTTATTATCATGATAAATAGTACAATTATATTTGCTAGGTTTTAGGCAAAATGTAACATATCTTGAAGGGTGTGTTTTGGCTGTGGGTGAGCGTGCCCTCCCGAAACGAGTTACAAATCCATTGACAGTCATACTTGTCATACATGATAACAGAATACATCAAATTGTAGGACATGAAATCTAAATCCAGTGACCAAGCCAATTTTTCCGTGAATACAAAGTCTTTGATGCAAAATAACAATAGTTGTACCCTCTCCTGGGTATTTCATGAACATCCATTGAAACGACCGATAAAAGTACATACAACACTGACAAAATTATTCATAATATACATTGTGTATTGTGGCTTTGTTGAAGAGATATTGAGTAAGTTTAGCACGTGGACAGTGCAGCAAAAGCAACGTTGTCACATAAAAAGCAAGCTAGATTAAACAACCAACACATCAATATCATGATTCAAAATTTTTTTCGCAACTTTTTTCTTAAAAAATACTTTAAGAAGTTTGTTGAACCAAAATCTCCTTAAAAAACGACACGTTTTGTTGTGTTATAGGACGTCGTACCTCTATGAAGAGTCAACAAATAAACATAGAACAAGATATGTCGATAGCATATTTTGTTTACTTATTATTCATATTGTATTAATTTTAAACAAAAATCACAAAAGGTCTGTTGACAAATTAATTTTTAAAAGCGAGTTATTCAACAAGTAATTAAATAAAATAAATGTAAGTTGAATAGTCATTACCCTGGTGATAAAACTTGTAATGATGACGTCACAATTGTTAAGTATGACGTCATAATGTCAGCGGGCCGGCCGCGACAGTCATGTTGGCGACTTTCTTTGTATTTTTACGATGTTATTAAGCAAGTAATAAATAAAATACTAAACCTTTCGCTTTCGCTCGTTAAATACCAACCCATTCACTCGTTTCATAAATATGTTATGAAACGGGACGTCGTTTAGTATTCTCTATGTATCCTTTTACCAAATCATAGGTGTATTCGTGACATGCATAATCAACAAAAAAGTTAAGTGAGTACCTGTTGCAGTTGAGTGTATGTCAGTAATGAAAATCGTAGATGTTGTCGTCGACAAGATAGTACATAAAGTAGCAAAGGGAGCGAAAAGAAAAGAGAAGATTGAAATGAATGAAAAATAAAGGAAAGAACGCAGAATATTGAACAACAAGGTATATACCTACAATCAAAACAAAGTCAAAATGTAAAGAGCCGTACCGTGTTTTTTTCATGACATTTTATTTGACTTTAAGACAACCAAAGTAGCATGACTGGTGTTATAAATTCAAAACGTTTCAAGTTTTGATCCCAAGTAACAAAAAATTCATTTGTAAACTCCAATCACATCTATCATCCGTAGGTTACATCTCTGTACTAAAATACTGATTTATGTTTTATAAAAAATATATTTGTGAATTAAGGCAGGGATAGAAATAAACAAGAAGAAATGATCATCAACATCCCCGGCCAAATAAGTTTTCAATAAAGCTCTCAATATTTTATTACATGGTCTGTTACTCTGTAATATGTCATGCATTTTCGAACTCCATGACAACACCCTCGAACAGAGTCCAAATACTACTACTACTACTACTACTACATCTACTAGCACTACTACTACTACTACTACTACTACTACTACTACTTCTACTACTACTACTACTACTACTACTACTACTACTACTACTACTACTACAACTACTACTACTACTACAACTACTACTACTACTACAACTACTACTACAACTACTACTACTACTACTACTACTACTACTAGTACTACTACTACTACTACTTCTACTACTACTACTACTACTACTACTACTACTACTACTACTACTACTACAACTACTACTTCTACTACTACTAATTATTTGTATAACGCTTTAAAAAAAACCGGTTCCGGTTTTTTCAACTCTGTCAAGGTATACACGGTATTACGGTTCCACGTTACTCCAATGCTTAAGAGAAATTCCAGTACGAGTAACCTCCCTTTGCTTTGCGAGTAAGGCACTTCCGGTTGTCATAGTGTTTACATTACGTAATTAATTTACCATCGCTTTAAGTGATATGTTCAGGCCTTATAAGTCAGAAATGCGCTATGATCATATTATATGTATTATTTCTTCTCGAAGTGGCGGCAGACTTAGACTCAGGCTTAGTTGCAAATGTCAGACTAGGCTATGTCGTCACATTTGCCATTTCCAAGAACCCTTTAGGTCTGTGTTATAAAAATATAAATCAAATAAAGATTATCATATTATTATAGAAATGATTTATGAAAGATAAATACTGGAGTAAGTTATTTATCCATATCCGTGACAGTTACTGGACATGATTTTAATTTTATAAACGTGTGCTTAGCCTAATTTTATTAAAACTAGAGAAGTAAGGCTACAAGTATCAATTTTATGAGTAATATCTTATTTTATATATGAAACTTATCTATTTGATATTAAAGAATATCTAGAATTAAATAAAATTTATAATATCAAAATCATATTTTTGTAAAAAGGGTGGGGGGATGCTGTGTGTGTGAAAATCTTTGTTAGAAATATATATATCAAGGTTAAGATGTCTTTAAAATGTAATGATACATACATGAAATACAAGAACAAAATGCAATTTAATTTTATAATTTTGTAATTTATCATAAAATTATGACATCAAGGAAACAACTATTCAGTATTATTCTAGCAAATCCGTCACAAAAATGTTTCTCTTAGGTGAAATACCAATTTTATTGCTAATGAAAATATCTTCTTTTTATTACAAAGGGATATTCCTAGAGGATGACTTTTAAATTTTTAATTTGTTTAATTCATTACTAAATGTGAATAAATGTAGATTGACAGATTTAATTCAACATTTATCATATGATTCTGTGGTACAAGATATGTGGTGATCTATATCCAAGACTGATAGTCTCTTAAGACTGATAGACATTAGTGGTTATTTCATACCATCGTTAACTACGTTGGCAGCATCACATTGATTATAGAAAAGACGTACATGTGATGTCATCCGCTCTGATATTTTCACAAAGTTTAGAAATAGACTCATTAACTCACCAGGCTTAATATTTTATGTTGCTTTACAGTGTGGTCGACGTTTTCCCCTCTTAGCGGGGGCCACAGGACCAAATCTATAAATACTAGTCAAGTAGTCTGTACACAAAGTTTCAGCTTTCTAGGCCATATGCTACTGGAGAAGACGAAAATAGGTTTTAAGGGTGTGGCACTTGTGGCAATTATTAGGGGCCACCGGGCCAACAAAGCTATAAATTATAATCCTTGCTAGTCAAGGAGTCTGTACACAAAGTTTCAGATTTTTAGGCCTTATGCATCTGCCGAAGCAGATGACAATGCACAATATTTACAAAGGGGCGGACAGAAGGACCAACATGCGCCATACACCATGTCATGCCATGATAAGCCCATTGGGCTTTACAGACCAGATGAGCTTAAAAGTGATACCAACTTAGTTGTGAGAAAAACATTTCTATTACTTAGATATAGGAAAAGACCTTCCATTTTATATCATTTATATCAAACAAGTTCATGATTTTGTATGAAACAAGCAAATTCCAAGTTTTTATTTTCTAACAAATCATTCACTAGTTTAACATTATAGTATCAAATGGAAGAAAAGAAAGTTATGTTTTCTAAAACCAATCAAAATTGCTGACATGGTACAGACTAAGATTTCCGTGACTTAGCAGCCATTGTGATGGCAAGCTTACATTGTGACGTCAAAACAACACGCTTTTGTGACGTCATACTTGCTTGTGGTATTACCTGGTACATTAGTTTAAAATTGCTAAAACTTTGTCCCGATGTTTGATGTTTGTCAACAGCCATTAACAAAAGCAAAACAATAATATGTATTGTCATGTTTTCAATGATAAAAAACTTTCTACTAAGTCAAATTATATGCAATTCTCCTGCATGAAATCCAAATAAAAATTGCAATGATGTATGGTCATTATTAAATAATTGAATGTCATCATGAGATGACCAAGATCAGCAAAGTAATCTTGGGTTTAACACTACACTATTACTTGGATCACATCACTCCTGAGGTTTACATGTTAATTTTAATGCATGAAAAGGGTAGAAACCACTTGTTAAAACTACATGTAGCAATGATTGACAAAATACTGAAATGAACCAATTTTTTTTTATTGAACTCAAAAGGAAATTGTCAAAATATATGACATTTTCTAGTTAATACAACTAAAATCAAATACTTAATATAGATATCCAAGTTGTTTTTCAATTGATTATTCCGTACAGAGTCAATATGACAATATTTCTCAATTATGTTAAGTTGACTGTCTGTAATATTTATATGGAATAGAGGAGATGTCTCTAAAAAATAACTAACTATATTTAACATTTGGAATCTGTTGCTAAATGCTACATACATGGAAATATTTTTTTGCAGATGAATTTTCGGGATTAATTTTAGAAAAAAAATGTTTTGTAATACTAATTATGTACCGGTATTGTATTAGGTTATTATTCCAAACTTTAATCCCCTAAAAAATAGTGGTCTGAATGGTTAGTATGGTGATGATTATTTCTCCCACTACCATATATGGCTCCTGAGGTGTCTACGGTATTGAAATGTGGGTAAATGGGGCCGGGGCCACATTTTTTTCACATCCTACAGGTTCATCAAGCCTTGATATCAGAGAGTATGAATCTTGATCTGCATTGGTCACAAACAAGCTTTGCCTTCTACTACTTCAGGAGTTGTCTTTCAGCATCTTAGTTGACAAGGATATTTCTCTAAGGTGATGAAAGCTCTGCAGACAAAAAATAGATACACCTTTCGAACATTTGCTTACAACTTCATCAGGAAAATTGTGTAGAATAACAAGATCACTGTCGTGTACCCGGTAAGGAGGGGACTTTTCAAAATGGTGGGCGTGACAGGTCAACAGAGGTAGGTATCTGCTTTCAGTGCTCCCTTCTCCTAATCGACGAGGTTTAGATGGTCACCTTTAACTGTGGTAATCAGGAATAGAATTTCGAATACATTCCTTACGAGTTTTGGTTCACAAACTGCAAGAAATTTGCGTATTTTAGATGTCAAGTTGATGTTTATCTCACTTTCATTTTCGAAGCGGAGAGGAGACTTTTAAATGCCTTTTTTCATGCCCTTAACGACCTTGAATTTCATACATATTGTCGCGCATATCAGTGTTTGGTTATAATAAAGATTTCTGTGCAACTTGAACTGATTTGGTTCAGAAACTACGAAGTTATTGACAAAATAACAAATCAACATGGCAGCGGAGTAATATTAATATTTACGTTGAGACAAATTCATTTCTCACCTTTCACATAAACAGTTTTAAAATCTTACTGAAGAAATAATTGTCAAACTACTGATTTTTGTTATGTTGGAGGACTTAAAAGAAAAGAATATTAAACATTTATGTAAAATGTAGGCTGGTTCATCTTGAGGTGCTACTTTTTACATATTTGTTTTGAATGAAATTATAATGTTTCAATACGGTTTGAAAAAAAAAAATCCAATTTTATCTTTGCGCTTTTATTCTTTTTGACAATGCAAATTTAACGACTTTCAGGAAGTCAAAACAAAGATAACCCCATTTTAAAGAAAAACCTGATAAAGAAAACAAAAATGACAGGTGATGTTTATTCAAATGTAGATAAAACAATTTTGTTGTAAATAAATACATTCATATTTATTTTTGGCTTAACGAATAGAATTTTTTTTAAATAAATACTAATATATTTTTAATGATTATATGAGGATTTGTCAGCTGCAAACATCCCCCCTCCAAAGGTCTTCAAATTGCAATAATCTTCTTTCCCAACAAAAGTACTGCCTGCAGTTTCAAAAATACTATTCAATTTCAAATAAAATATCAATTTAATTAATGGAGATACAGAAATGGATTAGAATATTCAGTGTGTACGTATTACATGTTTATTTGTTCAAATTGATTTACTGTTTACCTTGTTCATTTTGGGGAACTTAATATATTTCCCCCTATTTTTCAGCTGACTTAACCTGAATAAACTGGAGTGAACGTTTACATGGCCTTGTAAAGTGACTTAAATATAATTATTATTTTTTTTACATTCAAAACAAAACAGACACATTGACTTCTTCAACTCGCGCCCACCTTGCTAACATGTCGTCAAAAAACAACCTCAAATTGAATTCTTTCGTACTGCAAGAAAGGATATCATTGCCGAAAGACTCAACACTCGGAACTTCTCTCATGGCAGCTCGTCGCTAGAATCGAAGAAGTGTCATGGTAAACACTGTGATTCTACTGCTAAAAGCAGCATGGCTTCTAGAAACAGAAGCGTCATACTCGCATTGTGCGCACGCAATCTCGCCGCCATAACAATTTTTTAAAACCGTGTTTCCGTGTTTTGATACCATGAAGACACACAGCAAGTTTGGTTAATGTATCTTAAATAGATTCTGAGAAAAGTTGTCCCCTTTGACGATACCCTCGAAGAGATGGACGGATGGACGGACGCACGGACGGAGCCTAAACCTATAACGCCCTTCCACTTTGTGTCGGGGGATAAAATTTACACCAACATTTCTTAAAATATTGTAGACGTGTGACGAATAAAGCATATTTACTGATTTTAACATAGAAAATATCATATACATTGTATTTCTGTAAATAGTGGTCTTTTATTTATTTTTATGACGAATATTTATATTTAAAAAAAAATTCAGTGATGATCTAAGACATGAGTGAACCTGATACATCCAATACTAATATCACTTTCGTATATATTAAGTACCAACTATTCAATATATTTAATTTTTTATCAACTTTGTGACCAACTTTGAGCACCTGTTCATTCCTTTAACCCAGATCATTATCTTCTAGATAACGACACACACATTTTGCCTGACAATATGGAACGTTACGCTGTGATCGTCTCTGTATTGATATTGGTTATTAATTACACAACCAGTAGTTCTGTTCATACACCTGATGCAAGTCTACAAGAACATGTGAAGAAACTAGACGAGAAGTTAGCTGAAATGCAGTCTCACTCTCAAGCTCAAGAACAGAAGTACGCGGCAGTTTTATCTAGCCTACTTTCTCAACTCACTCAAACTACAGACGAACTCGGAGATCTGAAAACAAGCCACAATGAAACGGTTCGAAGCCTGGAAGATCTGAAGACAGACTATAACGGAACTCTCTTGATATCCAATAAAAGAGACGCAGAGTTATCCGAACTGTGGGCAAATCACAATGAAACCACTCGAAAGTTGGAAGAAAAAAATGCAGAGTTATCCGAACTGTGGGCAAACCACAATGAAACGGTCCGAAAGCTGGAAGAAAAAGATGCCGAGTTATCCAAACTATTGGAAAATCATAATGCTACAATTCGAAAGCTTGAGCGAAAAGATGCACAGTTTTCTAAACTCTCGGAAACAGTTGTCAAGCTTGAATCAACTATCATGAAATGCAAAGGAAATGATGCAGAGTTATCGAAACTATGGGCAAGTCATAATGAAACTAATTTAAAGGTGGAATCAACTAATCTAAAGCTGAAAGAAAACGATGAGTAGTTATCCAAACTGCGGGCAAGTCAAAATGCAACAGCCATTGAACTGATAGCATCACATCACAGTGTTGAGGTGGATTTAGCAAAAACTAAACAGGATCTTGAAGTCTTTGAAAAACGCCGTGATAGCAACGGTAAGCACGAAGACAAGTTTATCACATTCACTTACTAATAATAATATAGTTCATTTATGATGCTCCAAGCTCAAAGTTGAAAAGTTCACTCATCAGCAAAAATTTGTGTTTTGGTTCTGGGCTTAAACAAGTTTGAAGTTTCACAAGATTTTATTTCAGTTTGTAGTTTTTTGCAGCAACATGTGATATGCTGTATGTCCATAGGTAACTGTTTTTGTAAATAGGAGAGTCAACAAAATCTTCGGAGTCGGGGCGTATGACACACTACCTGAGGGTTATATATTCACTTTACTTTATTAATTGGAATACGATCTCTGTAAATAACTTCTAAAACTTCACTAATATTACCTAGTAATTGTAGGTGTTAAAGCTCTTGCATTTATACACTTTAGGCAACATATTGCGAATATGGCGCTATTGTATAGAACATAACTCGTAATCATACATCTAGAATCACATGAAACCGTAGACAGCTATATAAGTTGAGGTCATCGTTAGATGAAATTGAAATTTTATTGCAAACCCCTCAATTTGTGTCAATTATATTACAAAATGGTCCTTTTTTGACATTCGAGTATTTGAAGCCGATAACAAGGAATCTGGTTTCAGTAACTAGAGGCAGGTAACTCCATTGTGTAACTCGTTATAGATGATCTAGCTTGTGAGAGTAGATTTGGTGCATTCAGAGCCTGTGCAGGAAACTCCCTAATGAAACACGTTTGATTCCCGGCAATGTGAATATCTATTTCATTCCCGGATCACAGTCGATTCTTAGCAGACTGCCTGTTTCGATAGCCTTTATACTATCATTCAGTCTCAGTGTGAAACGTGTATGCTGATGCTTCAATTTCTTTACATTATTAAGAGAGTCATGATGGAACACAATAGGAAACGATGGTTCACATCTCACCAAGCTGATATGAAATAAGCACACTAACTGATCATCTAAGACACCAAAAGGATTCTGCAAATCGCCTCTCAGTTTGGATATGGTTCATTGCCTAGTTATAAGTAAGGTTTACAAACTTTTGTAGCATTTATTTTGACATATCGCTTTCTTTCAGGTAACATTGGATTTCAAGGAAGAATATCAAAGTATAGAAATGTCACTGCCGAAACACCTGTAAATTATGATGATATTTCGTATAACGCGGGAGACTTTTATGACAACAACACTGGGACATTTACCATTCCAACGAGTGGAACCTACCTGATTTGGATTGAATTCTCTTACCAACGACCAGCAGATCCTTTTGTATTCATAATATACAAAGAAAGGGGTTACGTCATTGACCAAGCCTATGGAATTCGCTCTAATTCACATGAAACTACGTCGACCACAACCATGACCTATCTACATGAAGGAGAGAGTATATGGGTTGCACCAAGTGTAAATGTTTTCATGGATCATTACTTCTGTAGTTTTGGCATTGTGCTATTAAACGCTCATTAAATAATATTCTTTTGTCACTTTTGTGAAGATTATAGAATAAATATGCATCTTAGATAATCATTTTCCGAAACATTTACTTTTAAAGTTTTCCTGTTTATGATACTAAAAGTACCGTTAGATGTATATATAAAGCCCATGAAGGAGGATCCTACCTTTAGATCCATCTGTACGTGTTTGCAATTGGGTGGTTTTCTATAACGAACTGTTAAAGATAGGATATCAAATTTTCTTTTTCTTTCAGGGTATATATTATTGTCCCCATCGGCACGAAGTGCGAAGCGGGGGACATAGTTATTCAGCTCAGTACGTCCGTCCGTCCGTCCCGCCTCTTGTTAGCGCAATATCTCACAAACCCTTCCACCTAGAGCCTTCAAACCTTCTATCAGTCTTCATTGGGTGCGTACGCAGACATCAGCCAGTGTAAAAACTTTGACATGTATATTGACCTAATTTTCAAGGTCACGACAGGACTTTGACCAGTGTGTAACCTTTGTTAGGCGATATCTCACAAACCCTTCAACCTAGAACATTCAATCTTGATTGGATGATTACGCAAACACCAGTCGGTTTTGGTGACCTTGACCTTAGTTTAAGAACTTTGACATGTATATCAAACCTTCAAACCACAAACACCTGCACCTAGAGTCTTCAAACTAAGTATGAGTCTTTATTGGGTTCAAATTGGTGTTCATGACCTTGACTTAATTTTCAAGGTAACGACTGGACTATGACAAGTACATGAAATCTTGTTAGGGTGATATCTCACAAACCTTGCACTAAGAGCCTGTAAACTTGGTATAAGTCTTCATCGGGCAGATATGCAGAAGCCATTTAGTTATTGTGACCTTGACCTTGACAACCGGGGAAAGATAGTTATTCTGATATCTCACAAAATCTTGCACCTAGAGCCTTCAAACTTGGTATCCATTTTTATTGGGTGGTTATGCAGACATCAGTTGAAAAAATCCACCAAAGTCCATCTTTTAATCAAAATTATCAACATTTCTTAGTGTAATTGCTAATCAAAGTCATTTTATTAATCAGTCATTTTTTCATCAAAGTCATTTTTATAACCAATTTTTTCTCTATTAATTTTGTTTTAAAATTTGAATTTTCTTTAACATCAATCTTTTTTCCAAATCAAATATTGATCCAGCTATCCCATCTTAAGATGGGATATCCCAACTTGGAATAGTGCTTTAACCACAGTTGGGATAGCCCCGAGAGCTATCCCATCTTAAGATGGAATAGATTTTAAGTTGGGATGCAACAGTAGCCACTTGACATCACTTACGCTTACATAATTTAAACACGAGAGAGATATTTCAGTTTGCAAATGGCAGAAGTTCTCTTCATTGAATTCCCAGGGATGTCTGACCAAAACGTTTCTTGATTCTAAAGGTAGAAGTCACTTAGGTTTCTCACATCTCAAGCAGAAGAATAAAAAAGATGGTAAGCATTCGTCACACCAAACATGATTAGTAACTGCATCTGACTAAGAACCTCCACAAAGTGTCGGATTGTTTTGAACAATTTACTTCTTCAAATTTTATAACATTTCGTGAACACTTGAAATCATTCTCCTGGTGTCTTTTAGTCAACCAGGTAGCAAATTTGAAAAATGTAACCCTATACCATTTCCTGAATGTAATGTCTTCATATATACAATCACACAATATCTCATCAACTCATGTAGATACAATTGTATCAGTATTTCGTTTGAGGAAAATAAGCAAGAGCAGTTAAATTGAGTAAATAGTGCCCTAAAGAGCCCCAGGTATACAAAGAGTATAAAAAACATGGATAACTGAAGCTGTGGCTGCGATATGTCTTAATAGGATGTTGAATAGTTTTAAAAGATACTATTCTACCCTATGTCCTGATTGTTTTAGAGAAACATAAATCCTAAATAAGATGTCAACAAAATGTTTATATTGTATTAATTAGTATAATATGTTAATACTAAATTTGTGCTATATGGTATTTTCCATGACTGAATTACACATATTGTAGATACAGAGAACATTTGTCTTTAAGTTGTTTAAGGAAACGAGACGTAGTTGTCAGCAGGATATCCTACCGTCATTACAGAGAGATTTACAGAGGTTTTACATGCAGGAACTGATCATGACAAGTGCTACATTGTTCCTTGTTGAAGCTCAGTTTTATCTGATCAATGGTTTTATCTACACATGTATTTCTTAGAAGGAGTCTTTTAAGGCATGCATGATTTATTAACATGATAAAAAAGTTGAAATTAAAATTATAATATCCAATGTGTCCATCATTCGTACATGTGCTCAGTTCTATCACTGAATGGCATTCTATTGAACAAAAGACAAAATAAGAGAATTCATAAAAAGTTATGAAAAGAAAGAGTGATTTGGAGTTAACGAGTGAAAGTGATTTCAAGACTATTAAAAAGTTGGTAAAAGATGTTATCAAATGAAACTTTAATATATTAAAATTTTATTTCTGACATTTTCGGTTTTATCATATACATTATATATATTTTATATATGTGTAACATTTGCTCAGTCAACTCTATCAGACAGTCACTTTGGTATCGGTTGTTTGATTCTCTATTTGTATTTTGCAATTTGTCTTTTATGTCTAGATTCAATTCGAAATAAATAACAAAATACAACAAAACATTTTTTTTTTACCTTTTCACGGGAAATTATTCCTGCCACTCTCTGCTTAACTCAAAATAATTCACAGAAAAAAATCCTGAAAAGCATTGTCATTACGTTTATCTAATAAACAATAAACTGCATCATTAACCTTACTTTTTTTGTCAAAATGATAATGTTATGTGAGGTCGTTAATGCGATAAAGAAGAAATGACATTCACATGACCTCGTTGCATCCAAATTAAAGGTATTTTAATTTGTGGTATCTCATTATTTACTCATCATTTTTGTCTTTAAGTAGATCTGATAAATCCCGCTCTTTTAAGACTACGACTATATATAATCTGTAAAACGAGAACAGCGAATAGATGTCATTCATCACAATAAAAAAAACTAATGTAGTCTCCATTCTCCTCTTACCAATTACTTTATCCTTTCTTCGATGTAAATGAATTAAGTATTGAATTTGTCCAGTCTGCCTATACGAAGGAAACCTAAGCACGTTTTTTCCTTGTTATATTATTAGACTTGTCATCATTATCGAAACAATCAGAGCAAAGGGTATACAATCAAACATATCAATTGAAAATCAATAATTGTTTATGTTATGGATAAGGTTATCGTTTATTGTTGATGTATCATGCTTACTATCCCTCGTTTACTAAAGCATAATAGCCTGTAGCTGTAAAATGGGTACCTGGTTATACGGGTGTACTGTCCGAAATGGACTCTCAGCGCAGGCAAGCAGCTTTGAAAAAGTACAATCCGTCAGGGTAATAATGCACATTAGTTAATCGTCGGTGAGCAACTTACAAAGATGGATACTTGACGTTAAACTTATCATTATTATTATTATTATTAGATACTGGCACGGGTATGTCGTGTCAATACTAATTCATAGTATTTACCTCTGCAACAGAGACATCAAGCAAAGCTTATTAGTTTTTTGCCTGTGATAAAAACATTTCAGCATTTAAATGCTAGGAACGATGTTTCGTAATGCAAGTTTATTTGAACAAACATGTGCAGCCAAACAGACGACCTTTAATGACGATATCAACTATGTTTTGGTGAAGGATCTCTTCTCACTTTGACTGTGGTCGACTGGAAAATCGTTTTTCTTTTAGATTTTCTATTTAGTTTAAGTTTTAAGACATCGCTTACAATAAACAGTGTACACAGCTCATCCATCAACCTATAACCATGTGCAAATGGCATAGCATGATATTCAAGTTGCCATATCTGTCGAGATATTCCGTGATCCCCATAATAGAAAACACTTATCTATGTAAAAGCTGAACTCCTCTGAGAGAAAGCAAGATGCTCAGTCAGCGATTCTAATACAATGGTAAACAGTCATGACGTGTGACCAAGGATAACAGACACCAACTCATTTCTATCACAAAATATATTTGCATACGAATTGGATTCCCATTGGATGGATGACTAAAGGAGGTTGGATACCTTTGTTACTTGCACATCCGCATCAGTCAGCTTGTGCTATTTTAAAGTTTATGCTGTTTTGTTAATGTTTCACTCAAAGTGTGAGATAAAAAAAATAAAAAATTAAATAATGAATTAGTTTAATAAAAAACAATGACTATGTTATATTTGTGAACATAAGTATTTGTTTTATGATAAAATTTATTTCACTAATTAACCTTAAGTACTTATGAACATTTCTAAAAAGGGTAATGTTGACAATGAAGAGTTATCTCCCCTGGATGTTCATTTTCATTGATGTGGCTGAATTGAATGTGAATATCTCTGTTTTCCCCTGGTGACATATTTCTTTTTAATCTTATTCTAGTGTGTATTAACTATAAAATATATAATTTTCAAAAAAATCTTAATACGAGAAATCGATTTTTTTCATTAAAGGGGCAGTAGCACGTTTTTAGGGGGAATATAAGGTGATTTCAGGAAAATGGAAATTAATGGTTCCAATTGACAGACAATGTATTTAAACTAAATGGAGCAGTAATAATTCAAATATATAATTTAAAGTTTAGCCATGCGATTCCTTTTTCTTACACAAAATGAATTAAAGGTGTTCACACAAAAATGGCCGCCAATGATTCTATGTGAATCTTCTTACTTTGTCCTCTGACTATGGCTGATGGGCTTGTGTTATGAGATTTTTGACACTATCAAAATAATACATTTAGCATTAACATACATTTATCAGTGAAAATTTTGAAATATAAAATTATCAAAAAACGTGCTACTGCCCCTTTAAAGAATAATATTTTACAAAAATAATCATACAAAAAAAAAAGGTTATTTGTATGAATTTACTTCATATTATTTTAAAGTTCCTTTTTTTCTGACTTAGTTTATTTCATACTGCAATGCCTTAATAGAAAAACATTTAAATAAAAACTATATTCAAAAGTTATCTTGAAAAGGAGTTTTTAAATTATTGTATTTTCATCATTGGGTGCCCTAACGGAGGGGCCCTTTTTCGAACAAAAACTGTGGTGACATGGTATTTTTATGACGCAATTTGATTCAAGACCTGTTTTTCAACAAAATAAGACCAAATATAGCTATTTCTTAATACCTCGATATTTTGTATCCAACCTCCTTAAATGCTCCATGGTAGGAAACACATAGGTTTTTCAAGATCTCAAGAAGAAGTCCCCTGAGAGTAAGAAGTATTTTTAACATTATAAGTTTCAAGGACTTGAGTGAGTTATTGTTTAACGTCGCTTGGGCAGTATTTCATCCAATAGCAATCTAGTTAAAACTAGCTGTAATGTATACGTCCTCACGTTACATCTAGCTACTATCCCACCTGGTCCGTGTCACGCATGCGCGAAAATCATCCAATGGAAAATGAACTGGCTGATCTCTTTGTATCGGGCGTCGTTGGGATTTATAGTACACTTTGCACATTATGATAAAAAATATCAATATTTTAAGATATGGCTTATTTTACATAATCACTACAGCTAGTTTTAACTAGATTGCCCGATTCTAACAGCTTGTGTTAACTAGATTGTCCGATTCAAAGAGATCAGCCAGTTCTTTTTTCATTGGCTGATTTCCGCGCATGCGTGACACGGACCAGGTGGGTTAGTAGCTAGATGTAACGTGAGGACTTAGGGAACGTATACATTACAGCTAGTTTTGACTCGATTGATCAAATAGCGGCGTCCTTTCTGCACTATCTACTTATTGTACTCAATAACCAATATATCGACCAATATCAGTAGAGTTCAGCAATGATGGGTTCGAATAAAAAGTGAGAGCTTGTACGGTTGATTCCCTGCCTACATTGAAACTTGAGTTGAGAGTCTTGTGGTGTCACAAGAGACTTTATCCTTCAAGGTATATCATGTAAGAATCTCGATCTCTGATTGGTTAACGGGACACTGGATAAATACTGATATCACCCTCTTAAACGGGGTGATAATATATTATAAAAAAGAAGAAGAGCTTTATTCAGTATATGTGGCAACATGACCAAAAGTACAAATCAATAAAACACATTTTTTGCACATGTTCAGCCGGAGATACAGGTAAATTTCTTTTCAGGTAAATATTTTTTAGTAATCTTACATTTGTTTTTTCAAGCAATTGGTTGAATATATTTATACCCCGCCACAAAAAGCATGAAGAAAGCATGCAGATTGAGCGTCTTGAAATGTGCAATGTTTGTTTCCTCGAATACAACAAGGTTTAACGTCTCGTCGGATAGAGAGTTATGTTGGTGGTGACCTTCTAGAAACAAATATGTATGCTTGGGTTAGATCAGGGTAAAAATGTTGGTAGTGCCTTGAACATGAAATAGTGTCATTTATCAATTTCATTTTGAATGTGATAGTAGTTTGAAAAGTGTATTATGTGTGTTGACTGTGTGTTATATTTCTACAATGTCTACAAACATTACTTTGTTTGATTGTGTTGCATAACTTTTTTTAACTACTCAATTATGTGACAACGGATCTTTTGTTATGATCTACTTGCACTTACTTATGGATGAAAAGAACATAAGTCTTTTTGTCTCTTATACAGAAAAAAGATATTGTGTTGTCAGCAGACAATTAAAATGTGACTACAAAAAGATATACAGAGGTTTTACACGCACGAACTGGCAAAGGATCCAATTACTTCACTGTCGCCTGTAAAATCTGTTATTTGTCTGATCGATTTTTTCTTGTCAATAACGATCTTAATCTGAATCCTTTTGAGAAAACATCAGTGAACAGAAAGCGTTCACTTACTTGAAGAGGTCTTAAAGGGCAAAATTGTTTTTCTTCACATGAAAAGTAAACTATTGCATACTGAAAATAATACTAACATAGATCTTCTTCGTCAGCAGACCATTTTACCTTGATGACAAAGAGATAAAAGGAGGTTTTATATGCACCAACTGGCAAAGGGTCCTGATTGATTCTCATAGTCAACGACAATTTACCTTTTTATTCTTTTGGGAAAACTTCAGTGAACAGAAATCTTAAAGAGGTCTCGAAAATTCCTCTTCACAAACAGAGTGATAATTTTGAAAATGATACTAACATGGGCATTGTCCGTACATTTTTAGTTTTATCACTGAATGGCTTTCTAGATTACATTGATATATTACATAAGAATTGTTACTTTCTTTTCTTATCACGCTACCAAACTCTATCAGACCTCGTAAAAATAATACTTGTTCTTTTCACATCATATAAGTGTCATATGTTTCAGATCTAAATTTTGATTTTATGATCTATCCGTTTCAGCAAAATACAGAAGACATTAGGATACAATAAGTGAATACAAATGAAACATTTGTTTCGTGTCTTTTCCTGTTTAATACCTAACAATAAAAAAACAAACATCTGTAACCTTGTGACTCTGCTGTAATTTGCATATGTACTTTCAGATCTAAACAAAGAGTGCATTCACTTTATTTCATCTTCACAACGTCACGGGCGAAACGAAAACGTTTCTAAACTTTCCCATTCTCCCTTGACATCATTGGCCGTAATTCCTGTGCTAGCATTTCAACCCACTGCACGGAAGTAGAATAGTCCAATCAGAAGACAGCATGTTAAATGAACCGATTTGAAAAAATACTTTTGTATGCGTTTTACAAGGGATAGGAAACACTTTATTTGAGTGATACATTAATGTTTGTCTTCTCTGCATTCTCGGTGCTCATCAAAAACATGAAAACAACCTTGCGGACTGAAGTTTAAAATCAAATTTCACTCGGATAGTTTTCAAAAAGATCGTCTGTTAGTATTTTGAATTTGTTCCGAATATAAACGGCAATTTCATTGGCTATTCTTGAAAGGGCTGATAAGGGGCGTAACTCGTGATCACGATAGGTGTCGCTGCTCCGGATCACCAGTTTTCTACCTTGTGATGGCAAGGTCTAAACGAGGAGTTGCTCGATACGTTTTCACCATGCTGTGGGAAGATGGGTCACCTTAGTTGTTCTTTATTTTGTAACATTTCTAAATGAGTTAAAAACCTATCCTTAAGAAACAAATTCTTATCAAACCTACATCAAATATCGCCTTTAAAGGGGCATTAAGCCGTTTTTTAGGGATAATATAAGGTTATGTCAGGAAAATAAAAATAAATTGTTCCAATTGAAATACAATGTATTAAAACTAAATGAAGTAGTAATATATCAAATGAATAATGTAAAGTTCAGCCATCCGATTCCTTTTTCTTACACAAAATGAATTAAAGGTGTTCACACAAAAATGGCCGCGAATGGACTCTACTTGAAACTTCATTATTTGTTCTGTGACTATGGATGATTAATCGTGTAATGAGATCAACACAATACATTTTAATATATAAAATTTTCAAAAAACGTGCTACTGCCCCTTTAATCTTCTTAATTGAGTACCTGAGTATGTCCTGTGTAAGTTAATATAGATACTGAGAAACAATATCATGATCGCATTCAAAACTATATCATTGATATCTGTCAAGTAACATAACTGACTAGCAGCACTGATTAGGATATGTCACACATTCACTTCTGGTGATTTTCATGGAAAATATTTCGAATAGTTTAGTCTCTAAAAAGTATTCACCTACTTTCAAACATCCATTACTTTCCAAATAAACATGTTTTGGGTCTAGAAGCTTTTTCATCCAACTCAGTGGTATGTATTGAGATTGTTCACCAGATTATTTTCTTCTATGAAGATGTACAGGTTTGACCCTTTCCTTTTTTTGAGTAGTAAATATGTATTTTAATTTTTAAAGCCTTTGCGATACTTCAAAACTATAAAGGGGCAGTAGCACGTTTTTTGATAATTCTTCATTTTAAATGTTTCACTGATAATTGTAAGTTGATGCTAAATGTATTATTTTGACAATGTAAGATCTCATTACACAAGCCGATCATCCATAGTCAGAGGACAAAGTATGACGATTCACGTAAAATCCATTGGCGGCCATTTTGTGTGAACACCTGTAAGAAAAAGAAATCGCATGGCTAAACTTTACATTATATATTTGAATTATTACCGCTCCATTTAGTTTAAATACATTGTCTTTCAATTGGAACCATTAATTTTCATTTTCCTGACATCACCTAATATACCCCCTAAAAACGTGCTACTGTCCCTTTAAGAGCTATGGTACTATCTTTCTTCACAAAAAAAAGTTATTATTTTTCTACAAAGGTTACTGAACTTGTCTTCATACAGGGTGACACTTCCTCCTGGTTTTCACAAATTCCTTCAGATGACAGATTTAATCTTTTCTACAATGTACATTTTCCTGTACAAATTGTAGTCTTCATTTCTATAAAATGTCACGACCAATCAGTCAAAGATTGTGGTCTTTCGAACCGATTCCTACACCCAAGACAAACAACTTCCTCACAGCCTCTGGTCATGAAGCATGTACCAGAATATAGTGGAAGATGTCACTTGTCACGACTGAAAAATAAGAAACAATTATTCCTAAGCCATACATAATACTTAACTTGGTCCTTGTTTATGAAAAAAGTAATTGTTTCGGTTTGATTCGGACACCGCTGCTTATTTTAATTCTGATTATGCAATAGATTCCAATTTAAAATATGTGATGTCGCGAAAATGATTTCAAATACATGTAATTATACCCCTGCCTCACAGCGTAAGCGTCGGTATATAGCGTTTATTCTGTCCGTCCGTCTGTCTGTCCGTCAAAA
The DNA here is from genome assembly GCA_916613615.1 of Steromphala cineraria. Lineage (NCBI taxonomy): Eukaryota > Metazoa > Mollusca > Gastropoda > Trochida > Trochidae > Steromphala > Steromphala cineraria. Next base: position 56,429,169 of record OU744731.1, on the reverse strand, counting down.
ACTTTGTCCGGAGCATATCTCCTTAACTATTCATGCTAGCTTCACCAACTTCATACACTCATCAGCTATGATCCATAGATGTGCCTTTTGAGGATTAGACCAACAAATGAGTTTTATTTTTGTGTGGCTTCCATGGAAACATGACTAAAATCAGTGACATTATCCTTTTTCCGGAGCATATCTCCTAAACTATACATGCTAAATTCACTAAACTTCATTAACTTATCACAAATAACTCCTACATGTGTCTTCTGATAATTAGACCAACAAATGGTTTTTATTTTTGCGGTTTCCATGAAAATATAACCAAAAAATGATTCTATGATGAAATACTTTGTTCGGAACATACATGTATCTCCTTAAGTATACATCTCAGCTCAACCAAATTTTCAACACATGTCAGTCATGATCTCTAGATTTCTTTTTAGGGTAAAACATATATGTAAATTTTCATTTCTGTTGTTTCCGTGGGAAACATGACTAATAAAGTGACTCAACAATAATGATTTCCTTCTCAGCAAATCTCATAGAATATAGATGATAACTACCCCAAATTGAAAACAAAGATCAACCATTAACCCTTGATGTACCCATTTAATGGTAAAATCTATTAATGGATTTAGTTTTGTGTTTTCAGTTGAAACATGACTTACACAATGACTTATCTTTAAAACTGTATACTCAACTATCATACAACTTTACTCAATGTTTATCAATGTTACTATTTGATTTTTTTATCAAAATCGGAAGCGAAGGTATGTGAGCTCTGCTCGCTTCCTAACTTGTTAACTAAAGTCAACACTATGTATCTTTGTTTTAAACAACTTGTAATAAACTCATATGAAGTGGTCAATGTATTTCCCACATATAAATGTGTATGAATGTGTGATAATTTACATTTCTCCATTTCATTATTATACCCCTGACAGTAAAGATCCTGCACGATAGGGAAAAAGCCATTCCACTTTCCTTAATGATAAATGAAATAAGCTATGTAAACTTAATTCACGCTTATATTGAAAGTTGATCTCTCATTCGCCGAAACTATTTTATATTTTGAAAAAGGAGGTTTTTAAACCATTATATACAAGTCCCTTCGGATACGAAAACTCCATTAATAGCTGAAATATTGCCAAAGCGACATAAAACAAAAACTCACTCACTCGAATATGAAAACGTGTCTATCTAAAAAGAGAGCAACGAAATCATTGTTGCAATGATTTTGAAACAAAGATACAAAAAGGGCAATATGTGTAACTTTCAGAGTTGTTTCAGCTTGTCTCATTACCAACGCATGCTTTTATATTTGGAGCCATAATATTTTGCTTGTGTGACAGGCAATAGAAAGTATTAGCTGGAAATGGAATAAAAACCTTCAATAAATTTCATTCATAGTCATCAAAGTAAAACATTGTCAAAATAAAATTTATTTTTCAAAGTTGAAACATTTCTCCATCGAAATCTGCCACACAAGTCAACTATGATCCAGTCTAAGTAAACCTAGCCTCACTATTATCCGTTACACTGCTATACTGAGTCTAGAAAGGCTTGGTTGAGAGTCGCGTCAGCCCACGTGACAAAGTTGACCAATCAGAACTGATCTTACCAAGCAACAATAGTCTGCCTTCGCACGTATAACGTTGGAGGGTCATAGGTCGCAGAAAGGTCGGCTGACGCGACCCTCAAACAGACCTTTCTAGACTCAGTATAGCAGTGTAACGGATAATAGTGAGGCTAGGTTTACTTAGACTGACTATGATCGGACAACGAAGAAAAACCTTCACTAAACAAAATGAGGCAGACAACAATGAATTTTATATCTCTTGACATTTCCTTGTAATCATCTCAGCCAAAAGTTCTTTCTCTTTCAATTTCAAATTGACATTTTTAATATTTGTTTTTCTGATATTGAAAGGAGTCTTGCCCATTTTAATTGTAAATTTTGAAATACTTCTTCGGTGTTCAGTGATAAATTACTGTTGTCGTGATCCCCTGAAGGATCTTTATATCTGTTTCAGGTTGGCATCTTAATATATGATAAAATCTTTACAGATGATTTTGAACCAAATTTAAATCAACTTTCAATTGAGTCATTACTGGTGAATACTGTTAATTAATAATCAAGCCAAAATTAAAAAATGTATGATATTTTTCAAATAAAATTAGTATTTGCATAATAAATTCTACATATTGAATATTTTCTGAATATGACAATGTGACAGTACTTTATGTGATCGTTATGATGCAGTGCCTGAAAAACTCTTACCACCAACATCCTGGATTTTAACACCATTAGGAACTAGTTAACGTCATAGGTGAATATTGATCACTTTTTGTTTCAGTAAAGTAGCACATTAACAATAATTGAACACGTATTAACGGTAGCTCAACTCAAGCTGTATCAGAAACTTTGATATGAAACTTGATTACTTAATTTAGCTCACTTATCAATGAAGTTTGGTTAGCGTTGTTATCTATCTCTAAAAACGATACTATTGCTGTACGAGTACTGTCATAGCTTTTGTCAAGATTTAGGCTTTACCAAGTCAGAATAAGTGATAGAAGAAACCTTAAACCCATCTGATTTATGAATTCTTATCTTTAATTTATTGAGTTTGTGAGATAGTTGTATAACGCGTGGCAATCTCATCTTGTGACTTCACAGAAACCAATTTATTACATACGCGTGCCTCTAATCACAGAATTCAATCATTTAATCCAACCAAACGTTGTATGGTTGATGTAGTCCGTAAGTTGTTTGGTTGATATATATGCATAACAATTTGAAGTATGTATTAGAAACATTTCGATGTGAATATATTGAAATGTTGAATATAGAATATCGTTCCCCTTTAGTGAAATACGAATTTATTATATAAAACCATCTGGATTGATTTCAAAGGCCCATCATTACAGTGAGTCCTCGTAAAGTCTTCACCTTTCTCACATAGATAGTTAATATATAAATTCTTCACCTTTCTTACAGAGATAGTTAATATATAAAGTCTTCATCTTTCTCACAGATATAGTTAATATATAAAGTTAACCTTTCTCACAGAGATAGTTAATATATAAAGTCTTCCCCTTTCTCACAGAGATAGTTAATATATAAAGTCTTCACCTTTCACACAGAGATAGTTCATATATAAAGTCTTCACCTTTCTCACAGAGATAGTTCATATATAAAGTCTTCACCTTTCTCACAGAGATAGTTAATATAAAAAAATAAAGTTAACAAAGTTCAAGAAAAACCTGTGCAATATGAACCAATGGATTTAACTTTAACAAGCTACATTTTTTACACACTTTGGTTGTTGTTTTTTTACTTTTTATTGCTAGATGGATATATAAAAGATGGTCTGCCTGCTAAATAACGAATAGTAATCCTGTATGCATTTCTATTTATCTGTTGGTTTGTTATTTTTTTCTCTATTTAATGAGTAAGTATTTACTATAGATAAACTCCTTTGACGCCGCTATTGGCTGAACTATCGTCCTAGCTCCGTCAAAGGCCAACTCATTCTCGCACTTTGTCTAAATGGAGAACATTGCTTTAACGTATGGCATATATTCTACAAATCTATCAGGACTGTTATTGTAGAACCTCAAACATTGTCTTGAAAAATTTAGTAATATGCATGTTTATAAAATCATAACATTTTCAGAATATTTTATTTTATAATAAGCAAAAACGTGGCAGTAAAGTTCATTTCCATGTTCATTTTTAGAAAACCTAGCCAAGCTCCGCTGTTCTGTGCGAAACGTTTTAACTTTTAAATCGAAAAACTTTTGGTTTGTTTTGAGTTAAAGATTTGGTTTGTTTTAATAGCATAGTTTTTTTGTTTTTTTCCTTTGATAAATTCTATATGGAATGCATGATTACAAAAACACTTTGCTTGAAAACGATTGCACATTTGATTTCATTTAATCATGTATCCATAATGCTTTTTATACCTTCACTATGAAAACATTTAATCATTGCAAAAATACAATGTCATGCATTTTAATGTTGTAGCTTGATAAACACACCATTATTTTTTATCATGAAAATATTTAGCATACAACGTTGAAATTGAATTTCATTTCACTTAAAAAACATGTTTGAATGACATTCTGGAATGGAATTGATAAGAAAAACAAGATATTCTAAATAATTATTTTCTAAACAACCCCATGGGTAACATTTATAAGTGCCATTCATACACCAGACATCAATGCAGAGGCTGTTGAAGAATTCTTGTAAATTGGTAATTAAAATACGCTGTAAATTGTAATTATGTTTTAAACAATTTACAAAAATGAATAATTTGATTTGAAATAGCAGAATATAAATTAAATATGAATTGTTCTGAGTTAAAGATAAAAGAGAAATACATAACACATGTTAAACTGTATTATTTACATCTGAAATGTTATATATTTGAGTAATGCCCTTAGTTTTCGAAAGCTTTAAAGGGGCAGTAGCACGTTTTTTGATAATGTTATATATTTAATTGTTTTCACTGATAATTGCAAGTTAATGCTTAATGTATTATTTTGACAGTGTCAAAAATCTCATTACAGAAGCCAATCATCCATAGTCAGAGGACAATATGAAGATTCACAGAAAATCCATTGGCGGCCATTTTTTTTGAACACCTTTAATTCATTTTGTGTAAGAAATAGGGATCGCACGGCTGAACTTTACGTTATATATTTTAATTATTTTTCCTTCATTTACTTTATTTTATTTTTGTCTTTCAATTTGAATCATTAATTCATCACATCACCTTATATTCCCCCTAAAAACGTGCTACTGCCCCTTTAAGGTAATTTCATCTTTCAATGAGAACTAAAAACAGAAATGAAATGGTAATGTGAATTGTGAAACTTCCCAGGTTACAGATGAAGTATACTTTGTTCTGAGATATGATTAAAGATGCAAGAAACTGCAGTGTAAAAGACACAACTTTGACTGTATTAGAAGTGGCTATGACTAATTTACAACTTCAAAGGAATTTCCATCTATTTGAGGTATGTACTACATTTGCAAAGTAATTTTATCGTTCAAAAAGAAAACTATGACAATTCTTAAATGATAACGATTTTTTAAAATCTCCCAGAGTATCCCCTTTTAAGCCTATTGGTCTGTCATTTTGAATTAAGTTCAGCTTCCAGTCAGAGAAAGAAACCTAGATCAATTAGATTGATATAAAGATTGGTTTTAGGAAACCAATGAATCCACGGTTTTGGATAAAATGGTATCAAATTTTGAAATTCAAGGTCACAGCGATTAGAATTAAAATCATCATCCAGACAATACACTTACACATCTTGTAACCTTCCAATTTGGGATTGTGTTTTCTGCTACATTGGTCTGTGGATAATTTGCGATATATGCAATAACCAAACAATTGTGCATATCAATGCACTCAATGTTTTAAATTGCAACAAGAATAACGAAATCACTTTAAACTCACACATGTGTTTGGCTGTTCTCCGTTCAAATCAAATCTGCAAGTAGGACAGTGTCATGTTCCAGTTACATGTTGTAGTATTTGTACAATATATCTTAATTTTCCAATAAATTTGACGACTTGAGTATCACCTCGATTGTTATGACAAATTGAATATGATCAGACACAGATCTTTTTCTGAAGCAAAAAACGATATTCTATGATACAATAATACGGCTCCATTCAAGAACAAATCAAAAGTGTTTTCATTTGCACGTTTTGATTAAGTAAACCTGCAGCAAAGTATTTTAAATAACTGAAATTGTCTGAGCCTCTACCAGACAAGTTTTGGACTTTGATTTGAACACGTCTATAAACAATGACACTCATTTTGATACAGTATTTAGGAGATAAATGTATAGTGTATCTTTAGTTGCACCACATGGAAATGGAATCTGTAAAGAAAATGAGTTACAATCATTACAATCGATAGCTGTGATTGATAAACTCGCTGTAATTGTTTACAAAATGGTCAAACAAGTAATCCATTTGCACCCTTTGTTCAATAAGCTAATATAACACATTATTATTCATTTCACTTGACAGTTGTATAGAGTTATGTCTATGTCATTTACTAATACCACATAATCCCAGGACAAATTACATCGTGTTCAGACAGTCCAATAATATGTTTCTTCTTCTAATATTGACATTAACGTGCTCATCTTCAAAAATACTATACGCTATGATTTCGGTTTATACATTCAAATTGATATAATATTTGACTGAAATCATAGTCTTTTGTTGATTCTAGTGTATTCCCAAATGCAAGGTTGCATTATGGTTAAAATGATTCGGCCCATCAAGCAACAGTAATGAATTTTTGACGTTGGATGATCAGCAATTGCATGAAGTGGAAATTTATATAAAAAGTCCAGCTTTTGTAGACGTTTCGATAAAAATACTTCATCTTGGATGAAATCATGTGTACTTTAAGCATGATATGGATATAACTATACATTGAGCATCACACACATACAGCCCGCTAACCAAGCTTCCTTTAATTCATGTATCAGCAATTTTATGAAGTACAAATGTATATTCAACGCCAAGCTTATAAAGACGTGTCGATAACTATACTTTATCTTGGATAAATGTTTATGTACTTTGAGCATAATATTGATAAAACTAAAGTCGTATTTATTGAGCATCATACACAAACATCTTGCAAACATTGTTTTCTTCAATTTATTAATTCTTTAATACTTACCTTGCTCTACATATGCATCTTCAATTACCTTAACGAGAAGTTGAAAGCGCTAGTCTTCTGAAATGAGAGTTCGACTCACAGTCTGTAGTAACCCCAGTACTACCGGTATGCATGTGCATCCGGTCCGTGACGTCAGCATACCAATCCCTCACTTTCAATTTCTCGTTCGAAGTGGAAAGACGTGTCTTTTGAGAGTTATATCCTTCTTAGATTGTTTCTATCTTTGATATATGTTGTTGTATTTGTGCATTTACTTGTGAGGTGCGTATTTTATACACTTTCCTCGCTTTTTGTATCAAACGTGGGTATTCGTTCTTCCCTCGTGTTCGGTATTATTCTCGCATTTTTCACGGTCTGCGGGCTCGGCAGGTTTGCTTCATCTGTCGTGTCTTCGTTTTCGCTCGCATTTTGCGTTATATTTAGCTATTTTTGGCTTTGTATCTCTCTCGCACGGTTTCGTGTGAGTGTTTTCCTTCTCGCCATTTTGTGTTGGTTTACCCAGCCTTCGCCATCTTGATTGTTTAATATGGCTTACGCGACCTCGTGTGACCGGCGAGACCCGTTGCTTTTTCCTTTCGCATTTATTGCTCATTCTTCGCATTTGCTGCCCGTTTTTTCGCGGATATCTTTATCAGACTTTTTTCTGTATCGTTACAGATTGGTCTTCCCTTGGTGCATGTACACTAAGCTGTGTGCTAGTTGCAAGGGACGTAAATCAGCTAAGGATCCCCACCTTTTGTGCCCTGACTGTGTTCCTTCGTGTTCAGTGGACTCTAAGTGTGTTTCGTGTGACTTTTTATCGTCTGCAGACTTTAAAACTTACCTCAGGGTTCTGCACAAGAGAGTTGTTCAGAGGGCTAGGAAGATGGCGGACCCTCAGGTATCTGTTGCGGATTTGTTGCGTTTCCTCTAGCGCCTGGGGTGGGTGCTGCTTTTCAGCAGGCGCCTCCTCCTCCTCAGCAGGCGCCCTTTCTCCAGCAGGGGTTGCAACCCTTCATGAACCCGTTCCAGATGATGGCAATGGTGTCTCCTCAGATGTCTGCTTGGACTCAACCAACTCCTCAGGCGCCTCCTGTGCCTCCTGCGCCTCCTGCACCTCCTGTGCCTCCTGTTACGGCGCCTGTCCCTGATGCACCTACACCTGGGACGTCTCGTTCCTCGTCCATCCAGTCTGGGGGGCAGCCTTCAACCTCTAGGGGCTCTGGCAGTAGGAATAGAGCAGATCCCCCTTGCGTTCCCATGTCTCTGAGTCGGAGTTTGTTCCCGTTTACGAGGGAGATGTTGACCAGGACTATGTACTTGGTTTTGCCGGCATCATTCCTTGGATTGCAGACAACTTGGGGGGACTTGTGCCTTTCACCGGGGCCAGACGTCCCACCTCTCAAGACAGTGTACCTAGACCCTTTCCTGCTACCACCGCATGCTTCTGCCTTAGATGTCTTGGACACTCTGTCGGAGGATTTTGCGAAGTTGTCCCTTAGTCCATCCTTTAAGAAGGGCCGTTATGGAGTCCATAGTCTGGATTTTTTGGATTCAGCTGCCAGGGTGGATGAAGACATCAAGTCACTGACCGGTTCCTCTTCCTCCTTTGCGTACAAGATGACAGACAGCAAGGTCGCTCAAGTAGAGACTGAGGTCAAGAGGTCCCTCAAGATCTTATCGGTTTTGTTCTCTGCTACCAATGCCATGGATCAGAGTTTGGACATTGAGAACTTGGAAAGGATTCAGCAGCTTCATACGCTCTTGGCTTGGCAGGCAAGGTCTCTCTCGGATCTGTTTTCCCACTTGAGGGGTGCGTGGGCAGGCCTTCTAGCCTTGAGGAGGTCCGGCCTCTTGTCGTTGTCTTCGTGGGATGAAGCCTACAAGAAAAAGCTGTTGCGTCTCCCTGTGGACCAACCTTTCCTATTCGCAGATAGGATTCCGGAGATCCACAAACAAGTTGCCGATTCAGCCCAGTCAGAGGTCACCTTGCGTCTCCTGAAGAGCCTTTCAGCCAGGATGTCCCCCAGGAAGAGGCCTAATACTTACACCTCGAAGCGCTTTCGGCAGGCCGGGTCCAAGGATACCAGGTCGTTTGGGAAGGGGTCCTTCAAGTTTAAGAAGGACGTCCCTGCCCGGTTCAAGAGGGGGGGCAAGCGCCATTGAGGCGCCCCTGACGTCCGACTGGGACCTCCCGCCTTCAGTCGTGATGGTTATGGACAGCCCAGTAGGCGGGAGACTGGGGGTATTTTGGGAAAATTGGGCCTGTTTAGACGATCCCTATATTACAGGCATTCTGAGGAACGGATACTCCCTACCGATAACAGGCTCACCCCCTTTGACAATTTCACCCCTGGAGCAGGCTTATCCTGCAGAACAGCAGGCCCCTCTACAGGAGAATATAAACATCCTCATTCAGAAGAGAGCTGTGGAGAGGGCACCTGTCGGTTCTCCAGGCTTCTATTCAACCATTTTTCTGGTCAAAAAGAAGGGGACAGACAAACTGAGGATGATCCACAATTTGGCAGCCTTCAATCAGCAGTTCCTCGAGAAGCCACCTCATTTCCGCATGGTTACGCTCCCACAACTACGTTTGGAGGTGGCAAGGAACGACCGGCTTGTTTCCCTGGATATCCAGGATGCCTACCTGCACGTCCCGATTGCCCCGGAGCACAGGAAGTTCCTCCGTTTCGTTTTCAATGGGGTCCACTACCAGTGGGCGGTTTTCCCCATTTGGAATTTCCTGGGCCCCGTGGTTATTCACCAGAATTACGGCACCAATTGTGAGGTTCCTCCATCTTCGAGGAATACGGTTCTTCCCGTACATAGACGATTGTCTACTCCCGAACAGAGACAGGACATTGCTGGAGACTCAGCTGCAGTTTATGATCAAGTTTTTGCAGCAGCTCGGGTGGTTGATCAACCTCGACAAATCTCACCTGTCCCCTTCTCAGGATTTGCAGTTCATCGGGGGCCGGTTTCTGACCTCGATCGGCAAACTAGCCGTCCTGCAGGAGAGATGGTTGAAGATTCTCGAGGCGAGCTCTCTTGGTCTAAGCAAGCCCCTTTCGCTTCGCGAGTGGCAGACCCTCCTGGGGTTGTTGACATCGGCTCAGGATCTTACGCGTCGAGGGAGGTTGATGTTGAGACCTCTTCAGAGGTTTGTCAATCATCTCATCAGGTCAGACGATCTGGTTTCACGTTGGCCTCTCCAAGTGTCGCTTCACCAGTATCTCAGTTGGTGGTTGGTGAGAGAGAACGTTTGCGTGGGCGTCTCTCTCAGTGTACTAACGCACCAACTGGAGTTGTTCGTAGATGCCTCTCAGGAGGGCTGGGGAGCGTACATGAGCGGCAGGACGGTCTCAGGAGTCTTGTCTCAGACGCAGAAACAATGGCACATCAACAGTTTGGAGTTTCAGGCTCTGATCTTAGCAGTCCGTCACTGGGCAGCAGATCTTCATCAGAAGCACATGTTGGTGGCAACTGACAACTCTACTGTCGTCTGGTACATCAAGAATCAGGGGTCGACCGGGTCACAGTGCCTCCTCAATCAGACCTTCGAGTTCTTCGATCTACTAGACAACCTTCAGTTGGAAGTGTCGGTTCGTCACATTCCAGGCTGTACAAACGTCCTCGCGGACACTCTGTCCAGACCAAGCAGGCCAGCCCCGACCGAGTGGATGCTTCACCGAGGCGTCTTCGAAGTTCTGGTAAAAAGAATGTTTCGTCCTCTTCTCGATCTGTTTGCGACGACGCTCAACAGACGACTTCCAATCTTCGTGTCTCCAGTCCCCGACCCAGCAGCGTGGGCTGTCGACGCTCTGTCACTGTCGTGGGAGGGTCTCGAGGCTTACGCTTTTCCTCCACCGGTCCTACTATCGAGGGTCATAGCCAAGATCAGGGCAACGAGGGTCCTCAAACTGATTTTGGTCGCGCCTTGGTGGCCGAGTTGGTAAGCGGAAATCCTTGGCCTCTGCCAGAAAGAACCGACTTACTTCTCCATCCATGCACGAGACTTCCTCATCCGGACCCGCTCAGGTTTCGTCTGCACGCATGGCTCATATGCAGGGAGCCCTAAAGGCTAAGGGTTATTCTTTGCAGGCGGCACGGGTCATTGCTAACACACATAGACCTTCTACTAGGGGGCTTTACGATGACAAGTGGTCATCTTTTCAATCTTTTTGTGTGGAGAGGAAGAGGGACCCCTTGGAGGTCTCCCCTCAGTTCGTGGCGGAATTCTTTATTTACTTGAGAGAGGTGCGTCACCTTAAGGGTGGCACAATAGCTACTTACTTGGCAGCCATTAACTCGGTCCTGGCTGTTAAGTGTAGCAAGAAGATATCTAAGACACCGGAGTTGGTTTCTATGCTTAAGCCTTTAAGCTAGAGGACCAGAAGATGAAGTTTAGACCTCCTGCTTGGGATCTGAATGTTGTCCTTGACAACCTCAGGGGGGCACCGTATGAACAGCTTCAAAACGCCCCTTTTGAGGTGTTGACTCGGAAGACTGCGTTTTTGCTTTCTTTAGCTACGGCAGCTAGGGTTAGCAAGATGCATGCTTTGGACGTTACTAGAATCCGTTTTGAGAAGGGGAAGCATAGTGCAGTCCACCTTGGATTGGCCTGGGACTTTATTGCCAAGAATCAGCTTCCAGGCCAGCCTGACAGGGAGTTCACCATCTCCCCCTTATCCTCGATTGTGGGGTCGGAGGATGAGGAGGAGTTGTTGTTGTGTCCTGTCAGAGCCTTGAAGGTTTTCATCGCCAGGTCCAAACTCAAGCAACATACAAGGAAGCGTTTGTTTCTACCGCTCTCGACGATCTCAGACAAGGAGGTCCAAAAAAATGCTCTGACTCTTTGGCTGAGAACCATTATCCTAGAGGCTTACAAAGCCAAAGGATTGGACCCTCCACACGAGATTAGAGCTTTAGCCTCTACGTTGGCTCTTCATCGGAACTGTTCGGTGAATGCCATCATGGAGGGCTGTTTTTGGAGGTCGACGTCTGTGTTCGCCTCCCATTACCTCAGGGACTTGTCCGTGGAGGACGTGGATGGCTTGCAGTCCTTTGGTCCCCTAGTGGTGGCACAACGGTTAACCAAACCTCGGTGTTAGGTGAGTTCTGGCATGTTCTCATTCTTTTCTCACCTGGTGGTTTTCTGTTTAAGACTTTAAGTTTTGGTCGCGCTGTCACGCCGATTGCCTTAATACGTCTTATGTGACTATGTTACCTTAAACGGTAGGTTAACCTCTGGTCCTAATTTTGTCTCTTTGGGTTGATTGCAGGATGATGGGGCGCCCGTCACTCCCTCCGACCCGAGACTGTCCGATAAGGATGCATATGTAGAGCAAGGTAAGTATTAAAGAATTTATTAAAATCTAAATATTTTAGATATTTGTGAAATACATACCTTGCTCTACAAGTCTTTATCCCGCCCTGCCTTCCCCTGGAGTCCGGGCGCCAGCTCCTGCTGTCTCTCTCGGAGAATTGAAAGTGAGGGATTGGTATGCTGACGTCACGGACCGGATGCACATGCATACCGGTAGTACTGGGGTTACTACAGACTGTGAGTCGAACTCTCATTTCAGAAGACTAGCGCTTTCAACTTCTCGTTAGGGTAATTGAAGATGCATATGTAGAGCAAGGTAAGTATTTACAAATATCTAAAATATTTAGATTTTAATAATATCAATTCGTAATAAATTCACTATTAAGTCCTGAAGAAATAATCTGTTATTCCGAGTGCACTGCTTCAATTGTCTTTTCATAAGTGAAACAAAATTTCGTGACATACCTTCTTGTATGTATAAATTTCTTGTTGAAAGAATATGTTTTAACAGAGTACTAGTTAATTTAGATTTAATATTATATGGCAGCGCAGATCTAACCTACAATAACATTAATATTTTTAAAGAAGTTCACATGTATATCTCCAAGTCAAAAAGACTGAAAGAAAATCTTATTTTTCCCCTTACTTTTCTATACATGTATATGTATTCTATATATTTCTTCCTCTGTTTTCTTGGGATATTTAATTGTACATATATTGATTTTCAACATTTCATGTCAGCACTGTACATAGGAGAGGGTTTCACTAAGTTGGATAACTTGTACCGAATCCTTTCATCGTGAATAAAATATGTTTAAATCAAAATCAATCTTGTCGACTTTGTAGCGGCTTTATTTAAAAGGTAAATAATAACAATTTAAGCAACAATCACATTATGATTGCATTTGTTAAGGCAAGTTGTATTTAACCAAAGCTATCATTACAAGTGGTTTTCCTAAAATATTCTTAGTTGTAAAAGTCAAAGTTGTCAAAGTTAGTTTTTCGATTTTTGTACATAATAAAAGAAGCAATGCTTATTATACATTAAGTCAATGTTCTTACTTATCAATTAAGGATATTTAAATTGTTTAATTCTTTAAATGTCAACCTAGTGATACCTTTTTTATTTGAGAAACTGTATAATTGGTAATTGAAACTGGTACAATTATCAGTGACATGAGAAATCTTGCCATTGTTATTGTCTGTCTTTAGGGAAAATCATTCATAAAAGGTGATAAGAAATTGATTTCCGGATATAGTATTCTTGATAACAGGATCCAACAATAATCAAAGTACTGATCATGAGAATGGAAAACTTATTTCCGAATAGTTTGCATTTGAATGAATGAGTGTTTTTCAGTAAGCTTGTTCCAAATTCTCCGGAGTTTTTTATTTTGGTGTACTATTATAGCATTCTTTTCATTTCATATAAATCACGTACTTTGTCAGTTAAATATTGATCAACGGTTTTATCTTACAGTTGGTATGAATCACTGTCGCCCCCTCCTCTTTAACTCTTCTGTTCTTGCAGAGAAAAATGGAATCAAATTATTCCTATTTTTCTTGATTCTGTGGTTTGAATGATTTATATTTTGTTTAGATAAAACATAGTCTCAACATAAAGAATTTGGACTGGATTCATAAAGGTTTAAAACTGCAACATGACATCTGAAAAGTCATGGCGAAAACTAAGGCTCATATGTACCTTGCATTAAGTCATTTTATAAAACGAACACACAAGCATGACTATTCTAAATCTGATATTGTTTTTAACAAAACAAAGTTAAAATACTCTACCTATTTATAAAGACACATTTTCTTTATTATTAAGGCATTTGTTAACATGGACGGTAATGGACTTAGGAATCAACTTTCTGCAACATAAGGGTCAACGTTTGGGTAATGGAATGACTGATGGGGTTGGGGTTTAGCTTGTTGTCAGCAATTTGTCAGCATTTTAACATGTGAATGTTGCCATCCAAAGAGAAAAGACAGATAAGGGAGAAAGGAGTCGAAATTAGGATTAGGGAAACACGGAAAGAAAGGTAAAGTGAGAGATAGAAAGCAGGTTTTAGAAGCGATAACTGAATGGGTGATGGAACTTCTACAAGTGTATTGAGTGTATATTTGGATTTTGTTTTTGACAAGATTTTCAGAGTCATTTTACTTTAAAATAATTTGAAAAAAGATTTCCATTACAAAGTACACATATAACAGACGTGGAACCAAATTCTTGTTAGAAAACCACATGTATATTGAGCTAAGGAAAAGTCGAATCCGAGCTTATGCATGTTTCAGCATATTACTTATGAATATTCATAAAGCTTTCTTTAAAGGCAACTATTACATTAGAACAAAATACCTTGCAACATCACAACTTAATATCTTTGTCATTTCTTCCACATTTCAATATTATGTCCTCGTTATTCTTTCAAGACCCTCCTATTCAGATTATCCTATATTGACACTTTAAGGAACACAAGAAATAAAAAAACAAATATTTCATTTGTGAAGAGACCATCGATCATAATTATTTTGCTTTTAAGAATGAAGATTTTGTGTCTTTTCTATTTCCTAAAATCCTGTGTTGACAAAGTAGTTTGTCAGCTGTTGAAAGAAAGTGGCATTAATTATGGTATTGTTACTTACTTTTTATAAACTGAAACTAGAAGTTGACATAACATGATATGCACAGAATTGATACAGAAATATTCAATTCAATTGTTAAACTGTCAGGTTACGATTGTAAGTTTGAATTTTTTTTTAACTTAACCCATGAATCTGAATGTAAGGTAACATATATCAAACATTTTCACTAAATGTTGCCAACATCATTCACCATCGATTCGCTACGTAAGCTTGATTGAATTGTAACAAACTTGTGTTTACACTAATAAAACTCGTTATAGAGTACAAAGTACAAATGCTTGAACATTATGAACACGCTGCTATCAATTTGCGATTTAAGTAAAAGATTACTATTTTGTACCACATTAAACTATACACAGAACGATCTAATCGTTTATAACGGAAAATGTTAGTTTTGATGTACATAGAGAAATAAGGATGAACATGTCTGACAGCACAGACATTCATTCAGCCATGTCGGAATCAGTCATGCACACCAGGGGAAGCACGTGCATCAGGTAAGTTCATGTAAAGGTTCCTTCATGGCAAGGTATCTTTACAACCATGTAGTGTCACTATCACCTGGTCCAACAGCCAGGCCCTATGATTGTGAGCTTCACCAATATGACCTGTAAAATCCGTGCCTTAGCCTGTCGGTCACGTTTGAAAGAATCACGAATAGGCATTTCAAATGATCTTACTTTACCTCAGAGACAAATGCTTCAAAACCTGAAAAAAGAAAACAAAAGAGGATATTTCAAAAACGGTCGACTGATGTTGAAAACCTACCGCCCCTGTCATCGAGATCGAGAGTGACCAATGGACCCAGCGCTGACTACCCACATATTGAGGCTCACCAAACTGAAGACCCACACTCTGATACCCAGGCGCCACCGGACCTAGGCGCTAGTGCATAGGGGGGTGGCCCCGGCCCTCGAACTTCGATATTCAGTTCTGTGTCGTTCCTCTTTTGAAACGTGTCTGGATTGCTCAGCAAAACCGATGATTATGACTTTCTGAATTATGTAACTAAATTCGATGTGATTAGTTTTAGTGAAACATGGTGCCGTGAGATAAATGATCCTTGGGCATTGTCAGAATTGTTTACAAGCTATACACTGCTCGCCGAGAAGATTTCTAACTACGGAAGGCTTTCAGGTGGTGTAATTGTTCTTATCAGAAACTCCCTTATTAATTATGTCAAGGGATGTGTATTTGGTAAAAATGCTGTGTTTATGATATTTGATAAATCCATGTTAGGTGTAGATAAGGATATTTTATTTGCAAGTGTTTATATACAACCACGTGGTTCATCGTGGTATACAACTAAACCATAGAACTGTGGAATAAGTTTATTTTTTGAGTCACTTTAAGATGTTTTACATTCATATGGCGATCTGCATGTTCTTGCTGGTGGAGACTTTAATGCAAGGACTGAGACAGTTGTTGACTCAATAAACGATGATATTGCAGAGAGACTTGGAATCAACGATTTCTCCGATCTTGGGGATAATGTGAACATCACCCGACACTCATGTGATGAGACAGTAAATAATTTTGGAAACACTCTTTTGAACTTTTGTAGTACCCTGAATCTTAACATAATGAACGGCCGTTGTGGCACTGATGAAGGTTTAGGTGACTTTACGTTTATTAATGCTAACGGCACTAGTGTTGTTGATTATATAATATCATCAACAAGTTTGTTTACATTATGCGCTAATTTCGATGTCGTATCTAGGTCGGACTCAGAACACCTGCCAATCACTTGTCGATTTCAGTCACGTGACTCCTTCGATCACAGTCAGGACGAGCACGATTCCCGTGAACACAGTAGCAGTCCTTACTTCGTGTGGAATGAAAACAAAGAGACTATTTTCAGAGACTTGTTGTTATCATTTGACTTTACATCTGTGTTTGAAAAATGCATTGACTTTATTCATGCAGGATCTACTGATTCTGCCGTGGAAACGATAACAGCTTTGCTATGTAATGCTGCTGAGTGTATGAGGAAGAAATCTCATTCCTCGAATGTTTGCAGACAACCATGGTTTGATAGAACATGTAGATATTATAAGAGTGAAAGATTACGTTTATTGAAAGTTTCCAGACACTATAAAAATTATGTTAACTTAAACATGTATTTAAAGGCAAGGAATATTTATAAATCTATACTTAGAGAGAAAAGATTTCTCTTTCAACAGGAATTACGCAGGGCTATTATTGACAGAATTGATAATAGTAAATTATTTTGGAATTCCTTGAAACGTCTATCTAACAAGAGCTCTGTGTTAAAGCCTCACATTAGTATTCAGCAGTGGTATAGATACTTTATGGAAATGTTTAGCTCGTGTGAAGATTCTGACGCTGTTCTTGTTCCTACAGATAGTTGTGATCCAATATGCAGGTCTATACTTGATTCTCCGATTCAACAGGATGAGGTGATAGATGCTATTCATGGTCTTTAGATTGGGAAGGCAGCAGGGAACGACGGTCTACTGGCAGAGATGTTTAAAAGTGGGCAGGACATTTTAGCACCAATTATGACGTTACTGTTTAATGATTTGTTTGACTCTGCATATTTCCCCCCTCAGTGGTCTCAAGGCGTTATTGTTCCAATCAACAAAAAAGGTGACGTAAACTCCCCATCCAATTATCGAGGTGTAACTGTTCTTAGTATTTTTAGTAAGGTTTATATATCTATCATTAAAACTAGATTGCGATTTTGGTCTGAAGCTTTTAATAAGATAGTTGAATCCCAGGCAGGGTTTCGTTCAGGATACTCGACTACAGACAATATGTTTACTCTACATGCATTCATCCAGAGGTACTTGGGTAGGAAGAGAGGTAAGATCTATATTCTATATGTAGATTTTGCCAAAGCGTTTGATAGTATTGATAGATCTCGTCTCTGGCTGATTTTGAAGGAAAATGGGATTTCGCCCAAAATGTTCAACTGCATTCGTTCTATTTATAATCGGGTCTCTTCTTGTGTGAAATTTGATGATAAATTTTCCGATAGCTTCGAATGTAAAATTGGGGTCCGTCAAGGTTGCATATTTGTTTAACTTATTTATTAAAGAGTTGGCCAAAGAAATAGAGGCAGGATGTTATCCAGGTGTTCAGTTCCATCCAGAATTGGTTCAGTTGTTCCTCTTGCTTTTTGCGGATGATGTTACTCTTGTTGCAGATACGGTTTTCGGCCTTCAGAAGAGGATTATTTTCTTCATGATTTTTGTCAAAGATATTCTTTATCTGTAAATTTAGAGAAAACTAAAGTGGTTGTTTTCAAAAATGGTGGAATTCTATCAAGTTTTGAAAAATGGTATTATGGTAATAAGATTAATGAATGTGTTCCGTTTTATAAGTATCTAGGGGTTACCTTTTCAAGGAGTTTAAGTTGGAGTAAACATCTTGCATATATTTCTCTGCACGCTAAGAAGGTTTTATTTTGTGTTCTAAGGTCTCTTAATAATGTTAAACCAATAGATTATAAGGTGTTTTTTAAGATATTTGATTCTAAAGTTCTTCCTATTCTGTTATATGGGTCTGAAATATGGGGACTCAATGATATTAACGAAATAGAGTCAGTTCACTTATTGGCATGTAAACTATTTTTGGGTGTGAAATCTTCTACCGCCGATCACTGCGTTCGCGGTGAGTGTGGAAGATATCCTCTCTATATTTCAGTGTTCAAACGTTGCTTACAGTATTGGTGCAAATTGCTGAATATGCCAAATTCCAGATTCCCGAGGAAAGGTTATAATATGTTGTATTTGGAGGCCTCACGTGGTAAGAATAACTGGGCATTTAAAATTAAATCTCTATTATATTCATATGGTTTTGGCTATGTCTGGGAAGCCCAAAATGTCGATTTTCCTACATATCTTTTGGCAGAATTTGAATTTAGGTTGAAGGCCATTTATGAACAGAATTGGCACTCCGCCTTGAGGAATAGTTATAAAATGTTTTCATATTCTCAGTTTAAAACTGTTTTCACCATTGAACCATATCTATTAACATTAAATCTCGATAAGTTTAGAATAGCTTTGGCTCGTTTTCGTTGTAGTTCTCATAGTTTAAACATCGAAACGGGAAGGTACTATAATATTCCTAGAAACCTAAGAGTCTGTAATGTTTGCAATAATGGTAATATTGAAAGTGAATACCACTTCATGCTTGTATGTACTGCCTACGTTAATATTAGGAAACAATTTATACCACTGAAATACTTTGTCCATCCTTCTATCCACAAATTCAATATGTTGTTATCCAATACGAATGTCGAATTAATGAAGCGTGTTGCAATGTACATTTTCTACGCGACCCAATATCGTAAGTCTGTGGACCATTGAAATGTGTACCAAGGGCCGATGGCCTACATGTACCCTATGGAAATAAACAATTGATCACAGGAACAGAGAGCAGAGAAGGGAACAAATTCTGGTTCTTTACTCTATAAGATGGTCATGAAAATGTTTCTTATCTTGATGCTCTCCTAAATCAGAGGTGTTTGGCAATTAACATGAAGATTGACTTTACAGCGTGTGTTTTCACTGCATCTTTTATTGTCATGTAGTGGAAAAACAAAAGGCAATTATATTTCGGATCCTTTAGACAGTTTTTAATGTTATTGGATTTTTTTAGGGAATATAGATATATGCGCCTCATACTCCTTCCGGTCTCGTTGCTATGGTTTCCTTTGTTCTAACTGAAGTTATATTGACCGATACACCACAACTTTTCTAATACACCTATTCTTTTTTGCACACCCACATTAACTCAGGTGTAGAGATTTTAGCAAATCAACGGAGTTGTAAAATTTAGAAATTTTAAGAAATGTTAACGACCAAAGTGGGACTCGAACCAGGGGCCATAATGTTGCGATGCAACGCCTCTATCAACTGAGGCTTGATACAAGTAGCGGTACTTTTTGTTGTGTCATGTCTAGGTTGTTTTATTTTCCTATATAAGCCTATCTATAGGTACTAAGTTGTACCAAATTTTTAATGTTATGAAGTCAGTTTATGTTTTTTAAAACGTAATAACAAGAGTGTTGTTTATAATTTTTGGGTCTAGTTAGTCCAAGACATTTATTCACAGAGAAGAGTGGATAACTATATTTCGTCAAATATAACTCGACCGGAGTGAGGTATAAGTCAGATATACCCACCCTTCCCTCGGTGCATCACTCAATACACCTCCTGTTTGAATCGCCTCACGATTCAAACAGGAGGTATATTGAACGATACACCTCGGGAAGTGTGGCTATATCTATTACTTGTCAGGTTTCATGTTTTCTTATTTGTCAATCATTGGTGAAACGAATACACTTAACAATGAAAAACAGTGTTTGCAACAAAAAAAATTTTATCACTCGCCCTTTGAAGATATCACTGTTTGATAACATTGCGAACTATCCAAGTTCATTCCTTTATATCCAAAAAGAAACACAAAATCTTTCACAATAAAACACTAAAGCAATATTTGGATAATAACATTTTGATATTATATTAAGTTAATAAAATATATTGTCAACAGTGTTGAACCTCAATTTGATGAGATATCACTGAGTTACGAAGTCCTGAAACAAAGATTACACCCTTCTCTATCGTTTAGTTAAGCAGATGGTTTTAACTTTTAATGAAAGCTGAGATGTCATGTTAAAAAAATCATAAGTAACGTTAATTGGCTCCTGGAGATAGGATGTAACTATATATGTTTTAGATAAAATCAACTTTACGTGAATTAAACACTCTTGAATTTTATGTGGTGACGTTCCTTTGCCGTTGAGTGTACTTTATGTGTACACTGCATGAAACATTGTTGTCTTTTGTTGTCCTTCATGTTCAGAAACTAGGTTGCCAACGTTCAACAAGATGGTTTCTGTAATTATGGCGAATGGCTGTTCTTTACACCATGAGATTGCTATGACAGGTTCTTGTTTTTTTATGCTCTCAAAAGTGATGGATCGTATCCTCATTTTCATGCTTAAATAAAAAAAATATGAAACAATAAACGCAAGTATTTGCTGTCATATTTGTCAATTCATCTTCAATTATCAACTTCAATTATTTCAGAAAGCAAGTGACATCATGTGGTTTTTAACCTTTAGGATTGTCATGAAAACGTGTCATGCTCTCCTAAATCAGAGGTGGTGGCAATCAACGTTAAGATCTATGACTCCACAGCGTGTGCTGTCACGGTTTTATAGTCTTGGAGTTTCACAGGAAATAAACATTATGTTGCCTGTCAAGTTTATTCTATTTATTGATGTTCTCTTTTTATTGCCAATTGTTTGTTTATCAATTATTTGGTTATTGAAAAGTTTAGGTTTTGTTTTAACAGCATAGACAAAACATATTATTGTTACATAGTTTTTTAGCTTATTGTTAGATCAAACTTTCGGTAATCCAATACATTTCTACTGGCAATGGAAGCAATGTCGTCTCCTGCATTGTACATGGTATAAGGATCAATACAAAAACATCAATTCCGTGTACAATAAAGAAGTTGATCATCCATTACACTTCCGATCTCTTTGGCAATAGTAGAAGGATTTTTAGAAATAAGCTATGAAACTATTGTAGTAAGAGTGATGGGATAGCAAGTGTTCTGCAATGAAGGAATCAAAATGTCACGATTCCAATGAAAATTTAACTGTTTTGTGAAATCATAGGTATCATATAGGTTTCTTTATCATGATAAAACAGGAAAACACCATTCCTATTCTCCCTGTTTGTTTATCTATGTTCAACAGTTCAACATTCACTTATAGTTCATTTTTCGGGAATCACAAAATTAATATTATGATTAAATTGAAACAATGTTAACTGAGATAAGAAAATATCATTTGAGAGACGGGATTAAAATCAAGATAAAGTGGTCAAAATAAAACTAATCCATTGTTATCAACATATAAATATTGACGTACAGATTAAACAATCAGCCCTGTTACAATATCAACTCATCTCGTCAGTTGGTATTTCTTTAATATGCATGGATCACTACCTTAAGCATTCAGATTCTAAAATGATTCAATATTTTCTTAACAATCGGTTGTTCTTTTGTTAATCCGTGTTTCAATATGTACTTGCCATTTACTTAATATTCTACCAAAAACATATTCACATCCCAGCTAACCACCATATGTTAAAGGGGCAGTAGCACGCTTTTAATAATTTTATATTTTAAATTTTTCACTGATAATTGTTAGTGAATGATATATGTATTATTTTGACAGTGTCAAAAATCTCATTACACAAGCCAATCATCCATTGTCAGAGGACAAAGTACGAAGATTAACACAAAATCCATTGGCGGTCATTTTGTATGAACACCTTTAATTCATTTTGTGTAATAAAAAGGAATCGCATGGCTAAACTTTACGTTATATATTTGGATTATTAATGCTTCACTTAGTTTAAATAAGTTGTCTTTCAATTGAAACATTAATTTTCATTTTCCTGACATCACCTTTTACATGTATTCCGTGTAATTATAAAAATTGTTTGTACAATATTTTGTGGTACATCCTCAATTCATCAAGTGTACATGTGTATATATATAATAACATTGATAAACATATCACATAATATATAAAAATACTGACCATTTTGGCAAAGGTACAATGCGAGGTGACAAAACAACAGCATGTGCAAACATGAGAGGCATATAACACATACTAAAATATGCAATGGTGGCAGTCAGACCAGAAATCAAAGAATTGTGTGAAGATACAAGAAGAAATGGCATGTATTTTCTCGATATTGTAAACTTTTATCGGTTCATTTTTTATCTTATTGAATCAAGGTATATTTGTATATGATCTTATTTTGAAAAGTGTAAATTTGACGATCGCTATTACATGTAGATGATGGAGTACATCATTTCTTCTTTCAGAAAACCCAAATATGATTTTTTTTCTTCTTATCTATATCAAAATTTATATCTGTTTTTGTTTTTAACAATGTGAACAATTTTTTCCAAATGATTTTAGATTTTGGACAGTCATAAAAGAAGTGAAGTAAACTTTCAGATGAAGTGTTACAAAATGAACATAACTGACTATCAAAAATCATGTTCTCGTGATAGTACACATTATCTAGTAGCGTAGTAACAAACGTAACAACCCCACCTTCCAAATAATCGGCGTTTAGTCGAAGGATACCGTAACCCAACTTGCGTAACAACCATGACAATGCAAGTTTTTTAAATGCATTAGAGTTACTTCCCCTGTTGTAGCGACGTTGACAAGTGGTTCATACAAATTTTGTGTTATAAAGAAAACATAATGTTTGCTCGTGTACTGAAAATCAGAGTTAACCTGTTAATAGAATGTAGGAGACGTTCTCATCCCTATGAAAAAATCATTTCATGAAGGAATAGTTTTAGACTGTTCACAACTGTATATCACCGACAATATGACCTTCACCTTGATGTACACTCAGGGGCAAAAGAAACGATACCAACATTTTAAAAGAGTACAAAACAAAATCCTGTTGTAAATGAAATGCGACTACGAGCCCTTGTGATAGGCACATCAGTTGGGAAGAAGTACTCACAATTTCAAACATCAAAGTATAATACTTATAATTATATGGCTGTTCAAATACACGAGGGGTAAAAAAACAGCTTTTTCGATGTTATTTTTGGTCATAATCTTTGGAATTGGAATAAAATAGTTATGAAATTTAAAAATCTATAAAATCTAGGATGTTATCAATATAAATAACCCTTGTAGAAGTTAATTTGTTTACGCATTTTGCCTGTATTTTGGTTTAAAAACAAGAAAAAGGGCCATTTTCACTATCCTATCTCGTCTAGTTAAGGAGATTTTTAACAGCATTTTTTGAAAGGCTTGTATTTCAAAAGCGTTAACAGATATAGCTCTGAAATTAAAAACACAGTTCCATTAGCTCTTGGATACATGAATTAACCCTGTTTCAGCCGTAACTATCAATCGTAGATTAACCTATCATGCATTTTATATTGTATCGTTTCTTTTGCCCCTGAGTGTATTGTGAAAGAAATTACTCCGCGAAATGTAGGTCAAATATATTTTTAGAAGGAATCATATTTTCGTTTTAACCCTTTGTTTCAAAATGACATTATATGATAAAGCAATTATTAATTTCGTGTGTTCCCTTATCATTAATGTCATACGCTATAATAAAACTATATGTATTACTGCCAAAGGCTCGCATAATATTATTTTATTATTTTCGCAAATTTTATTCCTTATATAATAATAGTAATGATACAAAAACACACTCCGTTTATAATCTCTCTAAATTTAAATGACGTGAATTAATTATAGTCGTGAACAGTTTATCTTGTGACTTAGATGCACCTGTTCAATGGTTTGATCCATTTAAACACTTGCTAAAATCTGGTGTATCAAACAGCCCATATGTAGGAACATATAACTATGAAAATCAGAACATACTGTATCGGCTGACAAATAAGTCTTGGGAAAGATCTCTTAAACTGCCATTAGTCCCACTAATGAATGCGTCTGCCCTTCATTATTCACAAATGTGGTATTTCTGGATAAGTTCTTGAAGAACTTATACCACCAACATCCTTGACTTTATCCCCAAAAGGCTCTTGATTATGTATTGGGGGAATATTTATATATTCTTGGTAGAAGTAGAACGTTAATAGAATATTTGTAGGCTCAACATCAGAAACTTTCCAGCTAGACGGAATTATTTATATGGTTTTATATGCATCGTAGAATGATAATAAACTTTGCTTTCTCTTTTTGGCTGAGAATTTGGTTTTAAAATCTTCTTATTGGTATGTGATTGATAGAAATTGCAATTTATCAGAATATTAAATACAGTTAATTTATATGTTCAAATATGATATGGAATTTGATACTGATAAGTAAAATATCATTGAGATGAGTATTTTTGGGTTTTATGATTGAAAATGATTACCTTTTTTTTTAAGTTTCTGGATGGATATGAAATTTTTCACTACAAACGAGTTTGAAATAAAAAAGTTATCTCACCTTGCATGCAGTAATACATAAAATGTCATGATGAATGTACAATAAATCATATTACATGTCTGAAAGAATAATACACCAATCATATCTAGTTGTCAAAATGTCATTTGAAACTATTTTGGATCAAATCTGCCACTTAAATTTATAAACATGTGCACGGAATTTATAAGTTCTGTGTTTACACTGTCTGAAGAGTTTTGATTTCCGAAAAGAACTGATTTTAGGTCAAATCCATTAGTGTAGAAATTCATAGTTTGTCGTATATCGTTGAAAATAGGACATACGAAAAAGTAATGAATAGAGTCTTCAATATTGATAGTGTCAAAAATCTCAGTACACAAGCCAAACATCCAAAGTAAGAGGAAAAGGTATGAAGATTTACATAAAATCCATTGGCGGCCATTTTATGTGAACACCTTTAATCCATTTTGTGTAGGAAAAAGGAATTGCTTGGCTAAACTTTACATTATAAATTTTAATTACTACTGCTCCATTTAGTTTAAATACGTTGTCTTTCTATTGAAACCATTATTTTCATTTTCCTGACGTCACCTTACTGCCCCTTTAAATATACAGATAAGTTTCTTTTTTTTGGCTACGCGGTCATTACAACTGGTTACTATACCTAAATGTACACTCTGTATTGACACTTTGACTGAAAAGCCAGACAGGATAATCATCTGCACTTGTTAGCTCACTGAGATTCCATTCATCATCACCATACATTTCCCCTCTGAGTTGAAAGCGTTGCTCTCCAGTGAATGCGTGTCATTTGGTTGTCACCATTGCCCTGTCGTGGCCCAGACAGACTTATAGTCTGTGTCTTAATATGGTATAATAACGAGATCTTATATGATATATATTTGCTTTTTAAAGCCTTATCAATATATAATCTAACTGTTATCACTGACTGCATAACTTGACATAATTGAATCACATGAACTTAAAATCAGGAAATGTACTTAAGAATTGAAATAGAAAAGGCTTCACAAATAAATCGGTATTCATCATATACATGTAGCAGTATTGTCATAACAATTTATGAAACGATGTAACTTGCTGAAAGTTCTTAGCCTTAGACCAAAATGACAATCAATATAGAGAAGACGCTTTCTATGTTGTGCTTTGTATAGTAAAGCTAAGTTTTTACCTCTAGAGACGCCTTCTTGGGCAGAATACTTCGATGATTTTCACTCATCACATTTAACATCAGGAAACTCGTGATTGAATTTAAGTGTGTGTGTGTGTGTGTGTGTGTGTTTACACTGGAACTTGAACGATGTCAAAGCTAAATCAAACTTGTGAGAACCAAGCGAGCTTGCGATATAGGAGTTTGAATAAATCTTTGACATCGTTTATTTTCTAGAGCAAACACACAAACTGACATGAAATTCTTATAAATGTTCACCATATATGAAATGGAAATGTGGAATGATATAATCCTGTCTTAAAAGTATGGGACCAATCAACGTTCGGAAATATGTATAAACTTCAGAGTGTGAAAGTATTTACAGATAAAGGCACTTTGACACCACTTCGTAGTTAAAAGTTTGCCAGTAAGTCATCAAAATATATGTTAAAATTGTATGGACAAACTTTTACTGAACATGTGTGACACAATTTCATCATATAAATGGAAAATACGCATGACATGGCATGGTCAAATCAAATGTCTAAAGAGCATTCTCAATCATAAGTAATTTGAGTGAAGAACGTTCTTAACATGTTTCATCTTATATGCAAACACTTTAGAAAACCAACAAAAATTCACCAGTTGCCTGCCCTTGACTCATCGACAAACTGTCATTAGCGTTGTTGACACTGTTCGCCAAGGTTTAAAATCAGAAGTACATTTATACAAAAAATAAGCAGAGAAGGACAATAACACGGATGGATCAAAAGTATATCTTAAAGAAGTAATATTTTCCATTATAAAATCCTTCAGAGGGTGAAATTCTCTAAATATCTTAATATTGTCTTTCCTTCCGAACTAAGACTCTTCAAATAATCTCTTGTCTCGTTATTGGACGAATGGCCTGTATACCTCTTTTGGGAGCAAATGATAACGCACTTTCAATTGTATGTTGATCTAGATTTGACATTTACTCATTGAACGGGCTACATTAGCCTTTTCTAGATTACAAGATCACAAATTCCACCCAAACGGAGATTAACTTCTTCAGCTGTCATTAAGTTTAACCAGCGAGACAAATTAATAGCATTAGGGGAACTGTTAGGATCAACGTAGAGGTTACTAAGTACAGGATATTTTACCATAATGTATCCGTGAGGACGGCATTCTGTCTCCATCCTCCTCCCTTGTTACAAAAACCTTTAGGCAATATAAATCTTTTTTCGAATTTGTTGTTATTCATTGTGCATATATTAGAAGTTAAATTGTAATTCATTTCAGAGACTTTCATTTACAGATGACACAGGGGGTACTCGACTGTACAGGTAAAGCGGAAGTTGCACCTCTGCAACGTCCAATTCCTCACTGTACAGTGAAAAGAAAACAACCCCGACTCCACGTTCACGGTTAGTTCTAGTAATATTCACCTTCTGAGAGTTGAAACGTGTAAAATATGACACTTTTAAGTATTTCTCTACATATTTCTAAAGGCATAATTACGATAATATTTCAATTCTTATCATACTTGCCCATTTCAAGTGACTGCCCGTTCGAAGCTAAAGTAGCGATCGCGAAATTGACTGTTTAACTCATGTTGCGGACTATGTCGAGGTCATTTGATGATTGTTGTAACTTATACAGTAAAATAATGCATATTCAAAGGCCCATGTGGTGTATCAATGCTTATTTCATTACATTAAAAGAGAAACAAGACAAAATATAGACTGTACGCCCTGATGGACGTTGCACCGGGACTGTACGAGGAGTTACATATAATAACAGTTATACTGTACGGGGAGTTAGTACGTTATGATACACGTCCCCAATACATTAAGGTGGATTTATTTTACTTTTCAGGCTACATGTATGGAGTGTAACCAATCGATTTTCGTGAAACTTTGAGGGATTGTAGAGTATCACCTAACTTAGAAATGCACGAGCCAGATTTTTGAATTTCGATTTTGGTTTTGAGTTATCTCCCCTTAAAGTCAAAACTTCAAACCTTAATTTCTCGGTAACTATGGAAGATAATTGTATAAAACTTTCACCAAAATGAGGGCAACATCATTCTCCATCGACTAAGCCCACAGTTTTCGGCCGTATAAATAGATTTTTTTCTATTTTCGAAAAACTGAAATTTTGGCGAAATTTCGCGGTTCAGACGGTACGCGTCTTTGAAAATCTTCTCCTCATTACGGTAGTACATACAGACGCATGCTATAACTCATTTCAAAGCTGAAAGATTGCTTCACATAAATAGGTCATATAAAGTTTCAATTTGTAGTGGTTTTTAAACTACAGCAGTTTCAAAAAGGATCTTTTGAAATAAAGGATTTTCATGCGTCACGTTCAAAGGGACACTACTCGGTAAGGAAATGTCAAGAATTAAATCTGTTTGATGCATTCTGTTCTACAATGATAGTTCAACAAGTTCACTACAGGTCATTATTATATTATATATTGAAGTTACTATGAAAGGAAATATGTTGATATAAAGAGATTTTTTTAAATTTTTCGGCGATTTTAACATTTTTCGAGGGTTATTTTACTTTGAGAATTTTAGTTTGAAAACTTTTACAGATAAAAAATGTACTCGTTGATGTTTTGTGAAGCAGATGTAATGAGTAGACAGAAAAAAATATGAACAAGTCAGGATAAACAAAAT
Source organism: Steromphala cineraria (assembly GCA_916613615.1). Lineage (NCBI taxonomy): Eukaryota > Metazoa > Mollusca > Gastropoda > Trochida > Trochidae > Steromphala > Steromphala cineraria. The sequence continues at coordinate 56,400,719 of OU744731.1, read as the reverse complement.
TCTGTCCATGACCGGTCCTTGAATATTGCGATTTTTGGAAAATCCTAATTTTTGGCACATTTCAAAATTCCACAGTTTCTTTATTAAGTAAGATATCTGTCATTTGATTGCATTTTTACATGCGCTATTCCAAGCACAACCTTTGCTATGTTGCACTTTATCATGACAATTTTGATAATTAAGGAGCTAGAGGGACCAACATGAAGTAGGGATCTAAAACTAATCAAATTTCAGTGTTTTCAACAAAGTTCCAAAGTTTATTACTCCATTACTATTTAAGTAATCAAAACAAAACAGACATCTTTGTATGTGGATAAACAAGACCAACATTGTTTCTGATATACCTTATGAGTGAAATATCAATAGTTAAAGTGTTAGGTTTCATTACATTATACAGGGGTCTGAAACAGTCAATTTTAAATTACAGCCTTTAATCACATGTATCTGGCAAACGGTGATAGATAATTCAACCAAATTTGTTTCTGCTTCTAGGAATGATATTCTCTGAAGAATGATGTCATAGCTGACATTGGCCAACATGGTGAATTTTTCTGAAAAGTCTTTAACACTGAATATCAAGTGAAATTTTGTCATTTTGATAATGTATTAGTTACTGTTTACCTCTTAGACAAAACGCCATGTGAAGGTTAAACACTATGCGAAGGTTTAACAGGAATCTTGAAGACCTAATTATTGACGCGTCAATCCTAGTTGAATCTGGACTTATTTTTCATAAGAGTTTCTCATTAAACTGACTTAGTTTCATATTAAAATAAATATCTCAGCGTTAATGGTTATATTAGATGAGTAACATTACAAGGTATTTTCCCTGGTGGGAAGGTATTATCTGGGGATGGAGGGCCTTATAAACATAAGTAGGGCCCTCATGTCAGGGTATTATCTGAGCTTATGAGGCCCACTCATACGCATGAGGGAAGTTGCACGGGGATAAAGACTGAAGAAAACAGGTATTAAAACTACCGTGAAGTATATAATTGCACATAACAGTTTAACGTAGCAATATTTATCTTCCGAAAATGTATTAACATCATAGCATTGATTGTCGCATAACTTTATAAATAAAAGTAGTTTGTATCTTCAATTTTATATGAACACATTCACCAATATCCGCCCGAAACTATTATGCATGTAAGTTCTGAACAGTGATTGATTGATTGCGTTGGTGTTTAGTACCGCAATATTACAGCCATTAGTGGCGTGAGGATTTAAATGCAATCATTATTTTATAAACATATGACAGTTCTCGGTTACTCTGTAAATGCGCAACTTCCCGTACAGTCAGCATCCGAGACAGTCGCAACGTCCCTTCAGCGTACAGTTTAATTTTAGTCGAAATATTTGGCCGAAACAGTCAGAAATACTTGATTGGGCATTTATATAACGATATCCACATTCTATCAACATATGAAAGGTTAATTTGAATGACTCCGTTCATCTAAATTGCTGTGATTGGCAAATTTAGACATATTTTCGTTAGGCTTTCGAACGCGAACTCAAGGACAGCTGAAAATCATCATTATACAGAGACCGAAGTTATGTTACATTATAAATGCAATAGTTTATAAAGCAGTAAAGCTTCATCGGCCCATCAACACAGTTTAAATCTGTTATAAACAACGTATTAACTAGAACTAACCGTGAACGTGGAGTCGGGGTTGTTTTGTTTTCACTGAACAGTGAGGAATTGGACGTTGCAGAGGTGCAACTTCCGCTTTACCTGTACAGTCGAGTACCCCCTGTGGATGAGAAAATATTCTGCATATGAGCAAACTTAAGGCGTTACAATAAGCACATTCAAAAAGAATATCGTTTTGTGTCTAAAAACAATTACATGATTTTGATTTCATTTCCATAGTTAATAAGAAGCAATAGCTTAATGATAATTGTAAAAAAATGACAGACATACACAGTTGCTTTTGGTAAAATGGTATGCTTGATTGTGCAAATCTTTAATCGAGAGATAAAAATGAATTGTTTACATTGATAATAAATCCAATTCATTGTAATTTTACGATGGTCAAGTATATGAATCCAATTTGTTCATGACACTGAATTCAAACCTGAATATAATCACAAATTGGGTGAAACATAACTTCTGACATATTTTCATAATGTGAACATGTGGCCATAATTCTTTAATGGTAACGTTTGTTTTAAGATTATCAAATCGTCCCTCATATATTCACAACGCATGGTTTAAAAAGCATTTTAAAGGTAGGTTGCACAATCAGTTCTAAATATCTTGAATTTGTTAAACCACTAATAACGTTCTTTAATTGCAACCTTTAATTTCAAATGTGACATTCAAACTATTTTAAGATAGACTTTCACATCAGGTGGGCAATTCCTATTTTGATCATACAAACACAAATCTTTAGGATCTTGTACATTGAGTAATTTGAAGATTTTATCTACATATTTTTATGTTTAGATGAAATTGTATTCCGCTCAGTACTTGGTACCACTACATGGATACATCCAAAAGCCAATAATTAGGAGACGTCAATGCGTTATTTCAAAACGACATATAGTCATCTGCACATGCGTTAAATGCACATTGCTAGACGATGCTGTTACGGTGCTGTCAACGATTCTGCATGTTGATTCTTTGAGATTTAATACTTTATAAGTCACTTTGAATTAAAAAGTAATTAATAATATAAATGAATTTCAAAATAAAAACAAATATAATTTTATGCGACAGAAGATAAATGGATCAAGTAATGAACGTGTGTGCTATTTCATTATTCCAAAATATGGTAAGTTTGGGAACGAGCAACGTCTACTTCATCATCGTCATTAAAGTCTTGATTTACACTTACATTAAATTCACTTACATAGAGTAATGTCTCGTTTACACTTGCCCGCAAAATGCCTAAGCCGTATTCCGCTGTGCTCCGCGTATTGCGGAAGAAATCGTACAAATTGGCCTGTCAATAAAGTTTTTCATGAACGCGCGTACACCGGCTTATTAAGGATTTTGACCACTTGTAAGCAACAAGATGTCAAGCTGTCACCATCGAAATATTTCGAGGAAATTATAGAGAAGAAGAGAGGCAACAGATAATACGAAGAATCAAACTTGCAGGAGCAGTTTGTTTGGTACTTATAGACATTTTTGAAAGACAAGAGAGAGAACGACAGGTTGAACAGGATGACCGTAAGAAGAAGACTAGAAAGACCAGGCGATTGTGGGTCAGAGAATGGCTGTCCAGATAGCCTGACTATGGCCAATATCACCAGTTGCTGACAGAATTACATAGAGAAGATATCAGAGGCTACAAGAATGTCCTGCGCATCACACCAGATATGTTTCACGAAAAAGTTGAAAGGCTCACCCCCTACCTGGAAAAGAAAGCAACCTTCATGAGGCAACCACTGGAAGTAGGTCTAAAACTGGCAACCACCCTCCGCTTCCTGGCCAGTGGTGACTCCTATCCAAGTCTGCAGTACAGTTTCGGGGTGCATGTTAGCACAATAATATGCAAGTTCATACCTGAAGTGTGCCAAGCTATTGTAGAAGTGTACAAGCCTGAAGTTCTGGTGTGTCCAAAGACCCCAGAAGAATGGAAGCATGTGGCCGAGGGTTTCAGCACTCGCTGGAACTACCAACACTGGCAACACTTCCTGTCCCCCTTGGGATGAAATGTCTCCCGGACTCATCATCGGATAGGTCAGCAGAGGGCTCCCCCTCGTTTGGTCTCGAGTGACTGGGATGCCTGGGAGAACTGCAAGAAAGCAAAATAACATAAGTACGTTTATACAATGCAGTAGAATACTCGCATATGAAATACGTGAAATACCTTAATAAATGCACTTCATTTCAAGGAAGTTCCGACAAGCAACGGTAGAAGTGTTTGTAAAACATTTTACACATGTTTACATGTTCATTAAACAAACCTCCTCTGTTGTATGGGTAGGCCCCCTGCTGATATGTGATTGAAGGAAACCCCACGCTTCAAACAGGTCATTGTCCCTCTCTGACCTGTCCGGCTGGCCGGACCCCGACTTTGATTCTTTCCTGAGCAGCTTGCCCACCCTTGTTCTCTGGTTTTCATACTGTTTACTTGGAATTTTCCGTTTACACTTGTCCGCGTTTAGTAAAAATGGTTTGCGCATACTTCACATGATGTTCGGCAAGCAAATTGCGGAGGCGATTTTCAAACTGGTTTGAAAAAATCCTCCGCTGTTTTCCGCACAGTACGCCATGGTAAACCCAATTAAAACCTTAAAGAACAGTTTACGGGATGATTTTACCTTTATCCGCTTGGTGTACTCTAGAACAAGATTTTTGGCGGGCCCTCGCGGAGGCATTTTTGTGTAAACGAGGCATAACTCTTTCCTTCTTTAGGACGTTGTTCGATTCCCGCCAGGGGCTCGGCAACTTTTTCGGCAGTAAAGAAATGTTCAACACGCAGTTAGGTTTGGGTGCAATGCTACACGGAATTTCAGCGCAGTGCCATCCAATTGAACAAATAATAAATATTGAAATACAAGAACACTCAATTTACATGTGCAGTAAGGAAAACACAATCTGCTGCCAAATCATGGAAACCAAGAATTATCCAATTGTTACACAATTTCAGAGAAGAAAACAAGTCTGATGAGATGGATGAACACAAAAGAGGTTGGTCATTCCATAGATGAAATGACAAAATTATGGTATACATAATTATTGATGGATCCGAACACACACACTCAGTGCCCACTTCACTTCTCAACCAACAATACACCACGTGGTGTGGGTATCAATGGTGATATCTAGGTCATTATCCTGGATAACCAACCCATGGTTTGGTTATCAAATACCAACAAAGGTTGATTATCAGAGAGCAAACATGGACGACAATATACGTGAACAGTTGCCTCGGGCTGATACGACAGGTATTCGGCTTTCGCCTCAGACCTTGCCGTATCGTCCCTCGGAAAAAAACCTACCCTTGACGTGATATTAAAACACATCTTGAAATGATTTCATAAAGTTGATGGAAAAAAGTTATTTCATTATTGTCAATTGTTACCTCCAATAATCATTTATTGTACAATCCAATTCATAAAATTACAAAGAGTACAATTGAAAGGGTTAATGATACTTTACGATAAAACCTACCTTAAATTCATCCTGAGATTACCATAAAACACAGATAAAACATTTTTGAAGCATAACACTGCTCTAGTTTCCCAACCTCTTTGAAGTTTGAACACCATGTGCTAACGATGTTGTTCTGCATCGAGAGTTGAACGTGAAATTCATGAATTCCGTGCAGCTCAAGATGAAATGTACAACATCCTCGCAGCCTCACGTAAATTTGTTTGTTACAGACTGACAGTGATACAGTTCATAGACTTAATGGCGGTTTAATTTAGGAATATCCTGAGACATTAAACATATTTTCTGTGACCTTTTGACAATTTGTTTTGGACATATTTCATTTTAATTCAAGATGGAGAAGCTAGTATTTTTAGAACTCACTTAACAGTTAGTTAGTAGAAGTTACTGGTTTAGAATTGTCTGACAACCAAGGCAGGACACTCTCAATCAGCACGTGAAATGCGTGTTTCGTGAGTATGCAAACGATAATGAAGTAATGTTAAGGAATGGAGTCCACTCAACCATTAAACCACTAAACCAACTTTTAAAACTTTTTCTATTTGATGTACACTAAAACTTATTATAAAAGGGAATAACCTTAACAATTGCCACGTTGTGTATATGAAATAATGACCTTGACTTCGTGAATATCTGTGATAACCATCTCTCTATTTGCTCGATGGTTATCACAGATATTCACCCAGTCAGAGGTCATTATTTGAACTATAAATGTTGATATGCTTCCTTATACAGCCATCATTATTTGTAAGAGCGTAACTGATAAGGATTTTGTTATGATCTTGCAAAATATATTTGGTACAAATTGTAATCTTTAAAATGATATTCAAATAATCAATTGAAAACGCGAAGTAATTGTAATATTGGTCATTCAAGGATTGTGTGTGTATCAATTGCAAAAAGCTGTAGTTGTTCATTCGGCTGTGGATACAATTTTCATTAATCGTCAATTAACCATTAATCAATTAATCGGCAATTGAAGGCGTGAAGTAAATGTGATACTGATTATTTACAGACTATTGTCGAAAAGCAAACGTTGCATTTCTTCAATATGCCGTGAATAGTAAAACACTAATACAAATTGTTATGTCAAACAGGTCGGTTATCTGAATGATTACCAGACGTAAATCACACCATATTGTATCGGTTGACAATTTATGCATGAGGGGGAGAGCTAAAACTGTCGTTAATACCAGTAATGGTGTGTCTGGCTTTTCATTATTCACACATGTGGTCGTGATTACAGAGTTCTTGAACACTTTTCCATTTCTATCCTGGATTTTATTACTTTAAGGAGAGGATTTACTGCTTGGTGGATATTGATCTATTTTGGTTCTGTAAAGTTGTACATGTATCAACGACTCTCGCACTCACAACACTCTTATGCGGCCCAAAGCTCCAGGTAAGTTGCGTATTTGCGTATTATACGCAAAAAGAAAAGTCAAAATAATTGTCTGCGTACAGAAAATCATTTAATATTTACTTTTACGCTACATAAAAATAAGAGTGCGTATTTACCCAATACCACAAAATGACAGTGCGTATCGTATCAATTTCACCAATCGAATAAGTTACGTGAAAATCTAAATTTCATGTTGTGAAAAACACAAGTTAGACACTGTGTCAAAGCGGCTTCGCTGACTATTCCGAACACCAATTAGAACTCGCTCGTGGTTTAATAACTGATTTTGTGGTTGCTATTTGTTTGAGGAGTTTGAAGGCTGTTTCGTTCACCTTGATCGGGGCCCGGTGAGTTTTCATGAACACCCTAAGCTAGCATGAAACATGTTTACTTCCGATTTTCGTCTTTCTTTTCTTTCGGATTTATGAATCGAATATGTTTGTTAATTGTAAAACCTGCCTTTTGATATAAAGAAAGTCAAAGTAATAGAAGTAGACAAAAATAATCATTTTTCTGACGATGATTCAAGAATAAAATAATTCAAGATGATAAGTGATTAGAATTAATCAATTAAGGAAATGAAATCATAAACTTTCCAAACTGAACCCCATCAGTGATTTTTGCATGCATTTTTAGATTCGTTCTTTTAATATGTAACGACAGGGTTTGGATGAAGAAAATACCTCCTTCCTTTACTTTGTATTGTGTTTCAACCCTGAAATGTTCTGCTGTTTCTTGATCAGTCAAATATAAAGTATAGTGACGACTCAAACATAAACTTATGGCTTATATCAGCAATATACGTGGTCGAAAGCTTCCATGTCGTCGTAACAGTAAACACATGCCTCAGAATGTGTTTTTTTTTTTAAATGTCATAAACAGTCATAATTTTATGACATAAACAAAACAAGTGAATACAGCTTGTCTATTCTTTTTTTGTTGATTAAAACTTTATAGCCCCTTTAACTTGTCATTTCAAATTGAATACCCACATTTTAAAAAAGTGATGGGTATCAAAAGTAATAGATACCCACTTCAAATTAGAAATACCCATTTGGTTTTCAAAATACGGGTAACATACCCACATAGGCAAAAGCTTATCTGGAGCTCCGAAGGCTATCTGACATGCCGAAAATGATAAGTTAGAAGTTGAATTAAATATCTTAGATGGTTTCGAACTGTATCGATAATTAATTATATATTTATTGTGGAATGAGAATATTTTATCTTTGTTCTAATCATTGAATTTAATTGCCAACTGTAAATTCAAAAAATATAGAAAAGCATGAATATAAGCATAGAATAACATGATATATGCATGAAATCGATTACAGTCAATCTCAAATTGTTTGCAAAATTATGAAACTTCTTTTGAACAAACGTAGAGGTCAAAGGTATATGTAATGTGGTATATGGATAGTTTATCTTGTCATTGTTGAAATATATCATTTTAAGATTTTGAACTAAACCAGATGATATCATATTTGTTTGAAGATTTTGATGTTCCGGGTTCTATTTAAATAAAAACACATCAAGTATTATTTGCAATTATCAATTGTTATTATTGCCCAAAACATAATCATAAATTCTAATGTATACTCGAACTCAGTTCTTAAATCATTTGAAAATATCTTTTTACAGATTTAAAGACAACATTTAGTAAAAACAAGATTTCTACATCCTCTATTTTTGGAAAAGTGCATAGCAATGGCATACATTAACTTGACCTCCGTGGTATGACGGAAGTACCTGAAGGCTAGCATTGACTCGACCTACACATTTGTATTTGCATTTGTATCTAAAGAACATTTGTCATAAGATATATATATACGATGTATTGTATCCACAAACACAACTTAAATAAGACAAAACATTTAATGATATTTTTGACTAATCATCATCATGATTGATAAAATGATTAAATATAACTTTTAATCTTTATTCTTTAAATCTAGTGATATATTCATATATTCATTAAATCATATCATTTACAAACAATATTAGAAGATTAACGAATTGATGTTTATCCTATCCTGACACAGGAATATAAACATCTAATGTATGTGTCATACTCCGAGATCTAAATCCTTTGAACACCATATGTTTTTAAACAAACATAAAAAAACATGTCTAAATAAAGATTTCATAAAAACAAGACTACTGACGAAAATAGTGTTAATGTTAAGTTGTAAATACTAGTGGCATACATATTTCTAACCTCTGTATAAAAATAAAAGTTATTTCTTGAAGGCAAAACTTGACTCGGCCTACGCATTTGTATTAATAAAAGAAGGAGATATTATATCAGATAAACACATGTATGGAGTCCATATAACAACTTATATCAGAATTAAGTGTGCATTTATGTTTTAACAAAGAATTATATAATAATCACAAACTCTCAACTTAAGATCGGAAATTAATTAGCAAAAAACATTGTATTTTGAGAGCCTTGGCTAGCTAATTATAAATACATAGTGATTATGCCTAATGCTGGATATTTACCATCCCAAAATACGCTAGCATGATAACTTTTAATCATAACATGTCATTTTACAATTTTATTCGAAACAATGCCTCATAATATTTTTTTGATAGTTGACGTTGTTTTTCCATCCATAAATGCAAATCAATATCTTAATGACTCTTGCTAAGAATTGACAAAATATAATTCATCTTAATGCACCTTAAGCCCTTTTTGCGGGAATTGGTCTGTAGGGACAAACCAATATTGCGCAATATGCTGATAATGAATATTATTATGCCAGACTACTGTAAATCAAGAAACGTTGGTTTCAATTTCACGTTCGACAGCGTTTTAAGTTCTGACACTCTGTCAATGCATAATGGTAACCCTTGTTCCATTTAGAATTGAATAACAAAATTTAAAACAATAATTGCCAAATGGTTGGTCAATGGTACCACATGATTTAGCGTTTATTCTTACGTGAATTCTGCTTTACATTTTTTCCAAATAATGTTTTACCAAAAAGCCTGCAAATGAGACTCAAATAAACATATCATCGATCAATTTATGAGGATTGAAACACATAGGTGACATATTATACATAACATCATAAATAATATTGACCCTTTTGCCATGGCAGCGTTCCAGAGTTGCATGTGCATGTGCATGTGCCTGGGCCTCTGAGGCCCAAATGGCCGCAAAGGTCGTGTCATTAACGATACTGCGTGAGGGTTAAGGTCGTATATAAAATAGCAAAATTTACATATGTATGAAAATGGAAGCGATATGCTTAAACCGTTTACTTTACAGCCAGTGTTTGATCATGAATACAGTAGGATAAGAGTAGTATAAATATCATATCGGTATGTCATTTATGAGAGAATGTTATCACAGTGTATTATGTTACCATGTACATGTATGATCTATCAATTCAATTGTTAAGCATAATGTGAATAACCAATTAAGTTGATATGGGCTACTAACTCCATTGTTCTTGTCAATGAGTGTGCTAATTCCTTTATAATGATATGGTTTTAGCTCATGGAGATAAGTGATGCTGCTACATTGTATGTGTATATGTCTGTATTCCAAGGGTTTTGTTTTGCACTCTGTATACATGTTATTTACAAAGCAGTTCATTATTGATTTATCAAAATTATTATAGAACAATTTGATTCTTTCAAAGCATGTTTAACAATTATACAGTTTTGATTGTCAGCGAAGAAACTTGAATGTATATCTGTTTGATAAAAATGGCGAAATATTCACCAGAAAAAGCAAATATCCCTTTTAGTTTTCATTATAAAAAACCCTAGCTAATAGCAACCTTGAAGCTGTAATTGAATAAGTTATGTACCTATATGAACATCTACACCTTGAAGTTAAAGTATCTTAAAGAACCACTCTGCGATTTTCAACAATCTTGACTCTATCACAAACCCTTAATAAAAAAAGAAGTATTTGTATTAAATATAACAAAATCACTGAAGGGAATATATATTGCCTGTTTGCTCTGAATCGCATATTGCTGACATAGTTTCCTACAAATAGGATATAAGAATCAACCAAGTCTTCATAACTTCCTGTTTCCTGATGTGTTCTCTTAAATCAGAGGTAATAACAGTTCCTTCAGATTACAAGATTGATGACTCCTAAACACGTGCTAATGCTACATTAATCAATTCAAAAAGATCTTTAGGCCTCAAGCCATTATACAAATGGTACATTGTAACAAAGATATCCACATACATTTTACAAATAGAATTTACGATTCTGATAAAAATTTGTCTCTTCAGATAATGTTTTACAAAGACCGCCAGATCAAGTGTTACATTTAGGTTTCTGGAAGACATAATTGAAAGAAAGGCAGGCTAAAAGTTCATAAAAAGATAACGATTTTAAATATATAGAGAATCTTACCCATGTCTCTCTTGATATCAGATTTACCAAGAAAAAAGTTTAGAAAAATATCAAATATCCAAGCCTTGACACACTATATCTATCAGATCGTAAAGTCCATTGCATGAAATGAACTTACTTTGACCAAATGAGAAAGATAACAACATGTTTTGTAAAGAGCGTTAGATTACGTATTACATTTTCGTTTCTGGAAGATTGAAATAAAGGCAGGTGAAGAGTACTAAGAGAAAAATTAACAATAACCGAGGCTTGCAACACTAGCTTTATGAGATCTTAAAGTCCATAAACTAACTTTAACAAAAAGAGAAATATCTCAGACATGACATTAACTTTATGTATCTGAAATAGGGAACAAACCCATGGAATTATGCACCAGAGAAAATTTTAAACAAAGAAACTTGATCTCTGATGGACAGGAATCATAAATCACTTTCTAGCAGGCCAATGAATTTTGTCTGAGCAATGTTGTAAGCCATATTTAAATCATTTCACAGAGCTAGTTAATTGTATAGGTTTCTGACACTTCGTCTTAAAGGGGCAGTAGCACGTTTTAGGGGGAATATATATATATGTTAATGGTACCAATTGAGAGATAATGTATTTAAACTGAATGGAGCAGTAGTAATTAAAATATATAACGTCAAGTTTAGCCATGCGATTCCTTTTTCTTACACAAAATGAATTAAAGGTGTTCACATAAAATGGCCGCCAATGGATTTTATGAGATTCTTCATACTTTGTCCTCTGACTATGGGTGATTGGCTTGTGTAAAAAGATTTTTGACAGCGTCAAAATAATACATTTAGCATTAACTTACAATTATCAGTCAAATATTTAAAATATAAAATTATCAAAAACGTGCTACTGCCCCTTTAACCTAACAAATTAATTCAGATCACTAACGTAGAAACAAGAGACTATTAAGATACCTGAATGTACTTAAGTAACGGTCATTGGATGGAAAGAAGTGTTTTGATCAAATGGTTTGAACAATATTTAGAAAGGGATTGGTAAACAGGCTATCAGCCTATCTGAATACCTCTCCCATACATAAATAAACATTATACAACATATCTTGATTCATCACCATTGACGATAGGAGACTATCAATCTAGTTAAAACTAGCTGTAATGTTATCGTCCCTTAAGGACCTAAGGGTCGATAACATTACAGCTAGCTTTAACTAGATTGGGAGACTATAGGATAGATATTTAAAGATTAGACAGGAAAACGCTTTGAAAGGGTAAAATAACCATGAAACAGATTTTACAATCTTTTTGTAGATTTCGTCAGAAAGAGAATGATTTCCAAATAAAACAGTTTGTAAATCATAACCATAACTGTTACAAAAACTCTTTTTATCAAATGATGCAACTATCCTAATGGAATTCGCCATATTGTTGCAATTTTAGTTCTTAACATTGAGGATACTTTTTTGATTTATTGAGGATTATTTTTTTATTATAATTCTTTAGTGAATTGATGAAACTTTTATGCGGTGATCACCTCTGCGACCTTCGAATTTCTATTAACAAAGTTAAACTGTTTTATACTAGAAGAAACAAAGGTTAAATCAACTACATCTCTAAAATCATAGAAAAAAGTCAGAAATGCTAAGTAGAGTATTAGATCAAGAGCATTACATATGCTATACAATTTTCACGACATGCGAGTGAGTAATTTATATCAAACAACGCCTTGGCAATCTCTCAGCAGTGTGAATATACCATAGCTTTAGTAGCGAAAAGAGAAAGAACAATGACGAATTGGGTAATGATTGACTTGACTGCAGGAATCAATCTTGTCAAATAGAGTATATTGCGGTCTCCCTGTTCATTGATTTACTTATCAAGTTCACGCAGATGTTTTGCTTTCTTATAAAAAAATTTCGCGGTAGACAGTTACGCTCCAATTTGGCCTTTTTCCATTGATTCTAAATTGATGTCTAGAAATGAAAGGCGATGTTGAAATTTATAATCATTTCACATTAATTTAATTATCATTGTGTGTTTGTGTTAGCAATCTTTCCATTTTCCTTGAACAAGCGACTTGTTAACTTCACGTAACTACTTAGGTATGGGGCCATGACTGACTTCATGAGAATGGATAATGACATTGACAGATAATGACGATTACAGATTCAATTTGATGATTGTCTTTAGCGGGTAAAATAAACTTTGTGAGATAAATTAAACTTAGCTAATGCTGCTTATTCTCATAAAATTTACTTAACAGTGGTTCAGTAGTCCATGTCTACCAAATGTATCTCAATGATTTTATTGACAAAAACTTACTGAGCTGTATGCTAAAAGATGGTAAATACAATCTATTGATTTAAATGAATATGCCGTGTTAGTTTCTAACTAGTAAAATATTGCGCAAAAATACAGTTTAGGTTACTTGAGTTGTTACAGTATTATAAACTTCAATAAAAAAATTATTTAAAACAATGCGATTCAACTACGATTTACATTTGTCATTTGTAATAAAGACCAAACAGCGTTAAACAATAACTCACTCACTCAATTATGTTATTGAGTTGTAATATACAGAGAAGCATTGTTACCAAACCCTACATGAAGAAAACAACGCTGCTATTTTTTACCATATAGAGAAGGACCACAAACCTTTCGCAGTAGAGCGAGCACCTGCTTTAAAATAATAATCTGGTGAAGTTTCATGAAGGAACATTTAACGTCAGTTGTGTAAATATGTTCCTATGTTTCCTGCGCAGCAAATTGCCAAACATAATGTTCTTTATTTCAAACATTATTATATCAATGTTAGTGATTATGTGTGTAATAAAACAACTTAGTTCTTTACACTTAAGATTGCCATTGACGGTATCTTGACTTAATGTACTCGTAAATCCGAGTAGGTGAATAACAACATAATAACAACACATTCCTGATCAATAGCAAATACTTACAATATACATATATCTTGTTTTTCCTGACAAGTCGCCTAGATTTAATGACCTTGTAAGACTATATTACCTGTCGGCAACATCAAAAGGAGTTTCACCTTCCTACCGTTTGGTCAAACTTCAAAGAAGTAAAGAATGTGTTTCTAAAATCAAGTAGAAAAGTGGTTCTCTACACAACAGAAAAGAAGTTTGTTTCATTACTCTATTAGAGTTTCAGAAAGGTATCCTAACCTAAATAAGAGGTGGTGATTCAAAACACAATCATGGCAAACAGAAGGATTATTCGAATGACATTTTTCTTTAAAGCATAAACGTACTAAAACGGATTGATGAATGGAGTTAATGGTCAATAATCTCATACTTTTCTTTATTGGTAAATCTACAGATTCATGACTCCATAGCGTGTCCTTTACCTTTATTTTCCATTTGTCATTTTCCTGAAGTTGAAATAACAAAACGCTCATGAAATTAAACTTGTTTACACATTGTTATGCATTTTATTTTTCAAAACATATGGCAGTGCATCTATTCAATTCAACTTGTCTTTCTGTCGGCTTTCAACAAGTTTCTTAAATTAAATTTCACTAAATAACTGAGGCACGATAAAATTGATCATTTAGATCTATATAATTTCATGGAGTTGTTATTGCTTAGTGCCACTTCGTCAATATTTTCAACAATCAGTGGACATTGTTTTTTGAGCAATTCGTTAATGATGTAAATACTAGAATCATGAAAATATCCAAATAATTGCCTACTGTTAATTACTTACTCTTCGGTGTTGGATAAGTTCTGTTTTATCTAAGATCAATATCATTAACAATGAGAATCGATAGTAACGGATATGAGTATATATTGTTGGAACATGTCACATTAAAAAGGACATATCGGCAAACCAACTAAGAGAAATCAGGTCCATTTTACTAGCATACAGTTGCTCATGAATTGCATGAAATAACCTTAACACAAATAAAGGCAATCACATTATCAAAGTATGTTTTAAGAAGTAAGTTATGTAAATACATATCCCGTATTGTTATCCCAATTAAAACAAGTATTTGTCACAAAGGTGACAAGATCCCCCGCCGCAAATTGATGTTAACAACAAGAAGCGGGACGGACGTACAGAGCTGAATACTATGTCCCCCGTGAAGACTCAAGGTTAATGGGTTCATGAGATATGGCCCTAACAACATTTTCAAAACTGGCCAAAGTCTCGCTGTGACCTTGAAAATGAGGTCAAGGTCACCAAAATATTTTCAAGTCTGCGTATTCCTCAGATGAAGACTGGTACCAAGTTTGAAGATTCTAGGTTGAGCGGTTCATAAGATATCACGCTAACATTTTCAAAACTGGTCAAAGTCTCGATGTGACCTTGAAAATGAGGTCAAGGTCACCAAAAGCTTTTCAGGTCTGCGTATTCCCCAGATGAAGACTGGTACCAAGTTTAAAGATTCTAAGTTGAGCGGTTCATTAGATATCGCGCTATCAACATTTTCAAAACTGGTCAAAGTCTCGCTGTGACCATGAAAATGAGGTCAAGGTCACCAAAAGCTTTTCAGGTCTGCGTATTTCCCAGATGAAGACTGGTACCAAGTTTGAAGATTCTAGGTTGAGCGGTTCATTAGATATCGCGCTAACAACATTTTCAAAACTGGGCAAAGTCTTGCTGTGACCTTGAAAATGAGGTCAAGGTCACCAAAAGCTTTTCAGATCTGCGTATACCCCAGATGAAGACTGGTACTAAGTTTGAAGATTCTAGGTTGAGAAGTTCATTAGATATCGCGCTAACAACATTTTCAAAACTGGTCAAAGTCTCGCTGTGACCTTGAAAATGAGGTCACGGTCACCAAAAACTGTTCAGGTCTGTGTATTCCCCAGATGAACCTGGTACCAAGTTTGAAGATTCTAGGTTGAGCGGTTCATTAGATATCGCGCTAACAAGAAGCGGGACGGTATCCCCCGCTTCGCGCTAAACGCGCGGCGGGGGATAACTAAGCAACTTCAAGTTTCAATATATGAACATAGTTTCACACAAAAATCATATCTTGCTGTATTGTTTTTTGTGAAAAATACTTTCATGATATATCAAATACACCTGGCATCGATTTGTTGCAATAATAGCAAATAATTCGTAAGTGTTCATGTGTAGGATGGTTTAACAGTCATCAGTTTTACGAAAATCGTATTCTCATGAATATTGATGATTGAATAATATTTAACCTGCAACAGATTTGAGAATGCTACTTAATTGTCAATTGTGGTATTGAATTACAAGTGGTGGTTGAATTGTTGTTGAGATCTGAAATATGGTGATTGGAACTGTATGAGCTGAAACAAGAACTATGATTACTTAAATCGTTTAAATTTGATTTTGATGATTCAGGCGCCTTTCACCACTACGAAAGAAGACAATATGAACAAGAGGTAAAAACGTTTTGGGGTTTATGTTCAGTAATTTAAATAAAATCAATATATGTAATGGTGAAGATAAGCAGTAAACCGAGGGCAGTTTTAAATACTTTAACGAACAATGGAAACAAGGCTTCGAAGCATAAATTGACACAAAAGTCTAAATTTATTCAAATCATATTGGAACTAGTTTGTTATATTGTCAATTCAATTGAGTTTTCTGAGCTGTCTGTTTCTTTTTCCATGTTTATTTTATTATTAGTGTGTTTTCTAAGCATAGGAAAATAAAAGTTTGAAGTTAAATGGAACCAGACAGACGAGCTGACGTTATTACTGTTACAATAAAGCTAATTGAAAGGTTTCAATGTACGAATTATTTTGTTGTGCTTAATTAAACAGTTGAATACGAATGTAACTCGTGCTTCCCAAGAGCCCGGGCGGTAGAAAGCGCCTGATCTATGGTTATTTTTTAACAAAATATTTTCGAAATATTTAAACTAAATGATTTATATGGTACCAAACTTTCATTCAAAATGATATTTGTCCACAATGACCAACGCTAGACTGAAGAAAAGGTATTTTGAACTGAACATTTCTTAATATTTATTCATGAGGTTAATTATGCCTCATTACTTGGATACTTGTCTTATAGTAACATATAATACATTGTGATTTAAGTTCCAAGAAAAAGTAGGAGAAGAGACCACAAATAATTGGTTCAATTGATAGTTTCAGCCACGTTCTTGTAACAGAATAGTGCCTTTTGTCTGAGCAGTTCCACTAACTCATTTTTTGCTGTGCTTAATCTTACAATGGAATACGATATGAAACTCATGTTACTTTGGGGTCAAACAGTAGAAATTATCTGATCTTTTATATTATTATTCAAATGTTTTAATCTATAAATGTATATGCTTCCAAACATGCATTCAAGATACGATTTGTTCAATATGTATTTTGTATTTAACATTTCTGAACATTTATTCATAAGGTAAATGATGTATTACATCACTTTGAAACTTGGTCAAATAGTTTGATTTAAATACAAAGAGGGAGAAGTCACCCCAGATAATTGGTTCAATTGATAGTTTTAGCCACGTAGTTGTAACACACTAGTGCCTTCTGTATGAGCAATGACGTTGCTCCTTTAAACTACAGTAGTGTGCACAAGTAAGTGGTCGGGCAAGGCGTTGCCTCACGGGTGGCTAACGCGTGAGCAACGCGTTGGCCACTCGTGGTTAGCCGTGGCCCACCAGTGACGCACGCGTTGCTCACGGGTTGCTCACGGGTGGTTCACGTGTGTACAAGCTTTACGGATATTCCACAAAGTTAACGGACGGATGGACGTCGGCCACCAAGCAAGCCAGACCTGAAGAGCTAAAAATGCAATTCTTTTCTTGGTTAAATCTTAATTTAGACAAGTTTTGGCGAGGTGAAGGTCCATGCACTACACTTGTAATAATCTCACTTAATCATTTCCTTCTCATGGTCACATAGGCAACTTTCTTCTGCTGTTTAATCCAGTCGTGCAGGTTCAATCAATTCAGAGTATGCAGGGGATCTTTGAAGTTCTTCAAACTGGGGTAGACCATTTTGGCCATACCAGTTGAACCACATCCAGATCTCAAACACTTTGCAATGGCGGCAATGTCTGTTGATTTCTTTATATCAGGTCTTTGGTTGAAAGGCCTTGCGTATGCGAGAAGATTGCATGAGTTCATCCTTTAATGTATCCAAAACTTGAGTTGTCATGGCAACCACTTTTGCAGACTTGAATGACTTGTTCGGGCCTTGCGTGTCCAGTTGTCTCTTTATTTTTCCAACCAGCAGTTCGACACATTAGTAATATTTCTGGCAATTCCTCCATGTAGGTTAACAGAAATGTTCCATTTATACTCAAAGGACTCTCTTGGAGTGAGAAGTGCCATATCATATGCCAGCATGCGCCACAACCACAACTTGTATTTTGAGTGTCTCAGGGATCGGGTGTACAGCCATTCCAGCTTGGCATTCCTCATGACCCGATCTCCGTCTGCTATTTGATATGCATTTGTTGTGTCAAATAGCAAAAGCGCCATCCTCATGAATGAGGGAAGTGGGTTGTCACTCGTAACCTGTTTACTTTCATCGACTGGGCCAAGTTCAGCAAATTCCCAGTTGTGTTTCTTCAACAAATGGGATTTCAACCAGCCTGTTCTTATGTACTCTTTCCCGCAAATAGAGCAGGAGTACTTTCCATTGTACTTCATAGCCTCAATTGAAGCATCCTCCTTGTCCAAACACATCAGGTCCTCCCTCAATCTGTCCAAATGAGTTGTGTCAGTTACCTGCAAAGGAACAGATATATTGCATGAAAACCCCTAATGAATTGTTGTCATTGTATGCTACATAAATGTTCTTGTACAGCCACATAAATATAAATCCCATTGGTTTGAGGGCTATGCAGTATTCAAAGATGTAAATGTTTTCTCCAAATGTGATAAAAAAAATGATTTTGAATAAAATCTCCCCCTCGCGTCTTCTGATATCAAATATATTAACACTCATTGATAAAAGTAAACTACCCTCGACAAGCCTCAGATATATGTTAATTTTATCAACTTGTGTTGATATATTTGATATTAAGAAGACTATGGATGAGATTCTCGATGTAATTACTCTAATTAGTACAAAAAAACTTGTCTTCACCTCAAGATTCTGCATTATCTGCATTGCCTGCTTCATGAGCCATTATTTTTTTTCATCAACCGTGAGAAGTGAAAAGAAGGGAAAATTTTGATGATGAAGATTCACATTCTTCCATGTCATGGTTGTTCAGAAATTCTGCAATCACACATCCTGTCGTCACATCCTCCACAAAATGGTAGTGTGATCTAAAATGAACCCAGATACATTATAATTTGGAAATTGTAATGAAAAATTAATCTTTTTCCTCATTCTGTTCTCAAAAGAGAAGTACTGATTTCAAAGGAACAAAAGGCACAAAACTATGCACTACATATATGTAACCATGCACACAAATTTCATCTCTCAAATATGTAATAATGAACATCGTTTTCATTGGGTTATATCTGAATCTTCAAAGATTCCTTATGTACACTGTTAACTTTCAATTAGCTAGTAAAATACATTGCTTATTTGAAACAATAACAATATATTATAAATTATTGGTAATATGCCACATCCTGGAAATTGTCTTTTTTAGAATTCTCAAACTGTACCTGTGTTTGGAATTGCAGTCTTGTGTATATATTGGAGGATGCGGATCATTCCCTCAGCTGTGTTTACATTTGCATCCATAAGGTTGCAAATGACAAATTTGGTTTTCTCCGCTGACTTGTCAAGGAATGGGTGACTGATGTGCTTTGGCAAGACTTCTCCCAGGAATTTGAGGACATAAATGTTTTTTACCAATATGTGAGCTATATGGTGCTGTATATTGGAAAAATATGTCTGCATTTCTGCAGGTGAGGGAATCCACCTTGGTGAAGGAAGTGTCAAAATGTCATCAACCGGTTTGTCACATGATAAGCTTGAATTCACAGTTCTCTTCTGGGTTGCTAAAGTCAGGAGCCAATGCCAGCCTTTTCTCTGTCTGTCTGTTGTTATCACTCCTGGCGAAACTGAGATATCAATATTATCCCCAATAACTTCAATTGGTGGAACTGTACTATACAATCTTGGAAGATAAAATATCTTAAGATTTGACCTATAAAAAATCTTAAGATATGTACGGACATCTTAAGATATGACGAAATCTTAAACCTCCTGTTCAATCTTGGAATATGTGAATATCTTATGATATTTTCGTTACGATCTTGGGATATCTATATAAAAGATATCATTTGTCTATGAATTTTAATACTAACTCTTAATTCAATTGAAAAGAGTGTTTTTGATAAAAGTTAGACATGATGAAAAATAATTGGAAAAACTGCCTTTGATGAATAAAATTGGGAAAATGAATCATTTGTAAAAAAATAACTTTCATAAAGAAAATTGTCTTAATTTGGGGAAAACCTTTTAAACAAATGACTTTAATTTGAAAAATTAATTCCGAAAACGAAATGACTTTATTGGGGGCAAAAACTTTGATAAAGAAAATGACTTTGTTTAAAAGATAAATTTCAGAAAATACTTTATTTGAAACAGTGACTTTGATGAAGAAAATAACCTTATTGACAAAAAGGACTTAAATATGACATGGAGAATATTTCAAGGGTATGTAACGAGCGTATGTGTAAAGATTATTGATGATACGACCACTCATGGCAGACATACGCTAGATATTCCAAGTTTGAATGGCCATTGGTCTTGAATTTCTTTTATTTACAAATTTCATTCTTTATATCATGAACTGCTTTTTAGCAAGAGTTACAGAGTATCTTAAGTGATGGATATCCGTAAGACCATTAACATTAGAACGCTCACACCAGATGTAAGCTAGATATTCCAAGATTGAATAGCCATTTCTTTTTCAGCCTTTGTCACAAGTTATTCTTTAAATTATGATCTTAAGTGATCATCAATGTTGTCCTATGTTCAGACTATGGGAAAATGCTTATATGTATAAGTTAGATAAGGTAAAAGATAAGATAAGGCCACTCACGGCAGATGTAAGATAGATATTCCAAGATTGAATGACCAGTTCTTAATCAGTTCTCTTCACAAACTTTGAATTCTTTACATTATGGTCTTGATTTAATCTGAATGTTGTTGTTTTGTGTTGTCGGATTTTAAAGTATGTAAAATTGCTTAAATGTATAAGTAAAATAAAGTAAAAAATATTGTTGCATGTAGATTAAAGTTTAAGATTATGTAGAAATCGTTTTCATAAATGATCGGTAATTTATGCATGTTAATCCATGATTGAAGATGAAATGTGCTTTTCGTATCATTCTTATTTTCATTATAAACTTTGTTGATCATTCACGTATCTCTAATGTTATGTTTTTAATAAATCTTACATTTCAATTTACAAAATTAGATCAATCACGGGAAATTAACACTAGATATTCCAAAATTGAATAACCGATTCCCGAACTGTTTCATTTAATTATAAATTTTGTTGAAAAATCCTATATTTTTTTACATATATTTTTCCGAGTTTCAAATTATGTCAATTAAGAGTATATGTAAATCAAATAAAACTATAGACCGTTCAAGGAAAATTAACGCTAGATCTTCCAAGAATGTCTTTCTCATAACTACCAATTTTACATGATCACAGGATCTTTACGCTCGATATTCCAAGATTGAATAGCCATTTCTTGATATGTGCCCTTCTCACAACTACCAAGTTTTCTTTAAGAACTTCGGTTATTATCAATGTCTTTTCATGTGAAGTAGACTTTCAGAGTATTTATAGAAATCGTATATGTTAATGATATAACAAGATGATATCACTCACAGAAATGTCACGCTAGATATTCCAAGATTGAATAGCCATTTCTTAATATGTGCCCTTCTCACAACTACACATTTACATGATCAACTTCATGGATTATTAATGTCTTTTTCATGTGAAGTAGACTTTTAGGGGATAAATATATACAAGGCGATATCACTCACAGGAATGTCACGCTGGATATTCCAAGATTGAATAGCCATTTCTTGATATGTGCCCTTCTCACAACTACACATTTTATGATCAACTTCATGGATTATTAATGTCTTTTTCGTGTGAAGTAGACTTTAAGAGTATAAATATAAATCGTATATGTTAATGATATAACAAGATGATATCACTCACAGGAATGTCACGCTCGATATTCCAAGATTGAATAGCCATTTCTTGATGTGTGCCCTTATCACAACTACCAAGTTTTCTTTAAGAACTTCGGTGGTCATCAATGTCTTTTCATGTGAAGTAGACTTTCAGAGTATTTATAGAAATCGTATATGTTAATGATATAACAAGATGATATCACTCACAGAAATGTCACGCTAGATATTCCAAGATTGAATAGCCATTTCTTGATATGTGCCCTCCTCACAACTACACATTTTATGATCAACTTCATGGATTATTAATGTCTTTTTCGTGTGAAGTAGACTTTTAGAGTATAAATATAAATCGTATATGTTAATGATATAACAAGATGAAATCACTCACAGGAATGTCACGCTCGATATTCCAAGATTGAATAGCCATTTCTTGATTTGTGCCCTTCTCACAACTACACATTTACATGATCAACTTCATGGATTATTAATGTCTTTTTCATGTGAAGTAGACTTTTAGGGGATAAATATATACAAGGCGATATCACTCACAGGAATGTCACGCTGGATATTCCAAGATTGAATAGCCATTTCTTGATATGTGCCCTTCTAACAACTACACATTTTATGATCAACTTTATGGATTATCAATGTCTTTTTCGTGTGAAGTAGACTTTAAGAGTATAAATATAAATCGTATATGTTAATGATATAACAAGATGATATCACTCACAGGAATGTCACGCTCGATATTCCAAGATTGAATAGCCATTTCTTGATGTGTGCCCTTATCACAACTACCAAGTTTTCTTTAAGAACTTCGGTTATCATCAATGTCTTTTCATGTGAAGTAGACTTTCAGAGTATTTATAGAAATCGTATATGTTAATGATATAACAAGATGATATCACTCACAGGAAATTCAGGCCAGATATTCCAAGATTGAATAGCCATTACAAGCTTGGAATCGTCAATTAAAGATGTACATAAAGACTCAAAAAACGCAAACAAAGCCCCTCACAATCTAAGAATCTCCTCTTATAGTTATTCATTAAGTCTCCAAGTCGCGTAAAAAGCCCCTCATAATCTAGGAATCGTCCCTTTCAGTTATTCATTAAGTCTCAAAACTCGCGTAAAAAGCCCCTCACAATCTTGGACTCGTCTCTCATAGTCGACCAGTAGGACTCAAAGTAGCGTAAAAAGCCCCTCACAATCTAGGAATCGTCCCTTAAAAATGTTCATTAAGACCCTAAGTCGCGTTCAAAGCCCCTCACAATCTGGGAATCGTCTTTCAAAGTCGATCAGTGGGATTCAAAGACGCGTACAAAGCCCCTCACAATCTCAGAATCTTCCATTAAAGATGTAAACAAAGACTCAAAACGCACACAAAGCCCCTCACAATCTAGGAATCGTCCCTTAGAGTTATTCATTAAGTCTCAAAATTGCGTACAACTCCCCTCACAACCTGGGAATTATCCCTTAAAGTTATTCATTAAGTCTCCAAGTCGCGTAAAAAGCCCCTCACAATCTAGGAATCGTCCCTTTCAGTTATTCATTAAGTCTCAAAACTCGCGTAAAAAGCCCCTCACAATCTTGGACTCGTCTCTCATAGTCGACCAGTAGGACTCAAAGTAGCGTAAAAAGCCCCTCACAATCTAGGAATCGTCCCTTAAAAATGTTCATTAAGACCCTAAGTCGCGTTCAAAGCCCCTCACAATCTGGGAATCGTCTTTCAAAGTCGATCAGTGGGATTCAAAGACGCGTACAAAGCCCCTCACAATCTCAGAATCTTCCATTAAAGATGTAAACAAAGACTCAAAACGCACACAAAGCCCCTCACAATCTAGGAATCGTCCCTTAGAGTTATTCATTAAGTCTCAAAATTGCGTACAACTCCCCTCACAACCTGGGAATTATCCCTTAAAGTTATTCATTAAGTCTCCAAGTCGCGTAAAAAGCCCCTCACAATCTAGGAATCGTCCCTTTCAGTTATTCATTAAGTCTCAAAACTCGCGTAAAAAGCCCCTCACAATCTTGGACTCGTCTCTCATAGTCGACCAGTAGGACTCAAAGTAGCGTAAAAAGCCCCTCACAATCTAGGAATCGTCCCTTAAAAATGTTCATTAAGACCCTAAGTCGCGTTCAAAGCCCCTCACAATCTGGGAATCGTCTTTCAAAGTCGATCAGTGGGATTCAAAGACACGTACAAAGCCCCTCACAATCTTAGAATCTTCCATTAAAGATGTAAACAAAGACTCAAAACGGACACAAAGCCCCTCACAATCTAGGAATCGTCCCTTATAGTTATTCATTAAGTCTCAAAGTTGCGTACAACTCCCCTCACAACCTGGGAATTATCCCTTAAAGTTATTCATTAAGTCTCAAAGCCGCGTCCAAAGCACCTCACAATCTGAGAATCGTCTCTCAAAATTGTTAATAACGGCTCGTGGACGCACACACAGACCCTCACAATCTTGGAACCGTCCCTTATAGTTATTCATTAAGTCTCAAAGTCGCGTACAAAAATCATCACAATCTAGGAATCGTTTCTCAAAGTCGACCAGTAGGACTCAAAGTCGCGTACAAAGACCCTCACAATCTTGGAATCGTCCCTTATAGTTATTCATCAAGTCTCAAAGTTGCGTACAAAGCCCCTCACAATCTGAGAATCGTCTCTCATATTCGACCAGTTGGACTCGAAGTAGCGTAAAAAAAAACTTACAATCTGGGAATCGTCCCTTTCAGTTATTCATCAAGTTTAAAGTCGCGTACAAAGTCCCTCACAATCTGAGAATCGTCTCTCAAAATTTAAAAAAACGGCTCAAAGACGCACACATAGCCGCTCACAATCTTGGGATCGCCCTTATAGTTATTCATTAAGTCTCAAAGTCGCGTACAAAAATCCTTTCAATCTAGGAATCGTTTCTCAAAGTCGACCAGTAGGACTCAAAGTCGCGTACAAAGACCCTCACAATCTGGGAATCGTCCCTTATAGTTATTCATCAAGTCTTAAAGTTGCTTACAAAGCCCCTCACAGTCTGAGAATCGTCTCTCATATTCGACCAGTATGACTCGAAGTAGCGTAAAAAGCCGGCTTACAATCTGGGAATCGTCCCTTTCAGTTATTCATCTAGTTTAAAGTCGCGTACAAAGTCCCTCTCAATCGTCTCTCAAATTTGAAAAAACGGCTCAAAGACACACACATAGCCGCTCACAATCTTGGGATCGCCCTTATAGTTATTCATTATCCCTCTGCTATAAATAATATTCATGTTTTTACTCACGTCACCCCTTTATAACCCCTGTATTCAAAGTAATGGTTATCGTTGTTACATGTTTATACATCATACACGATCGAACCCACACGCTCAAAATATACGTCAAATATAAATGTATCATAAAGGTAATGTCCTTAAGAAGATTACTAAAACTTTTCAACTTCAGAGAGGCTCAATTCACATAACGTCTCCGTATAGTTTGCACAACACTTGGCTTATACTATTTGTTTATGGAAGTACCTTTCATGTCATTAGTTGATTTTTCAAAAAAACTAAAAAGGGCTTATAAATAGATGCGCACATCTTACGATGTATGTGAAGCTAGAAATAACGAGAGCCTAAATCATCCCGATGTCCGATCGCGCCGACAGCGCACAGCAGACCCTTCAAGCTATAACCATACGCCGTACTCACATGACGACTGATAAATTATCTCAAATGATAGAACATTCTATAAAGCTACATGCAACAACGCCTTAACATAAAGAGTGATTAACTCAGGTAATTAACGAAGGACGCACCCCTTCAATGCATAGCTGCTACCACGGTTATTATACCGACAGCAATGCTACTATATGCACACCTATACCCAATGATATGTGAACAGTACCTACAAGGCTACTTAAATGCAGCTAGAGCCGTACATATCTTAAGATTTTTTATACAATCTTGGAATATTGAAATATTCCAAGATGGTATAGGACAAATCTTAAGATATTTTTTCTTCCAAGATTGTATAGTACAGAACCACAACATGTAGATGTTCTCTTGTAGGTCTATTTTCAGTATTTGAAGGGATACAATCGTTGGATGGTTTCTGTTCACAATTGTCTGTATGTTGAACTTCAGGGGTACAACCAGGGTAGGCTTCAGGAGATAGTGTTAAAAGCTGTCCACCACTTGCATCCTGGAACATGTGTTTATAACTTTAATATCATTAGACATAAGTATAGCAATGTTAAGTTGATCAAATAAAATACAAAGGAATATAATCTTACATGAAGAATGTGCATAAATAAGCCAATGAACAATGTTTAATAAAATTTAAAAAAATAGAGCCATTGGCTCTGTAGCTCATCGGGCTGTATATTTGATTTTGCTTTAGGGTGTGGTCAATGTGTTTCCCCCCTTAGTAGGGGCTACAGGGTCACAAAATCTACAATTATTAATCTTCACTAGTCAAGGAGTCTGTACACTATGTTTAAGCTTTCTAGGCCTTATGGTTCTGGAGAAGAAAATGGAAATAGGTTTTAAGGGCTTGGCCCCTGTGTTCCTTATTAGGGGCCACAGGGCCACCAAAGCTACAATTGATAATGCTCACTAGTCAAGGAGTCTGTACACAAGGTTTCGGCTTTCTAGGTCTTATGGTTCTGGAGAGTAAGATGAAAACAGGTTATAAGGGCTTGGCCCCTGTGTTCCTTATAAGGGGTCACAGGGCCACCAAAGCTACAATTTATAATCCTCACTAGTCAAGAAGTCTGTACACAAAGTTTCAGTTTTCTAGGCCTTATTGTTCTGGAGAAGAAGATGAAAATAGGTTTTTAGGGCTTCGTTCCTTGTGGCCCTTATTAGGGGCCACAGGGCCACTAAAGCTACAAGTGTTAATCCTCACTAGTCAAGGAGTCTGTACACCAAGTTAAAGCTTTCTAGGCCTTATGGTTCTGGAGAAGAAGTCGAAATTCCACAAAGTTTACGAAGGGACGGACGCCGGACACCATGCCATGCCATAAGCCCATCGGGCCTTACAGGCCAGATGAGCTAAAAATTATTTTTTCACTGAAGATCTTGGAAAAAGGGTACTCATAACATAACATTTGCCATTACAATCAAGAATGTCTAAGTAGCCCATTGTCTTGTCACTGTAGTTAAACGTTTTGTCAGTAAGTTTGTTTTTTTTTCTGTTTCAATGCAAAAATGTATTTATCATATTCAAGGTTGACCGCAATACGGCAAGAACTTCATGTAAGACGACACGAAATTTTCAAGGTCCGTGTACATATATTTATAATACAAAACCTACAAAGGATATGTATGTATTTTTATAACACAACTTGCAACATTCGCTGAAAGTATATAAAGTAACCACAGCCTTTACTTACATGTCTACCTTTAATATGTAAAGGTACGTTCTTTAAACAAGTAAATAATGGCAGGGTCAATGTGTTCATAATACTGTCAGTGTAAATGTATGTGTGATGTTTATTTTAATAAGCATAGAAATGTTTAGTGTATAGTCAGAAGGAGTAGCCGACAGCCGACAACTTATTTCTATTTTTGATAAGATATTCGTGTATACTCTGGAAGGGCATGTTCCCGGTCTGCCTACATCCAATTCTGCCTACACTGCTAAAAAAACATGTTACGGTCTGGTGACGGGCTTTTCATGGATGAATAGTCATCAGCATACCTCTGAATTAATAATGGAACCTTCCATCCCTAGTCCCAATCTGCCTACAGTCAACCATTTTAAATAAAACAACAATATTGCATAGATACAACACTAGTTATTTATAAGACTGTTTCACATTGAAACATTTCAATACAACAATATTTCATTTTTCATTTTCATTTTTGAAACATTTCAATTTCTATTTTACAGCTTTGTACAATTCACAGTTCACATACTATTTCACAGCTTCGTACAATGACAGAGTTACTGGGGTTTGACAAAGTGTCCAGCGGCATCTAGGAACTGAAGCACTGTCCGTCTGCCGGTGACAGGTTGCTGCTTCAGTCGTTGCAGACGCTTGTCTAGATTCATGTAGATTTGTGCTCAGGGGCGTACTGTTGCTCCATTTTCTGTCTGGAGTCTGGTCCTTCTGTCGGTGGTTTCTAGCTTCTTGATGGCCGTCACAAACTCGTACAGGTTGGGGAGATGTTTCCTGATCGCCTTTTCTTCAGTCCATTGTGAAAACCCTCAAGACGGTTGTTAGTACGGGGGCCTGTGTTGTGGAACGGATTCCACAATCGGAGGTGGAACCTGGCACCATCGTCGACCCAGGTGGCTGTGACGAAGTAATTGATGGCACTGATTTTTGTATCTCCTATCAAAACACTTGCAAAATTGGAGTATGCTACTATTGTGAACTATTTAATTATACCCCCGCTACGACGTAGTCGGGGTTGCTACGACGAAGTCGGGGGTACATAGCGCTCCGCGTGTCCGTCCGTGCGTGCGTGCGTCCAATCGTCCGTGCGTGCGTCGGTCAGTCCGTCCGAAATCGTTTCCGGAGCCTTACTCTAAAACTATACCACTTAGAAACTTCACATTTGGTATAGCAGTAGCCTACATGATACTGTTGTGCCTTTTAGGGGTTTCAACTCCAACGTTCAAATAATTTTTGAAATTTGACCAAAAACCGTCCGACTTCTGGACTTTGTCTCGTTTCCGGAGCATAATTAAAAAACTATACCACTTGAAAACTTCAAATTTGGTATGGCAGTAGCCTACATGATGCTGTTGTGCCTTTCAGGGGTTTCAACTCCAACGTTCAAATAATTTTTGAAATTTTGACCAAAAACGGTCAGATATTCGGACTTTGTCTCGTTTCCGGAGCATAATTAAAAAACTATACCACTTGGAAACTTCAAATTTGGTATGGCAGTAGCCTATATGATGCTGTTGTGCCTTTTAGGGGTTTCACCTCCAACGTTAATATATTCTTTGAAATTTTGACCAAAAACGGTCAGATATTCGGCCTTTGTGTCGTTTCCGGATCATGATTAATAAAAACTATACCACTTGGAATTTTCAAACTTGGTATGGCAGTAACCTATATGATGCTGTTGTGCCTTTTAGGGGTTTTAATTCCAAAGTTCAAATAATTTTTGAAATTTTGAACCAAAACAGTCCGAAATCAGTAGGTTGAGGATCAAGTTTGTAAATATATTTCCTAATGACAAACACATACGGTATAAACATTGTAAATGTGACTGTTTTGCCTTCAAGTTATCTTTTGGGAAGTAACCAAAAGAAAGGGATTGTGACCTATTGTGATACTCATATGGACACTGTATGAACATAGAACATGACTGATGTTGTTACCACTGCAAAGAATACATATATTGGAATATAAATTGACCTACATGGAACTGAATGGAAGGTGAGAGTTTGTTGAAAACATTTATTATCATAATTATACCAGTTCACACCGATTCAGACAAATTAAATGTTAATGTTATTTTCTGTATCATGTGATGGAAAAATACGGTAACAATCCTAGGATTTATCAGAACATATGACTTTCACTATTTTCGTCAAAGAAAGGCGATCAAAATACAGGCGGGGGTATGTGAGCTTCGCTCATTTTTGCCTTGTTTTGTTAGAAACAATTTTTTGCATGTCTATTTATAGTAACATACTTGTGTATAGTCAGTGACCGACAGCCGACAATGCATTTTCATTCATTATAACATACTTGTACTTCTGTAAATAGTCAGTAAGAGTGGCCGACAACTTCAAATTAATTTCCATTGAGTCACAAGCAAAAGATGGGTCTATATTCCCAGAATTTCGTTAAACAGTTAATCATTTGTTTCAGTTTATGTTTGTGTATTCGATTTATTTTCCTCAATGCGATTTTAGAATATGTCAACGTTTACGAGCGTATGAAAATAGGCTCTTTATCATTGTAAATATTCATAAAATATTTGTCTGATCTATTTTGTCGAAATTTAGAATGCTAGTCATCACATATTGTTATGCATTAATGTCGGCATTTTTATACCCCCGCCTTACAGCGCCTTACAAGTCCTTTGTCTGGAGCATATCTCCTAAACTTTTCAAGCTAGCTTCACCAAACTTCATACACATATTAACCATGATCCCTAGATGTGCCTTTTGAGGGTAAGACCAACACATTATTTTTATTTTTTGCGGTTTTCCATGGAAACATGACTAAAACAGTGACTCTGACCATGTCTTTTGCCCAGAGCATATCTTAAAAACTATACATGCTAGGTTCACCAAGCTTCATAAACTTATTTTTAATATCTAAAAGAAATGTGACGCATTTGGTAACCTTACAGTTATAATAACATATATATGCAGTAGTTTCATAGACAATATTGATGTTTGGTTAAGTGTGTTTTAAAATATCTTTGTTCAATGGGGTTAAATGAAATGTTTAAAGAAGAATGGGCTCGAACTGTGGGAGAACAGAATGAACCTTGTGACAACTGTTTACGAAGTTTATAGACAGGAAGTGCTGTTGATAATAATAAAATGGTAGGTCGACAAAATTTTACTTAATATGCTAAAAACTGCCGTGATGTCAATTTTTAAAGTTTTTTTATCTAGTTTAAAAATGACGTTTTAGCGTCGAAAAGCATTCGGAGACCCTCTATTAATATTATTATTGGATTTGTTTTGTTATTTAAATGTACACATTATATGTTATTACTAACAATATCTAAAATATGTACATCACTTTAAAATCCTGTTGAATACGCCAAAACCGATAACAAAAATGCCGTTGTTTTTTAAAAGTGCCTAATATTATGTCATTTTCATTTTCAATATTTGTTCCTTGGACATACCTGTACGTATTTGAATTGTCTTTTATATCATAGTTAAGTTAACGGAAGGGTGTTCCAGGACGTTGGACATTTCCAATGTCCTCCCCGTTCTAAAATTGGACGTATAGGACCAACGTACTTTAAATGGGTTTACCGTACCTCGAACAGAATTGCCCCACTTTGTCCCTTTCAAGATCGTACTTAAACGTACTTCAGTCGGAAATCGATTTCAATGACGTTTGTGTACAGTTTTCTACACGCCCATGACATCCGCAAACAGATCAAACCCGACCATAGAACGTCACTAGGCAGCTTAATTTTCTTGTCAAGTTCCTACACATGACTAAAAATTCACACAAGGTTTATAATAGATCGTATCCCTTGTAAATACGTTTGAACTAATCTCACATAGGTCTAACTACTTTTGCAGTGCAAATTGAAGGGACGGTTCGCTCATTGGAATTTGATTAGTAAAACTAAATACTTTTGCAGCTGGAATAGAATGAATGTCAGTTAAATTTGTGAAAACAATATGTGTTTATATTCCTGCGCAACCTTTATTTAACATTTGATCAAAAAATATTGTTCACGACTCTTTATTTATACATTTTGTGTTCACTTACAATCAATATTGGTTTTACTGCAATTTTGTTGAAAGCAGAGTAACATTTAGATGTTTTAGTAAAGACAAGAAAAACAAAAAGAAAAGAACAAACATTTTCGGCCAAGGAATTGACAGTCACCTGATATTATAAATGTTTTACTTTATACAGTGAGACAATGATTGAAACGGTTGAGAACGTGTTCGGTCTTTATTGAAAACGGACCAAGAAGTGATAATTGTACAAATAGCAGGCACACATGCACAAGGCGCCAAATGAGAACGTAGTGTAAATGTGAATAACGTAGTGTTAATGTGAACAACGCTCTGAGTTTGTTGAGTTCAAAACGAGTAAAAAAGGGATAGTCTAGTTGACAACGGATAAGTCTATGGACTTATAATCATAAATAATAGTCCATTTATATAGCACACATATGTATGCACTTGTCATGCTCAAGCGCTGAGTGACATATTACCCCTGGTCAACGAGTACAGAACACTCCCTAAGGAGAATATAACCGTTCGCCTGTTAGGCACTCAAGGACTACCATCGTATCATACCAGGATACTGAGGAACCCAATTACTGCTGGGTGGACAAAGGCACGCTTCGAACTAAGTCACTTACCCAGGGTGACACCACAAGTTTCTCAACCCGTGTCTCAGTGTGGGGCAGGGAATCAACCCTTTAACTCTCAGATTATCCAGCAACGGGTTACCCACCCATCCAGCATTTTGTTGCTGAACTATTCTGATAGCGGTCGACTGAGCATTACACAGGACCACGTGCCACCACGACTTGATCAAACTGACTGAAAACGAGGTAAACAGGTAATTTTAACCAATCTAAACGTACTCCAAACTGTCAAGTGACGGGATAAACACGAGCTGGACGTATTAAGAACTGTTGATAAACGTTATTTAATAAAGTATAAACAAAATTTATCGTTTCTATCCCGTTGGAGGCTATTTTGTGATTATTTTAAGACAGAGTAGAACGTAGCAAATACTAACGTGTGACTAAGGCAGATCTCTAATTTGAATGATGATTATCTCCTGCACTTGTTTTAAAGTAATCTGTGAAAAAATGAAACATTTGAAAGTGAAATATTAAAAATATGATAAAACCAACAAAGATGTGTACTTTCTATTGACTCAAATTTGAGAAACAAGGAATATTTCGGGTACCCAACATTGGCCTTAGCCGCTCGTGCTGCACGTGTATCCCGCTGACATTTCAAAGTGGGATCGTACAAGCCAGACCACAATAGTCTAGATTGCAAGGCCATTGTTGGTGTGACCACAGATAACATAAAACACAACTTTAACAAGAAAAGGCTTTAAAAAGGCAAGCTTTGGGGCATCCGGTTATGTATCACTATAATAGATAGGAGATTTAGGTTAGAGAGGACGGGGACGGGGACTGTTACATGAATAAATTGTTCAAATCGGAGATGCATGTTCTTTGCTCTTTGTTTTGATACTTTTCAGTACACTAGGCTATGTACTAGACGATCATGCTTGCCTCGGTACTAGCTCCCCTACGCTCCGCTCCGCTATTTCACTGGGCAAAATGAGGCCACAGAAGATTTGCGGAAGCAAATCCGTTGTTATGCCGTGAAGCCACGCAAGTTCTCCCTTCTTTTTCCGTATGCTTCCGTCAGTTAGCCCAGTTAATCTGTAATTTTACCTCTTCTTCCGAAGGCTTCCGTGAGCCTAAAATCTTCCGCAAACGTTCTTTTGAAAATTTTCAAAAGAACGTTTGCGGAAAAAAAGTCTGTACCCTTTCGTAGTCAAAACAGCGATTTTGTAGGCGGATTCAACGGAAATTGCTTTGATCTTTGCCGATTTTCATGCAGTTACGACGTACATGATCGATCTGTCACAAAATGCGGTTGCCGAAGGTTGTCCGCACTTTATCTGAAGTTTTTTCCGTGTAAAAGAGGCAATTCCGCAAACGTCCGCGAACATCCCCGAAAGTCCGCGAGTACTGTATGGGTCCGTAGCTCAGTAAAATGGCGAGCATACATCGTCAACTATGTACATAGTAAAACATCTGGTTGTTCCGCTTAAATTCCACCCAATGATTGATACGTCTCCTATCTCAATTATGGTATAAATATTTAAACATTAATACGGTAATTAAAAGTTCTGTTGCTTTAAAAGATAGTTGACGGCGAGTGTAATAAAAGTGTCATGATTAATTAGAAGATAAATAGTTGCGCTAGTAAACTTTCCGGGATCCATTGTTTTCCAATACCCGTAAATTTAGTTTAAACCCGACGAATTTCCCATTGACTTTCAGGTTAATTACATGTTACATAATTACATGTTACATGTCGCTCGCGCTATAGTAAAAAAAATCGAGGGCAACCAATTCCTAGTTGATACAAAAAATTGAATGTCGTTTCCGAATGTGGAATGCAAAACACATACACCGAATTACTACAAAAAAGCTTATATGCTTCTGCAAAATTGATATTTATTAAGGGTGTAAACGCTCAACCATACATGTTGAAAATATACGATATATTTTACATCATAACATTATTATAATAATCAGTTTCCAAATTAAAGCTTGCCAATTATTTCGCACCACCCACATGGTCACATGGGTATAAATTTGCTACAGCTATGTCCATTGGTCGTTCGAAATACCAAGATATGCTTAAAACAAATTTCATTGACTGAAACTTCTCTTTGAAGTTTCTAAGAGTAACATAGAGAGAAACTTATGCCATTGGTTTTCAATATCTGGACCCCAAAGCAATAACACGTGCACAATATATATTTGGCACCAATGATGTTTTTAAATGATCAATATGATAAGTATAATGCAGAGTAATGTTTCTACTCAGGATCAATTAACTTTATTCATTAGGTCATGGGTAACATCATCCTAGCAACTCGCTCCATGGTCTGATGATTCGCTCACTTCGCTTGAAACCAACAGGTTACAGGTTTGTACACATATTACGGCTGCACAGAAAAGTAAGAATTTGAACAAATTTCGGAAATGTAAATATCATCGTATTACTAATGGGTGTTCACGACAATACCAGATGTTCATCATGAAAACCTCGGCATGTGCATTCCACAGACAATATCATTTATGGTGTGTATTTATGTCGAAATTGATATATTGAATCGACATTGTTATATTTAGGAGATAAACCTAGTGTGTTTGAAAATCAGAGACATGTTATACTGGATTGATAGCGAGTAAATTTTGAATTGAAACCGACACGCGCAGCTAGGTTTATCTCAATTCGACCATAACGATTTTTATTGTGAACTCTTTGTCTAAGCGAAGTGCACTTTGTAAAATGTTCAAACTTCCAGCAACAAAAGTGAACCCGTCTGTGCCAGGGTTTTTGCTCTTTGGTATTTTAAATGAATTTAGGCGAGAGCAAGGGTATATTTTTATAGCGCGCATATCCATCCACTAGTGATTGTTCAAGGCGCTTGTTCTTTCCCCTGGTCAATGGCATTCTTTCACCGTCCGATCATTTTTCCAATTCAACTCCCTTGGGAGTATTCAACCCGCATCCATAAGTTGCTCAGGTTAGGGACCATTCTATGCCTCACAGGGTACCCATTCACAGCTGGGTTAACTGAAACAAAGAGTCACAGCAGTTTGTCCAACACTGCTGAACGCTGATAACCGACAGCTCGGCGTATGCACGTGTTCATGTATCCACCATTCAGCCACTGACATGAATTCGTGGGATCTTCAAATGCGCACTAGGGCACTACACACTAGGGCTCCAGGGTGACAGAGGTGAACTCTAGGTTTTTACACCTTGGCGTGGATGGGATTCGAATCCCGACCTCAGCAACGTGAGACCGACGCTCTTGCAGACTGAGCTATCCCGTACCCATTTGTGTTGTTGTTGTTGAAGGTTATTCTTTTCTCGGGTAAATCTGTTCGGGCCAAACCCGATTGCTTACGATCCTTTGCGAATTTGCACATTTTTAAATTGGTGTTTCCATCTTTTGTCAAACTCGGCTAAGTGTGAAGGCTTAGGCCCTTAAGGCTTTCACGCCCGAAAACTTTAGACAATAAAACAAAAGTTCAAAAAGGGTAATAGTGTCAGCTAAGTGAAAACATAACGGTTGATCGATGTATACCACAGCAGGCGAGAAAGTAATGAAACGTTCGTTAGAGAGTTCTTCAAAACCGTGTTGAAAGCCTGTTTTTAGTAATACATATTTTCACACAATAAATGACGCATAGACCGAGAGACAACTGACTCTCATGATATTCGCAAAATAAATCATTAGGTCAACAATATGATTTATAAGCCTCATTAGATAAGCCTTCATTTTGTATAATTAATAAATTATAATTAGATTTTAGATTTATGAATATTGTCATGATTCTGTAACCTCAAAATCTTACTTATTATTTTTCTGCTTACAAATTATTCATACAATTTACTCCGCTGGTACACCTAAAATCTTAAATATATATCGATATTTCCGTATTTTCCTTCATCCTTTTGATCCCTGATCTATCTACATGTACTCTCTTTTTGATGGCTAATTGCCACGTGTATAATAACTGAAATATTGTTCAATTCACTCACTCACTCAAACATACTAGGCCTCCGCACAGCTGTACGCTGGCCTATAGATGTGATTTTCTCCATGGCATAAAGACACATTTAATTGATATTTATCTATCAATATTGTTTATCATTCTCTACTTTCTTTCAAATCAAACGCTTTCTCCCACTGTTCTACAACACCAGAACGCAAGTTACTGCACTAAAATCGACGGTCAAGTGCAGATAACTCCAAACGTCAAAACTTGAACATTGTCAAATATAAAACACAGTTATTCAAATTAATTAATATCTAAAATTGCACAGACTATATAGAATAAATGGTTTGTTATATTTGGAACTGTATTGTCGGCTGTCGGCTATACGCCTAGACTATACACAACAGATGTATTGCCATACATAGAGCTGTATCGGATCGTCGGCTGTCGGCCACTTGCTCAGACTATACACAACAAATACCATATTCGCCGTAATAGAAGCCCTGGGCGTTTAAAAAATTGAAAAAGGGGGCGTTTATTAAAACGACTTTTAAAAATCGGAAAAGGGGGGCGTTTATAAAGAAATGTTTGTTGATGTTCCAAGGAATACGTAACATCGATTGTTTTTCTGAGTTTTAATCAATATAATTGTCTCAAATAAAGGTAAAGATGATTAAAATGTTGGCGTTTATTATATTAATCAAATACCAACAGGTATACACTTATCAATGGAAATTGAAACTAAAAACTCACAAAGATACATAGATGAATAATGGGGTATTGAGTCCGCCATTTTGTCGCGTCATTACTCTTATCCAATGAAACTAGAGTTTGCAAGGAATCCAAATATAACAACCAATGAACGGCAGCATATACACGATCAGCTGATAAGCACATGGGGCAGAATAATTACAAACGCTATTTCCGGGTCATGAGATTGTTTATTCAAAGAAATGATGACGTCGAACACCTCACCTGTCAAGAAACTGTACAAAGTTTCGATTTTAAAGTGTCCAAGGTCTTTGAAGGTTGCCGCATGGCATACATAAATCAATGACGTCACATCACGTAAAATAGTGAGGTTATACCCGGAAGTAGGTTGAAACTAGATAGCACTTGGTATTTACAAACCGGATAAATTACAACACGATATCCACATGTGACAAAAATATAAAAATTTTATTAATAAATATACATTTAATTTTACATTTTATTGCGATAAATTCTCCGGCATACTCTACTTCGGGTCATAACTTCGGGCACTTTCGCCAATGTCATTTACGATCGTCATGACTGAAACTTTCGTTATTACTAGTAGCATACGAGGATTCAATGTGTATCGGGATATCTGGGAACCAACAGTTGGACAGAGATTGACAACTACACGTGAGCAAAATAACCTTCACGATAAATTCGCTGTCAGTGTGCTTGCGTCATCTGTAGTTATGGGAAATCTTCCTAGAGAGTTGAGCAAGATATTTTCCTGTTTCTTAAAACATGGCGGTCGCATCGAATGAGTTGTGACTGATCGTTACAGACATTCAACCATCATCGGGGAACTGGAAATACCATGTACCTTACACTGTACTGGACACAAGAGGTTAATAGCAAGATTGAAAACACTTCTTCAGTAAGGTAAGTCTATAAAAACGGGGGAGCGTTTATTAGGGGTAATTTTCCGCAAGTCAAAAATGAGTTGGGGGGGGGGGGGGGGGGGGGGCGTTTATTAGAAGAGGGCGTTTATTACGGCGAATACGGTATATTGCTATATATAGAACTGTATCGTCGGCTGTCGGCTGTCGGCTGTCGGCCACTTACCCAGACTACACCAACAAATAACTTTATGTAGAGAAATCCATTATCATAGTCAATTAACAAGTTAGAAGATATGTGTGAATGTATCGATAAATTTAAAATATTTATATATGGTATTTACTTTATTTAAGAGCATATATATATATATATACAGTACATACATATTTAACCTTTGTATGTTTAATTTTAATAAACATGTGAACACGAACTGGAATATTTCGTGTCGTCTTACATGAAGTTCTTGCCCCACAATACCTTTTCACTGATGGATTCCACAACTTGTCTTGTATATGTCACTTTCATGCTCAGCCAAAAGAATTGCCTTCTTACGATGAATGCTGCCAGGCATAACAGACAGGCCCATGTCATGAAGAATGGAAATAGCCTGAAAATTAAATAATTCATTAAAGAATGTTTCTTTAGCACAGTACTTACATCTTGCTGGAAAAAAACCAAGATATTTTTAAGTTATAAGAATAATTTATATATAAATAAACATAATACAGATTTACAGATTACATTCCTTAACCTATGGTGACATTGAATACAAATGTGTTTTGTATTTGTTACAAGCTTGAAATGTTTTTTTATTTTTTTAAATATTGCACTTATTTTTTTATTCTTAAACTCACTTCATTTGTTGAAAACCAATGGTTTACTGTAGCCTGGAGAAGTATTTGTTTCGCAAATATAAAAGAACAGCTGCCGCTGTACACAACAATGGTGTCTTTCCATTTACTCCTGATTCATCCTTTGTCATTGCTGAAAAGTTAAGTGGAAATGAAGAACAAATGTATAGGAAGAAACAAATTCAAATAAGGGATTAAATAATTTTCTGATTTTCAGTATCACTGACACTTATTAAAACATTGATAGACAATTTTTTGATACAAGTATATAACTTAAATCAGTGACTGTATTTTGTGAAGATTATATATGTAAATGTTTGTTTTAAAATTATCATTGAGATAGCTGCAATATGTATATTATTTCAGACTAGTCTGAATATATTAAAAAGATAAGATAAACTGGGTACCTGCAGAAAGAATATGGTAGAATGTTGGTGCCAAACATTCCAGTCTTTCTACAATTG
The DNA here is from genome assembly GCA_916613615.1 of Steromphala cineraria. Taxonomy (NCBI): domain Eukaryota; kingdom Metazoa; phylum Mollusca; class Gastropoda; order Trochida; family Trochidae; genus Steromphala; species Steromphala cineraria. Next base: position 56,361,889 of record OU744731.1, on the reverse strand, counting down.
GCTGCCAATCAAAACTAGATGAACTGAAGCCTTTTAACAAAGTTTCATTCTTGCTCGACAAAAGACAAATATCTTTTCTGATGTGATTGCAGACATGACTCAGCAGAGCTTGTCCATAGCGATCCTCTTGAAGACACTTAACAAGAGATACTGGCCCTTTGCCATTTAAAATGGCTTTACACATTCTCTTCAATACAGCATCCTTGACAAATCGTGTTCTCCACTTTTCACCATATTTTACACTTATCTGAAATAATATACAGCTTGAGATAGCTGATAAAATAAGATGAACTTTTACATACAACTATTACTAAAATTCCGAAAAAACTTTACCGATTGATTTTCTATTTCTATCAACAATACAGAAGTTGAAATAAACAGAATTAAAATCACAATCTGTCTTTACCCTTATAACAAGATAAAATTCACAAAGCAACATATTGTTTTTCTATGAACATAATTCAACCATCATCTCACATTAAATGAAGTTATCTTCTTTTACTAGCATATGTCTACTTACTTTTACATTCTCCTCTGAATCTGCTGTCTCCTGCTTTTCGATTGTGTCCGTCTGTGTTTCAGCATCACATAAAAAAAAGCTCACTGACGGCATCGGGTGAATGACCGTATTTGTGTCAACATTTTCTGGAGTTCCTCCAAAAGGCAAACGCGACGAGAACGCCCAATGGTTTGATTGATAATCGGCCGTTTCTTAATTGATTTTGGCGTTGGAGTTAGTCGACTCGACACACGCTTGGAGTCTTTCGTTGGGGTCAAGCAGTTTTTTGGTTTGAATAAAGCCTGCAGTTCCAAAAACAAGTTCTCTCTTTTTGATGGGCAATACTGAATGTACCTCCCCATCGAGTCGAGATATCCTGTTTATTTTTACGACACAAAATGAGCACAGATAGTCAGCAAGTTCAATGTCAAGGCTATTTAAGTATGGGGCAAAGTGTTTTGAAGAATCAGCGTTCACACTACGGTAAGATTTGTTGTTAATGACATTGCTGCACAAACAACAATACCGTTTCGCTTTCGCAGCAATATTAGGTCGTGCTGCTGCTGCCATTGCTCCAAAGCTCATAAGCATCGTTCTTTACCATTTTAACGAGAGGCACCGCTAGATAACCGTGCATGGAGTTCGAAATTTTTTGCTTCATTTTCCTTCCATCGCGTAATTTAATTGGCTGACAAAGTACAGTCTATAAATAGCGTTGTGTCAGCGATACGACAGAATCTAGGCGGAGGATATCAGGGGATAGGTTGTAGCCTAAGCGGAGACATATACGCTGATGTAGCAGGATGCCTACAAATATATTTCCAAATTCCAAACTATTCATTTTTCTGAAAAATAGAAAGTTGAAAAATGATTTGAGAACATTTGTTTTGATTAAATTATCGTTACATGACATTTACATAATAACGTTTTATTTAACATCATCATATAAATTTGAATAACCGCCCGATAGCAAAACGAGGCAATATCCTTGATCAATATCATTATATCAGGGTATTTGAAGAAGCAATGCGGGTTCAAATTTGCTGTGGCAGCAGAATGAGAGGGAATATGATGTTAAACACTTGAAAAAGGCATAGTACCACATCCTTTACCCAACATCTCAGTTCTGTTTACAATGCAATATGAAGAAAGACTAACACACCAAGTTAACCTCAGGCTAAATGTCGGACTCTCATTTCCTGTATCATGCTGGTATTTCTATTTTAGTAAACGGTATGGTTCCAATTTTTGAAAGGAACAAAAGGAATTTGTGTTTTCCTCGAGAACTAATGACCGTTGCTGAAAATAATCATTTTACTACAACTTGATTCAGTATAATACGTAAAATAGTATCACATGTCTAACCTTTTTTTGAAAACAAACATAAGTTGGAGTATATTAACCATTGAAATGTAACTTTAGAACCTTGGAAGACAGATTCGAGTTAATAGTGTATAAAATGTTAAAGTGCTAGTATACATTGTAAATTTGAAAAGGGACCTAGGCTCAAGCATTAGAATAATAACTATATATTAGATAATATATGAACCATACTCTTTCTCACCTTCACATCAATACTGTTGAGTGAACCGTTTTCTTCTTTCAAGATTCGGTAAAATTTTGGTCACAACACTAAAGAACCAATACATTAAAATGCAAACAAAACGTTTACAATATTTAAGAGAGCTAAATTAAACCTTTTGTATAAAACACATCAAGAAGATAAAGAAACTATGAAAATGCACAATTATTTACATGACTTCTTTCAGTGGCACAAGCCACAAATTGTTCTGTTTAGTAAGATGGAGGAATGTAACATGACCTCACATTGTTTAAACCACAGAGACATTTCTAATATACTCAACCAAGATGTAATTTTGATGGACGAATAATTGAGCTTCCATAATGTGTTATAAAGGCTAGCTAGAGAGATGGCAGAATAGCTTGATATTAATGGGGGCTCGTTAGCACAAAATTAAATCCTATTATCAAAGCAGGTGTTTTTCTATGAAATTGGCACTAACATCAAATCAATAGCCAAGGAAAGGAAGTGGAGGATCATTATGTGCCAACAACAGTCAATACTTTGTATAAGAAATGAGAAAATGCATTGGATGAAATTTCTGTAGCCGAATACCACTGTTTGTTTTTCTTATTGAATAAATGCAAGAAACTTACCTTATCAAAGTATATTATTTCACTCGTATTGAAGATGTAAATTGAATTATTATTTTAATATGTTTTTGGTACTAAATCTTGATTTATGTTTTACTTGAGTTAACGTCAAATAATACTGTATCCTTGAAGTGCCTTACTTCACCAAAGTGAGATTCAATAGCAATATCTCCTGTGGAACACATTTTTGGAAAATAGATATATTTCTCTTCAAAATATATTTCTCATCTCAATAAATAGTTATAACATTTGCTGATGAACCCTTTCACACACTTTAACATATATTGACCTTATTGGCAATCAATACAAACACAGAGAAGAAAATAGAAGCTGAATGTGTGGTGTTGACAGTTTAGAATGAATAGAATTACAGGTCATACTTATTTGGAGGTACTGGTAAGTTGTACCTTTATCTGGTGTACCTCGGCTCCTTCACTTGTGACAGATTGTGTTGTGCTCTAAGTTAACTGATAGTTACCATTTACTTACCAATTGATCAACAGGTGTTATGTGTTTAATTAATTAATTAATTTATTTTTCTAATCAGCTCTAGAATAAGATTATAACATGAACAATATGTCAGAATAAAATAAGTTCCTAATCAAACCTCATTTTCATGTTTATACAAAAAAGGATGATGTTAAAGTCTAATTAAAATAGCATTGTGCAATGCTTCTCATTCAGGCAAAATTTCAAATTACCAACAACACAAATGAGTTTCATGAAGACATTTGAGACATTTAGCCCTTAGAATCGTTTGTTTTGACACACAGTATAGTTTTGCCCTTTACTATTATAAATGTACCAGATCAATGTCTGCTGCCTTTTAAACTTGTTTAAATTATGTTTTGCTCCGGAATAGATATACACTTACAAGCTTACATTCGGCACTGAATTTAAAATCCTTGGCCATGATCATGGCTAGCAGAATTGGAAAAAGATGCTGCTTAATAAAATAAATGAAAGATAAAACAGCTGTCTTTGTCATTTGGATTCTTTGATGTGAACATTAAAATGTACATTATCAATGTAATATCGACTTTTTCTTTGACACTCTGTAGTGCATTGTTCAACAAGAGCCCACTGCTAAACGTGTTAGAGTTTTTGGTTTGTTTTGCTGTCAATGCCCTTCAACACCTTGGTTCTCATTGAATATTCAGCAAGGAGTTATGCTATCAACATATGTAAAGCGGTTTTTTTTTGTAGTTACATACTTATTGCCTGTTCGTTTGAACCACTAACTAACTTTGAGCTTCTGGAAAAAAATCATTTAAGAGAATTGATTTATTAAAGGATAAACAGCTATAAAACGTTATCCCTGTATCACCTTGTGTGTTCATTACTTCCTACAAAACCAAAAAGCTCCAAAATATGAACAATCTTTAAAAAGTAAAATCTCAAATTCGTATTTTAATTGACTCAATCTGGTCATTTGATGTCTTCATTGGTATAAGAATCCCTAAGAGACAGTGCACATTGCTTATATTGTTTATTTACATATCAAACAATAGACATTGTCCAGAGAGACATTTAAAGCACCCTGAACTTATGAGGCAACAACTCAGTGTTCAATCCTATAAAGTGATTTTGATGTAATGCTCCAAAAGTGATTATTTCTAAAAAAAACTTTTAAAGCATACTAAATGCTGTTATGATTGCCGGAAAAAGTAGAACCAACACCTTTTATACGTGTCTTCACTATTGAGTTAAATCTTAAGGAAGAAAATATCCATAAGTATTCACAACTGCCTTTTGATTTGATATCGAATTTCTACACAGCACTCTTAACAATATTACAATGACATTTGATATGAATGACACAATCAGGATCATTCGTGAACATAACTCATGTATCAGATTGTGAATGCAGGTCAACTAATTTGATTGAGCAACGCTGAACATCGTGCTAAATCGTTGATTGTGAATTTTACGTGATTTGGTGAATCATGTCTTTATCATTTCATTAACAATCATTTTTGACACCTGTCGTTACAATAGAGTGCCCACATTTTAACTAAAACATGTCAGAATCTTTCGAAGCGTATTCAAAGTGAAACATTACTGAATATTGACTATTCTGAACATTAACATTACATTATTGCAAACTCAAATAATTTCAAGGGCAATAAGCAATAATTGTTATCAAATATTTAAAAGGCCGCCTTGGTAACATAGTGAGTGTTGTTATCAAATTATGATAACTGTCAAATGCCATCTACAGATTGCCATCAAAAAACATTTCCGTATCTTGAACCAAACTGTTGTCCAATACATGTAGGTGATATTCAACTTTGTTTATGGATAGATGAAAATGAATACCATGCAAATGGATGAACATGTATTTTCTGCTAATACACATCGTTTTTCATTCTAAACCCGTTGTTCCTTACAGGCAAAATCAAAATCAACGAAATCAATATTTTCCTCTAACAAAAAGTTTGAAAAAGATAAATGTTATGGACAAAGAAGGATTCAGGGGCATCAAGAAGAAAAGATCTTCCAAAAAATAAAACAAGATCCGTTGACCTGCAGGCCTTTCTCCATACAATTGTGCTTATTTCGAGGTGAGGTGATTCTGGGTTGGTAGTGTTATTACATGGAGAAAGTCTACAACACTCTTGTGGCTATGCATTGCAGTTAAACTTGCCAGTATCGGTGGAACTAGCGAACCATGGGTGGTTATGCTCTGAAATTCATTGTAGCACTCCACCCAAACCTCACTATCGTAGCAAACATTTTAATATCATATAATTATCAACCTTGCCAGGTAAGGAATTGCAGATTTATTCAGCATGTTCCAAAAGCTGATTCCTTAGTCAATAAACTCTTTAAGGTATTTTAAGATTGGAATATGTTCTAAATTCATGTCACACATTTGTTACTGTCACAAAAATAAATAAAACAAATGTGTGACATGAATTTACTTGAAGATTACCCTTTAATGTTAACTATTTCAGCAACTGCTCCTATGAACTGTCCCAACAGCTTATCTCAAACGCCGAAACATACCTTATGGGAGAGGTATCCAGATAGGCTGATAGCCTGTTTACCAATCCCTTTCTTTTTGAAATAAATATTGTTTAAACCAAACATACTTTAAAGGTAATTTGCTTTACACACTCGCAAATCAGTTACTAGGAAGGTCTGCTTTTTATTCGTGGTCATATTAGCAGGTTCAATGGACAAATGAAGTTTCTCATTTCCATTGTGTAATTGATATCAACTGAAATAATTAGACGTTCCACATGAACAAATGCTGATATTAATAGTGATTTCTTAAAGTTATGAGTATGTGATCATTCAAAAGTTTAACATTGTATAACATTGTTTTAATGGTTAGTAGAGTTTGCAATAATGTAATGTTAATGTTCAGAATAGTCAATATTCAGTAATGTTTCACTTTGAATACGCTTCGAAAGATTCTGACATGTTTTAGTTAAAATGTGGGCACTCTATTGTAACGACAGGTGTCAAAAATGATTGTTAATGAAATGATAAAGACATGATTCACCAAATCACGTAAAATTCACAATCAACGATTTAGCACGATGTTCAGCGTTGCTCAATCAAATTAGTTGACCTGCATTCACAATCTGATACATGAGTTATGTTCACGAATGATCCTGATTGTGTCATTCATATCAAATGTCATTGTAATATTGTTAAGAGTGCTGTGTAGAAATTCGATATCAAATCAAAAGGCAGTTGTGAATACTTATGGATATTTTCTTCCTTAAGATTTAACTGAATAGTGAAGACACGTATAAAAGGTGTTGGTTCTACTTTTTCCGGCAATCATAACAGCATTTAGTATGCTTTAAAAGTTTTTTTAGAAATAATCACTTTTGGAGCATTACATCAAAATCACTTTATAGGATTGAACACTGAGTTGTTGCCTCATAAGTTCAGGGTGCTTTAAATGTCTCTCTGGACAATGTCTATTGTTTGATATGTAAATAAACAATATAAGCAATGTGCACTGTCTCTTAGGGATTCTTATACCAATGAAGACATCAAATGACCAGATTGAGTCAATTAAAATACGAATTTGAGATTTTACTTTTTAAAGATTGTTCATATTTTGGAGCTTTTTGGTTTTGTAGGAAGTAATGAACACACAAGGTGATACAGGGATAACGTTTTATAGCTGTTTATCCTTTAATAAATCAATTCTCTTAAATGATTTTTTCCAGAAGCTCAAAGTTAGTTAGTGGTTCAAACGAACAGGCAATAAGTATGTAACTACAAAAAAAAACCGCTTTACATATGTTGATAGCATAACTCCTTGCTGAATATTCAATGAGAACCAAGGTGTTGAAGGGCATTGACAGCAAAACAAACCAAAAACTCTAACACGTTTAGCAGTGGGCTCTTGTTGAACAATGCACTACAGAGTGTCAAAGAAAAAGTCGATATTACATTGATAATGTACATTTTAATGTTCACATCAAAGAATCCAAATGACAAAGACAGCTGTTTTATCTTTCATTTATTTTATTAAGCAGCATCTTTTTCCAATTCTGCTAGCCATGATCATGGCCAAGGATTTTAAATTCAGTGCCGAATGTAAGCTTGTAAGTGTATATCTATTCCGGAGCAAAACATAATTTAAACAAGTTTAAAAGGCAGCAGACATTGATCTGGTACATTTATAATAGTAAAGGGCAAAACTATACTGTGTGTCAAAACAAACGATTCTAAGGGCTAAATGTCTCAAATGTCTTCATGAAACTCATTTGTGTTGTTGGTAATTTGAAATTTTGCCTGAATGAGAAGCATTGCACAATGCTATTTTAATTAGACTTTAACATCATCCTTTTTTGTATAAACATGAAAATGAGGTTTGATTAGGAACTTATTTTATTCTGACATATTGTTCATGTTATAATCTTATTCTAGAGCTGATTAGAAAAATAAATTAATTAATTAATTAAACACATAACACCTGTTGATCAATTGGTAAGTAAATGGTAACTATCAGTTAACTTAGAGCACAACACAATCTGTCACAAGTGAAGGAGCCGAGGTACACCAGATAAAGGTACAACTTACCAGCACTTCCAAATATGACCTGTAATTCTATTCATTCTAAACTGTCAACACCACACATTCAGCTTCTATTCTCTTCTCTGTGTTTGTATTGATTGCCAATAAGGTCAATATATGTTAAAGTGTGTGAAAGGGTTCATCAGCAAATGTTATAACTATTTATTGAGATGAGAAATATATTTTGAAGAGAAATATATCTATTTTCCAAAAATGTGTTCCACAGGAGATATTGCTATTGAATCTCACTTTGGTGAAGTAAGGCACTTCAAGGATACAGTATTATTTGACGTTAACTCAAGTAAAACATAAATCAAGATTTAGTACCAAAAACATATTAAAATAATAATTCAATTTACATCTTCAATACGAGTGAAATAATATACTTTGATAAGGTAAGTTTCTTGCATTTATTCAATAAGAAAAACAAACAGTGGTATTCGGCTACAGAAATTTCATCCAATGCATTTTCTCATTTCTTATACAAAGTATTGACTGTTGTTGGCACATAATGATCCTCCACTTCCTTTCCTTGGCTATTGATTTGATGTTAGTGCCAATTTCATAGAAAAACACCTGCTTTGATAATAGGATTTAATTTTGTGCTAACGAGCCCCCATTAATATCAAGCTATTCTGCCATCTCTCTAGCTAGCCTTTATAACACATTATGGAAGCTCAATTATTCGTCCATCAAAATTACATCTTGGTTGAGTATATTAGAAATGTCTCTGTGGTTTAAACAATGTGAGGTCATGTTACATTCCTCCATCTTACTAAACAGAACAATTTGTGGCTTGTGCCACTGAAAGAAGTCATGTAAATAATTGTGCATTTTCATAGTTTCTTTATCTTCTTGATGTGTTTTATACAAAAGGTTTAATTTAGCTCTCTTAAATATTGTAAACGTTTTGTTTGCATTTTAATGTATTGGTTCTTTAGTGTTGTGACCAAAATTTTACCGAATCTTGAAAGAAGAAAACGGTTCACTCAACAGTATTGATGTGAAGGTGAGAAAGAGTATGGTTCATATATTATCTAATATATAGTTATTATTCTAATGCTTGAGCCGAGGTCCCTTTTCAAATTTACAATGTATACTAGCACTTTAACATTTTATACACTACCAACTCGAATCTGTCTTCCAAGGTTCTAAAGTTACATTTCAATGGTTAATATACTCCAACTTATGTTTGTTTTCAAAAAAAGGTTAGACATGTGATACTATTTTACGTATTATACTGAATCAAGTTGTAGTAAAATGATTATTTTCAGCAACGGTCATTAGTTCTCGAGGAAAACACAAATTCCTTTTGTTCCTTTCAAAAATTGGAACCATACCGTTTACTAAAATAGAAATACCAGCATGATACAGGAAATGAGAGTCCGACATTTAGCCTGAGGTTAACTTGGTGTGTTAGTCTTTCTTCATATTGCATTGTAAACAGAACTGAGATGTTGGGTAAAGGATGTGGTACTATGATAATTCGTAAAAATAGGTATTGTTACTATAAGGCAAGCAAACATACATTGAACCTTTTTACAAAAGCTGTACATATACCGAGTTATACACATAATGCTGAAAACCTCTCAATATCATACAAATTTCTTTAAGTTGAAGACTTACCCAGGAATAGACTTCCAAAATACAATATATTTTATTTTTTTAAAAGCAGAAAGTTTTATTAGTGAAAATGAGTTTTAAAAACATTTGTTTTGTTTAAAATAGATTTTTTAATATAGTGAAATAATATTGAATGTTTTATTCGACATGTCGACCCAAATTTGTTTAACCACCTGATTGCGAAACGTTGAAATAGGGTATTTGAAGGAGCTATGCGGATTGAAATTTGCTGAGATAGCAGAATGATTTTAGCCATGTGACTAAAAAGGGTCATGCATTGTCATTTCTTAAATAATAGATTTTAATAAATTCTAACCTCACACAATCCACGAAGCAGAAAGTAGATAAATGTCATCCCAGGTTCATAGAGATCGTCTTTGATGCTTCCTTCGTCCTTCCTACACTGACAGATCATCCATCAGACAAAAACATGTGATTAATGTTCTCCTTTGAGTGGGTAATGAAAGAACATTTATTCCAAGAAGACGTAAGTTAATCACTTCTGCCTTTTCAACCTTCTCACAAGTCCAGAAGTGCTTATGTATTGACCAATATAGTTCATGAGATTCTCAATCACCCACGCTGTCTTCACGTACATATGAGTAATACGACTCTGCAGAATTTTAGGAACGATCAAATGGTATATATTTAACTTTAATGGTTGTAGTTTGTAATGAAAACTTTTTGTTTTATGTTTTATTCATATCCATATTTTTACCTGAGAAGACACTACTGATTTGTAACGAATACATTTTGGGGGGAAATGTCATTAATTTTGGAATCAAGAAAGTTTTCATCACATATTTAAGGCACATTTCTTCAGCAAGCTTTCAATATCAGGGGTATCATTTACAAAGCTATCACCACCTAATACTAGACTGCATTTGTTTTATCTGAACCATCTGAAACCGCGAGACTATATATAAATTCAAATGATACGATGTATTTTACAAAGGGAACTTGACTGTTTGAAGTAAGACCTATTTGCTAAAATCACTTTTCGTACATTAGTTAAATATCATATTTCTCCATCTGAAATTGTCACTTGAATTCATGTTTTCAGAATGAGGAAACTTACCGAGCGCACTTAACATAAACAGTTTTAAACGCCCCGGTATCTCACTACCTGGTTTCTAATTGCCTCAAAGAACGTTATTCCCTTAAGGCTACAAAGTAGCATAATGATGTTTACAAACGCTACACAGAAATTTGTTAAAGGGGACTCAAAGGGGTCAATTATATTCAACAACCACCATTTTAACTTGAATAGACGAATCAATACAAGACGACTGCCCCCATGAGCAAACTTTTGCCATTATGAAGTAGCTTTTATTATGTTCGTTAAGATATACCTTATGTGAACAAGAGGTTGTGGGTAGTGTCTGAAGAGTCTTTCTTTTACCACAATATGGTTTTAAGACTTGAAGAGAACAATGAAGACCAAGCAGAATATTGAATCAGTCGTGCTTTCCTTTCAGACAACAGTAGTCAGTTACTTACTGTGACGATATTGTGTTACTAGACAGATTGTAATTCAGCTTAATTGAGACATCGATGCAATAATTGGTAGACCCTTGGTACATAACAAGACAGAAATGCTTCTGTAAATGAAGTTTATCAACTTCCTAATTTGTATGTCTATAGACGATAAGTATTCTACTATGTTTGATAATGAACAACGATGGACAACCTCTATTAAAAACTCAATGTGAGATACAAACAGGTTCAATACCATCTTTCCATCATCCACAAAGTAAATCAAGTTTCTAGTTGCTTCCTTGTCAAAGGCTAACAAGATTTCCAAGACTTTGTGATTCCGTCTTTTATAGTCTTGACAGATGATAGAAGAATCCGACTTGTATCCAAGCAATGGATATCACCTCAATCGTAAGAATCAAATCAAAATGCTCTGGAGTTCCTCATATAGACCTCCTAGAATGCTCATCAATGTTCCCGTGCAAACTTTAATTTAATCACTTGTACATGTTTTAAAAAAAGAGACCAAACATCTAGACTCAGCTAGTAACCATAATCATTTCAAGAGTATGTGTGACCTACTAACCATTACAACAATGTTATACAATGTTAAACTTTTGAATAATAACATACTCATTAATTTAAGAAATCACCATTAATATCAGCCTTTGTTCATGTGGAACATCTAATTCTTTCAGTTGTGATTTAACTTACACAATGGAAATGAGAAACTTCATTTGTCCATTGAACCTGCTAATATGACCATGAATCAAAAGCAAACCTTCCTAGTATCTGATTTGCCAGTGTGTAACACATATTACCTTTAAAGTATGTTTCGGAGTTTGAGATGGTAAGCTGTTGGGACAGTCAGTGCATAAGAGCAGTTGCTGAAATAATCATGAAAGGGTAATCTTCAAAGTAAATAAATGTCGCACATTTGTTTTATTTATTTATTTGACAGTTACAAATAATGATAAAATTTGGAATTAGATGCCAATCTTGAAACAACTCAAGGAGTTTATTTACTAAGGAATTAGCTTTTGGAACATGCTGAACAAATCTGCAATTCCTTTACTAAAAGTCGGTTTTAATCATACAATTACCTGGCAAGGTTAACAATTATATGATAATAAAATGTTTGCTTTACAATTCATCTTATTTGTAACCTCAAGACTATATGATTTCTAGATCTCTAATTCGTATGTCAAGTTCTTTTATCAGGTAAGATGTGTTAAAAATAAGCGTGGGGAGGCAAAGTGATTTGGATCAATAAGTTCGTGGTTTGAATCCTGCAAATCAACCGTGTCTGCACTAGAGAGCTTTTCTCCATATAGCGAGGTTTGGGTGGAGTGCTACACTGAATTTTAGAGCATAACCACCCATGGTTCGCTAGTTCCACCGATACTCGAAGGTTTCACTGCAATGCATAGCCACAATAGTGTTGTAGACTTTCTCCCTGCAATAATAATACCAACCCAGAATCACCTCTTCTCGAAATAAGCACAATTGTATGGAGAAAGGCCTGCAGCTCAACGGATCTTGTTTTATTTCTTGGAAGTTTGTTTCTTCTTGATTCCCCTCAGTCATTCTTTATCCATAACATTTATCTTTTTCAAATTTTTTGTTGGAGGAAATATAATTTTTGTTGATTTTGACTTTGCCTGTAAGGACCAACGGGTTCAGAATGAAAAACGATGTGTATTCGCCGAAAATACATTTTCATCCATTTGCATGGTATACATTTTCATCCATCAATAAACAAAGTTGAATATCACTTTAATGTTAATGTTCAGAATAGTCAGACTGAACTTGATTACGGTAATATTAAGTAATGTTTCACTTTGAATACGCTTCGAAGGATTCTGATATGTTTTAGTTAAAATATGGGCAATCGATTGTAACAACACGTGGATATCGCTTTCCTCAATTTAAACTTGATTGTAACGACAAGTGTCAAAGGTGATTTTCAATAAAACGATGCAGACACGGAAGATATGATTCATCAAATCACGAAGAATTCACAATCAACGATCTAGCACGATTTTCAGCGTTGCTCAATGATCAAATTAGTTGATCTGCATTCACAATCTGATACATGAGTTATGTGCAAGAATGATCCTGATTGTGTCATTCAGAGTTGTAATATTGTTAAGAGTGCTGTGTAGAAATTCGAAATCAAATCAAAAAGCAGTTGTGAATACTCATGGATATTTTCTTCCTTAAGATTTAACTCAATACTGAAGACACGTATAAACGGTGTTGGTTCTACTTTTTCCGGAAATCATAACAGCATTCAGAATGCTTTAGAACATTTTAAAATTAGAATTAATCAAAACATTTCACATTTGGAGCATTACATCCAAATCAGTTTATACGATTGAACAATCAGCTGCTGCCTCATCAGTTCAGGGTGCTTTAAATGTCTCTCTGGACAAGTCTATTGTTTAATATATAAATAAATAACATAAGCAATGTGCACTGTCCCTTAGGGATTCTTATACTAATGAAGACATCAAACGACCAGATTGAGCCAATTATTTCTGCATATGATTGTCTTTCAAATGAAGCATTGTTTGTGAGTTTGAGTTTGAAGACCTGGGGGACAGACACAAAATACGAATTTGAGATTATAATATTATAGATGGTTCACATTTTGAAAGCTTTTTGGTTTTGTTGACAGTAATGAATACACAAGGCGATAGAAGGATCAAGTTTGGAGCTGTTTATCATTTAGTGGTCTTGACTGGTTACTTCCGTCATACTACATGTACATGGCATCGTATAGAAGATCAGATCATCCTATTTTGTGTATTCGCTGTTTAAATAAAAACTATAAAAAAACTACTAATCATTATTCTTTCATCATGACAAACTTTGGCCTCTTTATACATTACACTATACAATGATTTACAAAGTTTTTTTGATGAATCACGACTTTCATTATCATTAAACAATAAATTGTGCCTTTTAGAATGTCTTTTATAACAACACTAAAACTCGACATGTGCATATAAAAGTAGTCATTTCATAACAAAAACAATGCAGTGAAAACCTTTATAACATTTTTTAGTATTGATGACAACATTTGAGAAATAACTAACAAAGTAAATGAATTCACCCAATAAACAGGTGCGTTACCCCCCTTTGCAGGAAACCTTTGACTGTGATTGTGCTTTGGGAGACGATAATGTGCAAAAGTTAGGAAAGGGGGTTTCTGTTTGGAGGGGGCAGCAACCAAATTGCGGCATCGTTTCGATGAGCACTTTATGCAGATAGCTGGCCAAAAGGTTTGCTAACTTGATGGTTAGTCCGTCATGATTTGCCGTTGAGATATGAAAATGTGAGCAAGAAAAAGAACACTTTTACCCTTAATTTTGATGATTTTATTATCCCGATCGGGGTGTTGGTTCCCGATCGGGTACTGACCCTGTATCGAGGGGTGTGCAGAACCTGATAAAGTTATCCTTTATATTTGATACTTCATTCCATTTCTACTTGTTATAATTGATATTTCGTCTCCAGATCCATTCTGACACATGTTCAATCAGACAAAGACAAGTGATGAATGTCCTACTTTGATTGTGTAGAGAAATACGATAAATCCTACGATGAAGGATGAAACGTCTTGTAATTTGTGTCATGCCCACAATGTTAACTTTTCCTGTAAGGGCTGAAAAAGGGACAAAGTGACGCCTAGAAGCTTTCTATCATATCACTCCATAATCTCCTGATGTCACATCTCCCTGGCCATAACCAATAATTTCTTGTTTCTGGTACTAAAAACCTGTAAATGTATTGATATATATGTATCCTAAAAATTGTCAAAACAAATAAAAAATGAAAAATCTCTCTAGCATACTTTTTTTTTTTTAACCTCTAGCATACTGGGTTTTTATAGGTAAAAACATTTTACTTCAACCTAGCAGGAAGCCTTTTGTTTAACACTTTCCTTATCATTTGTAATAATCATGATCATGGTCATGGTCGTATGATAACAGATGTCGGATGATTAATGAAATATTACTTCTGATAAAATGAATACGTAATCGGGTACGTGTATTCATTGAGGCATGAAATGAAGTGCCTATAGCTATTTAGGATATTTCGAATTAGAAAAACCTTATTGATGGTTTTCGTTAAGTATTTATTGTATTTGCAACGTAATGTAAAGTTCAATTTAATCAAAATGGAAAAAAGTATTTTAGTTTGGTGGACTGTTAAGAAGAAAAAAGCTATCAACGGATACTTTTTATTCTTATTAATATATGTATCTGCAAAGGCTCTTGAGTATTATGACACCTACAGGAACATTCAGGTGACACACGATATATATCCTATGATTATTATTCTATGATGAAGACCCTCTTCACTACTGTGCAATGCATTGGGTCAGCTTGAACTTGCTGATTGTCAGTGGCTCTTAAGAAGAAAGATCAAAGGAAAGGCTGCAGTGCATCGAGATCTTACAGAATATACCAAAAGTTACCTGAAAAATAAACCCAATTGGAAGGTGACTCTTGTGAATGCTATTATAATGAAAAACAATTATACAAGGTAAACAAACTTCACTAAACAAAAACCTGAATAACAGAAGTCAATAAGTTTTTTCTGAGTAATACAAATCTAGACAAAACAGAATTATTGAATCATGTGAACAATAATAGACTTTTTGAGTATTTATATTTAATCAATATTTAAGATATTGTCGAGTGAAGAAACATATGCAATATTCAATGGTTCAATAAAGGACTAATCAAAGCAAGGACAGACACTGACACTTGGACTATTTCACCAATATTCGTCATTCAAACAATTACATTGAATTTTGTTTGAACACTTACAAGGCACCAGAAAGTGATCAATGCCGAACTCTATTAAGTATTATGAAAGATTATACAATAATATGTGCGCTTATATCTTCCTTAAGGCAAAACAAACCAAAAACTCTTTAGAATCTTACAAGTTTAGCAGTGGGCTCTTGTTGAACAATGCACTACAGAGTGTTAAAGAAAAAGTCAATATTACATTGACAATGCACATTTTTAATGTGCACATCAAAGAAACCAAATGACAAAGACATCTGTTTTTTCTTTCATCTATTGTATTAAACAGCATCCTTTTTCTTTTGTTCAATATGTTTGATCAACATGCAGACAAACTCAACTTATTCAATTAAAGACTTGTTCGGTTTTTTAATACAACTGTTCAATAAATAAGTCAACTTCTGTTATGTAACCTGTAGAGACCTTTATTGATGTACAGTATGGAAAACAGAAAATAAATGTCATTCAATACCTAGCTTCCATATTGCCCTATACATTCAAATACATTTAGCCTCAATGACCTGCTTTAGCACTGAAGAAACCATGGCTGGTAATTTCAAATGCTGCGCTTTTTGATGGCAATACCTTGTAAGTCACCTTAAATGCTGTTTGTCATGAGTTGTAATCAAAATGAAAATATTTTAGAAAACTTTTATCTCGTGTTATTCAAAGATTGCTGTATGAACATTTGATGCAGCTGCACTGTCAATTCTAATATTTTGTTAGAACATGCTAAAAACATGCATATAATTATCTTTTTTAGACATGAATTGTGATAAAAATGGTATTTATTAATACTTACGGTATATACGTTTGACACATACAAGAACAATGTAATTTGATGTTGATTTACTCGACTTACGGGCTCGGATTCAAATCCCACCCTCTACACGCGATTGAACAAAACAAGTATGTTAAACATGATGTCAACATTCATTTAATGATCATTTTTACATGAAATTACGCTACATTACACAATGAATGATTTATTATTCATCATTTTCTGTTCTTTTTCAGTCATAGACCATCAACATATACATAATAATTGAAACAAAGTAAACTTAATAAGAAACAATGTAAACAACATAACAGCAGAAATAAAGCAACCTTTATCTGAAAATTTTGTGAAGTGTGTAGTAAAAAATATCAAGTTAATATTTGTTTACTTCCGGATGCAAATATGTCATAAACACAAGTTCTGTTTTGAGTACCAATAGTTAGAGAGCGCCGAACTCAGCCCCGTTTGTAACCAAGCTTCAGCTAAATGCTTGTTTTGTGTAATTAATCTGGTTGATTTAATTTGTAATGGCACTTGAGAAAGATAATGTGTGATTGTCACCTTGATCTTATTTTAACAATTGATAAGCGTGGCAAGACCTTACCATTGCATGCAAATGTTCTCTACCTTTATATTGTAATTGTATGTAATGCGTACAACATCCATTTATTTAAAAAATTCCAATTTATTTTCGAATAATAGATAGCATATCAACAACGAAAATAGTTTAAATTGACTTATCGACATGTAGCTACAAGATTTGTTTTGATTTTTTTATATGTTATTCATGAAAGCAACGTATTGTTACGAAGTCCAGTTATACTCCTTAAGCCTGAAGAAGACGGATATAAACAACCACCATCCCTGGTTATGTATTACATAACTGACAGCTTGTCGTGACTTGAATACGCTGTTAGGAAAAGGTACACTCGAAAACAGCATTATGCTGCTAACAGAATATTCACTCAAACATATTCCAGACAGTGCAATCCACTGGTATAACATGTATATTAATGTGTCAGTTTCTAAATCAATTTTCCTAAAGCGTTAATCCAATATCCCATTAAAAAATTCCTTGACAACTGATTTGGAACTTGATAACTCTATCATCCAATAAGTCAGTAACCTTTTCATGTCAAGCACGTTAAGATGATATGAATTACCAAAATAAAAATGTACCTTGAAACAAGGACATCAAGTACAACAATGATCAGCCAACATTATTTACTTTCTAGTGCTGGCAAGGAATATATGTTATCATTGCATGAAAGATGAGTGATCAGAATATTGACATATTTTGCTATCAACATTATAGCTTAACATTGGAACTATGATGAACTTCAAGGGACAAGGGTGAAACAATGACTATTATTGTTAAGCTGGCTGAAAACACCAGGAAGCCTTGAAAGTCGCAAAGCACCGATTGACATCCATCGTTAGCCTCAGGGTCACTGATTTCTGGTGCTCTCTGATGGAATAATACACTGTATGTTCCTTGGGACATAAGTTTTGACAAAAACTAATCAAAATGACTTATATGATATATGATAAACATCACAACATACAATGCATTTAATGATAGATTTTTTTTCGAAATGTTTAAAATGACTTTTATCACACAAAGGACATATACACGCTATACGAATACAAAATGCTTAATTTAGGCATATGTTCTAACAACTGTGATTTGTACAGCTGGTTTCAATACATCATACTTTCAACCCTGCTCAAGTTTATCCTGTAATTGAAATGTTGACCTAAAAAAAATGTTGATCAGTAATGTACTCATGTCTGTGAATCTGACCATTGTAGGCTTTTGTATAATTAGATAAATCAAATTTTTTTTAACATCAAAATGACAAAACAACATATTAAAATTTTAAGTTTTTTTTTGTTTTTTTTGTTTATTTTTGTTTTTTTTTAATTGATTAACATTTTAAGTTGATTACTCACCAGAATGAATTTAAGAAGAAATATAAATTACATATTGCATGTACCTTTCACACTGTTGAAAGAGAAGTGATTGATTCCATAAATTGAAATGCATAGATGCAAAACAATATCCAATTATTAGTACACAAAACTTAAAAACTTTAATTGAATCCATATCTAGAATGCATAAATGAAAAACAATTTCAAATAATTGGTACAAAATAGTTTAAAACTTACATTTCTAAATAACAAAATCAGTTACGGCAAATATCACAGAAGAGAATATTACACTTTTTAATACTAAGATAACTATTTGACATCTTCAGATACCAAAACCACACACACACTTAAAATCTGAAAGTGACTAACTAAAGAATCAATAATAGGATGACGTTCATAACAAAAAGAAGTTTTAAAATGTGCAGCAATAAAAACTCCAATACTTGTTATTGATAAAACTTTTTGTCAAAGTCCCACAAGTCAAATCTTAAGGTTCAATGTCTAAGGTCTAACTCGAACTACCATAAGAATATAAACAAAGGTTAGAATAAGTCCGTCTAGTGCATTGCTAGTACACGAATGCCGTCTGTTCTATGCAGCCAACTGCAATGACTTGTGTCAGCAACTGTTACCTCGGATAACGGTGGGTAAAATCATCCAGACGTTAATGAAAAAAAACCAGCATACCTTGGGAAAGATTAATGAAAATTATGAAGTAATTACATATATTTATACATATACATAAAAAGGTATGTTTTATCCTTTGTTCTCATTTAAGATATTAAGTGTTTAACAAAAGTGTGTAATTGTAGAGAATTATAACTTCTTTTCATCAGGAGAAAGCTAAAGTGAATGCATGTTAATTTCGAAAAAGAAGCTAACTTTTTTAGTAATATATTCATAAAATGTCAAGTTTTATTCAATTAAAAATAACAACAGCCAGCAAATTCATGAGAAAATTCTTTTGTTTTTGTAAATTTTATGACATTATTTCGTGAAAATAATATTTGTCACATGTCGCAATTTAAAAATGAATATTGTTTTATTTTTGCAATAAAAAAAAACTCATTTAACAACATTATTACAAACCAACCCCCATGTTACGTTAATTCGATATTTAATGTTTAGCCTTTTCTCTCTTGTTTGACATTTATTCCAATGGGATGTTGTTTATTTTCAATTTGTGAATAACTTGTGTTCTACACGACAGGTCTCTATTTGTTTTTGCAAAAAAAATTAAGGACACTTACTCAACTAACAGGATCAAATACTTATTTCAAATCAAAGAAATCATGAAATATGAAAAAGAAAATAATGTAAACCAAATATAATTTTCCTGAACACAATATCAAATGTCAAATTTATCATTTTATTCTTTCTAATTGTCAAACCTTGCTCTCAATCCCTTTCCATCTCTCCGACCTATTTGCTTTTTATATTGTGCACCATTGTGCTTCTGTTTTATCACTCGTATTCTCTTTAATTTCTAAGTTGTATGACCGAAAAATAACAGAAATTATATCGTGAAAATAATTTTTGTCACATATCACAATTTGAAAATGAATATTGTTTTATTTTCGCAATAAAAAAGAAAACTCATTTAAAAACATTATTACAAACCAACCCCCATGTGACGTCAATACGATATTTCATGTTTAGCCTTTTCTCTCTTGTTAGACAAGTATTCCAATGGGATGTTGTTTATTTCAATTTGTGAATAACACACGACAGGTCTCTTTTTTTTTGTTGCTGAAAATTTAAAGAACAGATCATTAACTAACAAGACTAAAAATTTATTTTGAAACATAGCAATGAAATGTGAAAAAAGTATGTAAAACAAATTGAATTTTCCGGCACACAATTACAACTGTTAATTTTCAGTTTCTTCTTCTTTCTTATCATCAAACCTTGCTGTCAATCCTTTCTCATTTCGCTGACCTTCGTTATTGCCCTGTTATGCCTCTCTATGTCTTTGCTTCCTGGGTCTGTCTTTTCTCCTCCCCTGGTTTAGCCATACAAGTGTACAATGCACTGCGCTATACAACAAATAATGTTCTTTCTACAACTATTTACATTCAATCTAAATAAACCACATATCATGGTTCGTCACCTCTCTGTAACATCGAATCAAATCAGGGTTTAGTTAATAAGACTAAATGTTTTGTAAAAAATCACCTGTTGCAAGACGTGCAAGTAGACACAAAAAGGTACATCCAAACGCATTGTTTGATCAACATATCAAGTTTCATTGACGTAGGTCTAACAGTTTTCGAGTTCTGTGAAGAAAAATTAAGTTATATTTCCAGAAACAAACACAAATCCGAAAAGGCACATTTTCATTTGCTGATTTATCAACATGTATCAAAAGTTTCATTGAGCTATGTAATAGTTTGACATTTCAAACAAAATGACGAACGATAAGACGGACACATTTTTTTAGGGATATTTGGCACTGCTAAGAAAATAAAGATATATAATGCATTAAACAACATTTGACAGAAAATGGTGACTACAATACTTGTCTCTTCCTTTGCATAATTTTTTAATCAAATAACTAATTATCCTTGGTAACTTTGTACATACATGTTGTAGTAACGTAATGCAAATTAATCACGTAATGCTCCCTTACGTAATGCATGTCGGGACGCTCTCGGGCCATGTGCTTCCGCCCAAGTTTGTAGTTGACGGAACCTGAATAAATGGCGCTCACTCCAATATGAAGTGTCTTGTTGGTTTTAGAAGTTCAAGATACCACACATGTATATTTATAAGAATTGAAAGATACACTGTAAGGTCATGGTTGGTAAAGGAGAATTGCCCTCGGGAAAGTGATAACTTTAAGTTATTCAAAGACTTGAAAATGTATATATTTTTCGTAAGAGAGTAATTTATTACCACTGTAAAAGCGAAATATTGAAATGTTAGAAAAAATCATTTTGGCTTCTATGTATACATTTACTTTGTATTAAGACATTAATGTTGTCCGTTGGAAAGGATTCTTATGGAAATGGTTGATTGGCAGAATAGACATATTAAGACTGACTAAGCGCTTATAAGTCAGTGAGTGTGTTGGGGTTCAACGTGTTTAACACGTGGATGTTGCCCTCCAATAGAGGGTAGATAGATCCGAGAGAAAGAGGATCGACAGAATAAGGGAACAGATGGAAAGAAAGACATAGTAAGAGAAAGACAGAAGGTTTCAAAAGGACTCACATTTGGTCTGGCTTTTAACCGTCGACCTGTACAGCATGTGTGACCTTAAAAGAAGTATGAAAGCAGAAGCACACAAACCACCAAACCACGATAAGGTAATGAATCTGGTGGTAAACTATTATAAAAAGCTATTTCTATTTCATGTTGCAAAGAAGTGACTTCAGGCTTTCGGAAATGGATTTATTTTACTTCAAAGTAGAGCCTTTCTGAATATTCGACTAATGATAAAAGACTTTTTCTTTTTGCAAATATTTGTTCACCAAACTCACATCACAGTATTGAATATCTGCAAAATCTATTCAACTCTAAAAGGTGAGCATTGAAGATTTTTAATCCAACCTTTAGAGTCTGTGATTCCAATTTGAATTAAATATAGTGGCGTTGTTGCAATGCCTAATAATTGTGTCTAATGATAGTTGTTGGTAGTTACCCAGTAAGTTTGGATATATAATCTTCAGCAACCTGCAGCAGCAAACTCGTTTTCTAAGAAATCACAACCATTTATATTACAGCAGGTATAAAGGGGTAAACAACTCAGATGAAATATTTATGAATTAAAGCTTTTATAATTACGAATGCTACTTAAAAAGAGTCTTAAATAGTCAAACATAATGACTTTGGTATCTCAATTTAAACAATTTATCAATTTATTGGTAATGATAGTATATTTACTTCGGCTGCTATTTAAGTGTTAAACTTTATTGTGATTTATAAAATCAGTTTAACGTATACAAATAGACCAGAATGAAACATTTTTGCTGTATCAAAACAAACTCCAACAACTGTTTGTATTTGAAAAAAATAGTCTGTTTTCTTTCTATTAAGCAAATTAAGTCCAAATATTCCTTTTTTTCCGAGAAAAATACATTTTCATTTATACTTAATCAAATATAAGATCACCTGTTTTTTCCTTGCTGTTTTAAAATCTATTATTGACGTACACGCTTATCGATATTAGCTGATGATTACTTTGAGAGCTTTCTCGTCAGATTTGTTTGTAATATTATCACATGATTCTTGTAAAGATCATTCCTTTATCAAAGTAAACACTTCTTATGCAATCCCTTCTTGTTAAGTTCAGAGGGTTTAACTTTAAGACAAATGCTTTCCTTGATGGTTACCTGCAGTGGCCTTGTTATGTTGAAAGTGACACATCGTTTACAATTTGCTGTTCTGTATTTTAAATGATAAAATAATGTGATGTAGCATCTCAAAACAGGCACTAAAGTTGTCCTTCTAATGAAACTTAATATGATAAAGGAGTTTCTGATTCGCAATATCTTCTTTTAAAGAAACTTTTTGTTCGCTGTTCCCTCACAATGTGCAATCGACCTTTTCCTCCTGTTTCGTTGTAAAATATAAAATAGATGGTAAAGATGGTCTTCAACATTATGAACTAATGTAGTTTGATTAGCAGAGATACATATAGAGAGTATCAAAGGTTGACCACGTTGACCCTCAATCCGGGAAATTTGAAAATTTCTGTATAACAGAAAATGGTAAGGCAACAGTTCACAAAATGGTATTTACCTCATGCAAATAATGCAACATGTGCACCACTGAAGTATACATGTACATATCAAATTAGTATTGCAGCATACCATGTACCAATTGCTGTCGTTTCAATGGAGGAATTAAAAATAGAGCCAGTGGCTCTGTAGCTCATCAGGCTTCATATAAATTTTGCTTTAGAGTGGCAAATGCTGTTCCCCCTTACTTGGGACCTTATATAACTTAGGAGTTTGTAGAGAAGGCTTCAGTTTTCTAGGCCTTATAGGTCACCAAAGTTACAATTTATAAAACCTCACTAGTCAAGAAGTCGGTACACAAAGTTTCAGCTATCTGGGCCTTTGACTTCTAAAGAAGAAGATGAAAATAGGTTTTTAGGGTGTGGTCCCTGTGGCCCTTATTTGGGTTCACAGGGTCCCCAAAGCTACAATATATAATCCTCACTACTCAAGGAGTCGGTACACAAAGTTTCAGCTATCTATGCCTTATGCTTCTGGAGAAGATGAAAATAGGTTTTTAGGGCGTGGCCCCTGTGGCCCTTATTAGGAGTCACAGGGTCACCAAAGTTACAATTTATAATCCTCACTAGCCAAGGAGTCTGTACACAAGGTTTCACCTTTCTAGGCCTCATGGTTCTGGAGAAGAAGATGAAAATAGGTTTTTAGGATGTGGCCCCTGTGGTCCTTATTAGGGGTCACAGGGCCACCAAGATTACAATTTATAATCCTCACTAGCCAAGGAGTCTGTACAGAAGATTTCAGCTTTCTAGGCCTTGTGCTTCTGGAGAAGAAGATTAAAATAGGTTTTTAGGGCGTGGCCCCTGTGGCCCTTATAAGGGATCACAGGGTCACCGAAGCTACAATTTATTATCCTCACTAGCCAAGGAGTCTGTACACAAAGTTTCAGCTTTCTAGGCCTCATGGTTCTTGAGAAGAAGATGAAAATAGGTTTTTAGGGTGTGGTCCCTATGGCCCTTATTAGGGGTCACAGGGCCACCAAAGCTACAATTTATAATCTCTACTCGTCAAGGAGTCTGTCCACAAAGTTCCAGCTTTCTAGGCCTTATGCTTCTAGAGAAGAAGATGAAAATAGGTTTTTAGGGCATGGGCCCTGTGACCCTTATTAGGGGTCACTGGGCCACAAAAGCTACAATTTATAATCCTCACTAGTCAAGGAATCTGTACAAAAAGTTTCAGCCTTCTAGGCCATGTGCTTCTGGAGAATAAGATTAAAATAGGTTTTTAGGGTGTAGCCCCTGTGGCCCTTATTAGGGGTCACAGGGCCACCAAAGCTACAATTTATAATACTCACTACTCAAGGAGTCAGTACACAAAGTTTCAGCTTTCTAGGCCTTGTGCTTCTGGAGAAGAAGATGAAAATAGGTTTTTAGGGCGTGGCCCCTGTGGCCCTTATTAGGGGTCACAGGGCCACCAAAGCTACAATTTATAATCCCCACTAGTCAAGAAGTCTGTACACAAAGTTTCAGCTTTCTAGACCTTATGGTTCTGGAGAAGAAGTCGAAATTCCACAAAGTTTACGGACGGACGGACGGACGGACGCCGGACAACATGCCATGCCATAAGCCAATCGGGCCTTACAGGCCAGATGAGCTAAAAAGACACACCTAGTCTTGAGGTCATACCTTAAAGCGATGATCCTTTGTCAATTGTGGTATCCTGAAATGAAAAAAAATCCATAAACGGCAATGATGAAAGTGATTAATGATCGATCGAAGCTTACTATTGCACTACACCTAAAAGACATGCACAGTGTTGTAGTCAGACCTTAAACCGAGGCTCTTTTGTTAACTGTGATCCTGAAATGGACACATGAAAGACAATGATGAAAGTGATTAAAGATCAAGATTTGAAAGTCCATCGAGTGAAGAGCACAAGCAAAGACAGGTACAGATATATACATGTATGAATACACAAGTTTTCGAAGATAATTGATTATTATGATTATTATTGAACCTGATGTTCAATTATCGTCTACAAATACTATTAAATGGTATGATATTTCGTCTTTAAACTATAACAGTCTCTTTAACACATTTCTTGTTTAATGTTTCCTCTGAAAAGTTGTTCGAAATATAACATGAGAAGCTTCTTTTTGGCTAATTGTAAATGTAAGGTGATGATTTATTACCATTATATGATCAAACAACAAACTATCAGACTGTACTGTTCATTATACAGAAACAACCAAACTGTTTAGGAATTTAAATCTATGTTGCACATTTTCAGTCTTTGATAAGAGATGTTGTGGTTAAGAAATTGAATTATTCCGAAATAAAGGGTATATATGACTTTCTTTACACAATTTACGTAACAGAATAGTGCAAATTGCGTTGGTAAAATTTAGCATCATTTATTTTTTGGGGGCATCAATGTAAATACATTATATCTTAATGATGTGACATGTAACTCCTTTCTTTAACTTGATAATTGACCTCACAATCACCAAAAACATAACATCACTGGTTTTCAGTTAATTGGAAAAGAAAAATTACATTCATTGTGATTTTGTTATTAATTTTTGAAATTTTCAAAAAAATTATTCACTATATGTAATTGTAAGTATATTTAATTCTTTAATTCTTTTTTTGCTATTTTTGTAATTAAATTACAGCCAAATAATAAATTGATCAAGAAAGTTGTCCAAGATAATACAACAACCTAATCACTTTTCATTAATGACCTCTCTTCTTATTTAAGGAAATATGTCCTGTCCATTTCATGTTTTCTACAGTATGTTGCATCAATAAACCAATAATACAACTGGATCGTATGAACCGATATTTAAATAAATTTGTGTGTTAAGCTGACTTTCCAACATTTTCAAAATTTAAGTTATGAAGTTCAAAGAACCATAATAATATGAAAAGAATAACACTGCAGTTACTTAATCTTCTAAATGTGATGTGACATAACAGTATACATGTATTTGTGTTTTAAAGGGGCAGTAGCACGTTTTTAGGGAAAATATAAGGTGATGTCAGGAAAATGAAAATTAATGGTTCCAATTGAAAGACAATGTATTTAAACTAAATGGAGCAGTAATAATTCAAATATATAATGTTAAGTTTAGCCATGCGATTCCTTTTTCTTACAGAAAATGAATAAGAGGTGTTCACAAAAAAATGGCCGCCAATGGATTTTATGTGAATCTTCATACTTTGTCCTCTGACTATAGCTGATTGGTTTGTATAATGAGATTTATTACACAATTAAAATAATATAGTTAGCAAGAACATACAATTATCATTGAAAATTTTGAAATATAAAATTATGAAAAAACGTGCTACTGCCCCTTTAAAGGGAGAGTTTGCTGTCTCTTTGGTTGTCAGGAGATGTTTAGCCTCCAGAATGTTTTAGCTAGTGCAGTGTAACTTTTGTGAAGATGATAAATAGAGATTATAACACGAGGAAATGTGTTATATGACTTTTACGAAACGAGTGTGAAATTTTGTATCACCCGTGCAAGAGCGAGGGTTATACACAAATTTGCACGAGTTTCGTAATAGTCATATGGCACCCTTCCGAGTGTAATAATTTCTTAATTACCGACTCTATTCCATTTTACCATCTAAGAAATATCCAAGAAACGGGCCGCTTCCCTTGCGACGGCCGGCTAGAGTGACGTCACGAACAATGGTGTTATGACGTCACAGGCAAAAAATACGGGAACTCGCGCTACAACAATTTCACGAACAATGGTGTTATGACGTCACAGGCAAAAAATACGGGAACTCGCGCTACAACAATTTTTGCTTAGCAAATGTGATATGTGCACTAGTGCTCATATGGAAAATATGTCACCACTTATTTTCAACCATATGGGTAAAAATGTCTAAAAGGTCTGGAAATGTCTGATTTCTGTGCTCTCATATTTCATATCTACACAAAAACAATATATAAGCTCTTGTCAACCTGTCATCAGTATTTGCACAATATGGTGGACATTGTCCAGGTTAACACATTATCAAAAGAAATTTGTTTTCATTATTGTTTAATCCTCACATTTTATTCATTATGAACAGAGGATGTGCCAGTGCGATAGAACATTCGGTACATACAGTCATTAAAACTAGTGTATTATACAATCCAAAATATTAGCTTATTTTCAATAATACATTACACTAAAGTTGCAGTGATTCTCACTCAAGAATGTGTCCATGTCAAAGATGAATGTATGCATATTACATATGTAAACTTCTCGTTGATCAAATTTGCTGGGGTTTGTTATCACCACTAAACGTCCTCAACACGTATGTATCGCTGATCCTTCACATTTTCCTCTGCCTAAATACCTCAAACAGTCATTGGGTTCACAGTTTTCCCTCTCAACAAAATTTTGCTAATTTGGAAATTAAACCCATAAGACATATCTGTCGTGAGATCTGCAAACAGCGTCTTCATTGATCATAATTTGATGTCGTCATGCCATTTTAAAGTAAGTTAGCATAAGCAAAGTGGAACAATCACGCTTAACTAGTACTTTTCGAATTTGCAATGTGAGGTTCTTTAATTCTCAAACTATATTAGGGTCCATGAGTTCATGTCCTGTACTGTGTATTCTAGTATTGTTCTGGTAAAGATCAAAGGCGCCGCCCACCCTTTATTCAGCAATAAAGTATAGTTTTTGAGTGACGTCACGCAACAATGGCTCATGACGTCAATAACAATCGGCTATGATGTTACTGGTCCTGGCCCCGATTGAGGACTTTCAATTTGCGGGCGAATGTGATTTACAAAAAATGTTTATTTTGGAGTAGAAATAGCTAAAGCGAGTTCAAATTGACATACTAGAAAAGAAATAGAGTAGCCCTAACCATCATGTGTTTTGCAATAAAGTATAGTTTTGCCCTGAACAATTATAACGTCAAACCATTCGGCCTTCGGCCTCATGCTTTAACTATAATAGTTCAGGGCAAAACAATACTTTATTGCAAAACACATGATGGTTAGGGCTACTCTATTTCTTAAATGAAGTTAAACGTACATGTTTAATGTCTAATGGAAATAAACATATGTTGGTAAATGTAAGTAAGTGATGTCCGGGAATATCAGAATAATGTTTTTCAATTACATTATACATAATATAATATGTTTCTTGAAGACTTAAGTTAAACAAGTTTGTTGAGGAAAATTGTAATTGTCACACTTTCAGGCATATGCAATTAGTAGATCCAAATATGAGATTTCACTCTTTCGTCTCATGACCCTTGTAGTTGAACAAGATTTTGATAAAAAAAATGTTTTTTACACTGTCAGGCATATGCTAATAGTAGATCCAAATCCAAAGCTTCCTCAATCTAAAATATTGCATGTTTCCACCCATTAAGCAAGATACAGATATATTGTTATGTAGTTCTGGAAGTAATAGACTTGGGCAACCTTTTAGAAATCAAAACAGAGAAAAGCGTAACAATGTATCTTGTTGATTTTACCATGCAAAGTGTTTCGGACTGTCTTCACGTGTTTAATTTCACAACTCATTCTCCTGCGTTACCTCTTGTCATGACCATGATATGTTTTCAAGAAAACTAAAAAGGATTTGCCACCATAATCCATTTTACGGTCATTTTGTGGGACTTAAGAATTATTTTAATGCAAGGGGGTATCTTGTAAGTGCTTTTGTCCATTACAGACAGTGATGGTACCGATGATTACTTGTCTCAGGAGTACCTACCATCGTTAGTTTTGTCTTTCGAGATGAAAACTAGAAGAGAATCTATGCTATGGAATGACCTACATGTAAGTAGAACTTTCTAACAATTTCAAATTAGGCATGTTTTGAAGCATTAAGTAAAATTGTACCGTGTACATTGTATTTAAGATGGTCACTCGTTTGTAAAGGAAACCCAAGTAAATCTTTAGAGCGCGCACTTAAAGTCCAAAAATATTATTGCAACGGGAAAAAGTTTATCTGTACATAAGGGAAAAAATAGAGCCATTGGCTCTGTAGTTCATCAGGCATCATATCAAGTTTGCTTTATACAGGCCAGATGAGCTAAAAATGAAACTGATGTTACCTATTGCAAGAAAATCTATAACAAAATTACAAAACAAATGTAACGATTTATGAATATATTTCCTTACCCAAATGATTTATTATTATTCAACACTTTCTAGATTACTATATTAGACAGTGAAAGAAGTCCATACTAAAATATCCAAGGAGAAATAAATTTGCCATAGACTGTCATCTAATGAAGAAAAATAGGTTTTTAAGATTGTGACCCCTGTGACCCTATTTGGGGTTATGGGGTCACAAAACCTACAGTTTGGAATCCCAATTGGCCAAGGAGTCTACATGCAGTCTTTAAGCTCAAGAGACCTTTTGGAACTGAAGATGATGATGAAAATAAGTTTTTAAGGTTGTGACACAGGTGACCCTAATTGGGTCATGGGGTCACAAAATCTACAATTAAGAATCCCCATTTGCCAAGA
Source organism: Steromphala cineraria (assembly GCA_916613615.1). NCBI lineage: Eukaryota > Metazoa > Mollusca > Gastropoda > Trochida > Trochidae > Steromphala > Steromphala cineraria. Next base: position 56,332,360 of record OU744731.1, on the reverse strand, counting down.
AGTCTGCACATATAATTTCAGCTCTCTAGACCTTTTGGAACTTTAGAAGAAGATGAAAATAGGTTTTTAAGGTTGTGACCCCTTTGACCCTATTTTGGGTCACAGGGTCAACAAAGTTACAAATTAGAATCTCCATTGGCCAAGGAGTCTGCACATATCATTATTAACTCTCTAGACCTTTTGGAACTTGAGAAGAAGATGAAAATAGGTTTTTAAGGTTGTGACCCCTGTGACCCTATTTGGGGTCATGGGGTCACGAAATCTACAATTAAGAAACCCAATTGGCCAAGTTGTCTGCACATATCATTTTCAACTCTCTAGTCCCTTTAGAACTGGAGAAGAAGATGAAAATAGGTTTTTAAAGTTGTGACCCCTGTGACCCTATTTGGGGTCATGGGGTCACGAAATCTACAATTAAGAATCCCCATTGGCCAAGGAGTCTGCACATATCATTTTCAACTCTCTAGTCCTTTTAGAACTGGAGAAGAAGATGAAAATAGGTTTTGTAAGGTTGTGACCCCTGTGACCCTATTTGGGGTCATGGGGTCACGAAATCTACAATAAAGAATCCCCATTGGCCAAGGGGTCTGCACATATCATTTTCAACTCTCTAGTCCTTTTCGAACTGGAGAAGAAGATGAAAATAGGTTTTTAAGGTTGTGACCCCTGTGACCCTATTTGGGGTCATGTGGTCACGAAATCTACAATTAAGAATTCCCATTGGCCAAGGAGTCTGCATATATCATTTTCAACTCTCTAGTCCTTTTAGAACTGAAGAAGAAGATGAAAATAGGTTTTTAAGGTTGTGACCCCTGTGACCCTATTTGGGGTCATGGGGTCACGAAATCTACAATTAAGAATTCCCATTGGCCAAGGAGTCTGCATATATCATTTTCAACTCTCTAGTCCTTTTAGAACTGAAGAAGAAGATGAAAATAGGTTTTTAAGGTTGTGACCCCTGTGACCCTATTTGGGGTCATGGGGTCACGAAATCTACAATTAAGAATTCCCATTGGCCAAGGAGTCTGCATATATCATTTTCAACTCTCTAGTCCTTTTAGAACTGGAGAAGAAGATGAAAATAGGTTTTTAAGGTTGTGACCCCTGTGACCCTATTTTGGGTCATGGGGTCACAAAATCTACAATTAAGAATCCCCATTGGCCAAGGAGTCTGCACATATCATTTTCAACTCTCTAGTCCTTTTCGAACTGGAGAAGAAGATGAAAATAGGTTTTTAAGGTTGTGACCCCTGTGACCCTATTTGGGGTCATGGGGTCACGAAATCTACAATTAAGAATCCCCATTGGCCAAGGAGTCTGCACAGATCATTTTCAACTCTCTAGTCCTTTTAGAACTGGAGAAGAAGATGAAAATAGGTTTTTAAGGTTGTGACCCCTGTGACCCTATTTGGGGTCACAGGTTCACCAAAGTTACAAATTAGAATCCCCAATGTCCAAGGAGTCTGCACATATCACTTTCAACTCTCTAGTCCTTTTAGAACTGGAGAAGAAGATGAAAATAGGTTTTTAAGGTTGTGACCCCTGTGACCCTATTTGGGGTCATGGGGTCACGAAATCTACAATGTAGAATCCCCATTGGCCAAGGAGTCTGCACATATCGTTTTTAACTCTCTAGTCCTTTTAGAACTGGAGAAGAAGATGAAAATAAGTTGTTATGGTTGTGACCCCTGTGACCCTATTTGGGGTCACAGGGTCACCAAAGTTACAAATTAGAATCTCCATTGTCCAAGGAGTCTGCACATATCATTTTTAACTCTCTACTCCTTTTAGAACTGGAGAAGAAGATGAAAATAGGTTTTTAAGGTTGTGACCCCTGTGACCCTATTTGGGATCACAGGGTCACCAACGTTACAAATTAGAATCCCCATTGGCCAAGGAGTCTGCACATATCATCTTTAACTCTCTAGTCCTTCTGGAACTGGAGAAGAAGATGAAAATAGGTTTTTAAAGTTGTGACCCCTGTGACCCTATTTGGGGTCACAGGGTCACCAAAGTTACAAATTAGGATCTCCATATGCTAAGGTACTTGTACACAAAATTTCAGCTCTCTAATGTGTATGGTTCATGAGAAGAAGTCGAAAGTGTCAAAAGTTTACGGACGGACGGACGGACGACGGACGGACGGACGGACGACGGACGGACGCCGGACGACGGGCCATGCCATAAGCCCATCTGGACTTTCAGTCCTGATGAGCTAAAAATTGATTTGAAGGACGTTCCTGTTGCCTTTATTAGGGGCAACAGGGTCACCAAAGCTACAATTCATGATCATCACTAGCCAAGGAGTCTGTACATAAAGTGTCAGCTTTCTAGGCCTCATGGTTCGGGAGAAGAAGATGATAATAGGTTTTTAGGGCGTGGCCCCTGTGGCCCTTATTAGGGGTCACAGGGCCACCAAAGCTACAATGTATAATCCTCACTAGCCAAGGAGTCTGTACACAAAGTTTCAGCTTTCTAGGCCTCATGGTTCTGGAGAAGAAGATGAAAATAGGTTTTTAGGGCGTGGCACCTGTGGCCCTTAATAGGGGTCACAGGGCCACCAAAGCTACAATTTATAATCCTCACTAGCCAAGGAGTCTGTACACCAAGTTTCAGCTTTCTAGGCCTCATGGTTCTGGAGAAGAAGATGAAAATAGGTTTTTAGGGCGTGGCCCCTGTGGCCCTTATTAGGGGTCACAGGGCCACCAAAGCTACAATTTATAATCCCCACTAGTCAAAAAGTCTGTACACAAAGTTTCAGCTTTCTAGACCTTATGGTTCTGGAGAAGAAGTCGAAATTCCACAAAGTTTACGGACGGACGGACGGACGGACGGACGGACGGACGGACGCCGGACAACATGCCATGCCATAAGCCCATCGGGCCTTACAGGGCAGATGAGCTAAAAAGACACACCTAGTCTTGAGGTCATACGTTAAAGCGATGATCCTTTGTCAATTGTGGTATCCTGAAATGAAAAAAATCCATAAACGGCAATGATGAAAGTGATTAATGATCGATCGAAGCTTACTATTGCACTACACCCGAAAGACATGCACAGTGTTGTAGTCAGACCTTAAACCGAGGCTCTTTTGTTAACTGTGATCCTGAAATGGACACATGAAAGACAATGATGAAAGTGATTAAAGATCAAGATTTGAAAGTCCATCGAGTGAAGAGCACAAGCAAAGACAGGTACATGTATGAATACACAAGTTTTCGGAGATAATTGATTATTATGATTATTATTGAACCTGATGTTCAATTATCGTCTACAAATACTATTGATGGTATGATATTTCGTCTTTAAACTATAACAGTCTCTTTAACACATTTCTTGTTTAATGTTTCCTCTGAAAAGTTGTTCGAAAATTAATATAACACGAGAAGCTTCTTTTTGGCTAATTGTAAATGTAAGGTGATGATTTATTACCATTATATGATCAAGCAACAAACTATCAGACTGTACTGTTCATTATTCAGAAACAACCAAACTGTTTAGGAATTTAAATCGATGTTGCACATTTTCAGTCTTTGATAAGAAATGTTGTGGTTCAGAAATTGAATTATTCCGAAATAAAGGGAATATATGACTTTCTTTACACAATTTACGTAACAGAATAGTGCAAATTGCGTTGGTAAAATTTAGCATTATTTATTTTTTGGGAGCATCAATGTAAATACATTATATTTTAATGATGTGACATGTAACTCCTTTCTTTAACTTGATAATTGACCTCACAATCACCAAAAACATAACATCACTGGTTTTCAGTTAATTGGAAAAGAAAAATTACATTCATTGTGAATTGTTATTAATTTTTGAAATTTTCAAAAACATTAATCACTATATGTAATTGTAAGTATATTCCCTTAATTTTTTTTTTGCTATTTTTGTAATTAAATTACAGCCAAATAATAAATTGATCAAGAAAGTTGTCCAAGATAATACAACAACCTAATCACTTTTCATTAATGACCTCTCTTCTTATTTAAGGAAATATGTCCTGTCCATTTCATGTTTTCTACAGTATGTTGCATCAATAAACCAATAATACAACTGGATCGTATGAACCGATATTTAAATAAATTTGTATGTTAAGCTGACTTTCCAACATTTTCAAAATTTAAGTTATGAAGTTCAAAGAACCATAATAATATGAAAAGAATAACACTGCAGTTACTTAATCTTCTAAATGTGATGTGACATAACAGTATACATGTATTTGTGTTTTAAAGGGGCAGTAGCACGTTTTTAGGGAAAATATAAGGTGATGTCAGGAAAATGAAAATTAATGGTTCCAATTGAAAGACAATGTATTTAAACTAAATGGAGCAGTAATAATTCAAATATATAATGTTAAGTTTAGCCATGCGATTCCTTTTTCTTACAGAAAATGAATAAAAGGTGTTCACAAAAAAATGGCCGCCAATGGATTTTATGTGAATCTTCATACTTTGTCCTCTGACTATAGCTGATTGGTTTGTATAATGAGATTTATTACACAATTAAAATAATATATTTAGCAAGAACATACAATTATCATTGAAAATTTTGAAATATAAAATTATGAAAAAACGTGCTACTGCCCCTTTAAAGGGAGAGTTTGCTGTCTCTTTGGTTGTCAGGAGATGTTTAGCCTCCAGAATGTTTTAGCTAGTGCAGTGTAACTTTTGTGAAGATGATAAATAGAGATTATAACACGAGGAAATGTGTTATATGACTTTTACGAAACGAGTGTGAAATTTTGTATCACCCGTGCAAGAGCGAGGGTTATACACAAATTTGCACGAGTTTCGTAATAGTCATATGGCACCCTTCCGAGTGTAATAATTTCTTAATTACCGACTCTATTCCATTTTACCATCTAAGAAATATCCAAGAAACGGGCCGCTTCCTTTGCGACGGCCGGCTAGAGTGACGTCACGAACAATGGTGTTATGACGTCACAGGCAAAAAATACGGGAACTCGCGCTACAACAATTTTTGCTTAGCAAATGTGATATGTGCACTAGTGCTCATATGGAAAATATGTCACCACTTATTTTCAACCATATGGGTAAAAATGTCTAAAAGGTCTGGAAATGTCTGATTTCTGTGCTCTCATATTTCATATCTACACAAAAACAATATATAAGCTCTTGTCAACCTGTCATCAGTATTTGCACAATATGGTGGACATTGTCCAGGTTAACACATTATCAAAAGAAATTTGTTTTCATTATTGTTTAATCATCACATTTTATTCATTATGAACAGAGGATGTGCCAGTGCGATAGAACATTCGGTACATACAGTCATTAAAACTAGTGTATTATACAATCCAAAATATTAGCTTATTTTCAATAATACATTACACTATAGTTGCAGTGATTCTCACTCAAGAATGTGTCCATGTCAAAGATGAGTGTATGCATATTACATATGTAAACTTCTCGTTGATCAAATTTGCTGGGGTTTGTTATCACCACTAAACGTCCTCAACACGTATGTATCGCTGATCCTTCACATTTTCCTCTGCCTAAATACCTCAAACAGTCATTGGGTTAACAGTTTTCCCTCTCAACAAAATTTTGCTAATTTGGAAATTAAACCCATAAGACATATCTGTCGTGAGATCTGCAAACAGCGTCTTCATTGATCATAATTTGATGTCGTCATGCCATTTTAAAGTAAGTTAGCATAAGCAAAGTGGAACAATCACGCTTAACTAGTACTTTTCGAATTTGCAATGTGAGGTTCTTTAATTCTCAAACTATATTAGGGTCCATGAGTTCATGTCCTGTACTGTGTATTCTAGTATTGTTCCGGTAAAGATCAAAGGCGCCGCCCACCCTTTATTCAGCAATAAAGTATAGTTTTTGAGTGACGTCACGCAACAATGGCTCATGACGTCAATAACAATCGGCTATGATGTTACTGGTCCTGGCCCCGATTGAGGACTTTCAATTTGCGGGCGAATGTGATTTACAAAATATGTTTATTTTGGAGTAGAAATAGCTAAAGCGAGTTCAAATTGACATACTAGAAAAGAAATAGAGTAGCCCTAACCATCATGTGTTTTGCAATAAAGTATAGTTTTGCCCTGAACTATTATAACGTCAAACCATTCGGCCTTCGGCCTCATGCTTTAACTATAATAGTTCAGGGCAAAACAATACTTTATTGCAAAACACATGATGGTTAGGGCTACTCTATTTCTTAAATGAAGTTAAACGTACATGTTTAATGTCTAATGGAAATAAATTAAACATATGTTGGTAAATGTAAGTAAGTGATGTCCGGGAATATCAGAATAATGTTTTTCAATTACATTATACATAATATAATATGTTTCTTGAAGACTTAAGTTAAACAAGTTTGTTGAGGAAAATTGTAATTGTCACACTTTCAGGCATATGCAATTAGTAGATCCAAATATGAGATTTCACTCTTTCGTCTCATGACCCTTGTAGTTGAACAAGATTTTGATAAAAAAAATGTTTTTTACACTGTCAGGCATATGCTAATAGTAGATCCAAATCCAAAGCTTCCTCAATCTAAAATATTGCATGTTTCCACCCATTAAGCAAGATACAGATATATTGTTATGTAGTTCTGGAAGTAATAGACTTGGGCAACCTTTTAGAAATCAAAACAGAGAAAAGCGTAACAATGTATCTTGTTGATTTTACCATGCAAAGTGTTTCGGACTGTCTTCACGTGTTTAATTTCACAACTCATTCTCCTGCGTTACCACTTGTCATGACCATGATATGTTTTCAAGAAAACTAAAAAGGATTTGCCACCATAATCCATTTTACGGTCATTTTGTGGGACTTAAGAATTATTTTAATGCAAGGGGGTATCTTGTAAGTGCTTTTGTCCATTACAGACAGTGATGGTACCGATGATTACTTGTCTCAGGAGTACCTACCATCGTTAGTTTTGTCTTTCGAGATGAAAACTAGAAGAGAATCTATGCTATGGAATGACCTACATGTAAGTAGAACTTTCTAACAATTTCAAATTAGGCATGTTTTGAAGCATTAAGTAAAATTGTACCGTGTACATTGTATTTAAGATGGTCACTCGTTTGTAAAGGAAACCCAAGTAAATCTTTAGAGCGCGCACTTAAAGTCCAAAAATATTATTGCAACGGGAAAAAGTTTATCTGTACATAAGGGAAAAAATAGAGCCATTGGCTCTGTAGCTCATCAGGCATCATATCAAGTTTGCTTTATACAGGCCAGATGAGCTAAAAATGAAACTGATGTTACCTATTGCAAGAAAATCTATAACAAAATTACAAAACAAATGTAACGATTTATGAATATATTTCCTTACCCAAATGATTTATTATTATTCAACACTTTCTAGATTACTATATCAGACAGTGAAAGAAGTCCATACCAAAATATCCAAGGAGAAATAAATTTGCCATAGACTGTCATCTAAGGAAGAAAAATAGGTTTTTAAGATTGTGACCCCTGTGACCCTATTTGGGGTTATGGGGTCACAAAACCTACAGTTTGGAATCCCAATTGGCCAAGGAGTCTACATGCAGTCTTTAAGCTCAAGAGACCTTTTGGAACTGAAGATGATGATGAAAATAAGTTTTTAAGGTTGTGACACAGGTGACCCTAATTGGGTCATGGGGTCACAAAATCTACAATTAAGAATCCCCATTTGCCAAGAAGTCTGCACATATAATTTCAGCTCTCTAGACCTTTTGGAACTTTAGAAGAAGATGAAAATAGGTTTTTAAGGTTGTGACCCCTTTGACCCTATTTTGGGTCACAGGGTCAACAAAGTTACAAATTAGAATCTCCATTGGCCAAGGAGTCTGCACATATCATTATTAACTCTCTAGACCTTTTGGAACTTGAGAAGAAGATGAAAATAGGTTTTTAAGGTTGTGACCCCTGTGACCCTATTTGGGGTCATGGGGTCACGAAATCTACAATTAAGAAACCCAATTGGCCAAGTTGTCTGCACATATCATTTTCAACTCTCTAGTCCCTTTAGAACTGGAGAAGAAGATGAAAATAGGTTTTTAAGGTTGTGACCCCTGTGACCCTATTTGGGGTCATGGGGTCACGAAATCTACAATTAAGAATCCCCATTGGCCAAGGAGTCTGCACATATCATTTTCAACTCTCTAGTCCTTTTAGAACTGGAGAAGAAGATGAAAATAGGTTTTGTAAGGTTGTGACCCCTGTGACCCTATTTGGGGTCATGGGGTCACGAAATCTACAATAAAGAATCCCCATTGGCCAAGGGGTCTGCACATATCATTTTCAACTCTCTAGTCCTTTTAGAACTGAAGAAGAAGATGAAAATAGGTTTTTAAGGTTGTGACCCCTGTGACCCTATTTGGGGTCATGGGGTCACGAAATCTACAATTAAGAATTCCCATTGGCCAAGGAGTCTGCATATATCATTTTCAACTCTCTAGTCCTTTTAGAACTGGAGAAGAAGATGAAAATAGGTTTTTAAGGTTGTGACCCCTGTGACCCTATTTTGGGTCATGGGGTCACAAGATCTACAATTAAGAATCCCCATTGGCCAAGGAGTCTGCACATATCATTTTCAACTCTCTAGTCCTTTTCGAACTGGAGAAGAAGATGAAAATAAGTTTTTAAGGTTGTGACCCCTGTGACCCTATTTGGGGTCATGGGGTCACGAAATCTACAATTAAGAATCCCCATTGGCCAAGGAGTCTGCACATATCATGTTCAACTCTCTAGTCCTTTTAGAACTGGAGAAGAAGATGAAAATAGGTTTTTAAGGTTGTGACCCCTGTGACCCTATTTGGGGTCATGGGGTCACGAAATCTACAATTAAGAATCCCCATTGGCCAAGGAGTCTGCACAGATCATTTTCAACTCTCTAGTCCTTTTAGAACTGGAGAAGAAGATGAAAATAGGTTTTTAAGATTGTGACCCCTGTGACCCTATTTGGGGTCACAGGGTCTCCAAAGTTACAAATAAGAATCCCCAGTGTCAAAGGAGTCTGCACATATAATTGTTAACTCTCTACTCTTTTTGGAACTGGAGAAGAAGATGAAAATAGGTTTTTTAAGGTTGTGACCTCTGTGACCCTATTTGGGGTCATGGGGTCACGAAATCTACAATTAAGAATCCCCATTGGCCAAGTTGTCTGCACATATCATTTTCAACTCTCTAGTCCCTTTAGAACTGGAGAAGAAGATGAAAATAGGTTTTTAAGGTTGTGACCCCTGTGACCCTATTTGGGGTCATGGGGTCATGAAATCTACAATTAAGAATACCCATTGGCCAAGGAGTCTGCACATATCATTTTCAACTCTCTAGTCCTTTTAGAACTGGAGAAGAAGATGAAAATAGGTTTTGTAAGGTTGTGACCCCTGTGACCCTATTTGGGGTCATGGGGTCACGAAATCTACAATTAAGAATCCCCATTGGCCAAGGGGTCTGCACATATCATTTTCAACTCTCTAGTCCTTTTAGAACTGAAGAAGAAGATGAAAATAGGTTTTTAAGGTTGTGACCCTATTTGGGGTCATGTGGTCACGAAATCTACAATTAAGAATTCCCATTGGCCAAGGAGTCTGCATATATCATTTTCAACTCTCTAGTCCTTTTAGAACTGGAGAAGAAGATGAAAATAGGTTTTTAAGGTTGTGACCCCTGTGACCCTATTTGGGGTCATGGGGTCACGAAATCTACAATAAAGAATCCCCATTGGCCAAGGGGTCTGCACATATCATTTTCAACTCTCTAGTCCTTTTCGAACTGGAGAAGAAGATGAAAATAGGTTTTTAAGGTTGTGACCCCTGTGACCCTATTTGGGGTCATGTGGTCACGAAATCTACAATTAAGAATTCCCATTGGCCAAGGAGTCTGCATATATCATTTTCAACTCTCTAGTCCTTTTAGAACTGGAGAAGAAGATGAAAATAGGTTTTTAAGGTTGTGACCCCTGTGACCCTATTTGGGGTCATGGGGTCACGAAATCTACAATTAAGAATCCCCATTGGCCAAGGAGTCTGCACAGATCATTTTCAACTCTCTAGTCCTTTTAGAACTGGAGAAGAAGATGAAAATAGGTTTTTAAGATTGTGACCCCTGTGACCCTATTTGGGGTCACAGGGTCTCCAAAGTTACAAATAAGAATCCCCAGTGTCAAAGGAGTCTGCACATATAATTTTTAACTCTCTACTCTTTTTGGAATTGGAGAAGAAGATGAAAATAGGTTTTTAAAGTTGTGACCCCTGTGATCCTATTTGGGGTCACAGGGCCACCAAAGTTACAAATTAGAATCCCCAGTGTCCAAGGAATCTGCACATATCATTTTTAACTCTCTAGTCCTTTTGGAACTGGAGAAGAAGATGAGAATTGGTTTTTAAGGTTGTGACCCCTGTGACCCTATTTGGGGTCATGGGGTCACGAAATCTACAATTAAGAAACCCAATTGTCTGCACATATCTTTTTCAGCTCTTTAGTCCTTCTCGAACTGGAGAAGAAGATGAAAATAGGTTTTTAAAGTGGTGACCCCTGTGATCCTATTTGGGGTCATAGGGCCACCAAAGCTACAATTTATAATCCTCACTAGCCAAGGAGTCTGTACACAAAGTTTTAGCTTTCTAGGCCTTATGGTTCTGGAGAAGAAGTCGAAATTCCACAAAGTTTATAGACGGACGGACGGACGGATGGACGGACGGACGCCGGACACCATGCCATGCCATAAGCCCATCGGGCCTTACAGGCCAGATGAGCTAAAAATGAAGAACCACCTAAATGCGGAAACTAAAAAATGGTGCATTGGCAAAGTAACGATATTTTTAATTTAATAATGACTCTTAACATAAAAAAAGAGTCTGTTAACAAAGTTTCAGCTTTCTTGGCCTTATGCTTCTGGAAAAGAGGATGAAAATATGTTTTAAGGGTGTGGACCCTGTGGCCCTCATGAGGTGCAATAGGGCTACAAATTATAATCCTCCTTAGTCTGTACACAAAGTGTTCTAGGCATTATGGTTCTGGAATGGTTCACAAAGCTTTCTATGCCTTATGGTTCTGGATAAGAAGTCGGAAATGCACAAAGTTTACAGACGGACGGACGGATGGACGCCGGACACCATGCCCTACCATCAGCCCATCGGGCCTAACAGGCCTGATGGGCTACCAATGACGATTATGTCGCCTGATTAACATCATTTAGACATCACTTCCCAGCTAAGAGAAGAGGACGAGGTAAGGAGTAGGCCCAAGAGTCTACGCTGACCAGTGAATGTACCACCGGCGCGAGATATGTTGCAACTCCAAAACAACAATTAACTCTCAAAAAACTCTCTAGTCCTTTTAGAACTGAAGAAGAAGATGAAAATAGGTTTTTAAGGTTGTGACCCTATTTGGGGTCATGTGGTCACGAAATCTACAATTAAGAATTCCCATTGGCCAAGGAGTCTGCATATATCATTTTCAACTCTCTAGTCCTTTTAGAACTGGAGAAGAAGATGAAAATAGGTTTTTAAGGTTGTGACCCCTGTGACCCTATTTGGGGTCATGGGGTCACGAAATCTACAATAAAGAATCCCCATTGGCCAAGGGGTCTGCACATATCATTTTCAACTCTCTAGTCCTTTTCGAACTGGAGAAGATGAAAATAGGTTTTTAAGGTTGTGACCCCTGTGACCCTATTTGGGGTCATGGGGTCACGAAATCTACAATTAAGAATCCCCATTGGCCAAGGAGTCTGCACATATCATGTTCAACTCTCTAGTCCTTTTAGAACTGGAGAAGAAGATGAAAATAGGTTTTTAAGGTTGTGACCCCTGTGACCCTATTTGGGGTCATGGGGTCACGAAATCTACAATTAAGAATCCCCATTGGCCAAGGAGTCTGCACAGATCATTTTCAACTCTCTAGTCCTTTAAGAACTGGAGAAGAAGATGAAAATAGGTTTTTAAGATTGTGACCCCTGTGACCCTATTTGGGGTCACAGGGTCTCCAAAGTTACAAATAAGAATCCCCAGTGTCAAAGGAGTCTGCACATATAATTTTTAACTCTCTACTCTTTTTGGAATTGGAGAAGAAGATGAAAATAGGTTTTTAAAGTTGTGACCCCTGTGATCCTATTTGGGGTCACAGGGCCACCAAAGTTACAAATTAGAATCCCCAGTGTCCAAGGAATCTGCACATATCATTTTTAACTCTCTAGTCCTTTTGGAACTGGAGAAGAAGATGAGAATTGGTTTTTAAGGTTGTGACCCCTGTGACCCTATTTGGGGTCATGGGGTCACGAAATCTACAATTAAGAAACCCAATTGTCTGCACATATCTTTTTCAGCTCTTTAGTCCTTCTCGAACTGGAGAAGAAGATGAAAATAGGTTTTTAAAGTGGTGACCCCTGTGATCCTATTTGGGGTCATAGGGCCACCAAAGCTACAATTTATAATCCTCACTAGCCAAGGAGTCTGTACACAAAGTTTTAGCTTTCTAGGCCTTATGGTTCTGGAGAAGAAGTCGAAATTCCACAAAGTTTATAGACGGACGGACGGACGGATGGACGGACGGACGCCGGACACCATGCCATGCCATAAGCCCATCGGGCCTTACAGGCCAGATGAGCTAAAAATGAAGAACCACCTAAATGCGGAAACTAAAAAATGGTGCATTGGCAAAGTAACGATATTTTTAATTTAATAATGACTCTTAACATAAAAAAAGAGTCTGTTAACAAAGTTTCAGCTTTCTTGGCCTTATGCTTCTGGAAAAGAGGATGAAAATATGTTTTAAGGGTGTGGACCCTGTGGCCCTCATGAGGTGCAATAGGGCTACAAATTATAATCCTCCTTAGTCTGTACACAAAGTGTTCTAGGCATTATGGTTCTGGAATGGTTCACAAAGCTTTCTATGCCTTATGGTTCTGGATAAGAAGTCGGAAATGCACAAAGTTTACAGACGGACGGACGGATGGACGCCGGACACCATGCCCTACCATCAGCCCATCGGGCCTAACAGGCCTGATGGGCTACCAATGACGATTATGTCGCCTGATTAACATCATTTAGACATCACTTCCCAGCTAAGAGAAGAGGACGAGGTAAGGAGTAGGCCCAAGAGTCTACGCTGACCAGTGAATGTACCACCGGCGCGAGATATGTTGCAACTCCAAAACAACAATTAAGAAAATTGTCGACCAACACAAGATAGTGTTTCCCCCAGGCTGAAAAAGGGGCCTTTTGAAAAGGGCACAACTTCTCGTAAAAGGGCACATACAAGTTGAATTTTCAAATGGTGCAGCATAAAACATAAGTATTTGCAAATATAAACACTGAAATATACTTGTAATTTTATTTTTGTTTTGTATTTATGAATATATGTGATGTTGGAACAAATATAAAGGGGCAAAGCATTTCAACATCTGTAATTAACTTATAATGCGATCATTAAGCTGTATCCACCACCCAATACTCTTGTCAGTAATCCCATATTGTTCCTGTACCTAGATTAACATGTGGTCAGCAGACCGTGTGTCCTGTTGAAACAATGGATTGATCTTACTGTGTCTGCAAAGGGTAAATTGAAATGTTTTAGCTGGCTTAAATGGCATGACAACTTAAAAAATAGAGCCATTGGCTCTGTAGCTCATCAGGCATAATATCAAGTTTGCTTTATACAGGCAAGATGAGCTAAAAATGAAACTGATGTTACCTATTACAAGAAAACCTATAAAAAAATTACAAAACAAATGTATTATTATTCAACACTTTCTAGATCGCCAGTATCAGACAGTGAAAGAAGTCCACACTAAAATATCCAAGGAGAAATAAATTTGTCATAGACTGTCATCTAATGGAGAAAAATAGGTTTTTAAGATTGTGACCCCTGTGACCCTATTTGGGGTCATGGGGTCACAAAACCTACAGTTTAGAATCCCAATTGACCAAGGAGTCTACATGCAGTCTTTCAGCTCAATAGACCTCTGGGAGCTAAAGGTGATGATGAAAATAAGTTTTTTAAGGTTGTGACCCCTGTGACCCTATTTGGGGTCATGGGGTCACGATATCTACAATTTAGAATCCCCATTGGCCAAGGAGTCTGCACATATAATTTCAGCTCTCTAGACCTTTTGGAACTTGAGAAGAAGATGAAAATAGTTTTTTAAGGTTGTGACCCCTGTGACCCTATTTGGGGTCACAGGGTCAACAAAGTTACAAATTAGAATCCCCATTGTCCAAGGAGTCTGCACATATCAATATTAACTCTCTAGACCTTTTGGAACTTGAGAAGAAGATGAGAATTGGTTTTTAAGGTTGTGACCCCTGTGACCCTATTTTGGGTCATGGGGTCACGAAATCTACAATTAAGAATCCCGATTGGCCAAGGAGTCTGCACATATCATTTTCAACTCTATAGTCATTTTAGTACTGGAGAAGAAGATGAAAATAGGTTTTTAAGGTTGTGACCCCTGTGACCCTATTTGGGGTCACAGGTTCACCAAAGTTACAAATAAGAATCCCCATTGTCCAAGGAGTCTGCACGTATAATTTTTAACTCTCTACTCCTTTTGGAACTGGAGAAGAAGATGAAAATAGGTATTTAAGGTTGTGACCCCTGTGACCCTATTTGGGGTCACAGGGTCACCAAAGTTACAAATTAGAATCCCCATTGGCCAAGGAGTCTGCACATATCATTTTTAACTCTCTAGTCCTTCTGGAACTGGAGAAGAAGATGAAAATAGGTTTTTAAAGTTGTGACCCCTGTGACCCTATTTGGGGTCACAGGGTCACCAAAGTTACAAATTAGAATCTCCATATGCTTAGGTACTTGTACACAAAATTTCAGCTCTCTAATGTGTATGGTTCATGAGAAGTCGAAAGTGTCAAAAGTTTACGGACGGACGGACGACGGACGACGAACGGACGCCGGACGACGGGCCATGCCATAAGCCCATCTGGACTTTCAGTCCTGATGAGCTAAAAAGGGGCAGGGCGGAACAGAAAAAGGGCAGGGCGCACTCTGAGAAGGGCAGGGGTCATGTGGTCACGAAATGTACAATTTAAAATCCCCATTGACCAAGGAGTCTACTCACAACTTTTCAGATCTCTAGACCTTTTGGAACAGGAGAAAAAGATGAAAATAGGTTTTGAGGTTTTGACCCCTGTGATCCCATTTGGGGTTAAGGGGTCACAAAATCTACAATTTAGAATCCCCATTGGCTAAGGAGTCTTCACACAACTTTTCAGCTCTCTAGACCTTTTGGAACTGGAGGAGAAGATGAAAATAGGTGTTTAAGGTTTTGACCCCTTTGACCCCATTTGGGGTCATGGGGTCACACAATCTACAATTCAGAATCCCCATTGGCCAAGGAGTCAACACACAACTTTTCAGCTCTCTAGACCTTTTGGAACTGGAGAAGAAGATGAAAATAGGTTTTTAAGGTTTTGTCATTTTGAAAATGGCGGCCATCTTGAACATGTATACACTTTTTACTGGGAACAGTTGTTTTTCGTGCTCAGGACACTCTGAGGAACATTTTAAGACCAGTCACAATTAGTCCTGTAGGGGTGCAACAAACACCTACCTGGCTTGTTGACTATAGCAATACGTGTCGACATCAGTCACGGGTATGAATCATGAGAGGCTTCACAAACTCTATGATGCATTTTGGCATATGAAAATCCATTGTACTGGTAGATATAAGTGAAGCTGTTTTGATAATACCGACATCCATGTCAGAATTCATAGGCCAATTGCAGGTATTGCATGATCAACACCACCAGGTTCGCAGAGAATGGAAACTCAAATGTCCTTTACGGGTTAGAAAGTCACAGTGCAGTCTTTCATATGGTGAATTGGCAAAGTTCCTTTAAGGGTATACTCAAAACCAACCACACAAGGGTGAAATCCACCAAGATTGGACCCCTTGAACCACCGGTTGTGGGACAAAGTCTCTAAGGACGAAATCCACAGTAGACAAAACCCAAAAAAGGGTAGCAACAGGTATAGAAGTTATTGTTGTGTTGAAGTTTAACATCTGCTTCCACCTCTTGACCTCTTGGTGATTTAGAAGATATGGGGAAATCCTTTAATTATTGTGAAAAAATATGGACATAAAATTAAGATGAGATCATTGGCCCCATAAAAAAGTAGACGCTCTACAGTTGCAAAAAAAGTAATGCTAGAGGATAATAGTTATTTGGAATTTTGAAAAGAGTTGGGGTATATAAATTGAAAAGGAAGAGGAAATGAAAAGAAAATACCATTTGATATTCAACATAATATTCATATATGTAAACAGATATGTCAGTTTGTAATATGGAGATAGAATAGAAGTTGATAAAAAAAATTCATTTAATTCATATAAGCAAAAGCCTACTAATAATCAAAGATAATGCTTAAGAAGTGGGGATGAACAGTTAGATATATTTCTCAAACTTAACTTTCTTCTTATCAAAATAATACAAAACACACCTAATGATCTGATTGCATTGTTTGGAATTTTGTCCATCAATGGATATTTAGTCTTTGGGGATGAAGGCCATTTGGGATGAGCCTCCTATGGTCCATTGCTGAATAGTTAATATTTGGTTACCTCAGAGGCCCACTTTATCTCTTGGTTTTGCACAGCTATTGACACTTGGTCTTGTCCCTGTCACATTGAACAACCTTAACGTTCACATAACCACAAACATATCTCAATATTTTCTTTGGAATATAGAAAGTCTGATTATAATATTGTATAGTGCGTTAAAGGTCGCTACTCAAATATGTTTAGTTTGGTAATTAAAGCCTTTTTTGAAAGCCACTTTTGATGGGCCGCTTCGACCTATCTGACAACAAACAAGTGAATGCATGACTGGTCACGCCCCCATTTTTTGAAGTCATAACCAGAATCAGCCTCGTTATCTATAAATCTATCGTAACAATACCACAGGGAAAAAACCTAATAATGAACGATTTTCAGAAAATGTTTTCCACTCAGTTAGATAAATCATTTGACGCCGTAACACTACCAAGCAGTTGGTGTATTAAAGATATCCACATCAATGGTAATTAAACAATTATTTAGGCGGTATTTCAGTTGAAATAATGATGCGTTACTCTGTATATTCTGTTTATGACGTCACACCCGCGCGAGTTTTATGGCCCCTTACCCAGGTGGGTTTTTCACCGCTGTCTAAATGAAAGGCTAATTAATGGTGTTTATTGGACAAATTACCAAAAATTAAGTCCAGCTTTTATTTTTTTGAAAAATCTTTGAACTAAAATCGAGAAGTGGTAAGGTCGAGGTTAGTTGATGTTTAAGTTTAATAACATCATCATTTGCCTTATGGATTTTAAATTAGTAATGTATTTGTTCCTACAGAATCTGGTCTACATTTATCACAAAAGTTCTGAAAATGGTTTCTTGTGGATGCAATACTTGAAATGATTCATTTGTTCAAAAGCTTGATACAGTGTTCAAGCCTGTGTATGGGATGTCATTTAAAATGTCGTAGTACTGCAACTGAATGTAGTGACTAACTGTGAGCACATGAATTCTTCATGTTATAAAAGTATATTTTGCGAGCATTTTGATCAATATTTCACTTAAGTTATTATTTACACCAATAAAAAGTACATTTTTTGAAAAGGTTATCAAACAAGCTTTCATTCGATATACAACATTCAATACACAACATAAACTGAAAAGATATTCAATAATTCAGCAAATCTTTGGCGGCCATATTGAAAAAGCCACCAGCTGGAATTTCCAGAACTTTGTGCCATTGTTTTGAGAATGATATTTCTTAGGTTTCCAGAAAAAATCAGCTTTCTACTATTTTGTTCCACCCCATTTCTAATGGTCCTTGCCTAAAAGCCCATCGGGTCTTTCAGACCTGATGAGCTAAAAATGTTTCTCAACAAGTTTGAATTATCTTGCTACAACGAAGGAGACTACCAAGTAGCCATTTCAGAGAATCAAATCGATTTTCACTTAAGCAAGGTTTTAAGTTTAAGAGATGCCTCTACTAAAAGATTTTCGAGACAAATTCATAAACTTCTAGTAGGTTGCTCCTTTCAAGTCTTGTATTAAGTATCTCAAGTTTCATTACTTTGATGCGAACTTTTGCTTTCAGGTGTAAAGCAAGTCAAGTTTAATTACTTTTCTCACACAAGGCTAAAGGTAATTTCTTGTAAGTAATTTGAACATGTTCCAAAAAAGTTACCATTTGTTTATACAATCAAAAGACAAAACTTAGACATTTTGTATTGTGGATTCCAGTGTCGTATATATCCTTGCCAAATATGTTCCATTATCAATAAAAGTATCATTGTTTAGTATGTGATGGGAAAACTACTTTTCTTGATCTTCTATAAAATTCATATCTTTTGATACAGTACTGCCTTGATAAGTCGAACTAACGCTAACACCATATTGCGTGATATTTGCACTGATAAAAAATTTCTTGTAAGCAGCTGTATTATCACTGTGGTATTTGGAAACTTTCTTGACAGAACAAAGAATCCAACAATACTTTTTTCAAACAAATAAATAGAAAGGAAGCCAGGCTGGATCTCGAATAATTATCCAGGCAGCAGTTCAGCTTGTTCTGAATATGTCATTTGTTTCGTTTATAATCCATTTCATTTGACGTAATATCTCTTAGTAAAGTTTACATCATTTATATAATGCTCTATGCAGTGTCATGACTTTAACAATGAATTGACACGATATAATTCCTTCCTATAAACATCCTAAATTGCTGTTTTAGTTAATTTTTCATGTCTCAAAAGTTTTGAAATTTAAAAGATAAACTGAATATGAGCATATGAAAAACATTTCAATGTGTCTGTGGCGTATTCGAATCACTTTACACCTTTTGCAATCAAGGGGCGAGTCTTCCTCTGGCAGGTAGGTAGGTAGGTTATTAACGGGCGACGTAGGGCCTCACATGACCTATACGCGCCCTGCATTAAAAGGTAATGTTAAAAACAGAGGAAATCATTAAAAGATTAGATAATATCATATTTGACTGTGTTTTTGATTAAATCTAAAAGTGACCTTTGAACTTCGCCAAACATCAAATTGAAAAGACGTTTGATTTTGACATAACAACCTTTCTGAGGTCCTGGCGTTGCTCGTTATGACCTTCACATTCTAAGAGAAAATGAAAGATGTTTTCTGGAGTATTTGTAAAACAATGGATACATAGCTGAGATACATTTTTCTCTAAAATATGCCTGTATGCGTTTAAACCACAATGACCATTCCTCAAACGTGTAATTTTCGATTATTCAATCTTGGTAGAGTCTACCTCACTAAGAGACAAGAGTTGCTTCCCTTGGGCTCAGTTGCAATGGCAGCTGTCATGAAAATGCGACGACCATATTGCTTAACTAGAAGTTTAGAACTAGAAATTAAAAGTCTACTTACAACGGAGAAATATTTCTTTGAAATAGTGGATTTTAAATTCTGTTAAAGCACTGTTAATTTACGATCGGGGCTGTTAGGTTTTAAGGTTAATGAGGGTAAATGGTAGAAAATTGATAAGTTGTCTAGAATTTGTCCAATTTGTAAGGAAGGAATTGAAGACGAATTTCATTTCATTTCTGTGTGTCCATATTATAATGATGTAAGAAAAATATATCTGCCAAATATTAGAAATGGAAACATGTATGCATTTTAACAAATTCTTACTACCAACGATAACTACATGTTGAAAAAAATAAGCCATTATGTTTATTATGCCTATGAAAAACGATATAAAGGTTAAATGAAATTTCTTGTGTTTAATTATTATTTTCATGTTATCTTCTCCTCGTAAGTTCTGCGTAATATTACGTATTATTTTTGTATATGAAATATGTGTTTACATGTACCTGTATTTGGGCCCAGGGGCCTATATACTTGAATAAAGTTGATGATGATGAAGAAGATAGCCTGTGGATTTTCAACCTTAACTAAGGAAGCTCAGCAAAAAAGTGAGCGTGGCACACTAATACCCCTGACCGTACACCCCAAACCAACTGAAATGCTGTTTTCTTCCTATTACCTCAAATTATCAAGACCATTAATAGACATCTCTTACACAGAACTTGACACCCACTAAATAAGAGAATTTAAAAGAGTTGGATGAATTCTGCAAATTCTAATCTTCGAAAATTACTGAGTATAAAATATGGAAATTTGTAAACCAATCAAGCGGTATTTTCAGTTGAAATTTCACAGATGTTTGATTGTAAGTGTTGCATCGTGTAATCGACAGGGAACTTGAGAAGCTATGACTGACTTCTTGATCAATTAAAATGATCTAATTAGTTCCCTCCAGACTGCCTTATATCTACAACATTGGTTCCTGCATTGTGTGCATAGTGTTAAAGTTGCTATAACACATGTGACTTGTCTATCTGTTGTTTACCATGCAAAGGTCCAGGTTTCCTGTTATCTAAGGAAGAGACGTATTATCGTATTGGTCAAGAGTTAAATCGTTCAAGTTGTTCTTTAAAGATAATATTATAAAATGAAATCAATATGTGAAAGATATATGTTAAGATATACTTAGTGATACAAAAAACATTTATCTTTGAAGTTTTTATTTCATTTGACTACTTGAATGTAAACAAATCATGACAACATATGAATTTCAAGTATGGTACGGATTCTACTTGGGAAAGGCACTTTAATTTTTTTCAGAGCTTTTCAGGTCAACCCTTTGATTTATTTGAGAAGAGAGACTTAACATCAATATATAAAGGTGAACACGTTCTGATTGCTGACGTGTGTCCTGAATTTTAGAAAAGTGTGAAGTGAAGTTCATGGAAAGTATTTAGTAAATTAAGATACTTGAAAACATAAGTCACTATTATTCTAATGAGAAAAGAAAGACTTGAAAACAATATAAAAACAAACAAATTGAAGCTAATGCGCTACCTACAAAAGTTGGGTTTGAAAATTACTTGTTAATAGGAAAATTAGATTCAATTTAGGAGTATAAGATATGGTTACGGCATGCCACATCATCATACGTCCGTTCGTCTGGTGTCTTTCTAACCTGTTTGAATTTTCTACTTCACATCAAAACAATGTAAATCTAGAAAATGAATTTCGAATTCTGTCTTCTTCAAATATTGGCGTGAATGACTCCCCGCGTCAAAATCTACCAACAACTATGTGACAGGAAGCCTACCATCTGACAATATCATCTTAGTGGGATGTCACTCTTCTCAAACTATGATCATAAGAGGACTGTTACAATTGTTAGAATAATTGCACCTCTAGTAGTGCATAGTATAGTATGACGAAGATGTTCCTTCACCAGCGAAGAGGATCTCCGATGTGATCTTTGAACCACTGTAACTGTACGTCAGTGACACAATGTGCAAAAATGAATGTCGATTGTCAAGACGAAACTGAAGAAGGCGACATTATATGGATTAAATCTAACAAGTAAGGGCTAGATTTGGCTGTTTTCAAGAGAGTAATAATGTTTCTTTTTGGATTCTGCATTGGATTATGAAAGTAAGAGCAGAAGTCCTTCCCCTTGTCCGAGGTCTTCCTTTACTTCGTCGTCGAAATACTGTGACACTGTTTTGATGAACACTTTACAATTTTGTCAATGTTTTTAGTTTCTTTTACGTTCTGCATTTGAAAATCAAGGAAACATTTTTGGATCTTATTGGGGAAGCAGAACAATGTATAAATCTTATTGCAAGTTTTCATTGATTATAATTTGCAAAGAGGTATAATAGCACAGTAAGATGTACGTATTTTCATGAATTGTGCTCCTATCACGTTTATCAAATAATTTCATAAACATGAATAAATGAAATGTTTTCAAGGCCTATAACTATAAGAACAATTCATTCCCATCAGCAATTTATTCTAAGTTTGTCCTTTTGAACATAAACTGGCAGTCAATATTTTGTTTGTATCCACCATCCTCAGACTAATGCTCTCTTGTCTTTCAGAGGTCTTGCTGTTACTGATGGGGTTGCTTTTATGTTTATCAAATCAATTTATAAACAATCTAAGGATCTATCAAGAATCTGATATCCAAAACTGTTGATACTATATGTTTGCAGAATATATAAATTGGATATAAGGCATTAACACCAATAAGAAAATTCCTTCCAGACACAGCCGTAATCAGATATCTTGCTCTTATTTCTTTCGGAGGCCTTATTGGAACTGATGTGGCCGATTTTATGAATTCGATTATGTTGTTGGAATCATGATCTCGATGTCATACACGTCATAAGCAATCAGAAGTTATTATTTTAGTTGAATAAAATGTCTAAAAAAAACCAACAATTTGATAGACTGTTTTCATCATTTATCTGTAAATTGGTATTTAAAATACGATTTAAACTATCCTGTAACAAACTAATCGCAGAGGTAGATCAACTCATAAAATGTTGATTTACAGCTTACACATGGCCTAAATTATTGTAAATTAGCAAAGTATGTCACGTTCTTCTAAGGGCCTACCCCAGCGATGTGAAGATCACTCGACACATTACTTTATATGTACGAAACTAAAGAAGCCACTTGAAGTGATATAGTGAGATTAGGGACCCTTTGAAGAACATTCCTGGGGATCACTTAAGGATGACCGGCAGCTAGGATGATCTCTAGGGAGTTGACACTACTTACAACCTGGTTAATCAATACCTCTGTCTGATAGTGGTGAAGTTCCATGTCTCTCTCTGCTTATACAATGAACTATGGTTGTAAGTATATAGTTTAACGTTTGCGTAACATTTGAAAAAGAGTTTAGTCAACTTTGTTCAGGTTGCTTCTTGACAGATGCTGCTAGGCTTACCCCATCAATTGGTGAGTGAATTGCAGATCATATTCTCTGAGGTTATCAAGTAAATATTATGCATCGTAAGAAAGTTGGCTTGAACGTAGATACCATATTTGGTTGCTATCAAACCGATAGACACATACTAACATTATTGAATATACCATTCTAACATGACACGAAAACTAGTTTGAAAATACTGCGTTCTGATTGGTTACTCATGAACATTTTGGAGTAATTATTTCGCCGATAATCACCTCTAAATATTTACGACCGCTTCACATTCCTCCGCGCACGCGTATACAACCTACACTCGGCGACTTTCTGTTTACAATAGACATGTTGGCGACGACACTTTAAATTTCAATATCAGAAACTTGTCGACATTTTTAAACACCAACAAATATTAATCGAATAACCAGGTTTTTGGTTTCTGTTTGAAGTGTTTCTTACTGCTTCGCGATGTAAATTAATCAGTCCACAGATCTATAAACAAAATCAACGATGGCACACCTCGTATTCAGTGATTCGTCAAATGAACGGAAGCGAGATTTTATTCTTTAATTTCGCTGAATGCTGTCACTGCCCCTACCTCTAATTTACAAGTGACCATTTCTTCTGTCACAGTCTCCCCAACCATGACAGAAAATATAACTTTCTTGACAGCTTCCACTAAGTTTGAAACAGTTCACCGACACGCTAGTGAACAACTATTTTCAGAGTAACGTCCCTTGATTTGGTCAGTCCTTGTCGCTCTTGTAGGGGTGATGGGTCGACCCATGTATTTAGGTAAAAAATCGTAACTTTGACGACATTGAAATCTGTTTTCTATTGATAAAATGCTCAAAAGATTACAGAGGAGGAGTTTTTTTCTGTATTTAATGACATTTTAATTGTTATGTGTTCTTTATGAAAGTGGACTGTACCGTTGTTTTGCGAGAGAGTGGAACCGGTCTGCACCGGTTTGACCTAATCACATGGCTTTTGCGCAAGTCAAAATAGTTCCACCTATTTTACTAATTAGTCATGTTAGAATGGTGATACATCCATTCTGTTTTTTATTTTGGGGTTGTATGTCGTGCATTCTTTACCCCTAAATAAACATTTCAAACCTCGCAAGCTCGGTTTGAAATTATATTTAGAGGTAAAGAATGCACGACATACAACCCCAAAATAAAAAACAGAATGGACTTATCCCCTTATTTAAGTGACAAATAAAGCTTTTAATCAAGTGAAACTAGTGTGTTTGGGGTTAATTAGATAGCTGGCATACCACCAAAAAACTGCTGTCCGCCAAAGGCAATAACTCTGTTAAAAATGATATTTCGGAAACCGTTTGCATCTTCTCGAATAAACGCAGTTAGATCTTTTAGATATCAATCTAAAACATTCTATGGGGATTTTCCCTATGACACTGCACAGTTATCTTCATTTTAAATACGGATTCGAGGACCATCATCCGGTCAGAATAACTTTGGAATTGGTTTTTACTCTAGCTAGGGTAATCACCATCTAAATGTGGTCGTCATGGTTATTGACAGAAATTTATCGTGGAATTACATCAAGTGACATTTGTAAAGGTCAGCAGTCCGTAAATAAATTATAGTTAACAACACTGCAAACTTTGGATGAAACCCACAAAACGTGTTTTAAATGACAGGTCGGATGGACAAACAGGTAAAATGACTACTAGAAATATTTTACTTCATAGTGTTTATATTATCAATGAACTCAAGTAAATTCTACAGGTTAGTAAACATGACATTTCTAGAAAACATACAAGCTAAAAACGTCACAAAAGACTGACAACAAAACATTCCAACGGTAATAATACAACCATTTGAATAATTCCAAAGCGAGAACATAGGACAATCAGAACAACAATAGTGATTGGAGAATAACGGTGCATTCTTCTTCAGTCTTTTGTTCCTCGATTAATTCTAAATTACATTGTTGAGTGTACTAATTGGTAATTTCTTGTAAAATTTAAGCAATTAAAGGAAGGTAAAATCAAAGAAACTTTGAATTAATATTTGTCTCTTCTCTTCAATCGACGGAATCACTGAAATGGATCAATTTGAAATGTTTAAACAACTATAATAACATCTACAACCAAGCCTTTTGAATGAAAATGAAACCAGCATGTGATAAGAGCCTCTTTGATGTTTACGAATAATCATGTTCCATTTTTATCTTGTTTCCGGAAAAGCAAAGGATAATACGATCTGAAATTATAATAAAGCTAAGCCTTTGGTGGTGATTAGGCCGAATTTGCATTTACAAAATTTTGCAAAACGCATTTACAATTATTTTATTTGCTTAACATGGTATGCATTATGCATTTTCACTCAATTACAAGCTGGTGTATCAAAGATACCAGGAAATGTTTTAACTTGTAATAACAAAACCAACTAACTTTTAAAGTTATGAATTATAATACCCATTGGACTATCACGTTGTATGATGGCTCCTCTTCAGATTGAAAGGGTTTATAGCTTAAACTGAGATAGGGTGATGATAAAGAAGTTATGACAATGTTTTCACACAGAAGCAACATCTACTGTGGTAGTCATTTTTGGATACAGTTGTATTTTGAATTTTCTTCAACATGTTTAAGTTCATGGAGTTTTTTTTTTTAAACCCGCTTTGCAAACTGTTTAAATCTAGTTCATTACGAGAATTAAACTTTGTATATTCATCACAGGTATAAAAGATGGTCAACTTTCTCTCCGAAAAAACTGCTTTGGTATAATGTAATCCTAGCGACAATTTCCTTTTGTTGATTTTAATGTTTTACTTATGGTTGCCTGCGATGTCACCATTCTGTAAACATTGAAATGATTTGAAAAACATTACATGTCTGGGGAAAAGATGAAAGATGGGCTATCTTTACCATCTAATCAAGATGACAACATCATTCAAAATCTAAGTAAGTCAATCACGGGAAACCAAGCACTTCATCTGCTATATTAATTGTTAATTAACCGTTTGGTAACATTGTTTGATAAAAATTTATCATCGATCTGATAGTTCTGTATCAAAGAGAGTGGCTCTCAATATTCTCAGAAATATAAATTGAGTGTAAGTCAATATCAAGCTGATAATCCCTTAGATTTATCCGGGATTGACTTGGAAGGAATGAAAATATCTTGACGAAACAATCATGTCTTGACTTTGTTTCATGTCTTGACGGAAACACGCGTACTGACTAAAACTAACAACTGGAGTGTTGCTGGGATTCCATGCTGAAAGTACTCTGACATGGATTCATAGGTCCTCGAGCTTTAGCAGTTTTATGGTTATTTAAACAAAATGTTGTGATAAAACTGCATCTATATAATTATTTTTGAGAAATTAATCAAAGATATTCAGCTTATCATCTTTGCAGATAACAAAAAACAGCGTGTAACCAGACTAAAATAAAAAAAACAATTTCAAGACTCTTCCATTTTGAGGAACAACATACATTAACATCAGAGATATCATTGATGAATATACTGAAATCTGCGTCGCCAAAATGGCTGGTTTAGAAAAGATATATCTACCCATTAAAAAAATTTACATTTGGAGATGAACAACATTACAATGGACAGCATGTCAAGTTGTGTATGTGTGTGTGGGTGTGTGTGTGTGGTGGGGGGTGTCTTTGTTTGTTTAACAATTCAGGATAATAAGTATTTTTGTCATTCTCTCCCACCTCATAAACTGTTGATCGAGTCTCTGTTCTAATTAGCTGAGTTTGTGCTCTAGAATGGGAGGTGCCTGAATGATGATTTAAGGACAGTGTCGCTGATTGCACAGCTAACTTCATCCATTCAGGCATCTTCCATTCGAGCCCACAAAACTCGGCTAATCAGGAGAGAGGCTCGATCAACATTTATGCCTTTGTTGGGAGAGAATGACATTGGTTCAATCAAAATGTTCTGACTTGCTCTACCTCTGTGGGAGGAGAATGTATATACATATGTATTTTTCCTTTAAACATTAACTTAAATATTCAGTTAATAGATAAAGGTATCATATATGTATCAGGTTCAGGAATAGATTGCTTACATTGTTGTATTGATGTACATGTTCACGCTCACGACCTGTTTCTCCCTTTGCAATATATAGCAGAATAGCAAATTATGAACCGAGTGACAGGAAAAACATTTTTATTCCGAATATGATATTGATTTATACCAACTGCTTATCATATTGTTGGTGGTTCATAAGAGATTAACACATAAAAAAACTCTTTTAATACATTAGTCTACTTGACCTGACAGCCAAAAATGTTCAACATTGATTGATTGATCTTACCCCTCATCAGAAGTAAAACTCTTAACTTTTCTTGCAGAGGATTTATTGGAACTGATTGATATAAATCGATTTTTCGTTTGTTATTGGAGCCACGATCTTGATCTGAATGTCAATATCAATCAGGAGGCACATCTTAGTTCAATAATATCCCTTTTATAATCATTTCCCTTGTGGCAAACCTGAGTTTTCAATTGTCTGGAAATGTTTACACTCAATCAATATAAAATCGCCAGCAATGTGCACTTTCGACAAACTAAATAATAATGCTTTTTACTTTCTGCATATGCAAAAGGTCAATTTCAATAAGCATTGTCCATGAATTAAATGCTATGCTCTTTGTCTCAGTTACTTAAATAACGTTCTTTAATGTAAGTTTTGAGTTTTGTTTAAAAAAAATAGGTTTAATCCATCTGATCAATAACAATACTTACATATATCACTTAGATCTCGTTGTTCGTAACCATTCATAAAAGGTCTTCTTCATTATCTGTATCATGACTGTTATTGTCAGAACAGTCTTGATATCGGATGAAAGGACACTTTTGAAATTTTCTTTTAAAAGAAACCAAATAAACAAATCAGCTATTATCAATTTTGATAACATGTATTCGACTTTCAAATAAATGGAAGGTACAACCAAAGGAACTTTAAAGACATTTGCTTTGTTTTTGTCCCATTTAATCACTGTCTACTGTGCCACATAAAATAATTAATATAAAACATTTCAACTTCTGTAATGACATCTAATAACAAAGGATGTCAATGATTATGAACCCATTTTTACGAATAATGATGTTCCCCAAAAGCAAAGAATAGACAGACCCGTTATTTCATCAAGATAACTCTTTGGTGCTTTGTTATCAATACCACGATAAATGATAGCTAATTTAACGAACAAAACTGAGGAATTATTTTTAATGACAACATTCGGGGTTTCGAAATGCAACGACATTCATAATCTCTTTGTAAGCATGTTCTACGTCATTGGAATTATGAAGCTTGAAATGTGTCCACAATGCTTGATCATATACCTCACGAAAAAACTCATTTTGGAGTACAAAATACGTTTTCTGCATGACGACTTATCTATTTCTTAATAAACAAATTATTGTTTAACCTGTTGTTTTGATGATTATTTACCCAGTTTACTTAGCAATAATGGTTGTTATACTAACGCGGTTAACATTTTATTTTTAGTTGCACAAGGCAGCATCGTGTTACACTCGAACCACCAGAAACGTGAATCTGGACTTTTTAATGTCCCTGGAGGTTAAATGTAAAATGCTAATAAATAAATAGTGCAATTATACTATCTAAACTTTCATTACAGTATGCTCCATAAACGTTTAATTTATGTAAAATTCAGTTTGAGTCAGTTTGTTGAGACACAACATTGCAACAATTCACCACATTGGTGTTAGATTTGGCATGAAAGGTTATTAATTTTCTCTCCAAAATTAACTTCTTTGGGAGATCTGTTAATTGAGCGACAACTACTTTTTGTTAATGTTTTATGTTTGTGTGTCACCTGCAATTTAACCTTTCTCTTAACATTAAAATTGCTTGTGAAAATGTGGAAACATTTGCCATCTTTAATCATCGGACCAACGTACGGAGTTGGTTGATTGTACAATGTTTACAAGAACATGACTACATTATTGCAAAATAATGTCTATATTTTATATATATATAACTCAAGTCAACTACGGTAAACTACTTCAACAAGTACATTTCTTGTTTTGTTAAGCAGTTTGATGAACAGTGGTTGATATAGAATCACTTACAGCCAAAACTGTGATGAAGGGAATACTTCACTAAAGTCTTTGAGATATTGATACATTGTAAGTCAATATCACATTGATAATCCCTTCGATCTATCCTGAATTATCTTCAAAGGAGAAAAGACAGAACAAGCGTACTGGCTTAACCTAAAAAGTTGAATGTTGCTTAGATTGCAGCTGAAAGTACTCGGACATGGATTCATAGATCCTCGAGCTTTAGCAGTGTTCTTATTGGGACATAAACAAGAATGCACAGCATGTAAATACAATTATACCATGACAGAAATGAATACTACATTCTGGATTGAATTGTGGATTGAACACCCTCTGATTTTGAGGCCGCTTCACCTCGCTAGTTATCTGTTGTTTACTAAGATAAACAAATTTAAATAGATATATTAACATGATTTATATCGTGCGTTTACGAGGGATGTTTGAGGTAGATAAAGTATTTTCCGCTGTGGGCTTCCTTCGATTACGGCGACAGTGACGTCATTTACGCTAGCGTTTATTACGTCTTAATCCTTGATACCGCCTTAGGAGTTTTCTGCTAGAGTCATCTATTTGATTCATAGGGATGTCGCAGTCTTAAATGTCTATGAATAGAATAACATGTTTTAAACGATACGATATCAATATTTGAGCTGGGGAAAGTGAGCAAACATTTGATGGACAGGCAGTGATCGAGTTACTTTTGTAAACGGCTAAATATATTATAAATACTAAGAAGCAAAACCTCAGGGACAGACGAGTTCTTTTCAGTTGCTGGAAAATTGGACTTTTTACGAAGAGTAATTCGAATTGAGAAAAGAGTTCATAATCAAAATCGTCATGGTTCAATGGAGATAAACGTAGTGGCTTTGAAAACATGTCTCTGATGTTCAAACACATTACGCTTATCCCCTTAATAATGGAAATTTGCGTAACGCTTCTTTTGATGCTGCCAAACTATTTATGCAAATGTTGTGACAATTGTTACAAACTGTCTATGTTTTAGCATCATAAACAACAACTTTTACCATGTTTGATGGGACTTGTGCGTTGAACTGTCAGGAGTTGGCCCCAAGTTGTCGGGAGAATAGATCGGATTTTGGAAAAATAGGCATAAGAATGTAATTCATTCGCTTTCGATTTGAAGCTTGTGATGACAGTGTTTGTTGTGATTTTAATAAGAATATATATAAATCCTGACAGATTTCTTAAAAACGCAAGCAACGATTGCTCAAATTATATTTGATAATGATTCTTGCAAAATGAAATACTTTATGTCAATATGCTATGGTTCTTCATTTTCTTTCTATCTGACAGGACACTAAGGGGAGAGTAATAAATACAACATTCCATTTATATAACAGATTAAATAATCGTGGCACTGACTGAGGTATAATTGACTTGCTCAAAAGACTTAAAATAAGAGATAACATAAATGTGTGGCCAAAAATGTTGGTTTTAAATAGTATGTTCTAACTATTGAACATTATTATAGGTACCACATGGGGATGTTAATCTTTACAAAAGATGTCATGTCCAGTTGTGTCATTTAAACATCAACTCGGATCACATATATAAAGGTATTATGTATTTATCTGACAGTTTAGGCTTAGACTGTTTACACTGTTCGAATTAGGGTAGCTCACAACATGTTTCTTTCTTTGACACAGAATATCATATTATTAACCACGGGACTTGAGAATAGAATAATATTGATATAAATCAACTGCTTATTCTATTGATGGTGGTTTATAAGAGATTAACACACAAAGAGTACTTCTAAAGACTTATCTAATCGAGGTCTTTGGACTATTGAGACCTTCTTCTAATACTATACAACAAAATTGATATTACCCCTCATAAGAAGTAATAATCTTCCTTTCCTTGCAGAGGGTTTATTGGAAATGATTGATCTTTGATCGTGTTTTAGATTGTTTGTTGAAGTCACGCTCCTGATCAGAACGTCTATTTCAGTCAGTATCAACATCTTAGTTCAATATTCCTCTTAATATCTTTTCTCTTGTAGAATACCTGATTTTCAATTGTCTGGAAGTGTTGGCTTACTATCAATGCAATATCAAAACCCCTCCTGTATTGAAGATTTTCGACAAACGAAGCAATAACAAGGCTTTAAAAACGCCAATGTAGGTATGCACATCTACATTTGTATATGTATATCACCCTTCAATGGGAATACGTTATGTGTAATGTATTGCAACATTATTGTGGAAATTTTACACAGAACAGCACTCTGTGACACCTTAAACACTGAATACGTTATTTCACACTCACCAATGTCCCTGGGCGTTTATTGTGGGAGTTCTATAATTTGCTTTCTGCATAAACATTAGGTTCATTTCTAATAACATTTTCAACACATGACAATATGAGATGCTATGCTCTTTGATCCCAGTTACTTGAATAACCTTCTCAATTAATGTTTGTTTTGAGTTTGATTCTACAAAATAGGTTAGTTCCATCTGAACTAAAGCAATACATGTAGGATTGTCTAAAGGGGTCTCTCGGGAAATAAGATCTTTTTTATCTTGTTGAAACTACCCAATAATAGAGATAATAGAGTTCATATGATAGGAGGTTATGATTTTTGTAGCAGGTAGTAATATATTACATTTCAGATAAATGAAGAGAAGTGTCTTCACACGGTTTTGGAAGATTGTTCATCAAATAAAAAATCAATTAGCTGTATTCATTCTTGTTCAAACAGACATTTCTGAACTGAAAACTTTATGGACTCTACTGAATTGTTATAACAATAGTTGATTAGTTAATAATGTATTAACTATATAACCTCTGACTCTTTCGGGCGCGGAAACAATTGATAGAACAAAATTGGAATAATCTTGAGCACATGATACCTATGGCACAGACTGGCTTCAACTATCATTTGATAACAGGTTTTCACACATTTTGGCCATACTTGTGCGGTCTGTTTTGATAAGGTTCTGCTCTTAACATTGATGATGTATTTAGCTGAATTTCAATAGTTTTCCTTTGCTGACAAGGCCTTTTTGTCATTTTATATTAATGTTAAATATAAGGGAATAGCAAATCTCCTTAAATGTACACGTTTGATAAACCGAACAATATTGGTAAAAATAGTCGTCCACATGTTCGTTTATTATGAATGTCTTCTTTGACCTTATATTATTTAGGAATTGTCCATGATATATATAGTAGTAATAGAACGCCATATGTCAATGACGTATAGACACTAAAGCTAATTTCAATTGATAATATACATTCCTGAAAATGACTTTGTCATAGAAATAAGAAAGGGAAGTAATGAAACAATTTTTGAGTCACAACAGAACCAATGATATGCATAATCTGCTATTTCATATTAATCAATGAAACTTGACGTTTTGTTAGAATGATGTTTCAATAATAACACGCTATTTTTATTTTCAAAGTAAAAATTAAATAGGTATCAAATTTTAAAGACACCCACCCTCTAAAAAATTAAATCAATTTATATTTCATCGATTTTTAGTTCATCAGGCCTGAAAGGCCCGATGGGCTTATGGCATGGCATGTTGTCCGGTGTCCGTCTGTAAACATTGTGCATTTTCTACTAATTCTACTGAAGCAAGAGCCAGAAAGCTGCAACCTTGTGTACAGACTCCTTGACTAGTGAGGATTATAATATATAACTTTGGTGATCCTGTGACAAATAATAAGGGCCGCAGGGTCCACACCCTAAAAACATATTTTCGTCTTCTTTTCCTGAAAAAAACAGGTGTAGAAAGCTGAAACTTGTTTACAGACACCTTGACTAGTGAATATTAAAATGTATAGCTTTAGTGACTTTGGAAACCCACTGGCCCCAACTTAAACCTTTTTCCATCGTCTTCTCAAGATGCATCGAATGGAGAAATGTTGCGAAGAGGATTCTTAGGTAGTGGTGATACTATCGAAATGGTACATTTGGTGACACTGTGGCCCCTAGGTACATTGTAGGGCGAACCTGATTGGCCACAACCTCAAATATGAAGCTGATGAACTGCAAAGCCAATGTCTATGTTTTTGTATCTGTCTCTTTTCTTATAGCCACATATAAACAACAGGTATAAACAACAAATTTTTATTACACATGTTTTGTATCCGCTGGTGTTTGAAAAAACATACCACACACCTTTGTGACAGCAAATTATCTGTTTCGTGTGGTAGGTTACAGATCACTTGCAGCTATTTCAATACTGAAGGATGTAGAAGAAGAAAATCATAATTATTATCCAAAGTAACGATTAAAAGTATATATATGATGTTTACAACCGGGAACATATTTTATTTAAATTTTAAATATCATTCCTAATTTAGCTGCAAAAATCTACAAAACTCAAAATAATCACTTGTCCTGATTGTCCTTGGTTAAGAATCAAATTTAAATTTGTATTTTTTTTTCCCAAAACATACTTTGGTTTTTTTTGCTTGTTTTTCATGTATTTTATTAAAAAATGCAGTTAGAGCAAAGTTGTATTTAAAGATGTTTTAGGTATATTTTAAATGGTAGTCTATCAACATCTGTCATCCAGGTCTTCTCCTAATGCTTTTTCTTGTTCAAATAAAAGAACAAAACGATTCTGGGCAGCGC
This sequence comes from Steromphala cineraria, assembly GCA_916613615.1. Taxonomy (NCBI): domain Eukaryota; kingdom Metazoa; phylum Mollusca; class Gastropoda; order Trochida; family Trochidae; genus Steromphala; species Steromphala cineraria. Next base: position 56,298,918 of record OU744731.1, on the reverse strand, counting down.
ATTTATCATGTACCAAAAGAACATCTTGTGTTTCAATGCTGATAGACATACATGTAGACTTGCTATGGTCTGTTTGAAGAGATGCGATCACTTAGGCGTGGTCTTGCAATTGGTCAAAATGTATAAGCATTGATTGGCTATTAATGAAATGAGCCTTAGAAGAAGCCGCTATATCATTCTAACAAATCGGCTTTCACTTTCTTTTTAAGGCAATCATATAAACAAGACATATTTGTTTTTCATTAGTAATCATACATGACAGCAATTCATTAGAATTTCTGTGTTTTGAGGCACAGGTTTGTTATTGAAACATAAACATTGCCCTTGATCAATATGATTATTGTTGATTTCTGTATCAATATTACTAAGGTTTTAACAACAGATCGTGGTAAATATTCTTTAAATATAATAATTGGGGAATAGAGACACACAATTTGACAATCTGTTGTACAGGGCATCAACATCTGCTGAATATCTTTTCATACCAATCTTTGATAGGCATTCTAGAAGTTTAGATGACGAAGTTTGATGAAGAAAATGATATGGATATATGACTTATTTTTTCAAACTTTGCGACGTGACGACATATATACTAATGTCGTTCTCAAGCAAATGATACATGCATGAGAGTATGGGCGGATATATTATCATTATATCATACCTATGTTTGTCTTTGTAAATAAGTTTTAAACTTTGGCGTCTAACTGTCCAGCTTATGATTAGACGTACTGATGTAATGATGTTGACCTGTTCATAGGCACTATTCTAAACTTAAACAATAAGTGATTCACGAGGAGATAACACTCATTTTTGAATGTGACATTTCTGACTCAGAAAACAGTGTGTGGAACTTGACTCTATACCATTTGTATTACAACGAATCTTTCTTATTGACAGTAAGCGTGTTTCTATTTCTCCGAATAATTGTATAGTACCTACCACATGATGTACATGTAGTGAGAAATCGCGTGCTTATTAATCTATTGACATTGGTAAATGGAAGACCAGTCCGCGCGGGTTCTTAACCCGAACATCTTGTGAAAGAGAAACATATAACTGTATTTCTTTTCTTTCAATGACTTTCGTATTGGAGAGCACACTATGTTAAAAGTCCTTGGATATAAGTCATTTTGGAGAAACAGGAACATTTATCTATGATATAGTATGATAATCTATGATATTCTAAATACCTAAATAAGATTTTTTTCTTTAAAAAGAAAAAAAATACTACCCCAAATTCATCATTAAAGAACATAACACTATCTGACTTTCACTTTCTATTAGTATGTAGGTTAAAAAGTCTCAATATCTGAAGCCCGAAATTGAATCGCATATTGACGTTTTAAAGATGGCTGTCCCTTTTCAAATCAAGACTGAAAAATTCAAAAAAATGAAAATGTGTGATGCATTATTTTAAGAGAACATTAAGTTAGCAACAACAAAAATTTCAAGAACACGCTCATTACTGGAAATAACAACGGTGAATCGATAGAAAAAATCAAACTTGCAAAAAAGAACTAATGCGACAACTGAATGTCATCTTTTACGCAATCAATTTTCTGATTTAAAGCCTTGCAAAACGAATTTGATAGAACCCCTATTGACCTTTTCTTGTCAATTGCATGGTAGGGTTTTTCAGACAACATTCTGAAGACTTCAGCGCCTATTGCCTGGAGGAATATTGAATTTCACCTTTCACTCATGGATACGGCTTGCCTTCAATATTATTCTATAGTGTTAATTGCAGCAGATTTCTTCATTGAAAGGGACAGTAGCACGTTTATAGGGGTAGTGATGTCAGGAAAATTAAATTAATGGTTCCAATTCAAAGACAATGTATTTAAACTAAATGAAGCAGTAATGATTCAAATGTATAACGTAAAGTTTAGCCATGCGATTCCTTTTTCTTACATAAAATGAATTAAAGGTGTTCACACAAAATGGCCACCAATGGATTTTGTGTTAATCTTCATTCTTTGTCATCTGACTATCATTGGCTTGTGTAATGAGATTTTTGACACTGTCAAAATAACTTTGTTTAACAAGTATTTTAAGATCCCCCGCCGCAAATTGATGTGAACAAAATGCATACTGTATACATAGAAACACTTGTCTACACTTGTCATGTTACTAGATGTCATTTAGACGACAACAAATCAACTGGTCCCTGGGTCTTCCATATATAAGCCTCACTGTGACCTTGAAAATAATGTGAAGGTCACCAAAATCGACTTGGCCCGGCGCCTTCCAAATAAGATGCATTGTGTAAGTTATGAAGAGAATCCAGTAAATGGTTCTTGAGATATCCCGCTGACAAGGGTAAAATGTCAAAGTCTCGTAATGACCTTGAAATGAAGGTCAAGGTCATGAACCTCTAGAGGGACCTTGCTCTCATGGTGATGAAGCTATATACAAAAAATTAGTAATTCAATTTAACCCGTCGGGATGTACGTACGTACGTACGGCTGGACGGACGCTGCTAAATACTATATCCCTCGCTTCGCGCTAAACGCGCGGCGGGGGATAATAATTTAATACTTGTGACATTAATGCTGCACAAGCGAAACAGTCGCATTGCAAAGAAGATCCTTTAATACTGACAAATAAACTAGGATTGGGTGAACACCAATTTCCTCTAGCAATACCTTTTGGTAAGAAGTATATCATGTAAAGTACATGTTTGCATAGTCTATACTACGGTGGCGTATGTTAGCTACTATGTCTAAGGTAGTGAGTCATCGGTTTTGAGATACTTAGAGTTCTCATGTTAAACTCGTTGTTTTCTGAATGATATTGATCAGCTTTGGATTTCAGTGAGATATGTCACATCACATTTCAGGCATATAGGGTGGTATGGTGTTCAGCGTCCGTCAAGTTTGTGCATTTTCGACTTCTTCTCCTGAATTAATAGGGCCTAGAAACCTAAAACCCCGAAACAGATTCCTTAACTAGTGAGGATCATAATAACTTGACATCTTAAAATATTCCCAGGGTATAAAATATTTCTAAAGAGTTTTATCGCAACATAAATCAAAAGACGCAGTAAAATTATCAAAATTATCACACCCCTTTCATTTCTTGTTAGACAGACTATATTTTACTTTGTCAGTCTATCCTCCGTTTTGAATGTTAATTTGTCAGAGTAAATATATTGTTCATGTATAATGCTTTTGTGCCCTCAAGGTACTTGTATCAAAATAAGCAATTATTGTCTATAAGTATAGACTATTAACTTTAATCATATACTTGCTTATAAATACAGAGATATTGAATGTACGGTACATCAATCGTCAAGCACCCTGTATCAGCCCGTCGACAAGGGCAAAAACCTGTATCAGCCCGTCGTCAAGGGACTTGAACCTGTAACCCTAGGCAACGAACGCAAAAAATAGATCGAAGTCGCGAGGTATTAAGAGTTGTCTCCCTTGTTGTACAGCTGACGTTTGAACGTGGCCGACATCGCAAAGAAAACGCTGCACTCACTTGTGCATAGTATTTGTCAGTTTGATACAATCTAACTTTTCAGTTTGGAAATTCAACAGAGAGAAAATGGCTCGGGATCTTAATGATTATCGGTTTGTGTTTGCCAAAGGTAAGCCGAACGGATAAAATCAGCAACATGTTAATGTTACAAAATAAAATTGTTAAATGTTGCAATTATTTGTGTTGTATGTTTGGTATGTAAATATGATAAAACTATTATGATATGGGTATTTTCATATCACATTCTGCATGAGCCCTCGACCTAAAGCTTTCGGGCTGATATAGAGGTATCGGACTGATACAGTATGTGATACGAAAATACCCATATAATACTTCTATTTATATTTAATTTTAAATAATAAACACATTTTTTCAACATCTGATATAAACCTTTGTGATAAAATAACTCACTTTTATTATCCCTTTCAATATGAAGGTGTATAATATGAAGATGTTGTCTAGAATTGATGCTATTTAAGAAACAGCTTTTTTCAAAATCAGAAACAAAGTAACAAAAAGATACTCATTGGCATTTTGTATAGATATGTATATGTCACATCAGTGAAAGCCTTCGGGTAAACGGAACTTGTGCTGTTATCTCCATTTTTATAATAATGCCCTTGGGTCATTCCTTATCCATAACAAGAATTCTTATCAATCCTCTTTACAGAAATATTGATTTTCTTTGTAAGTTTTCACGATTATAAAACATACATGTTTGAAAAATATAATTCAAGATTTCAAACCTTTTTTGGAGAATAAGATGGCAAACAATTTTTATCATAGTAAAATACCTACAACAATTATTTATCTCCTTCAAAATTCAATGCACATGTCAGATAAAAATATTAACTTTAACTGGATAAATATGTAATTCTCGAGCACGTTTCATCCATGTTATATTCTTGAAGACCAACAAAACTCACTCTTGCAATAATAAAATGTATATATCAGTAAACATTTAGGCCTTAAAGGGGCAGTAACACGTTTTTTAATAATATTATATTTCAAAAGTTTCACTTATAATTGTAAGTTTATGCTAGAGGTATTATATTGACAGTGTCAACAATATCATTACACAAGCCAATCATACATAGTCAGAGAACAAAGTATGAGGATTCACATAAAATCTATTGGCGGCCATTTTTTTAACACCTTTAATTCATTTTGTGTAAGAAAAAGGAATCGCATGGCTAAACTTTACGTTATGTATTAAAATTATTTTTGCGTCATTTAGTTTAAATACATTGTCTTTCAATTGGAACCAATTACTTTCATTTTCCTGACATCACCTTATATTCCCCCTAAAAACGAGCTACTGCCCCTTTAAGAATGGTGATTGAATATGTGTCAGACAATGCAATAAAACTATATACCATTCAATCTATTTTAAATTCTTCTCAATGTAGAAATAATGTAAAATTTTCACGACGTGAAATGTTTCAGTAGGTCCTCAAGTTAAAGGAATCAAATCAACTATTTGGATTCGCGTCAGACAATAAGAAATCAGGTTACAATGTAGCAAGTATATATATTGAATTTGTAATGACTTAACCTGAAACAACCGCAATGTATGGGAAATTACATCCGTGATCATTTAACAAGTGAAGTTCTCCTCATTTGGGCTCCGTAAAATGGGGTGATAATGTCAAAAATGCTGTTTTACAATTTACGGGTTTATTATCTATCTTTCTATATATATCCTAAAAGTACATGTTAGTTGCAAAAAAAAAATTTGCTAATTGCTTTCATCGTGTTATGATTTAAGATATAATCTTATATAAACTGAATTCCAAAAGAAACTTTATACTTTTAAAACTGAAATTTTAAAAACAATGTTATATCGATATTTTCAGTTATGTTGTCAACAACATAGTTGAAAACCAAACATTTATTTTTAAAATTTTAAATTGAGCCATATTCATGCATTTTTGCAAAATTGGCAAAATGTCATAATCACGTGACCTTTCCAACGGAACTTAGTCACGTGACGAAAAGGTTTAATAAATGTCCATAATGAATGTTTGTCACCCTGATTGTGGAAAACACACCTTAAATCGGTTAACAGCATAGCAAAAATATCCTTCATTTCTTATGGTAACCTGATCCGGCTACACAAAGAAGTTGTGCGGATTGCTGACAACCCTGAAACATGGAAAAAGAGTAGTGTTTTAACTGCATGAGGGCCGATATTTATGACGCTAGACCACCAATAACGTTGTCTCTCAGTGACGTCAAGGATAGCAAAAATCAAAGGTCGACATGCCATTAGGTTCTCGTGCACTATAAGAACTTGGACACATCTAATTAGAGCTCATCGACTGCTCAATTGATAGCCATTGGTCACTAATTATCGACACAAGACAATTTCATTCGAAGACATAACGTCGACGAATATATTGCGAAAAAAAGCATTTCAATGAACGCTTGAACAACCAAAATTTTGATCCCTGCCTACTTTAAATGGATTCACTGCTAAATCGGGTTTTCGCCCCTCATTTTTCATTAGCTGGGTGTTTACTGAAATGGTTGATCGATAAGAAGTACTTTGTTTTAAAGTTCTATCGTTTTTCATTCTTAAACTAGAATGATAACAAAATGTAGTAAAGTTTCTTTTGGACGTCGGTTTAGATTATCACATTGAATCTTCAGACAACTTCAAAGTGGATCACGTATAGCCACCAGTGTCAATTATTCAGCACTCCAGTGTTAGTGATACTTATAGCTGCAATGTAATTGTGCGGGTCTCTCTGGATTCAAGATGCATTGTGCACCGCCATTATGGATTGTTACAATTCTGAAAGCGTCTGCTATTGAGTTGATGTAATGTTTTGACATTCTACCGTTGCTAAGATGGCATATGATGTCTGAGTTTTGATACCTAAGGGACATCTTAAATGCAGATCATATCGCGAACATAAGCATAAACAAGGTCATTATTGTCAATAAGTGACAGACAGACGAGCATAAAATACAAATATGGAGAAATAAAGGGTTTTTCACTTTCAAGTCAGACGATTTTGCATGACGTAGTATTAAAAGGTAAAGGAAGTCATAAGATACAAAGATTAGGTGACATAAGATGGGTCTCAAATTGTAAAGATAACGGTTAGATGAGACCAATTTTATTTTTTTTCGTTTTGAATAAAGAATTTATGTTTAAATCTAAAACACTACTTGATCAATTCTCTCCCCACAGAGGCAGCTCAGTCATACCTGAGTTAGCCTCTGTTCTATTACGCCAAGATCCTGGGGTTCCGGCAGATTGCCCAAGCGGCAAAAAGTTGTAACTTGAGATATCTCCCTTATTTGCAGCCAATGAAAACACCTTTTGGATATCCACGACTTGGGGAATTCTCAACGGTCGTATAGTGACTTGCAAAAGCATAACGCCTTTAGGTTTCTTTTTCATTAACAGTGTGAGAGGGAAAACATTTGAAAATCAGATATGGATAGGGATTTTCATTAGTATGTTTGAAATTATTGTTTTTTAATCATGTAAATTGTTTTTTGTTGTATGATAAATTGTATTTTAAAAAAATACAAAATAAAAACTTATGAGAAGGTTAAAAGCGATGTTTTGTAGAAGAAAGAGTTACCTCCCCTGGATGTTAAATTTCAACGATAGCTTGGGAATAGCCGAGCTTTTGCGAATGACCACTTTTGAAACAGCGTCGCTGATTGCACAACTAACTTTGATTGCCTCCAATCATATTTCTACCGTTCTATCCAATGTAATAGCCGTAATAGAACAGAGGCTAACTCAGGTATGACTGAGCTGCCTCTGTGGGGAGAGAATGTACTTGATCTTGACACTACAAGCGATATCTCCTGTGGAACCCAGTTTTTGATGATAAAACGACGTATCTCACTGAAGATTGTAAATACCAACTTATTTATGGTAAATGTGATGGACTTCTTACACAACATAAGATAAGATCTGATGAAAAGATCCCTTTGAATACAAGCCTGAAGAGCTCGATGAATAATGGCCCTATTCTTCATTTGGTAACTGTTAAAGGGGACATTAAAGGAAATGTCTTGAAATGATACAAGACTTTCGGTCATGAATAACAAGACACAGCCCTCCTTACACTCTCTATCCCCAGAGAGGCAGATCAAGTCATGAAATGTTGATACAGCCTCCGTTATATTACGCCGAAATCCATGGTTTCCGGCAGTTTCCCCTGGCGGGAAAAAAGCGCCATAATTCATTTGAATTTCTTCATCAAATGACAACGTTTCTCGCATGGAAAGGGGGTTTCATATCACAATGCATTGCCATGATTCAGTAGTCAAGTGATGATTTTAGAACAGCGTCGCTGATTGCTGGACTAATTTTCCAATCAGGCATCTCCTATTCCATCCCACAAAGTCGGGGTAATAGAACAGAGGCTGTATCAACATTTATTGATCTGCATCTGTAGGGAGAGAATGCCCTCCTTATTGAAGTCGAAAGTTGGAACTGTCATATTAACTTTCTCTAGCACAGGAGGTTGTTACAATTCAGGATACAGTCACAGTACAAATGAATCCTCCTGTTGATGATTGATCTTTCAAAAGAGACCGTGTGTAGATGTTCTCATAACGGCTCTCTCGTGTTACTTAAAAACTACTCTGAACGCTCATTAGGGGAGAGGAATGTGAGCCGTCTTTCTTGCCAGAGTGTCTGGGGAGTTCAGTTTGTCTATTAACGAATCCACATAATGGCACATAATGATTTTACCGACCCTTTCACCGATTGTCTCCTTGACTAAATTTAATCATTAAATCTATATGAATAAAGAGGCCTAAAGAGAAGGCAATGAAACTGAATCAAAAGAAAAAACCGTTATAGATTTTGAGATGAAGGTTAAGTCGATATCCAATATCCTGCTGACATTCAGGTTCATTGATAGCGTGTCCTAAATATCTTTAATGTTAATAAGTCACTTCGTAATGTTCATCATTAACAAATGTATTTGAAAGATACAATGTTTAATGTTAAATATATCAAATAAAGATTAGTAAAGTTTAAGCTTTGCATAAAACTGAATTTCCGAATTGCGAGAAATCATGTTCATATTGTACTTTATAGATTAGTCCAATTACTTTTGTCTATTAGCTATTCATTTTAAGAGACTATGAAATTTGAATTTAATCATTCTTAGGAATTTTCTTTAAGCCTTTCAAGATGTAGAGTGAATACAAAGGTCTTGATAAATAACTTTAAGTTAAATGACATCAAGATTATACGTCAATCAAGTAGCAGGGTCAATTGTACTTCTTACACTAACTGTTCTCTCCAAAACAATCACTTTTACCCTTCTCTTCAATATTCATCGGAAAACAAGCAGTCTCTTCACATCAAAGGAGTTAATTAAAACGTCTTATCAAATAATAGAATACTTCACTCATTTATTCCTTGATAACAATAACTCAACTTCTATCAGTTATCTTGAAATATCGCAGTGTGCGAGGCTTGTCACTTTTAGATTTATTTCTAAGAGATGTTTTAGTATCACAGGAGCACAGTGGTGTAGTGGTTAGCATGCGGGCCTCTTACGACGGATACCCGGGTTCGAATCCCGGTGGAGACACCAAAAATTTGTGACTTGGGTCTTATCCTGTGTTGTGTTCCTGGGCAAGGCACTTCATCCACATTGCACTCAGTCCGCCCAGCTGTTAAAATGGGTACCTGAAATTGGATGTACTGACCTACATGGTCGTGATTAGCGCTTAGTAGTAGCTGTGAAATTACACTCCTTCGGGGTAATAATGTAGCGCTTTGATCATGTCTAAGGACGTGGAAAAGGCGCAATAGAAGTATGCACATTATTATTTTTATCATTCTAGTGAGTGAGTGAATGCCTACCGCCGCTTGGGCAATATTTCAGCCAATAGTATTATTCTAACAACGTTCCTTCGTTTATTTCTCCTGCTGTCAACTATTAAAGCTATGGCGTAACTTTTTTATGGATCTGGTACAGTTTCATTTTAACATCAACATAAACAAAATGGTCTATATTTGAGCTGACTACCCAAAATTGTCGGGAGATAAGATCAGACTTCGGATCAGTATGTTTAATATTTGGATTCATTCGCAGTCGAAGCTTTTCCTGACTGTAATCATTCTCATAAGAATAGATATAATTTTTTCTATAAACAGCGATTGTTCAAATTCTTTATGATAATACATCTTGCAATTACTTAATAATTTGTCAAAATTAAAATCCTTTCTGCTGATTTATATGTATAAAAATGATTTAGGTTGAGAGTAATGTACTCATTTGTCATTACATCTGACAACACCGAGCGAAGAAGAGTAAATTTTACATTCAATTCTAAATATCAGATTAACAACCATGTCACTGACACAGAGATAGATAACACACTCAAAAGAAAGTCCACGTGAACTTATTAAAATATTGACCTTACTCTCTTTGCAGATAGGCTACATGCCATGTAAACAAACTTATATCAAACCAGTTGTGCAAACACTTTTACGTATCTCCCATCTTTAGAAACACAACATAAAAATCAGAGATAACATTAATGAATATAACGAAACTGCTTGGCAAAAAAATGATGATTTGAAATAGTTTGTTCTACCTGTCGAGCAATATAGTTAACATATGGACATGAACGACTTTACAAACGATGGCATATCCAGTTGGGTGAGTGTAGGGATAAGGATGGGGGGAGTCTTGTTTCTTAAATAATTCAGGACAGTCATATAACATATGAATATTGCATTAAACATCAGATATCAGGTAATTACATGCAGATAAAGATGTGTTATTTTGGTTAGACTGTTAACACTGTTTTAAACTAGGTACCAGCATGTTTTTTCCTTGAACATATAGCAGAATAATATTATACTATTATAAACCAATTGACCTGAGAACATGTCTATTAACATAAGAATATTGATCTCTGTCAACTGATTGTACTGAAAAAAATCTCTCATGATATTGGCTACTTTCAAAGAATTAGTCTACTTGAGGTCTTTGAACTTTTGAGACCAACTGTCAATACTTTTCAATATTATTGAAATTGCCAATCATCAGAAATAATACTCTTTCCTTTTCTCGCAGAAGATTTATTGGAAGATGTTTCGTTGATTTTTTATTGTTTGATGGAGCCACAGTCTTATTCAGCATATCTATATCAATCAGGAACCACATCTTAGATCAATAATATTCTTCTTATGATCATTTCTCCTGTGACAAAACTGAGCTTTCAATTGTCTGGAAATGCTTGTATTCAATCATTATGAAATCTCCAGCAATTTTGACTTCCGACAAACTAATAATGCTGAAATAATGAAATAATGCTGATGGAAAGCAAATGTAGTTGTGCGCATATAGAAATGTTAAATCCGGTTTACCGATATATGTGATTTGCACGGAATTTGTTTTCTGTAATGATTGGCAGGATTTGTGAGGAAAATACTGTTAAACAGAGCACTGTGTGACGCTCAAAGGGGCAGTAGCACGTTTTTAGGGGGAATATAAGGTGATGTCAGGAAAATGAAAATAAATGGTTCCAATCTTTAGACAATGTATAAAAACTAAATGGAGCAGTAATAAATCAAATATACAATGTAAAGTTAAGCCATGCGATTCCTTTTCTTACACAAAATGAATTAAAGGTGTTCACACAAAAATGGCTGCCAATGGATTTTATGTTAATCCTCAAACTTTGTTCTCTGACTACGGATGATTGGTTTGTGTTATGAAATTTATGATACTATCAAAGTAATACATTTAGCATTAACTTATAGTTATCAGTGAAAAATTGAAAATATAAAATTGTCAAAAAACGTGCTACTGCCCCTTTAAATGGCTGAATGTTTTATTTTGCAACGGGTTAATATGTCCCTGAAAGTTGCTGTTCATTCATTGCTTATTATTTACTCTGCATATGCAGTTCAATTCAATGCACATTTCAGATAGTGAGATGATATGTTCAGTAACTTGATTCACCCTATAAAATAATGTTAGTTTTAGTTGTGTTCAGCAAACTGATTTAATTCTTATGATTGCCATTTTGCTCACAGTCTCTCTTCAGAAGCAGATCAGGTAATGAACTGTTTATTGAGCCTCTCTTCAATTTAGCCGAGTTTACAAATTAACAATAACTTAAAATTCTATCAATATAGAAATATCCGTAAAAAGGGAATATAAACTTACTTACACTTTCTTACTAAATTGTTAATTATATTGATATTTTAAATCAAATTTTTGTACATCAATAGTAAAAAATCTTTGGAAAAACAAAAACAATATATTGAAGGATCATTACATTTAAATTCTATGTATTAAAATTTGAATTTTTTTAAAACATTTTAAATCCACCCTAACAAACAACCAAATCATCTTCTTAACGATATTTAAATTATAAACTGCTATTAAACAATTGCCCAGGGAAATGATGTCAAGCCTTTATGGGAACACTAAATCGGAATAACCTGTTATGTCAAGAGTTATTCTAGATAAAAAAAAGCTCCATTGTTATACCATTTTAGAGTTACAAAAAAATTAATGAGTACATTATTCTAGAGTACAGTGCTTTATGGTGTTGATTTGTATCACAAAATAAGGTATTTGTCAATAAAAAGAGTTAAGAATACTTTTCGAAGATCAACAATTTATGAATTTTCTTTCTATGGGTAAGTAGGTCATATAAAACCCCAGAAAATCCTTATACTCAAGTCTCCATATCTGCAATTGAATTGCATACTGACATTTCTATAGATGGTTGTCGCTTTTCAAATTAAGAGTGACAAATTAAAAAAAATAAAACGGTGTGCTGCAATCTTTCAAGGGAACATTTCGTAAAAAAAGACGAAACAAATTCAAAAAACAATTATTACCGGAAACAAGACTTGAGAATCGATTGAAAAAAATCAAAGTTGCAAAAAAGGACTAATGCGTAAATACTGAATGGGATGTCATCTTTTACTTTATCAATTTCTCGATTTAATACCTACTAATTATTTGTTTTTATTGATAGAATCCTCATCATCGTTTTCTTGTTAATTGCATGGTAATGTTTTTCAGACAACATTCCGTCGACTGCAGTGCATTTTGTCGTAAGGAATGTTGCATTTCACCGTGTGTGCTTAAATGCTTCTTGTCTTCAATATTATGTCATAGTGTTAATTGCATTAGAATTCGACATTTAAGAAAGAAAAAACGTAAGGGCTATTAATACTGTAATTCACATTAAAATGCGAATATATATCTGGAATTATTTGATGCATTTCAATGTAAGGAGATTGTCAATTCTTTAGGGAAAATGTGTAATTATTGACGGAGTAATACAAAATTGTGAGAAAATATCGTCGCAATGCTAAGATATGTTTAAGACACAAGACTAGTGAATAGTGAGGATCATTATTTATATCTTTGGTGGTTCTCTTAGGGGCCGCAGGGGTCCCCCCGCCCTTAAAAACTATTTTCATCTTTTTCTCCAGAAGCATAATGCCTAGAAAGCTCAAAATTTTTGTACAGACGCTTAAAGCTTTGATGGCTCTCTTGTTCCCTAATAAGGGCCTAATAAGGGCCGCAGGAACAACATAAATGTTAGCTTTGGTGGCCATATTGCCCCCAATAAGAGCATTAGGGGCCACTCCCTTCAAACCTATTTTCATCTTCTTTATAGCTTTGGTAGTCTGTTTCCCGAAAAAAGAGCCACAGGGGCCACAACCTTTAAACCAAATGCCACAGAGGCCACGCCGTTAAAACCCTTTTCTTTCTTCTTTATAAACAAGTATTGTCTATTAATAAAGAAAATTAACTTTGCAATAATATTCCATAATATCTTATATATTATGTCTATGTGATAATCCCTTACAATGTGGAGACGTATAATTTCAGTATATTATCCTATCTAAAATTGATGCTATTTTAGATACAACTTTTTCTAAAAACAAAAATATCACCAAATTATTCATTGGCATTTGTATAAATATGCATAATTCACATTAGTAAAGGCCTACGGGTAAACGGATCTTGTGTTGTTAGCTCAAGAAAGATGCTTAAATTTCTTAATAATAGCCTTGGGTCATGTTTTATCCAAACATGATTCTTTGTCAAACTACGTTGCAGTGGAAATATCGATTTTGTTTGTTTTTGTTTGTAAGTTTTCAGAAAAAGACACGATTAAAGTGAATTTTGAATTGACGTCTTTTACACTTATGATTGATAATAATATCATAATTTAACATATTTCTTAGAGAAATAGATAGCAAACAACTTTGATCACAGTTAAAGACAAACAAAACTTGCTTACGTTCATAACTTGAGTCACAACAATGGTGAACTGGAGTTAGACAAACAAGTAATTCTTTATGAATTTTACACATTTTATTTCCTTAATAGCCACAAAAACAATAATTTAATGTATGTTTGATGACAAATTTCGAAATTGCCTTAAGAATTGCGATTGAATGTTTAGACCAAATGCAGTTTGTGCATCATTCAATCTTTTCTTATTATAATACATGTAAATATTTCTTAGATATTCACGACGCTAAATGTTAGTAGGTGCCCTGGTTAATGCAATCGTTAAGGTAAAAGGGAAATTGTATCTATGTTCTATCTTCTATATATATTTATTGTAACAGGAAGTAACGTTGTCTGCATTTGCATTCTATAAAATAGGGTTTTGACAATATTGAGAGTGCTGTTTTACAATTTCAAATCAAAATCAAAAGCGTTTATAGCCATGTGTCATCTATCTTTCTAGGTATCTTCTAAGTTTGTTTTACCGTTTGCCCAAAATTGTTTAATGTATTTCATTTTATTAAAATGTTTAGATATTATCTTGAATAGATCTCATAAAGTTTCCGGGCAGCTTAGAAGTATAACTCTAACATATTCGTCAGTTTATCTAATTCAGCACTACAGTGTTTGTAATACATTTAATTCATTCTCTCTGTGCATTGTCTGTTGATCTGATGCATATTTATATACTCGAGATGTTTTTCGCATTGCAATTGAGAATTGCTACAATACTGAAGGTGTCTGCACATGAGTTTCCCTAATGTTCATTTTTTACATTCGAAAGTCGCTCAAATGACATACGATGTGTGTTTGATACCTAAGGGACATCTTAAATACAAATTATATTCTGAACATAAGTGAATTATTTTGCGAACA